>OX457048.1:13931268-14071268 GCA_949752735.1 Lumbricus terrestris | reverse complement strand
AAACACTGTCAGAGTGCAGATGAGACGGCGAGGGAGAGGATCGTACATTCGTTCTCATATATAACGAAGCTAAGAAGCCTGAGGTCGATAAGACAACAACACCTTTGCTGGTTTGCACAGTTGGTTTAAGTGGCTGATTTTTAAATAGGTTTACAAATCACTAACTATGGAATTACACCATTTAATTGACTTTTTAAAATTGCTCGAAGTAAAATGGCTCCGCATCAACCTTTACTCTATGGTTGCGGAGCTATAAAAATAGGTCCAAGTTAGAATGGATTAGAGTTCATACAACGAAAATGTTTGTCTGTAATATACTATATGTGGTAATATTGTTAGCATTCGGCCTAAGCAAACCCACATTAAAGTCAAACGTACTCGCAAGTAGCGACACAAATTCAGTCAGTCCGTCTTCATTCGCTAGATGGCAGTAGCAGTAGGTGCAGGTCCACTCGCTAGGTGTCAGTCATCGAAGATTAGGTATCCGGAGAAGGTGGTATAGTCGTTGAGGAGTCCTGAGTCCTTGCTCAGCTGGATCCAGACATGGTCCTCGACCTTCAGGGTGAGGATGACCGTCTGACTTCCGGTCCCATATCCCGCGCGTCCGTCTCCATGCAGCGGCACCTGGCGAATAGACAAAGCAACACTCGTTTATCAGTACATTTGTATAGCGCTAGTTGAAATTTCAGGAGTAGCCAGGATTCCCAGGAATAAATTCTGAGAGGGTCTTCGCTTTTTTTGTTGGGGGGGGGCTTCAAATGGTCGCAAGATACAGATAATTAGCATTACTATATCTACGGTTGTGTTCGGGAACATCAGTGGCGGCGCTGGGGGGGCTGGGTGGGGCTAAGCCCCCCTACAAGAGGCTCAGCCCCCCCTAAAAAAGGGCCATCCGGATTTTTTACATTGAAATATCCACGATTTTCGGCTGACGACTAAAAAAAAAGGTCGTCAGAAATTTTGGCGGCGAAAATGTGAAATTTTTGCCGCGGGCTTCAGCCCCCCGAAACTGAAATCTTGGCGCCACCACTGCTGAAGGCTGAACTTGCGGAGGAAAATTCCATTATCGTCCGCCAAAATTTTTGACCAAAATCTAAAGAAAGGTTTCCATTTCAGCCGTCAAAATTTCTGACTTTTTCTAGTCATTTGGTCGAAATCTTTGGAAAATGGTCCTTTTTCATCAGACAAACTTCTGACAAACCTCGTGCATATTTTTACGTTTAAGATTTTATGGGGGGGAACTAATCGTGCAAATATTTAATTTTACATGGGAAAAAATTGATGGCCTTTGGGGGGGCTTAGTCTCCCCTTAGCCCCTGTCGCCGCCACTGACAATCATAGGCCTGGTCATATATAGACGATGATCAACAGCATTCCATAGATTATACATTGTTTACCTTATGTTTGTCATTCATCATAATCCAAGCGTAGACGTCCTTGTTGTTCTGTCCCAAGACGTGTGTCGTGAAGAGATAGGTTCCGTTCTGTTTGCAGACGAAATGCGATGAATAGACGTCGAACGAGTCTCCCATATTCGTGAACACAACATCGAAGGTGATCGGGGTGTCTTGTAGAACGGGCCCCAGCTTCTGACTGCGGGCAACCGAAAATGCCACCCTCCTGCGAGGGGTGGCCGAATCGCCCTTCTGGCCCTTGGCTCCGGGAGGACCCAGTGGCCCTGCGTCACCGCGGTCGCCCTTAGACCCGGGGCCGCCTAGGTCGCCTCCTTCACCCTTTGTGCCTCGTTTGCCACGAGAGCCACTGGGACCGGTTGGGCCCGAGAGACCAAGAAGACCTGCATAAGGAAAGAACAATATTTCTTCCATAGTCACATAATGTTATTATTCTTTAAGATTGCAAAAATTATGGAGGGCGATGTTCTGGAATGGCCTCTATTATCATTATTGTTAATTATCAATGTCGTTGTTTTTATTACCTGAGGTATAAATCATTAAGGGTTTGAGCACTTGGAGATTACATTATTATCATGATTATAAATTTTAATTATTAGCTTGTAATTGATCAATTAATTAATTAATTTATAACAATAATATTGATAACTATTATTATAGTCATTAATTTTATTTTTTATTTTCTCAACATTTATTATTTTCTTCAGGCGAAAAACAAAACTAAAAAATACATAGCTACATCCAGAAGATAACCCGATATTGGAAAGCTGTGCGGCAAGGCAGATTGGAGCCTTTTCACCGCAACCTTGATGGCCTTAGGACATGCCCTAAACCCGCTCCTCCCTCCTGTAAGGACATTCCCGAACCTCTTGCGTTCCAGACCACATGACCGAATTGTCCCACGGGCAGACAACTTAATGAGAAAAACGTTTTGAACAAAAATTCTTTATGATGCTTAATTTTCATGTAGGCTAAACCAAAGTGCAGTTATGAAGTCGGATTAATAAAGGATATACTTATTTAATTACTCACTTACTTACTTACTCACTTACTTACTTACTTACTTGTCTACCTACTTACGTACTTATCTACTGACTGACTGACTTACTTACTTACCTGCATCTGTCCAATGAAACATTGCAGCATAAATCTTGTCTTTTTGTGGCTTGGCTGGGAGTAGGTAAGTCGCGACATAAAATCCATCGTTGCCTAGCGATCAGACTTATGTGTTGAATTTATATAACCAGGAGACTGCATCTTAAAGGTGTCTGTAATTATTTATTCCAAAAGTTTAACAACAAACTGTGGCTGCTTTGGCCGTTGACGCTTTTGACAAGGAGTAATCGCACAACAGTTTATAAATTCATTTTCTTAATGAATTCTTAATTTTCCTTTCACTGTAGGCTACGGATTATCTAGATTCTAGAACACTGATCTTATTGGCAAGATATGGGCTACCCATGTATGTCCATAATAATAATGGACCTTCACCGATTTCCAAAGGCCAATACGTGCATACAAACACACACACACACACACACACACACACACACACACACACACACACACACACACACACACACACACACACATACACACACACGCATACACGCACGCACACACACATACACGCACACACACACACACACACACACACACACGCTCACAGTAGAGAAAATAGTGTGAATTCCTCTGTTGCCTGTATGTGCGGACCGCCATGTCTGCGCCTGATTTTCGAGTGGCGCTTTAGATTTTAGAGTCTCTTAGAACGCACATACATAGGCCTAATGCATGAAGCAGGAAAATAATTACAAATAGTTCTTTAATGAAACGCTTGCAAACGCGCAGCACTCTACACATGTAATGATGTACAAGCTATGCAACAAACTTAATTAACGTCAAATTTAACTCTACTAATAGAACAGGCAGCCTGCAATACACGGCGCTAATAGCAACCTACAAAGCACTCCGCCCTACGGGATTCGATTTCAGTATACCTCTCGCTCTCGCCCTCCATGCCAGCGTCTTAACCATGGCGCTACCGAGCCACCCAAAGGTAGAAAGAGACACCCAAACCGACAGGTATTTACAGAACCAAAGCAAGTACTCGCCATCCCAAACAGTAATAAAAAGCGCAACGTCATTACAGCTGAAGAGGTTTTAAAAGGCGGGCGACCTACCCGGTGATCCGTTCTCGCCCTTTTCCCCTGCAGGGTCGCCTTTGTTGCCGTCCCCGACTCCCTTCCACGCGACCCCGGGTACTTCTGGTGACCCACAGTACTCCTTCCAGGGTGCGGTGAAGGAGGCTTGATTGTGAGTAAGTTTCTTGAAAGGGTGCTATATAAATTCATAGAATGAACGAAATTCGTAGAATGAACGAAATTCAGCTGGAAATATTTACCTATCGATCAATCGTATCGTATTTGGTCAGTGGTACGATCTGACAAAATCAGGTTTATGTCGAACGATGGTAGTTTGAGATAGGCTAATGATCGATTTTAGTGACCATGCAGGGGAGGGTCAGAGGTCGATTTTTGCTCTTTACATTTTCGTGTAGTAGGCCTACACTGTATTATCTAATTATTCGCCAAGTATCAAAGCTAAAATCCGCTGGATATATTTAAAATGAATTTTATTTGTAAATGTTGTATCTTTCCAAAGTGTCAAAATTGGACGTTTTAGTGCATTTTCAATCATTGCCGTCGGTCATAACCTTTCACTTGGTCTGTAATATACTATATGTGGTATCTTCTGAAAGCTGAGACAGTTTGCTAACAAATGGCGGTCACATAAATTACGCTAATCGTTTCAGGTCATGACAGTAAGCAAAATTTAGAGACAGCCTTAGTAAACCACCGATACCATAATATAGGGTGATCACC
Organism: Lumbricus terrestris; assembly: GCA_949752735.1. Classification (NCBI taxonomy): domain Eukaryota; kingdom Metazoa; phylum Annelida; class Clitellata; order Crassiclitellata; family Lumbricidae; genus Lumbricus; species Lumbricus terrestris. Next base: position 14,066,974 of record OX457048.1, on the reverse strand, counting down.
TTTTCCTCGCATTTCCTGAAAACTGCAATGTCGCAGTTTCTGATAAATAAAATATTCATAATTCGGTCAAATATCAAGATATTTGATCAGAATAGGGCTTATTTAAAAGGGACATTTCTATATATAGGCCTACTGTTTAACATGGTGTAGTGGTGTTTTGTTGTAGTGGGTATACGTTCGTTGCCTTGCAGCCGGAGCCGGTGGGTTGCAGGTTCGAATAGATCAAGTCACCGCGTATAGGACTCTGGGACAGTCCTTCACTCGCAATTGCTCAGCGCTTCGACGTGAAACTAAACTCCGATGCAGTGTCCGCGCTGTAGTCGGGAGCACCTCTGAGTAGTGAGATGGAGGGGTTGTATAATAAGTGCACATACAAAAAACATGGTATCAAACAGTCATTTTCTTTTTATGACATGTGCCTGCTTTTGCCAGATGACATCATTATTATTATAGCCATTTTTGAAATGTGATTTTCCTATGTTATTTCCGTATGTAATTTCCCTATGTATTAAATAATTGTTATATATTACATAGGGAGATTACATCTTATTAAAGGTGTCTATTTATTCCAAAAGTTCAACGTCATTCTATGTCTGCTATGGCCGTTGATGTCTTTTAAAAGAAGTATTTGCTTAACATTATGATCTGCTTTCCCCCTATTTCAATGTATGCAGGTTACAGATTAGCGAGAACACTGATGGGGGGGGGGCGGCAGAGTAAAGGATAGCACGCTAGCGTAGAGTGCGAGAGGTATTGAGTTCGAACCCAGTTGGGCGGAAATGTGTATAGGCTGCTATTAGCGCCATGTATTGCAGGCTGTCTGTTCAGTTGGTATAGTTAAGATTTATGTATTCTGTAATCTCTTCTTCTTCTATCTTCTCTTCCGTCATCGATATGACGATGAGGCCTGTATGAATTTCCTCCAAACTTCTCTGCTTCTGATGATTTCTCCGATCTCGACCAAGCTGGTGCCCTTCTCTCTCAGATCTTCTTTGATGTTGTCCATCCAGGTCTTCCTCTGCCTCCCTCTGCTTCTTTCTCCTTCTACATGCCCATGCAGTGCAGCGTTTGGTAGTCTTTGCTCCGTCATTCTTCTCACATGACCGAACCATCTGAGTCTTCTCTTCTTGATTTTTTCTATTATTGTTTCATCGACTCCTAGTTCTTCTCTTGTTATTTCATTTCTGATCTTCTCTCTCCTGCTGTAATCTGTAATCTGAGTTCCTGTAAATTGTTTCAACTGCATAATTGTACACTGTAATCTGTTGCGGTCTGTCAACCGGATTGTTGATTAAACGAAAATTATTATAGAACCTAGAAGCAGGGTCAATCCATGGATGTCCATAATATGACCAACGATTTCCAATAGCTAATACGTGCACACAAGCAGGCACACACATATACAACGCATGCTTACACGCACGCATACACACACACACAGTGGGGCGCGGTGGTGTAGTGGTGGCGTCGTTGCCTTGAAGCCGGAAGGTTCGAGGTTCGAATCCACCTCGCCGCGTAAGGACCTTGGGCAAGTCCTTCACTCACAATTGCTCAGCGCTTCGGCGTGAAACTCCGACGCAGTGCCCGCTCTGCATTCGGGACCGCCTCTGAGTAGAGAGAGCTTGAAGGGGCGCTATAACAAGTGCACATACAAACAAACATACACACATACAAACACAGCACGCGCATACATGCTTAAAGACAGGGAACAGTACAAAGAGACACCCAGATGGACAGATATATTTGACAAACAAAAGCAATTAGTTCTAGCCATCCCTAACAATAATAAAATAGCGCAACATCATTATAGCAGAAGAATCTGTAAAAGACGGATGACCTACCCGGGGGTCCATTCTCGCCCTTTTCCCCAGGGTCGCCTTTGTTGCCGTCTCTACCGCGCGACCCGTGCAGTCCGGGTACCCCGGGTACTCCTGGTGACCCCTGAGGGCCCATCATGCACCCGCAGTACTCCGTCCGGGGTACGGCGGAGGAGGAGGAGGATTGGGAAGAGTCCTGGTCGCTGGACATGGAAAAGCTACTAACATCCACCGTCGACAGAACCGTCAGTAGCATCATCATCGGGATGCTTAACATGGTGTTGCCGTGGACACTCTCCGTTGTCATGGCGATCTGCAATTGATGCAAACTTTTTGTACAGATTGTAATTCAATAATCGCAGTTTTGTTGATACAGACTTAATTCTGTCATTGCAAATTTGTAGCCGTTATTCTTTATCGCAAATTTGCTACTAAAATGTTATTCTATAAGCATGCTTTGTTGCAATCGTGAGTACGACGACGACGACGACGACGATGATGATATATTCAAAACGTTTGAACAGTGTGAATTTGAGGAGAGCGATGTATAGGCTAGGCCTATAGAAAAAACAAGTTACACATGTAGCCTACATGACCTACGTGGCAGTAAAGACAGAGTTTTGAGACAGATGATGACAGCTAGAGATAAAGATGTTGTCGTTGTTGATGATGTTAATACCGCTGATGATTATGATGAAGGAGGTTGCTGTGCAATTGTTACCTGAACTTCCGGCGGACTGGAAAACTAGCTCTGGGTCTTCGAAATTCCTCCAAAACCAGGTTTTTTCCTCGTTCGGAAAATCCGTTTTAAGCACCCATCGAATACTAACGTATCCAAACTAATGTCTGTCTTCAGCAGAAATTACTGTTTCTTCGATGCCTCCTCTGCACACCAGCCACTGTTGTCCTCAGTCAGTTTTCTTAAACGTGAGATCTATTCCTGATTTTTAATTATAAATCCATAATTTCAAAGGCGTCTGTAGATCTAGTGCAGCCTATAGCAGGGCCTTTTAAGCATGCAGTTGTACACAAAATGTGCAGTTCTAAAAGAATTTGTGCAGTTGTAGAAGCACTTCCGTGCAGTTGAAACTAGTAAAAAAAGGTCAGCGTTGTCCGATTGGAGGTAGTTTACCATGGAGGATGGGAAAGAAAAAGAAGGGGCTGTGCAGTTCTAAAAATTCCTTTAAAACAGTCCTGGCCTATAGGCCACTAAGGTGTCAAGTGTCAACTCGTGTGGCAACAAAAACAAAGCAATTATCGAAGCGAGTAATATAATTTTACCTAAAGTGTTCTCTTACATTTCTTTAGCAAACAATCTCTCTTGTCACAAACGCTAATTTGTAAAGGGTATTTTCGAAATGCGCTATATCAGCTGTTTCGACGCATGCGTAAGTAGTCGCAGTGTCGGCGCAAAGCAGCTGCGGCGCGAAAAAGCAGACGACAGAAACTCGCCTTGTGATAACGTCATTTACCGTAATCTATATAAAGCTGACCTCCGTCAACGCTCGACGTAATTTACCGTATACTGTATACAAGCTATAAACACAAACATTTGGTTGCAGTTATCACATAATTAAATATATAATTATATATATATATATATATATATATATATATATGATTTATGATTAGGCCTATATATCAACACACAACATGCAGCCTATATATACACATTAGACCTACATGTATATAATCATAACAACCAGTTTCATGCTTGTGTATTGTAATCGTACATTTATATAGCGCCACTACAAGAGAACTCCTCAGAGGCGCTCCAAATATATTTATATTTTATACAGAAATATTTTATGGAATACAATGATAATATAAATCTATATATATATATACATATATATCAACCATGCTCATATCATCGGTATACACGAAGAGTCCGCACTATCTCGAGCGAGCGTTAATCCTGCAGTGTGTAGATGTTGCGCCATCTGGTGGCCGATGGAATAAAGGCGTGGAGTACGGCAGCAGTCGCCTGAGGCAATCAGAGGAAAGCCTGCTGGGTGTCGTGATCCCTGGGGAAGAAGAAGCAGCCACTCGGATAATCCCCCGATGAAATGCCTCGTCCATATGCAGACACGTTTCTAATTAAATTGCACAATATATTTCGCATCTCCACTGTCTGTCTGTCTGTCTGTCTGTCTGTCTGTCTGTCTGTCTGTCTGTCTGTATGTATGTCTGTCTGTCTGTCTGTTGTCAGTCTGTCTGCATCTCTGTCTGTCTGTTTGTCTCTTTGTTTGTATGTGTGCCTGTCTGTCCGCTTAACTATTTGTTGAACTTTTATATGTACATCATCCGTCCGTCCGTTCGTCCGTCTGTGCATCTTCCATTCAAGTATCCATGCATCCATGTATCCATTCATCCATCCATCCATCCATTCATCTATCCATCCATTTATCCATCTATGCATGCATTATCAAACGTCCGTCCACTCGGGCCCGCAGTTTTGAGGAACCCACACAGGACCGATTAACAAATGTGGTAACGTGTGCATTTTAAGTAAGTAAGTAAGAATATTTTTATTATACCACCAGCAAACGCGCAGTAGTTTACAGAGCAAATAAATAATAGAAAACATTTGTCACCTGTCATATCGTTCAGCCGCGGCTTCATTTGTCTCAAGGCCCTTCTGCCTCTCGTTAAGCCATCCATTATAAACTATAGCCCTGAAAATATCGCTCATGTCTGTGTTACGGCGCAATTAAAAATGCCATGACTTTTATCACTCTTGTCTCAACCCATCCAGGCTAGTTTTCCATTTCGATCAAAGTACCATCAAGCTAGTTTTCCAGTTTTCCTTATCCGGGATCCTGCCATGGCCAGTGGCGGCGCTAGGGGTGCTGGGGGCTAAGCCCCCCTACAAGAGGCTCAGCCCCCTAAAAAAGGGCCGTCCGAATTTTTTACATTGAAAAATCCATAATGTTTTCAATGTAAAAGATTCGGATGGAAAAATTCGGAAAGGTCGTCAGAAATTTTGGCGGCGGAAATGGAAAATTTTCATGAGATTTCGGTCGATGACTAAAAAAAAGGTCGTCAGAAATTTTGATGTGAGGCTTCAGCCCCCCCCCCCGAAACTGAAATCCTGGCGCCGCCATTGGCCATGGCAACCTGGTCATGCTTTCAAAATAATTGACCCACACACATGTACAATTACTACTTGTCCATGACTCCGATAAGGCATCATATAAATTGTCACTATCATCACGAATTCCTTTGACTTGACTCATGTCGTGTACTTTTATTGTAACGAGTGCTTCACAGAAATTTCTTTGTTTACGATTCAGCACAATGTAAGGGATACTAGTTCAAAATTAAGGTGGTAAAGGCGTATCAGAGGTAGGAATATTTTACAAGTAATAACCCAAATGCTTCAAAGACGCATGAGCATTAATATGCGACTGCAACCAATTTGTGCCTTGGATAAAGTGACACTTGGAACGCCACTGCTGTCATCTGGCGAATGTAATCAAATGAACAAAGTTCGCGACGTATGTGATGACACCGTCCTATTTCTTACATCATGGATTCAGTTAGAAAATTACGCCTATATTCCCTATAATTATTGTAGATGCAAATGTTTAGGCTTATGTAGAGCAAGCTCAACAAAGCACACTACTGGTGTTGCCTATCTAAACCAGACTAGGCCTACGATCGAGTGGGTCGGTGAACAGCACCTTCGTGGATCGGTGAACAGCACCTTCAAGGGTCGGTGAACAGCACCTTCGTGGGTCGGTGAACAGCACCTTCGTGGGTCGGTGAACAGCACCTTCGTGGATCGGTGAACAGCACCTTCAAGGGTCGGTGAACAGCACCTTCGTGGGTCGGTGAACAGCACCTTCGTGGATCGGTGAACAGCACCTTCGTGGGTCGGTGAACAGCACCTTCGTGGGTCGGTGAACAGCACCTTCGTGGATCGGTGAACAGCACCTTCAAGGGTCGGTGAACAGCACCTTCGTGGGTCGGTGAACAGCACCTTCGTGGGTCGGTGAACAGCACCTTCGTGGATCGGTGAACAGCACCTTCAAGGGTCGGTGAACAGCACCTTCGTGGGTCGGTGAACAGCACCTTCGTGGATCGGTGAACAGCACCTTCGTGGGTCGGTGAACAGCACCTTCGTGGGTCGGTGAACAGCACCTTCGTGGATCGGTGAACAGCACCTTCAAGGGTCGGTGAACAGCACCTTCGTGGGTCGGTGAACAGCACCTTCGTGGATCGGTGAACAGCACCTTCAAGGGTCGGTGAACAGCACCTTCGTGGGTCGGTGAACAGCACCTTCGTGGATCGGTGAACAGCACCTTCGTGGGTCGGTGAACAGCACCTTCGTGGGTCGGTGAACAGCACCTTCGTGGATCGGTGAACAGCACCTTCAAGGGTCGGTGAACAGCACCTTCGTGGGTCGGTGAACAGCACCTTCGTGGGTCGGTGAACAGCACCTTCAAGGGTCGGTGAACAGCACCTTCGTGGGTCGGTGAACAGCACCTTCGTGGGTCGGTGAACAGCACCTTCGTGGATCGGTGAACAGCACCTTCAAGGGTCGGTGAACAGCACCTTCGTGGGTCGGTGAACAGCACCTTCGTGGGTCGGTGAACAGCACCTTCGTGGACCTGTGCGAAGCATCGTCAAGGATGGTGCACGGCACCTTGATGGACAGGTTAGCAGTACCTTGGTGGATAGCGCACAGCACCTTGGTGGATGGTCCACAGAACGTTGGAGGATGGTGCACAGCACCTTGATGGACGTGCACAGCACCTTGATGGACCGGTGCACAGCACCTTGGTGGATGGTGCACAGCACCTTGATGGACGGTGCACATCACCTTGATGGACCGGTGACACAGCACCTTGATGGACCGGTGACACAGCACCTTGATGGACCGGTGACACAGCACCTTGATGAACCGGTGACACAGCACCTTGATGGACCGGTGACACAGCACCTTGATGGACGGTGCAAAAGCACCTTTATGGACCGGTGACACAGCACCTTGATGGATCGGTGACACAGCACCTTGATGGACGGTGCACAGCACCTTGATGGACCGGTGACACAGCACCTTGATGGACCGGTGCACAGCACCTTGATGGACCGGTGTCACAGCACCTTGATGGACCGGTGACACAGCACCTTGATGGACCGGTGACACAGCACCTTGGTGGGCGGTGCACAGCACCTTGATGAGCCGGTGACACAGCACCTTGATGGACCGGTGACACAGCACCTTGATGGACGGTGCACAGCACCTTGATGGACGGTGCACAGCACCTCGGTGGACCGGTGACACAGCACCTTGATGGATGGTGCATAGCACTTTGTTGGACCGGTGCCCAGCACCTTGGTGAACGGTGCACAGCACCTTGACTAACCGGCGCACATCACCTTTATGGACCAGTGCACAGCACCTTGATGGACCGGTAGAAATGGATAAATAAACAAAGAAATAAATAAAATGCTCAATAATGTATCATTGTGTGAAAAAATTCTTCCCTTTGAATTCGTCTTCTGTTGATCTGTGGCTTTCTGTTCAAGATCCTTCTTCGTATCGATCACTGATCGGTCTTCAGATTATACTTATCGATTTCCATCTTCATCAAGTTGAGCAATTCTTTCGTCCAACGTCGGGTTTCTGTTTCATTGTATTCGGCGAATTTGCAAAATCTTCTCGTTTCAATTATTGGTCGATGTTTTCCAAAGAAGAAATTCTTACTGACATCAAAATGTATAATTATTATTGCCTAGGCCTACATCAAAATTTTTGCTTCGTTTCTTCGATGGTTTTCGAAAGGGTTTTTTTCTCATAGAGAAATAGTTTCTTTATTGTGCCGAATTAAGTCTAGGCCTACGTCAAAACGAACAGTTAATTCTTACTTCACAGTACCGGTAACATTGATTTTATAACTTACCTATTGTTGATGTATAGACTATTTTAGAAGTTCTAGGCCTATTTTGAATCATGATTTCGTGTCAATCTTCGACTAAAGGCCTATCCTTCGATGATTGTGTCTTCTACATGTTAAATTCTTGTTTGTGATAAAGAAGCCGATGATTTTCTAGGCGAAACTGCAGTATCGGTTTTCCGTTTAAAATTACACAATAAACGTGAATCGTTAAAGTTAGTCTTTACCGGTAAAGTTCTCTCTTCAAAAGCACTGTATTTTCTTTTCTCCTCAGCGACGTTTTCGATGGCTTTTCCGCTGTTCGAGTCGATTTTTCAATGACACGATGTGTCTTCGAAAGGATCAGTAACAGTGGCGGCGCCAGGGGGGGGGCTGGAGGGGGCTAAGCCCCCCCTATATGCGGCTCAGCCCCCCAAAGCAAAATGCTGAAAATGTCTATAACGGTTTATTTCGTAATAAGAAAACTAGACAATGATCAATGGCATCGAAATCTACTATGAGAATGAAGTTAGCGACTTCATTTCTTGGCCTCAGTCTATGAAAACGGGTGACAAGTTTGCACCCTTAACTTTTGACCATACAACCGGACAGGGTTGTCGAAATTGTCGAAGAAACATCATGGCTCTTAGACACCTCGTTTCAGATTGATACCGTTTTATAAGTACTAGACCTACTAAAAACATCGAAATTGCCTAGTCCTTCAAAAAGTGGTGCAAAGCTGTATTTTCTCTTGATTTTTAGCATATTTCACACAATTAATCATCGTCACAAAAGAATGTTCAGGATTTTCTCCTTCCTGCAATCAACTATATAATCACAGTGTAGATGCTTGCGCCAATGGCGTCGTCAGAGGGCTAGGGGTTATAACCTCTAAATGCAGCTCAGCCCCCCAAAGCAAAAAGCAAAAAATATCCATTACGGCTTATTTCGTAATAAGAAAGCTAGACAATGGTCAATGGCATCGAAATCAACTATATATACAATATTATACATATATATATATATATTAAGTTGCTTAGGTAATTTAATTCGTTGCATAGCAAATGCTGCAAATTTAGTGAACCAGTTAGTGAACCAGTTGTGTTGCATTTAGTAGCTGCCTAATGTAAACCGTTTCTTCTTTGTGGAATGTCAGCCTTACCAAAAGTGAGCTGAACTATTTAGAGTACACTTACATCTCTGCAGTATGTACAATTTTTAAAGTCTCCCATAGTAGTGTTGCATCTGTACTGCACATCATGCATGACAATAATATTACAGACTGCTGGTTATCCAGAATGTTGCGTTTTATTCAGAATTGCCTTTGACACAACAACTCGAGTCCGTGTCCATGGCCGACTTTTATACGATAATACTGAATAACACACCATTTTAATGTAAAATGTATGGATATTAATACTGTGTTGGACACCTTTATTGTTACAACTTGGAACTCGAGTCCGTGCCCATGGTCAACTTTTCATACGATAATACGGGAATTACACACCATTTTATTGGAAAATGAATGAATATTAATACTGTGTTGGACACCTTTATTGTGAAAACTTGGAACTCGAGTCCGTGTCCAACTGTCCATGGTCGACTTTTTGTACTGTGATACTGAATTGCACACCATATTATTGTAATATTTCTTAATATTAATTCTGTGTTGGACACCTTTTATTGTGACAACTTGGATCACCAGTCTGCGTCAATGGTTGACTTTTTATACGATTATACTGAAATGCACACCATTGTATTGTGGAATTTCTGAATATTAATGCGCTGTTGGACACCTTTGTTGTGATTTATTTTTATTTGTGATTATTTCAATTGAATGTTCAGAGTAACGGCCACTGTTGTCATAGACCCTGGTCAAATCGGATCCATCCATTATTGTGATTACTTTTTTATTGTAAAATTTTTGAGTAATAATACTGTGTTGGACACCTTTATTGTGATAACTTGGAACTCGAGTCCGTGTCCATGGTCGACTTTTAATACGATAATACTGAATTACACACCATTTTATTGTAAAATTTCTGAGAAATAATACTGTGTTGGACACCTTTATTTTGATAACTTGGAACTCGAGTCCTTGTCCATGGTCGACTTTTTATACGATAATACTTAATTGCACACCATTTTATTGTAACATTTCTCGATATATTAATGCTGTGTTGGACACCTTTTATTGTGACATCTTGGATCTCGAGTCTGTGTCTATGGTTGACTTTTTAAACGATTATACTGAATTGCACACCATTGTATTGAGGAATTTCTGAATATTAATTCGGTGTTGGACACCTCTTATTGTGATAACTTAGAACTCTTGTCAACGTGGTTTTTGAGTGCTTGCATATTGGTATGTCAAAGACAATAGGGACTTTACATTACCTCACTGTCTGAACCACATAGCTACTCGGGCTGCTGTGTGCACACGCACTGTATATACTGTATCGCCCTTGCTCAGCTCGGTCACCAACTCAGCTCAAATGACTGAAATTTCGGGGTATGGTACAGCGCGGTCACGGCATAGACTTTACGCGGACGCGTTTGAGGACCTCCCATTCTCTTTTGCCATCTTAGTTGGACACCTTTGTTTATGATAATTCGGAACTTAATCTTGGATTGCGGTCGGATACACCAAAACAAAAATTAAAAAATATTTCTTTGATGTGACAATGCATTGAGAAACTGATCGTAAATGTGCTTTGTTGTTGTTGTTGTTGTTGTTGTTGTTGTTGTTGATGATGTTAATATTGAATGTCATGCCATTGTAACATGATTGTGTTGGGATATTGTTAGTCGTCTTTGCTCTTGTTAGAGCAAAATTATATCTCATATTAACCTGTTTAAGAATTTCTTTTACTGAAATGTAGAAGCTTTTAAATCAAACTTGTTTTAAGAATGGTAATCAAGAAAAGTTTGTGAAATAGCTTGCATGTGACAATTACGGCAACATATTAATGAATGTACCCAAGCAAAATATTTGGCATAAATTGTAAGCTTATTAACTGTTAACCATTCTGCTACTAAACAATGAACGCTATAAGACAACGTACAATAATATTATGTTAACACTTGATGAACAATGATATTGTTATGACAACGTTAAAATATTTTTATGGTTAATTTGGACGTCATAAATTCATTGTTACTACACTGTATAGCTGTAAATTGTCGTCAACGGCCTTTGATGTCATACGACGACGTTAAACTTTGGTTAAATAAATAAACACCAAAAAAACCTGGTACAGTACTTTGCTCTTAAGTGCTGTAATATGCCGAGCAAATTTTGCGTTTACAATATGTCCGCCCTGGGACGAAAATGTTCTAGTTGCGTCTCTGGGAGGGAGGATGGCTTGGGGCTTCAGCCCCCCCAAACCTGAAATCCTGGCGCCGCCACTGATCAGTAATTTTAATCGAATTCTGCTTCTTTTGATCGACGAATTAGGGCAAATTTCTCTTCGAAATGTCTCGCCACTAATTACCTACGTGAAGGTTTACGTCTAACGTCTGGTCGATTTTTCAACGGGCCTTTTCAATCGACTGTTTCCATGTCAACAATCGTGACGTCATCGCTGCAAGAAATATAAGATGAGGCTTTTATAACAATTACGTCATCAGTGTTGTCATTGATTCGCATATACTAATTAAGTAATCAACAATTATAGGCCTATTGCTTTTCATTTATAAAGCGCCTCTAGTGGAGTGAACCGTTCAGAGGCGCTCCCAGTGCACAAGGACCTGAGAGAAGAAGCAGTTTTTGAAAATACTGCAAGAGAGAGTGGAAGAGCGAAAAGTAGAGAGCTTAGGCCTCAGTGGCGTAGCCAGGAATTTTTGATGGGGGGGGGTTTATGGCCGGAAACCCTGTTTTTTGCTATTTTTCTTACTTAAATGTAAAAAATAACCTTAAAAAAACTTTTTCCCGGAGCCAATGAGGGGGTTTTAACCCCCGAAACCCCCTTGCCTACGCCACTGGTAGGCCTATTCTAAAGAGGCAAATGATCGAGACTGAGCCATGGCATTTTTAGTACCAATTGAGGCCATGCGTGCAATTCCAGATTAATTCATCCCCCCTGGATATATAGCTTTCAGGGGGAAAACTCCGTTTCGTGTCACCGGAAACTTTTAGAGGACCGATCATGGCAGGCCTATTGATATAGAAAAGTTTATGATTTATACCTTTTAATATCGCATTTAAGAAAAATAAATTGCAACAGTTATTATTTCGAGCTAACAACTTAATAAAACCAAAATTGCATGTCATACCTGCACATTTATCACTTCAGTTTGTTTTTAGAAATTTATTCCTGATTAGGCCTTTGGATAGTTTAGGACTTTAGGGACCGTGATTGGCCTAAAATTGCAAAGTTACAGCAATCGATGAAATCAGCTCATCGTAACTCGTGGTCAATTCTTCGTGGTTCAGTAGCGTCGATGAGATTTGCACTTTGCAGCTCACTACATTAGGCCTACACTAGGAACAACTCTCGGACAGACTCTGGTGGACACAAGGGACAGGAAGAGATGGAGGAAGCTCGTCCATGATGCGACCAACCCTCGGATCGAGGATGGTTGACAACAGGACAGGACATTATCGTGAAGCACTTTAAATTAGGCCTATGGCCTAAACATCCCATAGTAGGCCTAAACCTTTTGTTCGTTTAAAGATGATAGAAATTTTAATCCGAGGGTTCTCTTTGACGCTAATTAATGACAGATATTGTTACCAAAGACCTTTTTGCTATGTTCACAATATTTTTGCCGTTGTTAATTTTTAATGTGCTATGACGTGTAACTGGGTGCGGTGTGTCACCTGGATTTGTCTGTTTTCCTAAATTAAACGAAGATTATTGTCGTCAAAGACAAGATGGCGCTATAAACGATTACGTCACTGCGCGGACTCTTTCATGCTGTTGTAATGTGTAGAAAAATTAAAGAAGATGGCCGCTTTAACCACTTCTGCAAAGATCACAGATTTGTATGAATTAAAAGAAGAACTGGGCAAGTAAGTTTCACCTTTGTGCATTTCTTAGGTTGCAGCTTTATTTGTGCGCCGATGGTTTATATTGCCCACACGAGGATTGCGGTGCGGCATAGCTACAGCTGATGCGTGTGTAAATGTTAGCGTTCCGTTGTGTGACGGTAAAAGGATGGTTGTAATTATTTTTGTGATTTTATTCTATGTTTCATATTCTCCTGCTGCAAAATTGTGTAATATATCGTTTTAGCGGAATAAACTATTCGCCATTGCATGGTGTTCAGCGTTGATGGCATATAGTTTGGAATGACGAAAAGAATCTTGCGAAATGGAAGGCGGATTGATGAGAATGATTCATGCCAATGTAGAAGCCGGATTGTTGAAAAATAATTGTGCTGCGCCAGTCAGAAATTTTGGTGTTACAATTTCCACTAAAATGATAGATTGCCCAAAATTTCAATCAATCAATCAATCAATATACTTTATTGATCATCATGTATATGTATACATACAGTATAGCACAAACAAACAGTAGTTGAAAATGTCACATGCATAGATGTCAAAGGGTTAAGCCCAAAGGAACGTAAGGTTCCGCTAACAGGGTTGCCCTAATTACACGAAGAATCAATCTATCATCAACTTTCTGCATAACAGTATATGTGTATAGACAGTTGTATATGATCAAGGTGTAAAACAATCTCTTCCATTTTACAAGTTTATCGAAATGCATTGAATGTATGTTATGCAACTTAAACAAGTGGGGAAAACAAAATAACAAACAGACTAAACTAAACTAAACTAAGCTAAAAAAAACTAAAAACACAACAGTTAAGAGAATACAACAGTGCACGTGTAGGTAGTGCACTTCAAAACAAAACCATTTTGTGCAATTATGCAATAGTATCCAAAATAAATAATTTCAATTTGTATTTGAATTGGTACATTGTAGTTATAGAAGTAAGATCAATAGGCAGAGAATTCCACATCGACGGTCCACATATTCTAATACTATGCAGTCCAGTAGTGGTACGAACACTTCTTTAGGGCCCCCAGAAATTTGCGATCTTGCGCCGCGCAAGTTTCGCGCAATTTTTTTATAAACCCGCAAGTGCGCAAATTTTAGCAATGTCCGCGATTTTCGCGCAAATTTTAACAATGTCCGCGATTTGCGCGCAAATTTTGGGCTTTCAATGGCTAAATCGTCATTGTGATGCGCGGCAAATTCAACATCGCAACGACAGCATTAGTCTACGTTGCGTTAGACAACAACTGAAAAAATGGCGACCACGGAGTGGGACGATAGCATCGAAGTTATCGAGACTATCGAGGAATCTGTAGTTAAAGAAGATAATTCTGTAAATATTGCGCGTACTCAAACGGTAAATTCTTCTAGAACCGCGATGCGACAAAATACGTTAGACAATGCGTTCACAAAGGAGCCATGAAACCACGTGCGTGACCCGTCGCATAGCTCCAGTGTTTCTGCTCGTGATCGAGCGAAAGAATTTATAAACGTTACTCATGAAGATGGAGGTCTGCTGTTCTGCAGTATGTGCAATCTGGTAATTGATCACACAAGAAAATCGTCGGTTATCAGCCACCTTGAGACAGCTAAACACAGGAAACGATCGCAGACTGCAGTTCCATCGGGGGTGGTTGAGGAGAAGCAGAAAACTAGTTATTAATATGCGAAAATTTGTTGTTTTTTGGTGCGCGTTTTTTGCAATTTCTTGGCGCAATTTTTCACTTTTTCTGGCGCAAATTTTCCGCAAATTTTCACTTTTTCTGGCGCAAATTTCTGGGGGGCCTACTTCTTTGGTGGTATCTATTTACAGATCGTGTATAATGTCCATGAACGTCTGAATTTTTACAAAACCAGTGGTTGAAGCTTGTTATGATTAGATTTCTGTGAAGTTTATACATAAATACTCCAATTTGTAGTTTATTAATGTAGTCAAAAGGCAGAATTTTCAAATCACTGAATAATGGTTGTGTGTGGGCTCTAAAAGGTGCATTGCATATAATTCGAACAGCTCGCTTTTGTAGGGTTGTCAAAATAGTTAAACGAGTGTGGTATGTGGAAGCCCACGTAATATTACAATATGACACATAAGGGTATATCAAAGAGTAATATAAATTCACAAGTATATCTCGCGGCATAAGGTGTCGAACACGAGAGATTATGCCTATATTTTTTGATATCTTTTTGGATATAGAGTTTATATGCTCCCTCCATGTTAATTGTTCATCAATGTGAACACCCAAAAATTTGGTTGATGATACCCTACAAATACATTGTTCATCTATTTTAATTGATATATTGCAATTTGTTGCTGTTCTAAGTTTAATTTTAGAGCAGAACAAAATAAAATTCGTCTTCTCAAGGTTCAGCGATAATTTGTTGGCTTTGAACCAATCGCCTACAAGTTTTAATTCGGCATTAATTTTTTTAACCAAGACTTCAATAACTTTATCTGACATAAACACATTGGTGTCATCAGCAAACATGACAAAGCTGAGTAATGACGAGCTGTTCGAAATATCATTCACATATATTAGGAACAAAAGTGGACCCAGTACGGAACCTTGTGGCACACCACAAGTAACATCAGTTTCATGTGAAATGTTCCCGTTATATAAGACACTCTGCTTTCTATTTCTTAAGTAATCTATAAGCCAATCAAGACATACACCTCTTATGCCATAATGTTCAAGTTTGCTTATCAGAATTTTATGATTCACCGTGTCAAATGCTTTAGATAAGTCAAAGAAGACACCCATAGAAAAGTGGTTTTCCTCCTTGGCTTCAGAGATTTTATCATACATTTCCATTACGGCCATGTATGTAGAGTGGCCTGTTCGAAAGCCATACTGACTTGTGTACAATATATTCTTTACTGTTAGATATGTCATTATTCTTCGGTAAATAATCTTTTCAAAAAACTTGGAGAAATATGGCAAGATAGATATTGGTCGATAGTTACTTAATTGATTCCTATCTCCGGCCTTAAAGATGGGAATTATTTTGGCAATTTTCAAACTATTAGGAACAATTCCACTAACAATGGAGCAATTTATTATTTCTGTCAGAGGAATTGAAATAGCTTCTATGACATATTTGGCTAACTGGGGGTCAATCTCATCTAGCCCTCTACTGTGAGTGGTTCGTAGTTCATAGGCAATCGATATTATTTCAGCTGGTGATGTTAATTCTATCCCAATAGAAGAAGTAGACCGGTCTTTCAAGTAATCAAGAAAAGATGCATTAGTGTCAGGAATTTTTGCGGCCAACTTCGGTCCAATTTCTGTAAAGAAATATGGCAAGATAGATATTGGTCGATAGTTACTTAATTGATTCCTATCTCCGGCCTTAAAGATGGGAATTATTTTGGCAATTTTCAAACTATTAGGAACAATTCCACTAACAATGGAGCAATTTATTATTTCTGTCAGAGGAATTGAAATAGCTTCTATGACATATTTGGCTAACTGGGGGTCAATCTCATCTAGCCCTCTACTGTGAGTGGTTCGTAGTTCATAGGCAATCGATATTATTTCAGCTGGTGATGTTAATTCTATCCCAATAGAAGAAGTAGACCGGTCTTTCAAGTAATCAAGAAAAGATGCATTAGTGTCAGGAATTTTTGCGGCCAACTTCGGTCCAATTTCTGTAAAGAATTCATTAAATTTGCAAGCAATAAGGTGCTTATCTTTAATTTCTACATTATTGATAAGAAAGCTATCTGGCATCTCAGAGTTTCTGTTTCCATGTAGAAGCATTTTAATTACTTTCCAGGTTTTATTCAAGTCATTTTCACATTCCAGAAATTTTCCCATATAATAATGACGCTCGGTTGCTTTTCGTATTTTTTTAAATTTATTTCGATAGGCTATGAAGCTAGACTTATTTTCTTGTGTTGGGTTTTTTATGTATTTTTTATATAGATGCGATTTCTTTCTACAGGATTTTAGCAGCGCTTGTGTCATCCAAGGCTGTTTAATTTTCAATCTTGTTTTCAACGAATAATTTGTTTTTGGGAAAGAATGTTCATATGCTGATTTATATTTTTCAATAAATGTTTCATAAGCAGAGGATGGGTCTCCTTGCTCACATGCATGGAATACTTCTGACCAGTCGGTAGAGTTCAGCAAGCCATCAAATTGACTTTTTGTTTTCTCATTAATGATTCTTTTCTCGTAAGTAGGAATTTTTTCCATTAATGGTCGTACAAATTTGGTTTGTGTAAAAATAGGTAGATGGTCAGATAAATCATTTATAATGATGGCGGAGTCAGAGCAGTCAGATAAAGTATTCGTGAAGATATTATCAATTAAGGTAGCTGTATCATCAGTTATTCTTGTTGGCCTTAAGATCATTGGTAAAAATCGATTTGAAGTTAACGAATTAAAAAACGTTCGGGTAGGTGTATGCGCGTTCACTTTTAGTAAATCAATATTGAAATCACCAGCCAAAAAAGAATTGCTCTTTGTTCTAGATAAATGCGACAGCAATGAGTCAAATTCTTCATTGAACAGATCAAGACCATCACCCGGCGGTCGATAGATGACGCCGACCGTCAAGTCCTTCTCTGTCTTCTGCCTAATTTTTATAAACATACATTCATAAGCCCCTGGCTTAGACATTGCCCATTTGGCTTCTATCTGTTGATACTCAGTACCACTCCTGACAAAGAAGCCCACTCCTCCGCCTCCTCTCCCATCACTCCTACATCTGTGAACAAAACTGTATCCAGGTATGGAGACAGTAGTAGCAGTGTCTGCATCCAACCAGGTTTCCGTTAAGGCTAAAATTGTTGCTTTAGTTTGACATAGTAGAATATTTACTTCGGAAACCTTGTGAAGCAAACTCCTACAATTAAGATGCATAATAGAAAGGGATTGCTCATTTAAATTAAACTTAGTACCGATTTCCTCAGCACACATATATCTACTATTGCACAGTTTTATATCATTATAGTAATTAGTGTCAGGGTCAATATCAGGATTAGTTAGTATAGGAGAGTTTTCTGCGTATTCATCCACTGGGCAAAAGACACAGTCCATAAATTCACCAGGCTGGGCCTCAACATTGGTTTTAGAGACTACACTAATAAATTCCTGGTCATTATCTTCGTGATCAATTGGGAAGGCAGACACATTACACCTATTACAATGCCTTGCATCAGGCCTATCAATTGGGTTCGAATAGTTAGCACAAGAACAATAGTTAATTGTTGTGCAAAGCGCACAACCAGAAACACACGTACACAACAAAACTGAAAAATCTGAGTCATCCATTCAACTCACACAAAACGAAAAGTCAGGCTATAAGACAAAAGTCAAAAGCGATCCAATGAAGGATTTTAGTATTTTAGCAATATCTTGTAATGAAAAATGTACAAGTGGATACAGACAACGTTCAAGTTAATGGACTGGATTAGTTAGTCCTCACTTGGCAGGTCGTGGATCGAGTTGATCTTGGTGGGTTTTTCGTTCACAGAAGTCGTCCTCTTGATGTAGATCTCTCCATTGGTAGTCCAAGCCCCCGTAAGACGCTTCCCACGCAGTAACTTCCGGGCACGAAAAAAGATCTCCGAGTTACTCTTGGTCAGCTGCTCATTGATGAAGACCGGTGTGCTTGAGTGGTTGAAGGATCCAACGGACGATCGGAGACCTCTTCGTGCTCTATATACATCGTCGCGAATGCGTCGTGAGGTAAATCGTACAACAATTGGACGAATTCCATCCTTATTTCCGCCTCGGATACGATGTGCAATAGAGATGTCTTGCCTAGTGATGGGGACTCCCAAACGTTGATTACAGAGATCCACGATCAGATCGCAGGTGGCAAGGCTTGTTTCCTTCAGCTGATCTCCTTCACCCACTCCCTGACCCGAGATCCTCTCAGCCATCGACCCTTCGGAGATTCCATGAACCACCAGGTTGTCTGCCTTTGAAAAAACCTCCATTTGATCCATACGCTGTTTTAGTTGAACATTTTCTTTCGTCAGTCTAGCCACAGATTCTTCACAAGACTTAATTCGGGCGTCGAACACCTCCCGCACCACCGTCTCAATGGTATCTCTGAGAGTTACCTCAAACTTCTTCAACCGTTCACGTACAACATCATCAATCGCGGGTTTTAGAGAAACCATAAGACTCGTGCGCAGTGCCTCGATCACTCGCCCCTCCGTTAGTGCGTCGATTAGATCATCTCGATCGACTTTTAAAGTTTCCTTTTTAGGCATTTTCGACGTAGGAAGTCCTTGGAAAGAGTTCATATGACTTGTTTAACTTTTACTTTATTCATTACTTAGAAAATATAATTAACTTCACGAGTCGCTTTTTTCTCGTGTCACGCCATCGGAAGTCACGTGGTAGCCAATTTGATTACATATTAATTTTTATGAGTTTATTTGTTAGAGTTTTAACGATGTAGATTTTATTTGATGGAACTTCTAAGAATATCGAGCTAATAAAACAACTTGGGTAATCTATCGTTTTAGCTGAATTAATTACACGTCAATGTATGTGATTTAGCGTTGATGACATACAAGTCAGATCGACCAAAAGAATTCTTGCCAAATAGAAGTCGGATTGATGAAAGTAATTTTTAATTCAATAGAAGTGGGATTTTGAAAGCATCAATGCTGAAATTGGAGCTGGATTGATTAAATGCAGTTATTGTTGAAATAGAAGCTGGATTTATTAAATGATTTCTTACCTAATTGGATGCCCGATTGATATGGATGATTCATGCCAAAGTAGAAGTGGGATGGAGGAAAAATAATTATTGTGTGCCAGTCCAAAAATTTAGTATAATTAATTCCGCTATTCCGTTTTCCGAAATGAGAAAAATGATTAATTCCGTTAAAACGATAGATTACCACAACTTGTTTCTTAGAACATGTATGTAGACAATCGCTCCCGGGTGTGTAAGACGTTAATGGTGCTGTAGTCGATTTTCAATCTACATTTTAGAGGAGCTTTTTCGCTCGTTCGAAGATGTGTTCAGAAGACAACTGGACTGGAGTTTGCTGCCAAAATAATCAACACAAAGAAACTGTCAGCCAGAGGTAGCCAGATATTCTTTGCAATGATTAACTCATGATTGTCTTGTAAGCATTACACTTTTAAAGGATGTACATTTACATTGCAGTACAAGCAGTAAATTGTATTGAGATTACTTTATATTATACGGAATTACGAGATAGAATTTTCATCCAGTACTGAGTCAGAGTGTTTGGATATATACTATTAGTTGCATTCTGGTACGAAGCAAGTTTTCTTTATTTCATATGTGAAGCTTTGCATTTTGATGTAATAAAAAATTCTCAACATTGATGTTTGTTATTTTAAGAATGTTTAACCAGTAAATTTTTAATTTGGGAAATAAGTAATCGATAAAAAGGACGTGACTTCCACTATGGACTTCAAACTTGTGATTTTCTGGCAAATTTGTGGGGAGCGGTGGTGTACTAGTGGGTTCAATGCCGTGAGTTCGAATTCACCCTCAAGCCATTGCGTAAGGACCTTGAGAAAGTCCTCCACTTATAATAGTTGCTTGTACGCTCTGGCGTGAAACTCCGATGCAGTGTCAGTGTTCAAGGGAGCGCCTCTGAGTAGAAAGCTGGAATCGGCGCTATAGAAATTTAGAAATAAATAAATAAATTTTAACTGAAGCAGAGTTTAACAAACAGAGAATTTTAAAAGATTATGTATATCTATTTGCAGATGCGAACAGGGCTTAAAAATAGGATGATATTCAGTCAAAGTGGCTTCTACACAAGCTTACGTAATGGGTTACAGGTCCAGACCCCCAAAATATAAAATTTTTGAAATTAATTCTGTGTATTTTTGACTATGTTCATTAGAAACCTCTGAAATGGAAAAGCCCAAGAAAAGAAAATTCCTGGTTGCATCCATTACCTGCATTGCATTACTATGTAGTCCTGATTTGAACGTTGCCAATGAACCATTTAAGGCAGCCACCCATCTAATGAATTGGCTTAGGGTAATGGTAAACCCTCTGGCATGAATAGGGCCCCCAGAAATTTGCGATCTTGCGCCGCGCAACTTTCGCGCAATTTTTTTATAAACCCGCAAGTGCGCAAATTTTAGCAATGTCCGCGATTTTCGCGCAAATTTTAACAATGTCCGCGATTTGCGCGCAAATTTTGGGCTTTCAATGGCTAAATCGTCATTGTGATGCGCGGCAAATTCAACATCGCAACGACAGCATTAGTCTACGTTGCGTTAGACAACAACTGAAAAAATGGCGACCACGGAGTGGGACGATAGCATCGAAGTTATCGAGACTATCGAGGAATCTGTAGTTAAAGAAGATAATTCTGTAAATATTGCGCGTACTCAAACGGTAAATTCTTCTAGAACCGCGATGCGACAAAATACGTTAGACAATGCGTTCACAAAGGAGCCACGAAACCACGTGCGTGACCCGTCGCATAGCTCCAGTGTTTCTGCTCGTGATCGAGCGAAAGAATTTATAAACGTTACTCATGAAGATGGAGGTCTGCTGTTCTGCAGTATGTGCAATCTGGTAATTGATCACACAAGAAAATCGTCGGTTATCAGCCACCTTGAGACAGCTAAACACAGGAAACGATCGCAGACTGCAGTTCCATCGGGGGTGGTTGAGGAGAAGCAGAAAACTAGTTATTAATATGCGAAAATTTGTTGTTTTTTGGTGCGCGTTTTTTGCAATTTCTTGGCGCAATTTTTCACTTTTTCTGGCGCAAATTTTCCGCAAATTTCTGGGGGGCCTACATGAAGAGCATACAGAGGTGGGGATCACTTCCCGCTTCCCTCCTTAGGGTCGACTCGGCCGTCCATTCGGAGGGTTGTGTTGGTTAAATCGGTAGTAGGGCATCACGTGATATGCGTCTTGCATGGCTGTTGACAGCTAAATTCGACTCCTGTAATAACTTGTGACCATCCATTCATTACCGATTGCGATCATACTGCATTGTGTCAGTTTGAAAATAAATTAAATGAAGATCTTTATTATTATTATTATTATTATATATTATCAATCATTTATTAAACGCAGCATTTTGTTACAAGAAACTGCATGAAAAGTTGCATTGTTCTAGAATTAGTGGTCCTCATCACCTAACAACTGAGTGAATGTGCCTCGAAATGCTACTGTGTTGTATCTTTGCATGCAAATTGAGAGGCGCTAGAAAAGATGCACGGTTTCGAGTTTAATTTCCAGTTGCAACTGACAAACGTCGACCTAGTTCAGTTCAGTTATTATTGTTATTATTATTAACCCAAAGTATCAATGATTCCTTAGGATCTATAAAAATTAGGGACGATGTTCTGGAATGGTTAGTCTTCACAGGTGGGAAAGTGCAGAAAGCGAGTGCGTTGAAGCGCTGAATATTCCACCAGGAATTATTATTATTATTATTGTTATTACATCTGTTGGACTTAATCTGTTTTGGACTTCATTGTGAATTTTCTTTAAGATCACCAGAAGTTGGAACGCGAGGCCAGAATCTGTCGACTCCTCAAGCATTCAAATATCGGTGAGTGATGAATGCTGATTATCAGTTGACTGACCGACATTATCTCACCTCCTCAACAGACTTTGTTCTTCCTCTCATTCATTCACCTCTCATTCCTACTTCTCTGCGTCATACTCTACTTTGTCCTGTTTTTCAAATTTTTCTCATATTCCTCCTCTTCCTTCTGCTTGCAGGGTGTGAACAACCACCTGGGAGTTTGAGGTTTTAACCTCCCATCCTCTCTTAGGACCCTTTGTCTTCTTTTCACACCCCAACTCCTGGTAAAGAATACTCTGACCCCCACCCGTTCTGTTTCTACAATTCTTATGCTGCCCACTCCCCTATCCTTCTTCCTCCTTCTCTTACTTCTTCTTGTCTTTCTCCTCCTGTTCCACTTCCTCCCGTTCCTCCTCCTCCACCTCCTCCTGTTCCACCTCCTCCTGTTACACCTCCTCCATCCTGCTCTTGCTCCTCTAACTTCTCGTTCTCCTCTCCTAATCTCTCGGGTTCTTTTCCTTTCTTGGAAAGAGAAATTGTTAAATAGTAAAACTCTTGCTTGAAGAACAGATACATCTTGAAGGACGAGGTTCGATTCCCATAGACTCTCTAGGTCGACTCGCCCCTCCATTCCCTAGGGGGTCAGCTGTAAAATGGGTCATGCATAGCAGGCTGCCAAGACTTGTGAACAATAAATCATGAAATTTGTTGTGCAGTCATGTTTCTGTGTTGCTTGCTGTGGTTTGTCAGTGAGCATGTAAACAAATGTGAATTTCTATTATTATTTAAGGTTTATTTATTATTATTTATTTATTTCATATTTGATTTTTTACCCAAGTTATTTATTATTATTATTTCTTTTATATTATGATTCTTTTATTATCTTCAACAATCAACATCAGCGTAACAGAAAGTACGATTAACAAGGGAAGCTGTGGCTATTGTTATAAATGATAATAAAAGGTTTTGCCAATATCGTTACGTTTCCCACAGGCCTGGCTCAGACCTGGGGAAGTACTGGGCTTATTATTATATCCCCAGGCATCTATAATCCTTCGGGCGTGAGGTATTAATAAGAAATGTTAACCTTGGAGTCCATGTCTTGATCTGGAAGAACAAAGTTGTTATGAAAGGCAACAGCATTGAAACTCTGAATTATGACTGAAACAATATAATTATTATTTTTATTATTTAATTATTATTCCTATAATACTGTAGTATGCCAAAATAAATTTCTGTCCAGGGTAACGGCCTCTGTTGTCATAAACCCTGGTCAAATCTGGATCCATCCAATTATTATTCATACTCCTCATTACTCCTTATTGTATTAATCTTCCTACTTTTATGTTCTTTTTGTTTCTGCTTCTTTCCTCTATTTACTTCTCTTCCCTCACCCCTTGCTTTCTTTACCCACTGCTCCATCTTGTTTCTTATTTTATTCCTCTCCTCGAGCTGCTTCCTTTATATTTTTTTCTTTCTTTTATCATTTGTTTCCCGTATCACTCTTTCTGTTTCATGCTTCCCTCATTGTTGTCCCTGCTCCTTTTTCATCTTTTCCACAATTGTCTTCCCCATCTTTCTCATCTTCTTCCATCTTTCTCCACCGTCCTCCTCTGCCATCTTTTTCTCCAGCCATCCTCTTTCCTGCTCCATACCTCCCCACCACCCTCTTACCTTTTCCTTGTCCACTCCACTATTGTTCCACCCTTCTCTCCCAGCTTCATCTTTCCTTTCCACTTTCATTTTCATATATCCTTCACTGTTCTACTTGATCATTCTCATCCTCCTCTTTCCTCCTACATGCCTATTCTCATATCCGTCACTATCCTACTTTCTCATCTTCCTCTCCCTCTTAAATCCTCTTTCCTCCTCCACTATCAACCTTCTATCGTCAGTTTTTCATCCATCCTATTTCATTTAATTTTCACCCTCCTCCACTTCAATCATCATACTCTTTGCTATCCCATTTCATCATTTCCTCCTCCTCCTCTTCCATCCACTTTCCTCCTCCACTTTCATCCTCCAATCCTTCACTTTTGTCCTCATACCCTTCACCATCCCACTTCCTCTTCAGTCCTTCTTTCTTATCCTCCTCCTCCATCCTCCGATCCTCATCCCAAAGACACCTGTACTGGCTGCAGCAGCATCATCCTCTGCTGCTCTGCCTCAGCCAGACTTCCTGCTCGGCTCATAAATCACTCGATCAATTAATCAGTCAATGGGATCGCCATGCACCTGTTACCAGCCAGGTAAAATTATATATATATATATATATATATATATATATATATATATATATATATATATATATATATATACATATATATATACATACACACTATATATACACACACACACACACACACACACACACACGGTGCTGTGCTGATCCCGTCCCTATCCCAACCGGACTCAGATTATTGCTAACCATCATCAGAATCCCAAGCAACATTGCCTATCAGTTACATAAATCATTAATACTATGATCAGTGTTGATAGGTTTGGATCTAATCTTGCTGGATTAGCGAAAACTAGTCCAGCGTTCTAACTAATCCCATCCGATTCTACTGATTTTTTATCCGAATCATTGTGTAATGTTTTGGATCTAATTATTGATTAGCTTATGGTTGAGTGAGAGAAGTCCTGAAGAAAGGAAGGAATGACGGATGGAAGGAGTGCATGAAGTAAGGAATAAAGCAACAAAGGAGTTAAGGATGGAGGGAAAAAAATAGTGTAGCAAAGAAAGGATGAGGGGAGTTGGGAGGATTGAATCAGGTTCAGGTGACCTTGGAAGAAGGCTTTACTGGGTCTTCCCTCTCTCTCTTCCCATCTCCTGTCTGTCTGGACCAACCATATTTTTCCCTGCTGCCGGAATAGTTTAGTCTGTCTGTCTCTATGTTTGTGTGCGTATGTCTGTATATGTATGTCTGTCTGCATGTGTGTCTGTCTGTCTTGCTTTTCAGTGACCTTTGCCCTTTACTTTCCTTCAGCCCTAGCAGTTCCCTATCAAACACACACACACACACACACACACACACACACGAATGTAGTAAAAGGCAAAGAGACTTGCATATGTAGACACACATGCAAATAGGATTGTGTGATTGAGAACAGGTGTAAGATGATGCTGCCTAATGTACACATTGAGCACTGCTAGAGGCACATTACCATTGGTGAACACTGTACCTTTGTGTGGGTGTGTGTTTGTTTGTTTGTGTATGTGCGCTTATGGGGTGTTTGGAAGTGTGTGGGTGGGTGTGCATGTTGTAGATTTGTCAGTTCTATATTTAGGGTGTGTATATAAAAAATATATAAATATACTTGTGTTTATATATGTTTGTATATTTAATATTTATATATATATATATATATATAGTTATGTGTGTGTGTACATGCATGTGTAGCTTTATGTGTTTCTTTGTCTCTCTGTTTGTGCCTCTGTCTCTTTGTAGATGTGGGAGTTTATGCATGTGTGCTTACTGCTCTGTGATTGACTTTGGCATGTGATGATAGGCTTTCATCTTTAGCCTGGTTGATTGACAGAGGCCTGTTGATTGACAGGTATGACTGATTGACAGGTGTGGTTGATTGACAGGTCTGGCATTGGCTCCATTGACTTGCCCTACTTCCCCATTGAATAGAAACTAAGTGTTTGATAGGTTGATTCTAAGGTGATTGATAGATTGATTGTTTCTTGGTTGATTTGCTGATTGTTAACTTTGGATAATTGATGCCTTCACCAATTATCAATGCAACATTTTATCGATGCTCTGTATGTTATGATAATGGTGTTATATATAAGTCATGAGATTAGTTGGTTGATATGATTGGTTATATTGAATGATTGAGTTCTTGATTGATTTAATTTCTTGATTGCTTGATTCAACTGATTATTTGATTAAGTTGATTGTTTAATTGATTGATTGATTGATTGGATTGATGACTTCATTTTGTTTATTTGACTGATTGCGTGGTTGGGGTGATTGATCAAATTGATTGATTGACAATTGATTGATTTAATGATTACATTGATTGCATAAATGATTGATTGATTTATTGATTGACAGTTCGCCTCCATGACAGCATACAAGATGAAGGCTTTCACTATCTGATCTTTGACCTGTGAGTATAATGATCTCTGCTAGTAAATAAAGAATGCCATATAGCTAGCTGACCTGAATTTGTGTGACCTTACTTGACCCGACCTCTCTTTCTTTTCTTCAGCCGTCATATCATTTTAGTTCTAATTAAACTGATGGTGTGCAACGATTATGAGTTTAGTAATTAACCTGAAGCACAATGAGCAATTGCGGGTGAAGGACTCAGCGTTTTGAGGTGGATTCGAACCGCAACCCTCCGGTTCCAAGGCAACGAGCATACCCCTATACGCCACTCTGCCCCACACGTTTGCTTTGCTCACAGTAGTTGAGTTGACTTGCCAGAGAGCATTTGCTTGTAACATGGAAAGAGTAATGGTTCGCTTAATCCTTCTCTCGTGTGGATGTTCACTGTTAATAAATGTAGAATAATGACATATTAATAATACACTTAGACAGCATCTTGCTTTCTTTGTTATTGGCACCATGATATTGAATGGCCTTCCACTGTCTATACACCTTATGCTTAGGGTTTGCTCAGATCTTCTTAATGACAACCTTGAAACCATTCTTTTCAGCTGAGATTTGGTCAGGGGAATGCTCCAAAGTATAGTTACCATGAAGGGCGCTATATATAAATCTTAATATTGAATGAATCAACAGTAATTATTACGATAATAGCAATAAAATAAATAATAATAACAATGCTTATAACAATAATAATTATTATTCTGGTAATGATTCTAATTCTTTTCTGTTGTAGAGTGACGGGTGGCGAACTGTTTGAGGATATTGTAGCTCGAGAATTCTATAGCGAAGCAGATGCTAGGTCAGTAGTATTCTGTCTTTCATTCATGAATTCAGTCATTCACTCACTAATGTACCAATTCACTCAGTCTGGTCTGTTTAGCTCTGTATTGAGTTCCTTCGTCCATCTCTACGTGTCTGTGAGTGACTCACGGTGGAGACCTTCCCTAACTATGAATCAGATTTATTGACAGCACAAATGAGGAGTGCTTTGATGATGTCGTTTTTAGAATTTCTGGGTGGATTCCCCCACTGTGTTTTTCTGCATCACTTGGTTCTTCAAGTTTGATCCAGCAGAACATTTACAGCTTCTGTTTTTCGTTGCAACCAATTCTGGTGAATTTCCATCCATGAGCTTTTTATTATGCTAGACCTTGGATGGGCAACATACAGTGGCCGGGGTCATGTCCAGCCCTCAGGAACTTTGAAACGGCCTCTGGTGGCATGTCTTTTGCATTAGAAGTGGTGGTGGTATTTGCAGTTTTAACGTCACTCTGTGGTAACAAAGACCATTAGCGATGCCCTCCTCCTTTATCCAGGCTTGGGACTGGCACTGGCAGAGTGCAACCAGTGGCGGAGTTGCAATAGAAGTGCACCTCTCACTTGAGTACTTAGTTTTAGCATTGCTGTATATATTTATGGTAGTTTGTTGATGTGAGTTACAAACTGGATGCAATATTGTGAAAAGATTTCTGTGCATTCGCTAGGTGGCGGACCTGTTTCTGAAAAGCCCACTAATCGAAATTCTGGCGTTACAATGCTGTAGCCTGTCAGTTTGCCTGTCTGTTTGTTTCTTTGTTTGTGTCTGTTTGTTTGTCTGTCTTTGTGCTTGTGTGTTTGTCTTTATATTTGTCTGTGTGTTTGTCTGTGTTGTGCTTGTGGGTTTGTCTTTATATTTGTCTGTGTGTTTGTCTGTGTTGTGCTTGTGGGTTTGTCTTCATATTTTGTCGGTCTGTGTTTGTTTGCCTGCATATTTGTGTTTGTCTGTGTATTTGTGTGTGTGTGTTTTGTCTGTCTGCATTTTTTGTCAGTCTGTGTGTTTGTCTGTGTGTGTGTTTTCTGTCTGTGTGTATAGGGCAGCCCTCTTTCAAACAAGTTGCCCATGACCAATGTCCCAATCAGGTTTGGATTCCACTGTAAGTCTTTAACAGAAGGCTGAACATTTCAAGAGCTTTCGCCACTGCGACAAGGAGTATCTGTGGAAGAAATGTACATATGATGATATTGAGGAAGCGGAGGAGGACGATATATCTGTCTATTAATTTGAACTGATCTGTACGCTGTTAGATTGCAAGCAGGGCTTTTTTAGCGTGCAGTTCTACACAGAATGTGCAGTTGTAAATGAATTTGTGCAATTGTCAAAGCAGTTATGTGCAGTGAAAATCATTAGAAAAAGGTAATTGCAGCCTTTTGAACACAAAAGAACGAAAGACATGTGTGCACAGTGAAAAGAAGAATAAGCAAGAGGGCGAAATTAAAAAGTTTCTAGTTGATGACAAAAAAGTTCATTTATATGCGGTGACTTGTGAGAAAAACTTGGACAAAATTTCTGACAGATGTCTAAAAAATAAAAAAACGGTCATTAAATTTGTTTGGCCAACTTGCGATATTTTTTGTGAAAATTAGAAATGACTTTAAATATCAATATATCAATGCATAGGTCTGGACAATGCATCTATAGGTCAGGACAATGCATAGGTCGGTTAGTCGCACCCGTCTCCGTCAAGTGACTAGCGTCAGGGACTAATAAATGACGATGACACTTGACGTTGAGCATACATGATGTCGTGATTTCATCGACAGTATACTTTTTAAAGAGATAAGGGTTGATACGCAAAGCACAGGTTGTGCATTGTTTAGCTGTGGAGTAGTAGTTTCAGTTTAACCACACTGTGATGACAATGATCGTTATCGTTGCCCTCCTCTTTTATCCAGATTTGGGACTGGCACTGCACGAATGCGAGCTGTGGCCGAGTGCTTCATTGTTCAGGTTATATATGTAAACA
Source organism: Lumbricus terrestris (assembly GCA_949752735.1). NCBI lineage: Eukaryota > Metazoa > Annelida > Clitellata > Crassiclitellata > Lumbricidae > Lumbricus > Lumbricus terrestris. Next base: position 14,037,848 of record OX457048.1, on the reverse strand, counting down.
TTTTTATATCTCTTCGTCGGTTTAACAGAATCTTTCATCACACAGCGGTTGGGAGTGGAGGGGGATTAATGGATAAAGCGAGACCAACGTATTATATCATAACTAGATGTGTTACCCGGCGTTGCCCGGGAAATTTAGGGCTTTAAAGCCTACTCCACTGTGGTACCCATCGCTGACCGCTAAATTTCGGGTTTTCGCCAATCCTCCACCCAACCCCGCCTCCTCAAAAAGCCAAACGTGATCCGCCCCTGCGGGGCTCTGCGGAAATTATTACTGGGCAAGTATGACGTCATGCTGACTGCAGACTCTGCTAAATCACGTGAGCGATTATTGATGAAATCTGTCTTAAAACGCTACTGATGAAATTTGACTTAAAACGCTAATAACTCGCGTTCTAGAGTGAAATTTAGGGTTTTAAAGACTACTCCACTGTGGTACCTATCGTTGACCGCTAAATTTCGGGTTTTCGCCAACCCTCCAATCCACCCCGCTTCCCCAAAAAGCCAAACGTGACCCGCCCCTGCGGGGCGCTGCGGAAATTTTGCTGGGCAAGTATGACGTCATGCGACTGTATACTCTTAGCTAAATCATAACGTGAGCGATTTGTGATGAAATCTGTCTTAAAACGCTAATAATTCGATTTCTAAAGTGAATTAAAAGCTGAAAATAGTCGACATGACGTTAAAGTTTGGGTAAGAATCAATTGCAATTTTTTTTTAAACCGACGCTCTCTCATTTTCGAGCCTATTCTGAGACGAAGAGTTAAAATCCGGACATACAAATAAACAAACATATGGAAGGACAAACTTTGAGAAATATCATCATCATCATCAATATCATTGGGCTCAATGCCCGTAAGAGTCCGACGCCACTCTCTGTCTGAGTCTGTCTCGCGTCATGTTACCCAGCTTCAACAGGTCCGGTCAGCAGGTCTGCTCCATACCATTAACATCTTGTAGCAGCTAGACCACCTTGTCTAAATGAAGAGAATATTGGGAGAGAGGCATGAAGGACAGCTTGGGTCAATGCCCGTATGTGTCCCACGCTCTCCCCCGACTCTCTCCACCGGTCTGTCCTGACCGGCCTGTGCATGTCTGCTCCACATCATGACACCTTGAAGCATCTGGGTCGCTCTGTCACTTGTGTCGTGGTTTTTGCGGATTTCAATCGTCTTGGTCTTTTACTGCCAGCGTATCGCCACCCATCTGGCAAACCTTCCTCCTTTTGTCCGGGCTTAGGACCGGCACAGGGAAGTTGTTGGTTCCCTGTGGCGGAGGATGGATGCAGTTTAACGTCGTGCCCAGGACCAAAAATATTAGAGATTATATACGGCCTCTATGACCGTTGACGTTGAGTAAAAATAGCAGCGAAGACTACGTTGGAAACGACCGATCTGGTGGAGACGCTGAAATTGTCTAGATTTATATCGTCGGTTGAGAACGTTTTAAAGGTGTTGTTTGTCTAGAAACATGGAGACTGCTTAGAGAAGGAGATTATGCAAGGAACGGTGCCGGGAGCAAGATCAAGGGGAAGACCCAGGAAGAGGTGGAGGGACAACATGTGTGAGTGGACAGGATTGTCAACAGAGCAATTGTTGAGAGCAACCGAAAACAGGAGAGGATGGAGAAGAATTGTCCAAAATGCGACCAACCCTCGTGTCGAGGAAGGTTCAAGGCAAGGCAATGTTTGTCTAGACGCCGAAATTAGCTGAATTTATATCGTTGGTTGAGGAATTTATATTGTCGGTTGGGAACGTTTTAAAGGTGTCGAACGTAGCCATATTCGACCAATAGTCAGGTCGTGACAACACTGGTAGTCGTTTCCAGACTGGAGAGATGACATGAAGACAAAGAATAGGGAAAAGCGTGTCTCCACCTTCTGATTTAAGATGCCGGTGCCCTTGAATTTGCTCGGCTTACTATAGTGCGTTGCACCACCCGCCCTGTAGTGCTTGACTCCACCTCCTGATGAACATTGCCATAAGGATTCTGGTGATTGACTGCTTGTGCATTGAAGTTGTTGCTGTTGCATCAAAGCTTGTTACATGTTTAACGACACTGCCATATCAAAGATGATTAGTGTCGCTCTCCTCCTTTATCCAGGCTTGGGACTGGCACTGGCAGAGAACAACCAGTGGCGTCAAAGCTGTTGTTACATGTTTAACGATACTGCCATATCAAAGATGATTGGTGTCGCCCTCCTCCTTTATCCAGGCTTGGGACTGGCACTGGCAGAGAACAGCCAGTGGCATCAAAGCTTGGCATCACGATCTTAAATATGCTTCTTAGTTCTACTGGCTCCACCTCCTCATGAATATGCATGATCAAACCCTCATTATTCTAAGCATCTGATTGGTGCTTCTATGTGGCTGTCATCCAATTCCAGTCAGTAGTCCAACTAGCTTCACCAACCAGTGACCTTGCTATGCCTCCCAACGATTGACTCTGCCTCCCAGCTTTTTAGCTCTGCCCCCTGGATCAATGACCCCGCCTCCTCTGGGTATCGACTCCACCCATACCCTGCCTTTACTTATGTGACTGCCCTGTTCTGCTTACAGCCACTGCATACAGCAGGTACTCGAAGGTGTCAATCACTGTCACCAGAACGGCATCATCCACAGAGACCTTAAGGTACTTTGTGTGGAGGGGTGTGGCCTGTGCTTTGTAGGCGTGGCCTGTACTTTGGAGGCGTGGCTTGTTTTTGCCAGGCTTTCTGCATGACCTGTTTACCTTCAATGTGACTCTTTTATTTTGTGCGTTGTGATATTTTTAGCACAAGATATTATTTTCAATTGTTTGGTTTTGTAGAACAGTGCATATTCGTTCTTGTGTTTGATGCGTTGAAGTTAATCATTGCTTGGACTGTGTGTTTGTGTGTGTGTGTTTAAAATTAACATTTATTTGATCAACTGTTGATCCTTAACTCTTTGCCAGCCAAGGGTATGGGATTTGCCAGACTACTTACTAATCTTTGGTCGGTAAATAATTAAACTGCGTGCGTTTGTTACTTGTGTGTTTTAGATTAACCGTCTGTTTCTTTATAATTGTGTTTAATATTCTGTGTTAGTTTGCATATTAATTCATTGTGTTTCAAACTAATTAATTATTTTGGCTGAGTTGTGTTCTGGCTAACTGCTTCTTGCGTTTATGTTGCCTTCTTTGTTTGTACTGTTTCTGATGTCCTGCTTTGTTTGCATTGCTCTGTTTACGTTACTTTGTTTACAAGTTACGTGTTGGTTACGTTTACAGTCATTGCATGCAGGAAATATTAGAGAGCCTAACCTACTGTCATGAAATGTCCATTGTACATCGAGATCTGAAGGTATGACGTACCTTCACGGCAGTAAAAAAAAGGCGCTATTCATGCATTCATTTATTCAAGCATATAATTTGCAGATTCATGATATAATATTATACTATAACCACTTTCACTCCTTTCATTTGATCAAAGTGTGTGTATAATGTATAAATTAAGTCTTCTCTCGTCCCTTTTTGCTCGTACCTCCACTATGCAGAACCGTGCCTTCTCAGTGGTGGGACCCTCGATCTGAAATGGCCTCCCTTTCTGGATCTTCTTCAAATGTAGTAATTTCTCATCTTGACGACAGTTTTATTTGGCCGCCCTCGGGTTGGAAGCGCCTCTGAGTAGTCCCATTGATGAGGCACTATATACAAATTCATTTAATGAATAGATGAATAAATGGTGCATGGATAGTTGATTATAACCTACAGGAACATAATTATAGATGCATACATGCATTTGTTTATACATACATGCGTACGTATGCATACATGCACACTTTCTTACAATCAATCGTGCATACATACGCGCATGTTTATATTTGGACATGCATTCGATCATACATCATGTGTAGTATACTGTGGAAGTACATGCACACATGCAATTATGCATACATACTTACGCAACACACACACACACACACACACACACACACACATATATATATATATATGTGCATAATTAATACATACTTACTTGCATGCATGTGTACTTATGTGTTATGATAACGAACATTTATCATAGCACGTGAGTCATTAAGTAATCCAATACATGCATTGGAGATTTGATTAGATTAAAGTGAATGATTTAGATTAAATTTTACGAAAAGCAATACACAGGTTAGATTATAAAGGATGAATCTCGTTCTATTACCTGGTTTTAGTGGGTAAGAAAGGAAATAGATCTGCCAATGTTGTCAGCGTTTTGTTCCTGTGTTTGACATTTAAATCGTTTTTTAAGAATCATTTTCTTTTCCAGCCGGAGAATCTTCTGTTGGCCAGCAAAGCGAAGGGTGCTGCGGTCAAGCTGGCCGACTTCGGTCTGGCCATTGAAGTCCAGAATGACCAACAGGCCTGGTTCGGTAAGCTGTCCAGTTCTGTCTTATTCTCACAGACTGTGTTGGTGCTGGTCAGGCTGGTTTCTTTTGTGGTCGTAATAATCTATGGATGGGGTAAGCTGTCGCTAAATAATTGATTATAAAGAGATGGTCTCGTACGACACCTTTAAAACATATTCTCGGTAAATATAAATTCGGTGTCTGCATAAATAAATGCACTACAGTCCCTTTCATTTCATCGTTAACAGTCTTATCTTGGAAGCCGTAGGATGTCGCTGAAAAATGTTAGACACCTTTAAAAACGATATCAGCAGACAGTATAAAGGCATTTAAAACTTTTTAATCTTGGACTCCTACAAAATGGCTAAACATGACATAATAATATAATATTTTTCTTTTAATATCTCAATCTGACACACCGCAGAACGATCACAAGTACATGTTATACGAAATACGGCCCACTGTAGCACGACACGCAGATCGGCTTTACAGCAGTGGGTTCGGTAACTTAACTAATGGCCTAAGAACTGGATCACTTCTGGACGGCCAAGCCAGAAGTGGGAGGGGCTATCTTTATTTTTAGCAGAACCCGAGTCAAGCAACACATCAGCAAAGCGCCTGCGGCAGCTAACAGAAAATTCAAATAAATTTTTGCCCTGAGCGGGGCTTGAACCCGGGTCCGCGCGGCTGACTCTCAGTTTAACGACCAGCGCTCTCACCACTGAGCTACGGGACCCCCCCTATTGTGTTATCTACTTGCTTATTAAGTGCTGTAATACGCCAAGCAAATTTCTGTCCAGGGTAACGACCTCTGTTGTCATAGACCCTGGTCAAATCAGATCCATACATCCATAATGATCTTTAATGTTAAAAAAAGTTCTGTAATATGCCAAACAAATTTTTTGTCGAGGGCAAGGACCTCTGTTGTCATAGGCACTCATCAAATCTGGTCCCATCCATCCAATCGAACAATGTCTTCTGCTAATTGCTTATGACGTTTGCTGGAGTCTCGTGCCTGCCTTTGGATTTTGTTTTGACTGAGCGCCTGCGAACATGGGCGTCTGCAGACGTTTCTGCTGTAGGGGCAAGACACAATGGTTAAGGTTTAATTTTTAGAAAGCGGTTAAAAGGTGCGAAAGGAAATTGAGAGCATGGGTATTTTTAAAAGAGATTTTTAAATGTGAAATTAGAAATTCTATGCTGTAATTTTAGAAAGCAACATAGGTATACGTCTGCTGTGGACGGATTTTATAATTTCTTTTATTCTTATCTTAAGTTTAATTTTCCAATAATATTTCTTTTGTGTATCATTAGAGCTTTAGTACAAAGACACTTTTTAAAAGCCAAAACATAGCAACGAAAAACTACCTATATAAATTTTCAAAGGAGGCAGGTGCCCCATCTTACCCCTATGTGCTGGTGCCTATGCCTATGAGTAAGCTCATGAGAGTGACTAAATAATAAATAATACTAATAAATATTGTTATATCTATATAAATAAATAAACACTGTAATGAAATATATATATATAAATACTGTGATGAATATTTTTCAATATAAATAATAAATTTTATTTTTAAAATAGTATATGTATAATGCATAAAAAAAGCTCAGTCAAAACAAAATCGAAAGGCAGGCACGGTGATCAGCCAGGTTAGAGACTCCAGCAAATCGTGCCCCTAGAACTACATAGTTCTATGTCCACTTTTTGCGAAACTGAGAAAAACGAATTTTAAGATTTGGTGACGAAAATGTTTTTCCTTGTTTCATTGATGGCGATTAAATTTACATTTTCGGACAACACTGTTTTTTCATAGTATGATCATAATATTTATTTTGATCATAATTTAAATTAAATATGAGTAATTTATATATAAATATGGCAGGGGTGACAATTTTTGGACATAGAGCAGTATAGCATTAGTAATGGACACACAAAAACTATACGATTGGGTACTATGTCCACTAGCAACTCTGTTACGCAACAATTTTGAAGCCACGTCGTACTGTCATATTTCCGTTTGGCTTGAACTTTTTCACAGAATACTATTATATTTCTTAAAAGCTATCGTTTTAACCTTAGATTCGCACTGCCGGTTAAAACAATCGTCTACATTTCGGTTTTTTTGCAAGTTGCCTAAGCGTCACCATTACTTAAATCAACAACACGTGACCCTGTTCGGGTCACGTGTTCTAATCTCTCACTGCTATTGGCCATGGACATAACGCTGTATAGAAATATTTCACACATCCATAAATCGCTGCTATTTTTGAGGACATAGCCCATGTCACCTAACAACCACGTGACACAAATTACACTTTCTATTGGTTGTGGACATGTGCCTCTATAGACTTGAAAAACCTTCCAAATTTATGGACATAGAACTATTTTGAACTGGCATATGAGCTTTACAAAGCGTTTCCAGTTAAGCTAGACGGCTGAGGACATAGCCCATGTCACCGCCATAACGGATATAGCGTTAGGTTGATTTTTAAAAAAAGTGGACATAGAACTATATAATTCTAAGGGCGCGAAATGCCATAAGCGATTAGCAGAAGACAGTGTTCGATTGTTATTTGTTTTTTGCAATTTAACGTCACTGTGTGGTAACAAAGACCATTAGCGACGCCCTCCTCCTTTAGCCAGGCTTGGGACTGGTACTGGCAGAGTGCAACCAGTGGCGGAGTTAGCGTTCGATTGGTTGGATGAAGCCAGAAAAAAAAGATCTTGTCTGGTGATATCGTTTTTAAAGGTGTCTAACATTTTTCAGCGACATCCTACGGCTTCCAACTTCCAAGACTGCTAACCAGTGTTGCCACTCTAAAATAAAAAAAAATCCAAGTTGAAGGATAAGAAAACCTAAGAAACCCAAGTTCAGCAACTCTGCCCAGAATTTCCCGAAAAATTCCCGAATTTCCCACAAATCTTCCGAAAAAGTCCCGAATTTCCCGTCCAAAAAATCTGATGACCTTTTTTTAGTCATCCGGCACAAATCTCGGGAAAATGTCCACAATTTCCCGAAAAATGCCTGAAAATGTCAAAAAATTCCCTTTTTTCCGTCAAAAAAACCCAAGAAAAACCCAAGTTCGTCCAAAAAAAACCATTTCCCAAGTTCGGATAAAAAAAAAGATCTTGTGAAATAACCCAAGGAGTGGCAACGCTGCTGCTAACGCTTAAATGAATGGGACAGTCTGTAACGCATATATTTATACCGACACCGAATTTATATTTACCGAGGATTTGTTTTAAAGGTGTCGTACGAGACCATCTCATAATCCATTGTTTAGCGACAGCTTACCACTTCCAGGACAGTTTTAGGACCTACCTATATATTATTACGACCACAAAAGAAACCAGCCTGACCAGCACCACCACCTGTGAATATTTATCAAAGTAAATAATACTAATAATTCAAATAATGGTTTTTCTTCTATGGTTTAGAGGGTATATAATGAATAATACTAACAATTGCTGTAATGAATATATGTCAATTTAAATAATTATTGCTGATAATAAATGGTTGTGTGGTTTGAAGGGTTTGCTGGTACACCTGGGTATCTGTCGCCCGAAGTCTTGCGAAAGGACGCGTATGGCAAGCCAGTCGACATCTGGGCGTGTGGTCAGTGTGTTCAACGCGATTTCATTGCTGTTTAGGAATTTATTTGAAAATTTAAATTTATATTCAATAAATGATTTGCAAAATCATAAATTTAAATCTTACAATTTACAACTGATTTTAACTTTTGTGTGTAGCACCTATTTATATCACAATTAATTGATATTGCAAGGCGATTAATGTTGCAAGGTAATTGATGTCTCAAGGTAATTGATGTCATTAGGTAATTGATATCACACGGTAATTAATTTAAAAAGGTGATTGATATTGCAGGTAATTGATGTTGCAAGGTAATTGATATGACGTTATGGATACCGGTAATTGATGTCCCCAGGTCTTCGTGTTTCTAATCCTACATTGGTGCGTGTTGGTGTAGTGGATATGTTCGTTGCCTTGTAGCCAAAGGGTTGCTGGTTCGAATCTACTTCAAGTCGCCGTGTAGGGACCTTGGGCAAGTTCTTCACTCCCAATTGCTCAGCGCTTCGGCGTGAAACTCCAATCCAGTGTCCGCTCTGTAGTCGGGAGCGCCTCTGAGAAAGGAGCTTAAAGGGGCACTATAACAAGTGCACATACAAACAAATCAAACAAACAAATTGCATTATATGACTAATTGTAATTGATTTTAACATTTGTATGTAATGCCTTTTCAAGTGTGGCATAGCATAATTATGTGTCTTTACATTACAGGTGTGATACTTTACATCCTTCTCGTCGGGTATCCTCCATTCTGGGACGAAGATCAGCACAGGCTTTACGCTCAAATCAAAGCCGGCGCCTATGAGGTGAGCAGATTCTGAGAGACACAGTCCTCCAAGCGTTAAAACAGAAGCCTTGACTCTTGGGACACAGTCCTTCGTGTTTAAGGGCAGAATTTGAGGCTGTAACGACTCTATATCGCCAGTTTATAAAGACAAAATCCAAAGTTTCAAAGGATAGTCTTCATTTGTGAGGACAGAATCCCTAGGTTTTTTGACACATGGCTCTCGATTTGTGTGCTTTACTTTAAGGACATAGTCCTTGGTTTTTGAGGATAGAATCTGTATGTTTTGTGGCCACAAGCCTCGGTTTGTGAGGCAGAAACCAAAGATTCTGGAGATGCAATCATATTGACGTTGAAATGTGCTGTCCAGTTCTTTAACATCATTCAGGTCTGAGCTTAAGTTCAGCTTTTTGATTTGTTTACTCTGCCGTTGTCTGATGTCTAGTGTCTCCATGACCTGTTCTATTTCAACTCGACCTCTAGACTAGCTTTATTTATTATTGAAGCACCACCAACTGATGCTTAGTGCATTGGACACTGGAGCTATACAAATTATTATTAATAATAATGAATATTTGATATCAATAATATTTCTGTGCTTTTATTACATATTGACTTTGTTATCCTAGATAAACTATTGTAAAGTAAGAAATTTTGTGTAATCAGGTTACAGCATCCTGTCATTCATTTATTTGCTTGCTTCGTATAAACATGATGTAAACATGATGTAACGGATAAAATGACAGTTTTGCGCACATGTATTCTTGCCTTGTGACAATGATCTTTGAAGCAACTATGGATCATTGTCCTGTACATATTGATGATTGTATTGTATTTGATCATTTGTATTACTCCACTGCACATGGTGGGAGAGAAAAGGTCAATGCTGGGGACAATACGGAGGCGGCAGAGAAACTGGATTGGCCACGTCTTGAGGAGTGACACCATAGTAAGAGACATCATAGAAGGAAGAATGGAGGGGAAAAGACAAGAGGAAGACCAAGAACAATGCTACTGGACTGAATGATGACAAAGGACAGTTACAGAGGGCTAAAGAGGTATGCACAGAACAGATATGTGTGGCGTGGCGCCATTGAACATATGAACCTGCCTGACGGCAGAGAACTAAAGAAGAAGACTAAAGAGAAGATTACCCCACTATTGATGCGATATATGAATGTTGACATTTGTTGCATTTAAATGGCTGGTTTGTTTGTGTGCTTTGTTAGTACCCGTCTCCTGAGTGGGATACCGTTACTCCGGAGGCAAAGCATCTCATCAACAGTATGCTGAGCGTCAATCCTGCGAAGCGTATCACGACTGCACAGGCGCTCAAGCACCCGTGGATCAGCGTCAGTACCAACTTTCACTTTAAGTTTCCACTTTAACTTTAAGTTTTCACTTTCAGTCATCGCTCTCACTTTCAGTTTCCACTTTCACTTTCTATCTTTACTTTCACTTCAGAAACTCTTGTTATGAACTCTTGTTTCTAACTCCTGTTAATGTTTTCCTTCTTCTTTCTGAATGGTGCCTCAGCAGAAAATGTCAGCCATGTTGTTTTTCAAGCTTCAATAAGATTTTAAAATATTTTATATTTGTTATTATTATTATCAATATTTTAAAATATTATTTATTATTTGATTACGGAGCTTCAGGTTTTATGTTATGAAAGTGGCCATTGCACATTTGCTATCTGCTGCAACACAAGTTTCAGAAGTCTGCTTTCGTTTCATTTTTCTTCTAGCAAAGAGAACGCGTGGCTGCTATGGTCCACAGACAACAGACGGTTGATTCACTGAAGAAATTCAACGCTCGAAGGAAACTAAAGGTGAGGCTGGATTACTTTAGGAAGATACTATGATTGCAGGGTTGCCAGATTTAGGAACTTGTGCATGGTTGCCAAATCATGTCAAAAAGTAGCCCAAAAGTCATGGGTTGAACAGCTAAAGAAGATGTCGATAAAGTTTTGATTTGAACATTGATAATAATACATACTTGATTAGTTTCACAAGGAAATCATTCAGTAGCGAATGTATTTACTGAAATCATCGTGTAAAATGTATAGTTGTCAGTCTGCTCTGTGCTTATTGTAGATTAATTCTTACTCGGTAGATAATTTTTTTTGAGTAATCACATAGTAAACGTAGGTGATAAAGCGACCTAGTATTGTCAAATTGTGAAAATTGAGTTGTCGTAGCGACCACATGGCAATTCAAAGTAGCCCAAATTATCAGGAGGTCACAAGGACGAAAGTTTCAGTCATGAGCGCTCTGAAAAGAAGCACAACTCGCACTTTTCGTGATGACCTGGCAACCCTGTGAGGAAGAGCCAGTGCAGATTGTTGATGGGGAACTAACTAACTGGTAAATATTAGAAGAAGTTATTATATGCAGGTGGATTTGATCCTTATGAATGGGGATTAAATAACAAATCGTGAGAATGTTAATTGATTTGTGTTGTATAAAGTAGCAGTTCATTTATGTCATCATGTCAAGTGTCGAGATATATCCCGGACAATGTCGTATTAAATATTGTATGAATACCACTTAATGCTAAGCATCAGGTCATATCAAGTACCATGCCTGATCTTACCATCATTAAAAGTGGCTCGCAGCTCACAATTTCTTTGTAGCTTTCAAGCACTTGGAATCTAGGTACATCAGGTGCCTGTATGTTCACACCTCAGACTCACATTTCGGTGTGACCTTATGGGTGGCGTCACAAATTATTAAGAAATTGTAATTCACAGAAAACTTGTATGTACTTGTATTCAATCAATCTATGTAAATTTTCACATCATAATTGCCCATGATTCCTTACACACATTGCGATCGTCTTCTGTACTGGTGAAGCATTTGTTATTCTTTTCAGGGTGCCATCCTCACCACTATGCTGGCAACATGTAACTTCTCAAGTGAGAGTCTTTGATGTTGCTTTCTATTTTAAATTCATAATTTTACATTATTTTTCTAATTATAAAGATTGCAATATCAAGTTCCATATCGTATCATTTTGCCATTTGGTCTCGTGAATTAGTTGATAATGTCTTGCCATAACTAACCTTCTTTTTCCTGAAAAATACCATGTTTAATATATCTTACAATAGCTGTCCAGATTTATCATGTCCTACCACCTCTTATCGGTTTAACCATATGTGGCCATTCCAAATTTACATTGTCTTGCCTTATCTTTAATTTTACCATGACTTGTGCATGTCTTATTGGTTTTGTTGTCGTTTTTCCAGATCGAAGTCTGATGGCGAAGAAAGCAGATGGCGTAAAAGAATCAACGGACAGCAACACAACAATCGAAGAGGACGACGTCCGAGGTGTCATTACATATGAACCATAGCCATTGTCACATATAAACCATAACCATTACCACATGTTTACCATAACCATTGTTACATGTGAACCATAACCATTGCCACATGTTTACCATAACCATTGCCACATGTTTACCATAATCATTGTTACATGTTTACCATAATCATTGTTACATGTTTACCATAACCATTGCCACATGTTTACCATAATCATTGTTACATGTTAACCATTACCATTGCCATATATTGACCATAGCCATTGTTACAAATAAACCATGACCATTGTCACATATAAACCATAACCATTGTCACATATAAACCATGACCATTGTCACATATAAACCATAACCATTGCCACATGTTAACCATAACCATTGTCACAAATAAACCATAGCCATTGCCATATATTAACCATAACCATTGTCACAAATAAACCATAGCCATTGCCATATATTAACTATAACCATTGTCACAAATAAACCATAACCATTGCCATAGATTAACTATAACCATTGTCACATTTTAACCATTACCATTGTCCCATGTTAACCATAACCATTGTTACATATGAACCATAACCATTGCCATAGATTAACCATAGCCAATGTCACATATATACCATAACCATTGCCATAGATTAACCATATCCATTGTCACATTGAAGCCATAACCATTACCATATATGTGTGACACCAAAGCCCAAAACCTGGCGCTTGTTGCTTCCTAGATATCATGCTAGAAACTGAAATAGGCCAGAGCCATCAGCAATATAGAATAGTCTTATTTAGTAGTTCCCCATGAATTTTCCATAATTTGCAAAATGGTAAACCGATGGTGATGCCATCTGCGTTATTTTATACAGAATATAGACTTTCTCTATTGTCCAGCAAAATTACAGAATAACCAATTATTGGTTTCTGTGGATTTTAATTACACAAATATTCTGAGAAGTCTTTTATTCGATTTTTCTCACTCAATACTAATGAAAGAATCAAATAAGTATAACTTTCGTTAGAAGGAAGATGTTTTCATTCCATAAACAGTACTTTGAAGTGGATTAATTGTAGAAAATGACTGAATTAAGTGGTCAGAATCCGACATGTGATCAGGTTTGATCCCTGGTGTCACGTATTATTGACACGTGGGGCGCGGTGGTGTAGTGGTGGCGTCGTTGCCTTGAAGCCGGAAGGTTCGAGGTTCGAATCCACCTCGCCGCGTAAGGACCTTGGGCAAGTCCTTCACTCACAATTGCTCAGCGCTTCGGCGTGAAACTCCGATGCAGTGTCCGCTCTGCATTCGGGAGCGCCTCTGAGTGGAGAGAGCTTGAAGGGGCGCTATAACAAGTGCACATACAAACAAGCAAACACTAAAGACATAATGGTTTGACAATCACAATAGGTTATAGTATTGGCTCAAATGGAGAGTTCTATAAGGTTCTGAATCCCGATAACAAGGGTCATAGTCCTAGAATAAGTATTGAATTATGCCATCATAAGAAGGTTATCAGGATATCACCAAAGGTCTTTATATTCGAATATACAAAGACAAGAAAAAGTTTCTACAGGACAAAAACCATGTTGAATGAATGAGGTTAAATCATAAATTTACGTGATTCAAATATCTGATTAATTACTGCAATTATCAGTTTATATTGTTATTAATAATTGGTGATTGTTTGTGTCATCGTGTGTCAGGTGGATTTGGTCGATCGATCGTGCGGAACCTGACTGTACAAGAAGCAACAGGTTGTTACTAATAAAGACTTCAACCGATGTATTTCTTATGTTGTCACTCAATTGTATTGTATTCATTAATTCATTCATTCTATGGACTTGTATAGCCCCCACCCTTTAAGACATCTACCCAATGGGTAGTACTCATGAGCGCGCCCAGTCAAGGCAAAAGAAAAAGACTTGAGAGATTTATGATTCAACAATATTTGACTGGTCATATGTAATAAACACAGCTGTGAATGGAGTTCATTCCAGATGGATGGCCCTGCAGATGAGAAAGCTTGGCGATGTCTTGCAGCTAAACGAGTCCGTGGAACCATGAGTTGTCTCTTCATAGCAGAACGAAGAGCCCGACGCAGTTCAACGCCCGAGACTGGGCGACAGAGATCGTTGGTTAAGATGGAGCGCAACCAAGGATGCAGCGTGAAACTAGAGCAGCAATTCGATACAAAATACATTGTATTGTATTGTATTGTGAAATCTCGCAAGTGTTTCTGCTGGTAGTTGACTGACACTTGGTGCAATCGATTGGTAAGACAGAAAGGTTGTGGGCTTAGTAGCATGCTTGCCTTATAACCTGGTGGGCATAGGTTCGATTCTCCTCCCTGAGAGAGTTGCTGTGCTGACTCTATGCAAGTCATTCATTTACAATTAATTAATGATGTAAGAGCTGTGTTTTTGAAATGATATTAAGTTGATTTATATTCTATTATTTTAAGTTGTGTTGCAGTACGACCCATATTGTGAAATATTACACCTTGTAAATTAAAGTTGAAAGAATTCATGAGACGTGTACTTGGAGCAGTTTATTGATTTAGAAACCAGGTTTGAGTAGATAGATTAGAGGATTTGAGTTTAGAGCATTAAATCAGAGATTTGATTAGGATTGAGATTTAGGTGTGATTTTAAGAGAGAATCGATTGGAATAGACCAAAGAATTAATTAGGAATTTAAGACCTGATTATGGATTGGGGAGTTGGTTGATTAATGATTATTGATTGGATTTGAGAATTTTTATTAGGGATTAAATCTGAGACTTGGTCAGGAATTTGATGCTTCATTGTGGATTAGATGAGAGAATTTATTAAGTATTAGATTCAGTGATTTTTCCTGATTAGATCTGGAGATTAGTTTTGGATTGGATTCCAGACTCATCATTATGAATGAGATTAGAGAATTTGTATGCATGAGATTAGAGATATTAAAAGGGCTTAGATTAGAGATTTTATTACGGATTCGATAAGATAATTTATTAGTGATTAGATTTGAGACTAAATTGAGATCTGGAGTAGATGCTTTTTTATGGATTAGATTAGGGATTTGATTGGAGATGAGATCATATAAAACCATGACTTTGACCACCACTAGAGTTAAATTCTCTACAGGTGTTGTGATTGCCATCTTTCTGATTAGCACCAACAGGTGTGTCAGGTGGCACAGTGGGTGAAGCATCTGCTGGTGCACAGGTGGTTGGCACAGAACCCCAGCTGAACGGAGGTGAAAAGGCTGTGGATAGTCCGAAGAAGGAAAAGCCTTCCGCCTTGCCAGCCATTTCCATGTCCTCACTGTTGAACTTGGCCACAAAGGTCGTTGCTCGAGTTGAGCTCGATGTTCCGGGTGAGGGTGGATATCTCTCGTGTGGTGTGATCCCTTCCTGCATGGAAACTTTCCCCCCCCACTGGTCATCTGGTAGTGCCAGTCCAGATCCTGAATGAAGGAGGAGGGTGTAACATACAGTTACTAACCATCTTCCTGCATGGTGTTGGTGTATTTAAACAGTTGTTTACTAACAATGCTTTATTTGTGTGAGATTCTCAAGGATTTGTATATAACACTGATTGGTTAAAACAATTGGTTTTTTTACACAGAGAGCAAAGGTTCAATCTTCCTATAGCTTTGCTATAGTTGGTCCGTCTTTCTGGAATAGGTTACCTATTAGTCTCCGCAATGAACTTCTTTGTCTTTCTTTGCCCCTTTTCCGCAAGCGTTTGAAAACCATTCTCTTTGATTGTGGTTTGGTGTCAGGTCGGGAGCGCCTCTGAGGAGTTCTCTTGAAGTGGCGCTATATAAATGTACGATTACAATTACAATTACAATTCCTATTTTTCCTCATTCTTTTTATCCTCTTCTGAGATGATTTCTTTGTAGAGGCCTTGATCTAATCCTGCACTCACAATTTTTCATGATAATTAGACACCTTCAAAACGGTTTAAAGCGATACTATATAAGGATGGAACAGGACTGGACTAAACAATTAATAGGGTTGCGGAGACTGTGTAGACTGTAGAGACATTGAACAAGTCATTCACTTACAATTTTTCGATGATAATTAAACACCTTTAAAACGGTTTTAAAAGAATACTATATAAGGATGGAACGCCGGGTAATGCGGGGATTTCGTTAGTATGCTTCTCAGAAGGTTACTGTATTGAGGCCTTGAACAAGTCCTTCACCCTAATATTATAAAAACTGGTTCAGTAAATTGCTCTCAAGTGCTGTAATATGCCGAGCAAATTTCTGTCCAGGGTAACGGCCTTTGTTGTCATAGACCCTGGTCAAATCGGATCCATCCATCCTAATATTATTCCCGATGATAATTATACACCTTTAAAACGGTGTAAAACGATACTATATAAGGATGGAACACATGGTAATGTGGGACTGGCCTTTGGGATTACGGTTACTGTGTAGATACTTTGAACAAATCCTTCACTGACAATAATGTTCTACGTCATCAAGTCATTGGATATTGGTAAATGTACAATAATATTAATAATGATAATAATGATAATGGTAATGATAATAATAGTGATAATATTCTAATAACGATAATTGAATGGTAATAATAACTATACTAGTAATAATAATAATAATATTAATTATAGTAAATTATATTAGCAGTGATTTGTGTAAGTTATGTTATTATATCTTTACTGTTACGATTACAATTGCACAAGATTGGATTAGATTTGTCTGGATGGTGATATCCTTAAGACTTTTCTGTTGCCAGGAGTTCTTCGCACTGGGAGCGCCTCTGATTAGGTTGTACTGTGAGAGGCGCTTTATAAATCTCAAAATAGATTAGAATAGATATCCGTGAGATATTTCAGTCCTGGATTGGTAGCGTGAAGTGTCATCATAGAGACATGTCACAAAAATTAGCCGCCGTACCTGTTTCTCACCTTGGCTTACATTTTCTTGTATTATGTTGCATGTGCCTCTCTTCGTCTTACCTTTGCTTTTACAGAGTGAGTCTTGAGCTGACACATGAGGAGACATGGAACATATTTTCATAACTTTTTCTCAACATATTGTTATGTTAAATGTGATGTGCATATAACATGTTGCAGGTCGCCGAGCAGAGATAATCAAATTGACAGAGCAGCTGACAAATGCAGTTATGAATGGCGACTATGATACATACTTGTAAGTACCCAAAATTATCTTATCTATCTGCAATTTACTGCCAAAAGTCACCTTCTTTGTAAGTACGGTACTTGGAAGTTAACTATTAGAAATAATTACCCCGGATTACCTACTTTGTAAGTTCTTAGAGTTGCCTACTTGTAATAAGTACTCACAGTTGCCTACTATGTAAGTACTTAAATTTATGTGCTTTCAACAAGTGCACAAAGTTACCTTCTTCTTCTTCCTTAATGTTCTGCTGTTAGGCAGGTTCAAAATTCTAACTGCACCAAATTCTTGTCTATTCTGTGCTTTTTCCTTGATTTCTTTATATCCTCGTCCCTTTTCTCTGTCCATCAGCCAATCCATCATCATTTTACCTACTTCACTCAAATTTCTGTAATTTAGTACCAAACAATAAATACTTTGTAAGTACTTTAAGTTTGCATACTTGTAAGTACTTATAGTTGCCTATTTGTACCTACTCAAAACTGACTACTTGTAAGTTTCACAATTTGACTTTTTATAATTACAGTACTCCTGCAATGTAGTACAATATAGGAGTACTAATAATTATTGCTACTATTATTTTATTTAGTAATAATACTATTATCACAGTTTGTGAGATACAACTGGGTGAGTATGAAGGATAGGATAACAATGCAATCACTTCTTTGTTGTCTATTGTTTCAGAAAGTTGGTCGACCCACAGATAACTTGCTTTGAACCAGAGTGTTGTGGCAATCTTATGCATGGTGTTGAATTCCACAAGTTCTACTTTGCCAACGGTATGCTAAGCAATTCTCAAGTTCCGTATCTCGCCTTATTTACTGCAATGCCTGTGCTATCTAGTGGTAATGACGAAGGGCTTCAGGGTATTGGTTAAGACTGTGATCGGCCCAGTTGTCTGGAATGGGCTCCCACAGGAGCTACGTCTAGCCTACTTGCTGGGGTTATTACTGATACATTTTTTTATTAAACTCAAAACTGTCCTTTTTTGCCGTGCTGGAGTCGGGAGCGCTTCTGAGTAGTCCCCTTGAAGAAGTGCTATATAAATTCTTGAGTGAATGAATGAATCTAATGATTATGATGAAGGCGTCAGGGTATTGGTTAAGACTGTGGCATGAAAAGTGCACAGATTGTGCGATCGCTTCCCATGCTATCCTCCACGAAAAAAGCTCCACTCAACCTTCCATTCAGCAGATGGCATTGATAATTTGAGTAGTAGGATGTGATATGCGCCCTGTTGACTGCAGACAGTTTAATTCATAGATGTAAAAAACGATGGAAACGGAATAAAAAACGGTAAAAAACGTCGTTTTTTTCGAAAAAATAAAAAACGACAAAAAAACGATAAAAAACGGAAACGGTAAATAATTTGACTTTGCTACATCTAAAACCGCATTTTAACCTTGAAAAAATTGATTAGGAACCTACTTCACGCAGGCAATCTCTTAAATGATGATGTTAAACGATGAAATAATGACTTTAGTTAGCTGAATCATTGAGAGTTGGCGGAAAACATAAGGAATATCAGAAAAAATTAAAATTAAGGAGAATAATAACAGAAAGTAAATGAATAAATAAAGTTAAAGAAAAAAGAAAAAACGATAAAAAACGATGGGAAAAATAAAAAACAAAAAAAACGACGTTTTTTGGGAGAGAATAAAAAACGAAAAAAACGTTTTTTACAACTATGGTTTAATTTGACTCGGGAATAACTTGTGAATCTAGAACAACTTGGTACATTAGCTGTTCTGGCCATTACCTAAATCTACCCTTCCTTAGCCTTACCTGGCCCTAATTTACTTAACTATCCCCTTATGTAACCTGCATCTCACCTGACCAATTCATTGAAAAATGAGCACAGGGTCATTGAAGCCATAATTATATGGGTGTTACATGAAATCCGAGTAAATCTGCATTATGGTTATCTGATTTGTGTTTCTCTTTTCTGTTTTGTTAGTTTTATCGAAGAACAACAAGACGGTTCAGACGTACATACTGAAGCCACACGTGCACGTCCTAAGCGACGATGTTGCATGCATCGCATACATACGACTCACGCAGTATGTCGACAGGTAAGAGGAGGAAGGGATGGATGGATGGATGGATGGGATGAGTTGTTGACTCATCCACTCATCTCGTTTCCATCTAAACTTCAGTCTAAAACTGTGTTATGTGATGTTATTTGAAACTTATATAGCATACTCACCTACATTCACTTGCACCTCCAGTGCAAGTACCCGAGAGATGAAATAGGTTTTTCAGGAGACAGATATGTTGAAATCAAACCTTGGAAGAAGGGAAAAAATGAAGGTGATTGGAGGGTAAATAGAAATATGTTTTGACGAGAGATGAAGATGTTGGAATAGATTTAGAAAGAACGGGAAAAGATAAAGAGGATGGAGGGTAGATCGGTGAATGTGGCAAATGATCGCGTTTGAGACATCGTAGCTGATTGGTTGAAGCGCATGTCCTGTAATGCAAAGAGTTTCGGTGAGACAAAATGTTCAGTGCTGCCATTGGTTGATGCGTTGTCATTGGATATTAGTGCTTGTTGCTTAACCAATGCATAATGATAAACAAACATAGCAGAAATATGTCTCCGATGGCAATGGCCTCTGTTGTAATAAGCTATTGTTAATCTATTGTCTCTTGTGGGGTGCTGTGGTGTAAGGGTATATTTGGGGCCTTGGAGCCGTAAGGTTGCGGTTCGAATCCACCATAGGGCGGCTCTTATGGACCCTGAGCAAGTCCTTTACTCGCGATTGCTCATGTGCTTTAGCTTGAGACTCCGATTCGGTGTCCACGCTGCAGTCGGGAGCACCTCTGAGAAGATTCTTGAAGAGCGCTATAGCACATGGTCATTTATACATAATAAGTTTCAAGCGTCTTCACCTGAAATTGGTGACAAGTACTTAACTCATAATTGTCACTTAATATATTTTTGGCCTTAACATAAGGGTGTTTAAAAATGCATAATAAAAGTAGTAATAATAATTATATAATGTAACTATATTATATAACATTTTTTATTTGGCAATATAATTTGTCATAAGCCCATGACTTAGTATTTAGGTAAGCTGACCTAGATTCCACCTGACCTAGATTCGCCTGACCTAGATTCTACCTGACCTAGATTCCACCTGACCTAGATTCCACCTGACCTAGATTCCACATGACCTAGATTCCACATGACCTATAATTCCAAATGACCTAGATTCCACCTGACCTAGATTCCACATGACCTAGATTCCACCTGACCTAAATTAACTCTTGGTGTCTTACTCTTTCTTTTCGCAGGAACGGTGTTCCACATTCGCTTCAGTCGGAGGAGACGCGCGTCTGGCGTCGAAACGAAGGCAGGTGGCAGAACGTCCATTTCCACTGCTCCGGTTCGCCAGCTGCGCCACCGTGCAAGTGACTTCCTCCATCTCCAGGTCCTCCTCTTCCGCCTCCTCCTCCTCCGCCTGCCTGTCCTTCTCGCCTCATCTCTTCCTCGCTCTGCTCACTCGAATTATATCAAATGGAAAACACCTTCGTTGCCTCTGAACGCCAAGTTACGACTTATTATCTAAATTCCGCGTTGTTGTTGATGATGTGTGTTGATTGACCCAGTAACCAATTAATGATTGATTGATTGATTGATTGATTGATTGATTGATGATGCGAATCATGCTGATTAATATTAATCGTGAAATCTAATCTTGATTCGCTTGATGTTGATTCCGACGATTTGTCGTTAGGATTTACTGGTGGATTTATAGCACTTTGCGAGTAAATGATTAATGTTTTGCAGTTGAATGATTAACGTTTGTGATTAATGTCTTATGATTAAGTGATTGACATTTTACGATTGAACTGTTAACGTTTTGCGGTTTACGCTGAGTGATCATGTGCAAAATAGTTTGACATTTGTTTATGTCGTGGGATTGATTTGTGCAATCCAGTCATCTTTTTAGTCCTGTCATCTGCTTAATCCAGTCATCCGTGTAGTAATCCAGTCATCTGTATAATTAATTTGTCCATTTAATTAAGTCATCCATGTGACCCTTCATCCATGCAGCTCGATCATCTGTGTGATCCGCGGTCATCTGTGTAATCCGCTCATATGTGTAATCCGGTCATCTGTGTAGTCCGGTCATCTGTGTGATCCGGTCATCTGTGTAATCCATTGATCCTTGTAGTGATCATTCGTGTTATCGTGTCATCCGTGTAATCCAGTTATTCATTTAATCCAGTCAGCCATGTAATCCAGTCATCCGTATAGTTCATTCGTCTGTGCAATCCAGTCATCCGTGTTATCCATTCATTTGTATGCAAAGCTGTTGCGTTTGAAGCGGCTTTCATAAGATGACTATTGGAGATTAAGAGATTTTGCATTCTAGGAAAAAATAGCTTTACAGATGCACCAATCAATGCACCGATCAATGCACGTGGGAGGTGGGGGGGGCTTATATCTCTCTGTATGATTAGCTGCCATGGTAGAATCTTGTTGTGAGATGACAGCTCCACTTTCTGCTTTATCTCCAACTTCACTATGATGAGTAAAACGATGCTGACTGTGAGAAGATTGGGTTGGGAAGGAGAGGACTGACCGCCACGTGTGTCCTCATTGTATGCTGAGGCTAAGAAAACGAAGGCGTCAATTCTTTGTAGTCTATATTTTGTTGTTGTTGTTGTTCAATGATGAAGTCTTAGAGATGAGTAGCATCGCCATCCTACTTTATCCATGCTTGGGACTGGCAATGCAAGAGTATGATTGGCGGAGTTTTTGACTGCTCTTCTTCTGTGCAATAGAATGGAATAGAATGTCTTTATTTTATGTTAACCTTTCCCTGCAATGCTTTGATTTGACTTGCAGAAAGGTTGCTGTGGGATATGGAATCTGATTGGTAATGCTAGCATCTGCCTTGTAATATGGGGCATGTAAGGTTCTGTGCGCCTCATCCAATATGATGATGATGACTGTGTAGGGGCCTTGAGACTCAAGTCCTTCTCTCACAATTGCCCTAGAGCACCATCAATTAATTGATGCTTCATCATTATTATAGTCATCGTCATCATCATCATCATGTTATGGATCTTAAAATGAAAGATTACCGTAATTTTATCCAAAATTCTTTATTCATTCATTCATTCATTCTGAGATGGCGCCTGATTCGTTAACTTTTAAATTTTATTGCAGCATTTTTTTGGAATTTACTTTCTGTGACTTTTCAAGTTGAGAACCCCATTTGAATTAACTGCATTAACTTCATCTGTACGGACTGCATTAACTTGCATCCAAAAGAAACTTATATAACATCAGTTAGATCTGTTATGGAGGTGTCTAAGAAGAACACAATTGAAAATGCAAAATCTCAGGATTTGACATCGCCCAAATGTCGTATCTATTGTGATGATGCTGCTGATGATGATTTTTTCTCAGAGGTATTTTTAATCCCTCTGGCGTTCCAAAAAGTACCCAGAGATAATAAAAATAACTGGTGACGCTCTTGAACGCAACTCGTTCGGCGGTGTCTGGTTTCCTCAACCCGAGTGCACAACTAGACACCATTATTACATAAACATTAAACGCATCAATCCATTGGTCAGTGAAACATAGGGCACTCACCTTGAACACCTTTATAATAATGTCAACTGCTGTTATAAACTTGAGTACCGGTAGTTTATTGCTGTCTTGAAAATCGGGCAATTTTCGCATTGCAGTTATTATTTTATTGACCGTTGTTTATTGGTGTTGTCATTGTTGTTCCTTCAAATCGTTTGTCGATTGTTAAACTGACAACTAGTCATAGATGATCATCAATGTTCTTACATTTATTTGCCCATGACAAGATTTTTCTGATTTCTGTGTGTGTTTTTTTCCATTGCTTTTTTGTGTTTTTTGACTATTTTCATCCTGACTTTTGACTTGCTTGTCCGTTATAGTTATGGATGAGCAGTTTTTTGGTTTATTATCGTGTTTTTAGGTGCGTTAAATGTATTGTCTTTTGCCAAAACTGATCAAAGCAATTGCGGTTTTCGTGTTCATTAAATTTTTTCGATTTTAAGTTGCGTTTAGAACAGGGTGGGGAACATGCCCCGGGGACCTGTGAAATAGTCCATGACAACACGTCTTTTATATTAGCATATACCTGGCACTTTTTGTCTGTTTTGTGTATTTATAATTATAAAACTGAGTGAACTTAAACCATTTTGTTTTTTATTTCATTTTTTTTTATTACAATGAATCAGTTTTCATCATAAAAATCATCTTACTTTGACAATTATTCTGCAATATTTCATTTGAGAAAATTAACATTGTATGATTTTCGGGGGCAAATGAATCAGCAAAGTTAGACCGCGATTGGCGTACAGCCCCTGAGCATCTCTTAAAGTCTGAGGGTGGGTCTCTGTTAAAAGGAGTTCAGAATGTTTTATTTTAAGCGCTGCAAACCAATTATTACCATTGAGTTCTTGTCGATATGTTAGCGAACGATCAGTTTTAACGACGTAGCAATGAACTGTGTTATTTGTTTCTCAGTTACTTTTAGTAGACTCTCTGCGTTAAAGGGTTAAAAGATTGCCTGGTTAAGATCAGTTATTAATGTCAGTTGATTCTGAACGATGGTTTGATTCACTGTTGGAGATTGTTACGGTTCAATTGTTAACAGTCGATTGTTCGTGATCGTAGCGTGGATTGTTCTTTGAAATGTTATATTTATGGTTGTTGTTGTTGTCGATTGTCCTTTAATTCTGCTTTTTTGGAAGGTTTCTGTCTTTGACAGGATTTAGGTAACAGAGTTTCAACGTGATAAGTGTGATTTGTTTAGAGGCCTGTTTTGTTGTGAGCAAGGTCGCTCATTTGTTAAAGCAATGAACTTGTAAGGTGGAGACATACATGTGTTTCGGTTTCTCATGGGTTTAAACCCCACAATAATTTTAGAATTGTTTTAACAAATTCTGTGTACTTTGCACCATGTCCAATGAAAACCCCGGAACTGGAAATTCCCCCCTCCCCAAAATAAATTCCTCGGTGGACAGTACAAGTTTAATCTATTTCTTTCTATGATAGGGGCCTACAGTTGCTGTCTAGGGACCTTCAGAAAGTCTGCATCTCATATTTGCTATGCTTGGTCGTTAAATAATGAGTGGAGTTTAATAAATGCCTAAAAATCAAAAATTTCAGCAGGTCCTTTACTTCGCTATGACATAATTTGTGTTTTTATACCATCACTTATTCGTTTTTCTGTTAGTCCTAACTTCTAAATGCATATTTATACAGCAAGAAAGCTCATTGCACAGGTGTGCTCTATTACCATATAATTAATTGTTATTATACATGGTGGATAATCTTATGGAGTCACTTTTCTATACTCGTCATTCAAAGTGTCCTCCTGAAATGCACACTGTCTGTAAAAAATTTGGTGAAATATTTACGATTGTCGAGTGTTTTTAAAACCGATTTGGTGTGTTATTTGATTATGAATGTGTATGTGGTTTGATAAGAAATCATTATCTGTTAAGAGTGTAGAATCTCTTCTAAACAGCGTAAAATGTCGACTACCTGTTGTGAAACTTGCCAGCACTTTTCTTACTGTTAAGAGACATCCATTTCGTATGTACGCATGGAGGGGCAGTATTTAATCTAGATTCCCTTTTCCAATGTGAGGAATTAAGGTATGCAGTGGTGACGAAATGAATGTCGGAAATACGATTGACGTGGCATGCGGCGGATGGTTTAGGAGGGGGATGTCACCTCAAATTTTCTTAAAAAAATTTCCTGTCCACACTGTAATGGTAGCATTCTTTATGCTGTCATCTTAAGAAAAGTGTCCTAATAATATTTTCGTGTTGATAGTTGGGGGTTTAGGACTTCAATAACAATACTTGTAATAATACTATATAATAATACTATACAATATTATGTACTTATAATAATAATTTCTTTATTCATTAACTTCAACAACTCGTTCTGCTTTCTATTATTATTATATTCGTTTAATGGTAACAAAAACTGATAGACACACCGCTATCAAGTACAAAAAGCAGTTTATCAAATACAATATAATACCTATAGAATGTCTTTAGCCTTGACTGGTTGGATTTGTCTTTGGATGAGAGCACAATTTAACTGACATAAATTACAAAAAGAATAATTCTATGCTTATATAGGCTACTACTACTGCTACTGCTCTGGTGTGTTGTCAGGATAATACTTGTGATGAGTGCATCTTAACACTAAAGATTCTGGGGGGTTTAACAGATAAACATTTTCCTGGACTTCTGCATGCGTAGCATTGCGTACTGATTGGATGGCTCGTAACGAAATTGATTGCACCTGTTTGGCCATAAAGACGATTCAATCTGAAATCTGTGGCCTAGCTTCTTATAGTTTACACCGGTTGTAGTTTGTAAATTAACGCCGCTAGATATCCCTTGTTATTCAGGTCATTTTTTAATGCTTAGTCGTGTTTTTAGTCATGTTTTTAGCAGCACGTCCCATCCGCTAATATTACTCGTCGCTGTATTGTCGTAATCCAGAGCTGAAAATCACCTCGTACACTGTGAATTATGGTTGTATTCTCTTAATCAAAGAGTTCCCCTCATGCACTATGAATTGTGATTGCATTGTCTTATTCTAGAGCATTCTGGACATCCTCTTGTATACTACGAATCGTGATTGTGTTGTCTTAATCTAGAGTTGAACATCCACTTGTACCCAATGAATAACGGTTGTATTGTCTGATTAATCCAGAGCTAAACATCCTCTCTTATAGCATGAATCGTGGTTGTATTGAACTGATCATCCCTATTATACTGTGTGGCTTGGCTATATAATTATATACTTATTTGAGAACAGCTGAGCATCCCAGTTTTGCAGTTTCCCTCTGGTACGAACGTCGTTGTTGTTGTGCATAAATTTGTATTTTCTGCAATCTTTAAGAAAATGTTCTCATTGCATTCAAATTAAACGATTTCTGACTTGGCAGTTTATCGATTCCAACACTTTTCTAATAATTCAGTTACGAAGAAGAAGAGATAGCTAGCCTGTGATGTATTCATGGGTATGAAGTGTTTAGCGACTTCACTTTCTCAGTCTCGGCATATGAGGAGGGCCAGTCCTCTCCCTCACCGTCTTGTCTCCCCATCGACAGTGTACAGTCGGTGCACTCAAGTTTGGGCAGAAGAAATCTCTCTGCCCCTTGCAGCCCCAATCTCTTGACGAACAGTCCAGAATACTATCACCACTGTACTATTGAATGTCACCCAAACATCAATCAATTGTGCTGACCATTATAGTGGCTAAAGGAATTATTCAGTGTCTCTATAATAATAATAAAAATAATATTTAATGATGTGCCCCACATATCTGTGTGACCTTGCACATTTTAAGGTACCATACTGTAATTGATAATAATAACAATTAACTTTTAATAATAATAACCAAACATGCAATTGTTTATGTCACCGGACAATTTTTTATCCCCTGAGGGATCACATATACCTCAGACCTAAAAAAATAATAGTAATAACAATAATATTAATAATTATGTTCATAACAATAATAGTAATACCAATAATATTAATAATTATGTTCATAATAGTAATAATAATATTAATAATTATGTTCGTAATAGTAATCAGTGGCGGCGCTAGGGGGCTAAGCCCCCCTACAAGAGGCTCAGCCCCCCCTAAAAAAGGGCCATCCGAATTTTTTACATTGAAAAATCCACGATTTTCGGCTGACGACTTAATAAAAAAAGGTCGTCAGAAATTTTGGTGGCGAAAATGGAAAATTTTCATGAGATTTCGGTCGACGACTTTAAAAAAAAAGTCGTCAGAAATTTTGGCGGCGAAAATTGTCCATTTTCGCCGCGAGGCTACAGCCCCCCCGAAACTGAAATCCTGGCGCCGCCACTGATAGTAATAACAATAATATTAATAATTATGTTCATAATAATAATAGTAATAACAATAATTTTAATAATTATGTTCATAATAATAATAGTAATAAACTGTCTGAACTTGACGAGTCTTAGCCAAACCAAACAAGTAACAATTCTCCAGAGCCAACTTAAATCCTAACGAATCGTATAATACCTTGGACGGGGGGAGATAAATAATAATCTTACAATGAATAAAAACTTCAGAAACAGCCTCGTCATCTGTGTAAGAATGTATTCACATCTCACAGTAAAACATCTTCTGTCTTCCAAACAACTTAGAAAAGAAACATTTTCTGAAAATAAACAACCGCCAACAAAAGCTTTCGACCAACACATCAACATAATATTACGAGCTCATTTAAATCCAGTTACAATTGCTCGTCCAATTCTATCCGTTTCATCGACTGTTTCACCCGCGTTTCAATTCATCCGCTGATCCGTTTCAGCTGCCGTTTCCAATTTGATTTTGCTGATATGACGTTTCAAATGTCCAAAATTCAAGCTGCTCACTGCACAGTTTTGGAAAGTCTTGTTGCTTCCCTGTTTCACCTCAAATCCTGTGACTCGCATTTCATTTTAGCGGATAAAACTTCAAATCAAATCATGTGAAATTACGAACTTATCAAATACTGTAGATATTGAATGTCTAAACTTGTGAACCCCCGTTGTACTAACACTGCTCGATATTGTTCAACATCACTACAACTGTCAGTGACAGCTTGTTGAAACGATACAAGAGTGTCCGATTGGCTGTGGTTTGTTTGTACCAGACATTACGTGACTTTGGCCACATTTATTCTAGCTGATGCTGCTCTAAGAACGTAACAAAAACCAGTCATTAGGAAGCATGCTAACTGCACTGGTGAATTACTAACTACTATAGTGCCAGCATATACCAAGATCAAACCGTATTAAAATCAGGTAAACATCCAGAAGTTACCATTTTTTACTACGGCTACAATTGAAGCACGATGATAATTATTTATTCTCTGCATTTATGAAGCACCACAATCTAATGACCAAACATCTATCGTTGGCACTGAGCAATTGCGAGTGAAGAACACAGTAATTGTCTTTTACTGAAGACAATCAAACCCCTACCAGTGTTCCTGTCCCCCAACCAACCAGTTCGTCGACCCCTGCGCTCTGCGACTCGTGGGGACTTGACAGTCCCGCTCTCCCTCGTACATCGATGTGGGCCACTGTGCCTCCCCATGCACTGGACCTTCATACTAGAACAGTCTTTCATAAACATTCACGATACTGCACTAAATGTATCTCGCGAAACATTCTCAAAGTCACTTACGTTGCATTTATTTATAACTGTCGGGTAAGTGCCTTCGTTTATTGTAAGGCGCTATATAAATGTCTATATACATATTAAGGCGCTATATAAATGTCTATATACATTTTAAGGCGCTATATAAATGTCTATATACATATTGTCCATGTCATCATAAGGCAGTCATCCATCCGATCGAGTTTGAAAATGATGTTATAGAAGTCATTCGGATCCAAATACGAAGGGACCTTAACTATTACACACGAAGTCGTACTAACAGAAATCAAATGCCAACACCTGGACAACTATAAAGTAAAGTATATAGTATAAAGTAAAGTATATAGTATACAGTATAAAGTAAAGTATATAGTATACAGTATAAAGTAAAGTATATAGTATACAGTATAAAGTAAAGTATATAGTATACAGTATAAAGTAAAGTTTAAAGTATACAGTACAAAGTAAAGTATAAAGTAAATAACGCATACTACAGGGATGTAGGGCAGGGAAGACATAAAGTAGGGAACGTAGAGCATGAAGAATCAGCAGTAGGGTGAGTGGGTATAGGTACAATGAGTAGGGTCAGGCATAAAGAAGGGTATGATAGCATAAGGCATAAACTAGGGCAGCGGTCCCCAATCTGCGGCCCGCAGGCCAAAAGTGGCCTGCCAAGCCTAAAAAATTACCCTCATTTCTCAAAGAATTAATAAAAACATATGAAAAAATTGACAATTTGGACAGGATAGAACACAAAATTATTTACAATTACGAATAATTTTATTTTGACGTCTATAAATAATATCAAACATTTTACTTTGAATCAATTATAACAAATTTTATATGCTTATAGTTAATTAAATTTTAGCCTCGCGCACACCCCCCCTAATCCTAATGTCCTTCAACTAAGAAACAGTGGCCCTCGTGACCTCCAACTTAGAAAAAGTGGCCCAAAAATCAAAAAGGTTGAGAACCACTGAACTAGAGTATACAGTAAAGTGAAGAAGAAGAGTTAAGTTGGGTATCGTATGGTAAAATGAAACAGGTATCACGCAGAGTACGGGAATGTAGACTAAGGCAATGCATGATA
This sequence comes from Lumbricus terrestris, assembly GCA_949752735.1. NCBI lineage: Eukaryota > Metazoa > Annelida > Clitellata > Crassiclitellata > Lumbricidae > Lumbricus > Lumbricus terrestris. Next base: position 14,008,344 of record OX457048.1, on the reverse strand, counting down.
AAACATGGCAATGTAAAGAAGGGTACAGCACACTAAAGAAGGGCGTGTAAAGTAGGAGGTGGTATTGCAAGGCAACAGGGTAAGCTGAACAAAGAATAGCAGGGTAGCACTGGGTAGGCTGAACAAAGAATATCAGGGTAGGCTGAACAAAGGATAGCAGGGTAGGCTGAACAAAGGATAGCAGGGTAACATAGGGTAGGCTGAACAAAGAATATCAGGGTAGCATAGCGTAGGCTGAACAAGGAATAGCACGGTGACATAGGGTAGGCTGTAGTGTACAAAACCAAGGATGGTAGCAGGGCAAGCCAGAAAAAAATAGCAGGGTAAGTTGCTAAGGCAGGGGTGTCAAACCTTTTTTTAGTGGCGGGCCAGTGTGAACATCTTCCAAGAAGCGGCGGGCCAGGGTGCCGAAGCCCCTGAGCAAAATTGGGTAGTGACTTTTAAATATTATAAGACTTACAGAAGTGTTTCGTAACTTCATAATTTCGTAAACCGGAAACCATAGAAATGGCAAAGATACACGGTCTACACAGAGCTGTGTGTCTGAGCAAAAGTGATTTCAGTAAGAAAAACACTTCCATGTATTTGGTGCTGACTGTAAAATATAAAAATTTGAACTTTTATCCTCTAATATCGTAATCTTTAGGAAAGGCTCCGCTGGCCAGAAAAAAATCGTTGGGCCAGAAATGGCCAGTGGGCCCGCTCTTTGACACCCCGACGTATGGCAAGGTAGCGCAGGGTTAAGGTTAAGGAACAAGATCTTCAGACAACTCTTTACCATTTTACCATGCAATCTATTGTTTTTGTAGGTCTTGGAAGGTCAGCATCTTTAGGAGAAGTGTTTGGCTGAAGCAAAGGAACGAGAAGGAGCGAAGGGAAAGACTGTGGGACAGGAACACCGAAATCCCTGATCAGTGTCAAACAATTACGACGATATGAAAAGAATTAAACGTTCAAATTACGTCATTCGTCAACGCAACAGTTTTCGATCGACAACAACACTCGCTCGTCTCAACAAACAAAATCAAATTTATTGGAACAGAAAAGTAAGTTCAAACAGAAAAAATGTCTGTTTGTAGATCAACGGCTGATCATTGAGCGATTAATCGTGATCGATCAACGATTGATTATTGGACGACAGATCAATCGACGGCGATCATCAGAAGATCATGAAATGATCGAACACTGATGATCAACAACTGATCCTTGGATCATCGGCTGATTGATCCCAGACGATCAATCACTGATCTTTATATGTGGACGATAAAAATACGATCATCGGCGATCATCACACGATCCGGCAACTCGACAAAGTTTCTTCGCCGTGACGGATTTCTTAACCATTTCATACAACGACGAAATCATCTGCTGCCATCTGATGTCAAACAAATACAAACAACGGTCGAACGTACGATCGTCTCGAGCCTGGGGAATTCCCAGTCCTCAAAAAAACCAAGCAACAATCCGAAGACTCGCCGTCTCGCTTTGGGGTCGTAGCGGGCCACTCCGATCGCAACGCCCGACAGGACGCGGGACGAGAGACGACTGTAGCAGCCACCCCGAAATGCTCGGGGTTTACAAAAGGACGGACGGGCCCGCCGACTTAACCCCCCCCACCAAACCGACACAAGAAGCGACTACACGAGTCCAAGGATTTCGAGGAATTCGCTGTGGAGCTGGTCTGAAAGTTCGGCCTTGCCCTCGGCGCTCGTGAGCATTCGCTTGTACTCGATGCTCAGCTCGCGCAGCGTCGAAATGATGAGCAGAACGCGGGGAAAGAGGCTCGAGTCGAGCGGGTGGCTCTCGGTGAGCGACGCTCCGAGCGCCTGGATGAGCGAATCCTGAAGCTGGCGAACCTGCGAGTCGCTCTTTAGAACCTGACGATCTGGAAATGAAGAACGCGTAACAGAAAGCGTTTTATGTAAGAGTTTAATGAAAGGCAAATGATGTACATTCCTATATAGTATAATTATTGTTATGAATCTATTGTCAGCACCATTATCTAATGATTAAGCATCCAACCAATGGTGCTGAGCAACTGTGAGTGACCGTCCCTCCACACTGACCGCCTCAGAGGGAGGATCAGTCAGCTATAAAGTCAGTGTTACTATTAAACCAATTTATAACGACTTAAAGAAGTAAAGTCTCTAGCTTGGCTCCACGACTAATTATTAATTAATTAATTAATTAATTATTCCAAAACATGTACTAGGTATTTTGACCATAAGCTTTAAGCAGCCGTACTGTTAATTTTGCCAATGTGAACCTACAGCGTTCTGTCTGCTGTTTATTGAATTAAACGAATACACATATATATAATTCGCATTGCCCTCACGACACTGGATCCTTTTATTGAATTAAAAGAATATTTAAAAAATAAGGATAGTGTGAGATACTTCAACGTTTATAGAGAGCCCAGAGCCTTTACAAAAGCACCATATAAATGCCTCATGAATAAACATATAAATGCCTCATGAATAAACATATAAATGCCTCATGAGTAAACATATAAATGCCTCATGAGTAAACATATAAATGCCACATGCACAAACATATAAATGCCTCATGAATAAACATATAAATGCCTCATGAATAAACATATAAATGCCTCATGAATAAACATATAAATGCTTCATGCACAAACACCAACTAGAGAAATACGAAGCAAGCAAACTGTGGAACCGTTCTAATTCAGCGCTCTGGCATCTGCAGTGGATTAGAAATGATTATATAGGATTAGATTAGATTCGATTTGCTGTGTAGTGTGTACCTGGTGAGATGATCATAAGTGCACAGAAGAGGGCGATCTCCTGCTGGAGGAGTCGGAAGGCGTTGAAGCGCGAACAGAAATTGAAGAGCAGAGCGAAGAACGCCTCGCCAAGCGGAAAGGCCGCCTTCAGGTCGCCCTGCGTGACGGGGTTCAGGTTCGGAAGGTAGAGGAGACCATGCTCACCATCAACAAACGGCGCCTGGACCACACACGCCACCTGGAGAAAAACAATTAACCAAGATAATACCATTGTTATGTTCATATTATTTGCATGGTTCATTATTATTATATTATAATATATTATAATATATTATATTATAATATCATATTATTATATCATATTATTATTATTATACCAGCTGGAGAAAAACAATTAACCAGGATAATACTATGTTGATATTATTTGCATGGTTCATTATTATTATATTATAATATATTATATTATTTATCATATTATTATTATACCACTGGAGTACTCGACGTTGCTCAGAAAATTTCGGCTTCATGCCATCACCCAGCCACTCGCCCTGTACATAATTAAATAATAATAATAATTTCCTTTATTAAACAATCCGGTTGACAGACCACAACCAGTTACAGTATGCAGAAAGCCATGCGAATTGAAACAATTTGCAAGAACACAAATCTTAACTACTAACAGAACAGGCAACCTGCAGAGCACGTCTATCATATGGGGGCTTCGGGAATCGAACACGAGGCTGCTTATCTCCATGCCAGTGTGCTATCCAATGCGACACCTTCCTCCCCCATAAATACATAAAAAATAATCAAAATAAATACACACATAAACAAAAAACGTAAACAAATAAAGAAATAAGAAAATAAACAAGCAAATAGATATGCAATTGGATGGATGGATCCAGCTTTGACCAGGGTCTATGACAACAGAGGCTGTTACCCTGGACAGAAATTTGCTCGGCATATTACAGCACTTATAAGGGCGTGTCAATATTTAATTATTTATAATGTTGATATAAATCGTATAAAGGGTGTCTAAGCAGCATTATATTTTGCAGCACTATTCTAATTTGCAATTGAAGATCCTACTTCGAACGCGCCTCCCTTGACGAGCGAGACCTGGTCGTCTAAGTCGAGCGTCTGGAATCCGGGGATGAATTTGGCGAACCGGATGACGTCACGCAGGACCTCGCTGAACCACAGCTTGAACTTCTGCCAACAGAGGTCACCGCTGTTCCGCTCCAATTCCATCTCGTTGCCCTGACAACAGAAAAATAATCTTCATGGCGATAACGGTTACCATGGCGACGCCCTAAGCTGGAAAACTTTGTCGTGTTTGTTAGGTTACCATTGGTCAGAATTTACAATAGATTGAAATTAAACATACAGTAATACAAAATAAAGAGTTCTAACAAATTTATATAAAATATATTAAATTCCTGTTCATCTACACACATATATTATATTGATTTTCTTATTTAATTCACTCATTCATTCATTTCAAAATGTTTATAGCGCATATCAAGAAGTCTACTCAAAGGCACTCCTAGACCAGCCACAGCCAAGGAGCAAAATGGTAAATACAGAAATTTGAACGAATTATATTAATACGTTAAATTACAAAATAAAGATAGCATAGTAAATTACAAAATAAAGATAGCATAGTATAAAATTCAAGATAATAACCAAACCCAATAAATCCAAAAAAAGAAATAACTGAAATTAAACCACAAATTACCGGTGTCATTGGATTATAAATTACACTTGCAGTAAGATATTTAATTACATAATTAATTAAGATATTTAATTATAACAATAATTGAACTACAAATTACCTGGGGAAATACAATTGAATTATAAATTGCAAGGTAATTTGGAATTTTGCTGGAATCAATTGCAAACTACAAGATTTTAATTACATCAATAACAAATAATGTGCATTAATGGAATGAAGAAACTTGGGCAATAACCACAATATCATGAGCTCTCTTTTCTCCGTTGTTTAATTTTCAGTAAACAATTACCAAACACTGTTTACCAGCCAGCCTCTACACTGATTTCTGTGCTTTAGTTGCCAATACCGAAGTGGAGATACAATATATCACAGATTACCAAAGCAGCTCAAAATGTTTCACATGGATCAACTTCTCAGATATTATTAGTTTAATGCATCCCTAACATTGCTTCAGTTAAGTTAGATAAGGGATTAAAGCGGGGGTTAAACCCCAACTACTACTACAAACAATGGTTGGCTATGAGGTTGAAAGGGCGTTTGATTTCATTGACATCCTTTCACCGGGGTAAGCTAGCCAAGCTGCTGTCACCAGAATAAGTTAAGCAGGGCAAGATAACTGAGCTGCTCTAACCAGGGTAAGAGGTACGCAGGGTAAAATCAGGCACGGCAAGGAAACCAAATTGCATTAACCAGGATTAAGGTCAACCACGGTTAAGCTTAAACAGGGTTAGGGTTCAGATTAAACAGGATTAAGGTCAAACAGGGTTAAGATTAAACAGGATTAAGGTTAAACAGGGTTAAGATTAAACAGGGTCAATGCGAAACACTGTAACCGCTACCGACGACACCCCATCCTCCTCCTCACCTCTCTTGTTCCATTGCTGTCAATACGAACGCTGCCACCGCTCTGTGTCTGCAGCTTTCCAAAGAATTTATCGAATCCGTCGTTTATCTGATTCGTTAATCTCGACTCTCGCTTCTCCACAACGTCTGCCCCTACGCCGGAAATTCCGAAACTCGTTGCCTGGCAACCGGAGCTTTCCGCCGCAAGCGCGAGAAGATCGACCGACGATCCGGAACCGTCGTTACCGCGCTGGATCATGAAGCTGTTGCTAAGCAACTGAGCCGACAGTATCGGCGTGGTCGTCGTGGCGCTGGTTGGCAACGGAGCCGACGCAAGCTTTGGCAACATGGACACGAGCTGGTTGCCCTTGACGTCAACAATGATGGGCGAGACGACGCTTTTGATCGCGGCGACGCCGGAATCGCGCGGCGCGATCGCTGTAGCGCGAAGGGTGGTCGACTGCGAGGAAAAAACGAGGCCACGAGAAATGTTTTTGTCGTCAGCTGTCGTCGCATAGATAGTTGACTTGGCGCTGGCGTCAGTTGATGATGTCAACGACGTGCGCAACAGTTTCGTCTGACGATTCGGGTCGGTGTTGGCCGGCGAGATTTTCCGCTTCGCCGACACCGTGACGGCCGTTGACTCCGGAGTCGAAGTCGGAGCGGCGGCGACGAAGGAAAGCGGCCAACCGGACGACTGTTTCTTGTTGACGGACGTTGGCGTGATGACAATCGGTGTCATGGTCTGCGATGGCGTCAACGCCTGGGTTGATATCGACAACGTTGTTGACTCGGTTGGCGACTGCCGAACCAGCTGCTGCAACTGGATGTTTTGTGGAAAGGCGAGCATGCCACAGGACGTCGCGATCAACTGAAGCGGAACGGCCTGCTGGACCTCGTGCTGCTGCGTCGTCACGGTCAACGACCCCGATGTCGCCGTTGACCCAACGGTCTTGGCAGCCGTTGGCGGGGTCACAAACACGACCCGGTACTGACCCTCGGTGGCCGGACTCTTCGCCCCGATTACAGGCAGCTGCATCACCTGCTCGCCACCGCCTCCAGTCATCTGTAACCGCTCGATCGACGACGTGTGAACTCCACCAGACGCCATCACGGCGACGGGAGTTCGCTGGACCGCGTCCGGCAGCACTTTTGGCTTGATTGCTTTTGTCTTCGGGGCAGAATGCTGCTGGTCTTGCCCCTGGGGCATTCGTACGACGAGCGACACGCCCGAACGAGCGCTGGCCTTGCTCGGTGTGCTCGCCTCTTTCAGGAACTCGCGCAGGAACGCCTGTGAACTGGACCGTGACGACGAGCCCGACTGATCCAAGGCAGAGTTTGTCGTTCCCGCGTCCGGCGAACCGTACTCGTCGGACTTCTGAGCGCTGGTGCTGCTGATCACTCGCATCAGACTCGGGAAGTCGGTCGGCGAAGAGGTCGACTCGAGCGACTTCAGACTCAGCAGACCGTGAAGCGCCTGCGCCGTCTGCGAATCCTCGATCGTTCGACTCGCTTCGCTGATCAGCTCGCGCATCTTGTGTGAACGACGACCAAGTTTTGCAGCTGTCAACAGAAAGACGAAGAAAGCTACATCACTAATTCGACATCATAACCTTCGACCCCGTGCTCATAATTCTACCTTACCAACCAGGAGCGATCAAAATTTCATATCAAAGAATGTTTACTGAAAAATATTTTTTTTTGCTGTACAGGTTTTAATCCTTATTTCAATCCTCAGTCACTAACTCATTTGACGATTTCTTCGTTACTGCGAGTTTAAACTGCAGCTTTTGCACCTTGTTGCGTTTGCGTAAACGAGCATTCAATAAAGGGTTAGTAGTAGTTGCAATGTTAATTCCAGTTTACCATTACAGTTTACATTATTGCATCATCATTCTTTTTAACGATACAACTTGATTTTCGAAGTAATGTAATGTTTCTAGACCTGTGCATTTTTTCGTGCAAAGTTCAAACTCGAAAATGTTTATATGATGTATATTTAACATGTATGTCGGACTATTTTGGACATTCCAATTGCTCTTGAGTTAAATTACTGAGATATTTGTGAAGGTCAAGTCATCCATACAGTCATATATCAAGCACCACAGTCTTCCATTGACAATTCACGATACTGCATTGCATGTATCTCATGAAATATTCTCAAAGGCAATTAAGTCGCATTTGTTCAGAACTGTCTGGTGGCTACGATAAGCGCCTTCGTGAGGTTATTGTAAGGCGCTATATAAATGTTCATATACACACATACATACATACAGTCCAATGTCTAAGGAGCTACCACTGAGCAATTGTGAATGAAGGACTTGCTCAAGGTTCCTGTAGTAACCGCCTTAGGCAGAAGGCTCCAACCCACACTCTTCACAAAACAAAAAAACTGCAGGGCATAGCGCCTAAATGCATATGTGACTTAATGTTCAAGCCACTGTCTGCACAATCTTCACACCCTCTTCGTTCTGCTGACCGCCTTCATCCATTTGTACCTAGATCACGAACCTCATTAACCCAGCATTGGATTTTGCTATTGTGGACCGTCAATGTGAAATGAACTTCTCCCTGCAATTTGTAGCAGGATCCTGGTGGGCAATTCACCTGCATCCTTTCACTGCCTGGAGAACTTTATCTTTTCACCAGCTTGCCACGTTGAGAGCGCTTCTAAATAGCTCTTCTGTTTGCAAGAAGCGCCTTACAAATGATCATATCAGATTAGATTAAGATAAGATAAGATAAGAATATTCTTTAATTATACCAATTGCTATCCGCATTTTGGTGTACATACAAAGTATAATAAACAAACGTACATAATTTCTATTTCCAATCAATGTCAAAGTGTCTTAGAATAGCACAAAATCCTAAGTCCAAATCCAATATAAATCTAAAATTTAAAATTTAGATTTGAAGATTCCAGGGCCTGGAATTACCTCACCTTACATTAACAAGGAATTTGACATAACAAAGAATTCAATGATATAACTTGATTGGAATGACCAATTTATAAAATCGAAGGGAAGCATATAAAAGGTGTCTAGGCAGAGCATTGCATTGTCCAGAACTCAATGACTTATGAAATAATACAATAATATAACGTGAATGGAATGACCAATTTATAAAATCGAAGGGAAGCATATAAAAGGTGTCTAGGTAGAGCATTGCATCGTCCAGAGCGCAACAACTTATAAAAGATTTCAATGATATAATGTGAATGGAATGACCAATTTATAAAATTGAAGGGAAGCATATAAAAGGTGTCTAGAAAGAGCATTGCATTTTCCAGAACTCAACGACTAATAAATTGTGGACCACTGGACCCCTCAATGTGGAATGAACTTCTCCCTGCAATTTGTAACAGGATTCTGATTGGGAATTCACCTGCATCTCTTCACTGCTTGAAGACCTTTCTGAGCATTTCATGGGCCTGTCACGCTGAGAGCGCTTCTGAATAGCTTTGCCTGCTGTGAGGAGCGTTTTACAAATGTTCATATTAGATTAGATTTTTAGATTAGATTACAAAACGAGTGCTCCATCCAAAATGTCCCTCCATAACACATTTTTTTTATAAAACATCGAAAAAAATGGAAACCAACGACCACAACCAAAACACAAACCATTCGCACAGTTCGACATCTCAACTGAAGCGAAAACTCACCGGACCGCGACATTCCGAGTGCGAGACACTTCTTCAGTCGACAGTACTGACAGCGGTTACGAGTGACAACGTTGATGTCGCAATTCTTGTTATAGTAGCATTTCTTGCGACTCGGATCGCCGATGTCTTGCAGCGCACGTCGAAAGAATCCCTAGGAAACGAAGAAACAGCGAACGTTGTGAGATGATTTCTAGATCCATCAGATCAGCGTATAAAACTTCAGCAAGTCATAACAAAAACATGGGAGTTATTTGGCTGGTCGAAGAAATCGGATGTAAAGCGGATATTCAAAATTACCAAGAATTTTCTGGCAGATCAGGAGCAAAATAAGCAGATCAAATCTGACCATCTGAGGAATTGAATTATAAAGCTTCCTTGCAAGATTCAGAGGTGCTCCCAACCCATGCACAGCCACAGAGGAATGCCTTGAGTAGTTTGATAAGAAGTGTTAGCAACTTCATTTCTTTAGCCAGGCCAAAGAGTTAGAAAAGTCAAGTGGAAGCAAACGCAGGCCAGAGAGAAGGTTGTACAACAGAGTGGAACCCACAATCGAGAAAACAGTATGCTGTTTGATGTCTGTGCGTTCGTGTGTAAATGACCCGCTGCCAGTGGCTTAGCCAAGGGGTTAAAACTTTTTCAGTGGAGAAAAAATTTTAAAAGTTATTTATCCACTTAAATAAGAAAAAACAAAACAATTGCTTGTAGCAACAATTGTTTTTCTTACTTTATTCCCTTTGTTACTTTATTCCCTTTTTATTTACTGTAATACTGTTGGGTTGGTGTCAGGAAGGGCATCCGGCCAGGCCATAAAACCCCCAAAAACCCCCATCATAAATTCCTGGCTATGCCACTGCCCACTACGACCTATGGCACCTCCTGCCGCTGTGTTAGATAGCCATGAATGATCAAGCCTTTAATCTAACCTATAATCTATTATCTTTTCCCTAAGTAGGAATTTAGTTTCTGTTGTGCAATGTTTTCAAGGTTTTAATCGGAAAATTTTAACTGAGAACATGGAAGGAATTCGGCCCAATGTCTCGACTATTACTATTTACTACACTATAGTCTGTAAAAATTCAAAGCTGTGTTGGGGAGTTTAACTTAAAGGTAATTTTTGGAAATCAATTGGAGGAGTTTACAAATGAATTAGGATGGTTGAACCTTCAGCCGCCGCCCCCCCCCCCTTTGGCAATTCAATCCCAGATTGATTCCCATAATCTGATCATGACCTGTTGTTACCTAACATAATCTTCGACCCATAACCTAATCATGCCCTCTTGTTTTCTAATCTAATCGCATTGTGGAAGTTTCTATCTTGGACTAATGTGTTCCAGTGCATTTTGTAATCTGATCTAATCTTGAATCATCTTCTGTTGCTTTTTAAACTAATCCAATCTAATCTAATCAACCAGAAGATTATATCGCAACACACCAACAACATCACTGCATGATTGATGGGATCACTTCAGGCATGTGAGAAAATTCTCAAACTCAGAGAAATAAGAGCTTTTTTCCCAGTACGGTTTACTTAACCATGGAAATGCAATTTTTATTACATCATCATGAATACTCACAGGCAAGTAAGTCTATTGATAAGATACTACTAGCATGACAGATATGATTACCTCAGTCAATCACATCTCAGTGGAGATTAGATTAGATTTGACCAGTACTACCTTGCACATCCCAGTGGAGATTAGATTAGATTAGATTCGACTAGTACCACGTTGCAAATCCCAGTTAAGATTAGATTAGATTAGATTCGACTAGTACTACCTTGCACCCTTCGCACGCAAGGACACCGTAGTGGACGCCAGATGACTTATCGCCGCAGACGAGACATTTGTGGACGACTCCTGGCGAAGACGAATTGCTGGAGAGTCGTGAAGAAGTCGGACCAGAGTCGGACTTCTGTAGCGAAGAAGAACTCGATCCACCTCCTCCTCCTCCTTTGGCTGAAAATCAATCCAACAATCCGATTGATTCCACAGTTCAACTACATCTTCTCGCAACAAAGACAGTTGACTGATGACTGCATTGCATTGTAGTTGAGCGTTTATAAAGCGCCTCTAGTTGCGTGAACCATTCAGAAGTGCTCCCAGCACGCAACACCCTGCATGAAAAAGCAAGTTACGAGAAGAGAAGGAAGAAGAGGAACTGGCATACATGCATACAAGCATACACGCATGCATTAATGTGACATAAAAACATATGTTATATTCAAAGACAAGTTGCATAAAAAATACGTACATAGGTATACACATATATACATACATACATGCATGCATTTATGTGGCATACAAACATATTATATACAATTTGCATAAAAAACACGCACATAAGTACACACATACAAACATATATGCATGCATTAATGTGGCATACAAACTTATATTATATACAAATACAATTTGCATAAAAAACATGTACATAAGTACACACATACATACATGCATGCATTAATGTGGCATACAAACTTATATTATATACAAATACAAGTTGCATAAAAAACACGTACATATATACAAACATACAATGCATGCATTAATGTGGCATACAAACATACATTATATACAAATACAAGTTGCATAAAAAACACGTACATATATACAAACATACAATGCATGCATTAATGTGGCATACAAACATATATTATATACAAAATGCATAAAAAACACGTATATAACCACACACATACAAACATATATGCATGCATTAATGTGGCATACAAACATATAAAAACAAGCAGATGTGAACACATACAACCAACTACAGCAACAATGAAAGCAAATGAGATGACAATCAAATGCACCTCTGAGTAGATCTCTTAAAGAAACGCTATATAGCTTCTCGCTCGTTCAATCAATCATTTAATCATTCCTTACGACGATTTGTATACAGCGCCCCTTCAAGGTAACTACGTAGGAACTACTCAGGAGCGCTCCCAACCCAACCTCAGATAAGGAACGAATCAACGCACCAATGCTCGGTTCGATGCACTTGAACTGCGACGTCGTTCCCTGATGATAGATCCTCGACGACGTTCCCTCGATCGGTTGATAGACTTCCTGCATCGAAGTCGCCGTCGAAGTCGGAATCATCAGCTGCTGACCTCCGACCATTCCGCTCGGCAGAACGATGTAAGAACTCGCCGAAGTCGAAGTCGCCGGAATCGCGACGAGCACAGTCGCGCCCTTGTGCGTCGACACGACAACGTTCTTCGACGTCGCGACTCCTCCCCCGCCTCCCCACGGGTCGACCTGCATCGCCGTCGAAGTCGCCGTCATCGCGACTTCTCCGCCGTCCATCGAGCTGACCTCGACTTCGTTCGCGCTGCACTCCACGACTTCGACTTCCTGCACGGAAAGGTCGTGGTTGTGGTCGTTGAGCATTTGCATACGACCTATGACCCTCGTGCCGTCCTGCATGACCTGGATGAACTCGAACGCCTTCCCGGGGTCGACCCCGCGTTGCCCATCCCCGCCGTTGCCGCTCATATATCCCGAGGCCAGCGTCACTATCTGTCCCTCGTCCCCGTGAGCGATGCCAACGCCGCCGTTGCCGTCGTCCTCACACTCGTTGTCGTCGGCGTTGGCCTTCTCGTCGAGATAGTCAACGCATTGCATGACGAGGTCGGTGCCCTCGCACGCGTCCCCGGCCTCGTCCGTCGTTGGCATCGCTTCAACGTGGTACGCATATGTGGCTCCAGGTGGCGCAAGAAGTCCGGCGACTGCGACTTCGGAGTCGCCGCTGCCGAAGACGTCGTCAGAGTTTGAGTAACAGTTGGTAGAGTCGACGACTTTAGCGATCGGCATCACGTATCCCTGTCCGACCTCCGCCTCTGAAATGAAGAAGAGCATTTTTTTAGCTTAAGTAAAAATGGACATGACATTAGCAGCATTTAAAAGGCTCTATATAAACTCATTTATACATATGAATGCATTATGAAGTGAACCAAAGTTGTAGGCCCATATGCAAAATTTATGCATATCAATAGCGCCTTTGCAAGTTTTCTTAAGGAAAATAAATGGAGCTAAATAAATTCATTAAATGAATTTGCATAGCACATCTTCAAATTAATCACTCAGAGGTGCTCCCAGCCCCAGCACGGCCAAATAAAACTGTCTTAAGATGAGAGAGGAATGGCTGAGAACGAGTTCTCAAATGGGAGCGAATTGGTGTTTTTTTCTTATTTAAGTGGATAAATAACCTTTTTAAAAACCTTTTCCTAAGCTAATGGGAGAGTTTAAACCCCTGAAATCTCCCTTGTATACGCCACTGATGTTAAACTGGAAACATATTATGTTTCTCATTCCTCGGTTCCACTGTTTCGTAATTCACACTGAAACCGATAAATGTAATTATGTTGCATGGTGTTTTGGAGACACCTTATTGTCTGTAAGATAAATAGGTCACCCTAATTAAGTAGGAATCCTTCTTGGGCATACCTTTGTAACATTTTCTGTATGCAATGTAAATTTCAATGCATCAATAAATGACTGAATTATACAAAAAAACTAATACATACTTTTATTTGTTACAAAAAGTTATATAACTTCAGTTCTGTTTAAAATATCTTAGTGGAATTAGGCAATTGCACGTAAATATAAGTTGCCTGCAAGTATGCAAAATGCGATTTATAAATTCTTACTTCCGACCAAAATATTGGTAAAAAAGTTAGGGAGTGGGGGGGTGGTCTTTTTATGACCCACCCTGTATGTCGTATCATCTCAGCAACACGAACATTGTGGATGTAGTCAATCAATACTTTGAATATATAGACTAAACAGCATCGGCCGACAATGCCATTCTTCAAATAGTCAACAATCTTGAAGCGTGTATCAAAAGCGATCATCGTAGTCACTATGAGGGGCGCGGTGGTGTAGGGGTATGCTCCGTGCTTTGGAGTCTGAAGGTTGCGGGTTCAAATCCACCCCGAGCCGCCGCGCAGGGACCTTGAGCAAGTCCAAGTCTTTCACTCACAATTGATCATATGCTTCGGCATGAAATTCAGATTCAGTGTCCGCGCTGTAGTCAGGAGTGCCTCAGAGCAGAAATCTTAAAGGAGCACTATAACAAGTGTTCATACATACATACATACATACATATACATACATACATACATACATACATACATACATACATACATACATACATACATACATACATACATACATACATACATACATACATACATACATACAGTTCTGGGGCAAATACTCCCGGACAATTACCCCCAGGACAATCATTCCCCTCCCCCATGCCAAAACTGCCAATAACCCCCAGACAATTACCCCGTGCCAATAACCCCACCCGACAATTACCACCCCATAACAATAACCCCAGCTAGCTGAGAGACAAGTGTTACAGAAAATGATTAGTGTTAATGAGTTAAATATTTAGCCTAAAACTATGTCTATCAGTTAGTGTAAAACATTCAAGAAAACATCTACATGCTAAACATTCAAGTGAAGTTTTGAATATGAAACACATCAAAGACTTTTACAGTAGTTCTTAAACAATAAGAACGAGAGTAAAAGAATGACTGATCAAACACATGATACTCGCTTCAAGATTGTAAGCTTAGAATCGATTTTAGATTTCACTTTATTTAATATGTTTTCTTGAACCTTTAACACACAAGCTTAGAACCAATTTAGTTTTAGGCTGAATAAAATCATTATCATTAGGGTTATTGGCACAAGGGGTAGTTGTCTGGGGGTGGGGGTAATTGTCCTGAGGGGGGTAGTTGTCCAAAGTGGGGGTAATTATCCTGTTATCATACATAAATATGTGCATCTGGCTGTTTGACTTCTCTTTATCCAATAACAGGAACAGTTTATATGACCTGCTTATTTTGTACAGTATGAAACACTTCCCAGAGCCACTTGCAGTAGAAAAACACTACCTACCTATATACTACCATACTTCATTTCATAATAATAATTAATGTGTGTGTTTGTGCATGTGAGATTGTGTGTGTGTCCATAATAACCTACATACATGATATGTATGCATGCATGTATAAACATATAAACATACATACACATGTACACAGAGCCAGGCAGAAAACATACAGACACATATTTACACATTCACAGACAGGTTTATTTACTCTGGACAAAACATTACTTACATTACATTACACCTTTCTGATTTGCAAAAACAAGTCACCATTGTTTTTTGTTATTAGCCTAGCAGATGAGAACAAATACAAATGGGGTGTTTTTCCAAATCATCACTGCCATCTTCATGCAAAAGTTTTTAATCCTTTTCCACAATTGTTATGAACGGGTTAAGTTTATGGTTGGAACCCAATGCACGGTGAAAAGATCTATTATTAAATTAGGGCAATAAATGGGGAAGCTGATTTGATTGAAAGTTGGATGTAGGACTACTGATCCAATCCTAGGGAATTTCTCCCAAACATTGGCAATGTTATTGTCGTACTTAGACCCAGACTGCACATATTAGACCAGACAATCACACAACTATGCTGTGTACTGAAGAATATTAGTCTTTGTTTTCGTTCGAATCATGCAAACAATAATAGAATCACAGAATCAGTCTAAAGTTTTCAAGGCGCTCGAATTCGTAAAGCTTGAGAAAATAATTAACAAGGCGATCCTCCTAAAAACTGTCCATAAATCTGTGTTATGCGTCAAGAATGAATCCTTCGTTTTTAGCAAAAAAAACAACCGGCGATTAGCTCGGGAGCACCGGGGGTCTTACGAGCACCGCATCAGCTTTTTCAACAACGAAGATCCGAGACGTAAAATGCTGTCTTGGTTTGCGCTTCGGGCGTCAAAGGGCGTCCCAGAAACGGCGTATCTTTGTCGCAGGGCTTCAGCCGAACATCGGGGCGGCAAGGGTGAGCGACGGTACAGCCGAGGGAACTTACGGATAGCGTCTTGTTTCCTCAATGACCCATTTTCCGCCGCCATGTTGTTCCGCGAGAGTTGACCTAGTTAGATGATCGTCATTATTCCGGCGTCGTCGCTAGGTGGCAGCACGACGACCAAAAATATGGATAGGCGCTCTAATCAAGTGACTTCTATAGCGCTCCTCTCTATAACAGCCTAAATCGTGTCACTCTCAAAATTTTCTCATTCTATGTTATTAGGCTGAACCTGCAGCCATTACGCAAGAAACGAGGTCTATCGCGGGATCCGCGGCCAATAGTTTGACAAATCCTTTGTAGTTCTAATGAAGTATAAGGGTAAACGTGGACCCAGAGGAGGTGCCCAAGTAGGTGGGCTAGTATGGTCCGTGCCGATGGTCCGTGCACGGTTCTTAAAAGGAGGGATTGGCACCAATCAAAACCGTCTAACCGTGTTTAAGCTTGTCCACTGAGAAGTTGAGAACCATGCACTCATGTGTATTTTCCTCAATCAACATTTTCACCCCGAATTTTCTCAGCGACGGACCTCATAGGCCTAACTCTAAGCTTCCTCTAGAAACTTTCTATCTCGCAGATGAATAAGTAAGTAAGTAAGTAAGTAAGAATATTCTTTATTATACCACCAGCAAACGCACAGTAGTTTACAGAGGAAATAAATAATATAAAACATTTATGCAAAGTTATATAACATTCGCATAATAAAACTGTTTCTGGCAAAAGAATCAACTCTAGGAAGAGTTAGATTATGTGGCCTTGGTCGAGTATTGTATGGAGTGACCTTAAGGGGAGGGAGGAGGTCGTGAAGAATGTGACAAGGATTTAAGAGGATAGAGCGGAAAAGAGCAGAGTCAGCTCTAGAAAAGAGAGTGTCAAAACTAGGGAAATCGGTAGGAAGAAAGCTTGAACGGGTCAATTTTCTTAAAAGACCGTTAAGACGTTTACGCTCCATTGCGTTGGCAAAACCCCACCAAACAGGGGAGGCATAAAGTAATCTAGCAATGGTAGTTGCTCTAACAACGTCAAAGAGACGTTGACCATGGAGACCGTGGGCGACTAAAACACCAACGTAAAACACGCAGAGCAAACATATGCATTTTAAAAGTGTAAAATGAGACGATTGAATAATGCATTAAGCGTTAAATCGTTTGGGCCGTTGACGTAGACGTCACTGTTCATTCACATTTAAAGATTTTTAAACTGCGAGCAAAATACTAAATTTCGAATTAACCAAAATTAATGTCCAATACACACATTGTTTACATTATCGAGCATACGTCTCCCACCTGCTGAGGTTTACATTACATTACATCACGTGACGCAACGATCAAATGGCAATCGTCGTAACATATTCTGTCGGCGCTGCACCCAATCAAATCGATCGTTGCATAAGGCCTTTCGGTGCAGTTTGTTCGCGCCAGTTTTTCTGAACTCCGAAGCCATCATCTCGCTGCAGGATTCCCGGATTAAAATGCGGAATGCCGCTGCTGAAGGGAAAAGCTCTGGCTCCGGCGAAGTCCTTCGTCAATATGGGACCCGCCGATGTTGTTTATGTGATTCCGCACACGTCGGAACAATTCCTATGTAAAGAGTATCCTTTTTGATTATATTCGGTTTTTTGCGTACATCAAAGATGGCGGCGCCCAGTGTTCGTCGTCTGTCCGTTACGTTGTTGCTGGATCAATCGAAACATTCTTCAAAAACACTGTCCAGATCGGATTAGGGACGGATTAAGCAGAAAGACGATTTAAAGAACGTTTTCTGTGGTTTTAGAATCCGCCACGATTTCGGTTTAATGCACCAGCGTGTCGTATCAACATAAGATGGCTAGCTAATTAATTTTATTCGTGTCAAAAGTACATCATAATTATAAAGTTTGAGAATTTTTTTAACTTGTGAGGTGTCAATATTTTGGAATTTTATGCAGATATCGAGTCCATAATTGTTAAATAGTTTTGGATGTTGAATTGTTACCACGAAACTGGCAGCAGACTGTTGTAGAATTAAGGTTCTGCATGAGTAAACATGGAAGGTTCTCAGCTGTCATAATACCCATTGTTATTTATTTTTAAAATTTGCTGATATTTTATGGGTTGGGACATGCATCCCAGAATATACAATACCAATCGGTTACTACAGCAATAACCGTAAATTAGTAACAGTTGTAGTAAGTTAGTATATTCTTTATTAAGACCAACTGCTTCTACTGCGCTTTGGTTTCCATGACATTTAAATAAGATAAAGTATCATTGTCAAGGTGTAAGTAGAACATGGTATTTGTAAGCGCCGCTATATAATGACCAGTCATCTAGATAGAGCTGAGCAAATGTGGACGAATTAATTGCTCAGAATCCCTGTACAGTTTCGATCTTCTGGAATGAGGATCGAACCCATACTCCCTACCTTGCATTGAGTTTTCTTCTCTCCGATTTGAGTATGCGTTGGCTTCCTTGACCGGTGTTGTAAGGGAGTTTGAGAAGCGTCAGGCGCTGTACAAGGAGCAGGTCTGGACGTGTCAGTCGACGGGCGTCACGAAATTGACGCACAAGGAAGCGATGGAGTCGGAGAAGAGGATTCGCCGGTTGCTGGACGATGGCTTTCCGCACGTCTTTGAAAAACAGATCCTGGAACTCGTCCATCACAGTAAGACAGAAATGTGTCGTCAATTCATGCATGCATTTTCAATGTATCCATCCATCCATAATATGTGACTCACGTTTCCATTCATATGTGCATCCATGTGTTAAATAAGATAAAGTATCATTGTCAAGGTGTAAGTAGAACATGGTATTTGTATATGACCATTTATATAGCACCATATATGTAAAAAGAAGCTCACGAAGGCATCCATCCATACTTATATGCATACATGCCCCTGCCGTTCTGCCCCATCCATTTATTTAATTTATTTATTTCAAAAATTTATATAGTGCCTCTTCAAGGTAGGCTACTCAGAAGCGCTCCCGGCCCAACCATGGCTAAATGAAACAGTTTTTAGGTCCTTAACACATTCACCGTCTACACGCCATGTTAAATGACTGGCTGTACTACGAGTTAACTCGTAGTAGGCGGCCAATGTGTTAAGGAACAGAGTGGAATGACCCCTGGGAATTAAGCACAGTGTAACAGGGAGACCATACATACATACATGGCTTGTCCATCTATCCATCCATCTATAATTATATAGGTGCATAAGTGCTATGTTGACATACAAGGATCTGTAGATAAAATTATGATATTAAATATCTGTGTGTATTGACTGCATGGAAGCTGGTTCCGAGTAAGGAGACAACAATGACAAGGCTGCTGAGTTTATGTCGAGTCTATGACAAGAAGGACATAAATAATTATTCACTTGAAGGCTGGTCCAGGATCTTATTTTCAGTGTTTTGATATGTGTATTATCCCAATCTGATCGAGCCTCTTTATGACCGTAGATTTTCACCACTGTCATCAGTGCTGACTTTTCTGCTTATTCACTGAAGAAGTTACCTCAATCTTTGACTCTGTTCTTATTATGTGATATTAGATTAGATACACAGGTATAGTCTGAATGTGTATTTTTAAGTGCATAATTTTTATATGCTTTTGCATTTACAGTTACCTAATTGTGTTGCATAAATTATGATAAATGGTTTGGAACTTTGTACATTATGATTTTTAAGGCAGTATATACATCAGATTAAGTTAGATTAGATTTGATTGCATCACTTGGAGAAGTATGCTCAAACTAAAACAAGGCATGTTATTACTGCTATTGTTTTAAAAGCAATTGTTTTTGCACAAAGTCACTGAGAATTCTGAATCTGAGGTACAGCAACTTGCAGTGCACGAGAACCGACAATCGAACTTCTGTGATTTGTGACTTGACCCATTGACCTGCAATCGTAGGTCACAAGCATTGTTACCAAGGGAGAGCACCCTTTAACCTTTACCGACCAAGGATATTGGATACCTCATACCATTTACTACACTTTGGTTGGTCAAGAGTTAAATGACTTCACAAGTTCACATACTAGAGCTGTGGTTGTTGCGTGTTGATACTCGACAGGTACGAGTTCGTTGGATGGTTTGGTCGACGAAGCGTGGCGAAACCTTCACGAGTTCCTCACGATCGGTGAATATGTGACGCTGAAAGTAAAGGCGCATGGAAAGATGTGAGTGGTCTGCTTGTAGGATCTCTTTCGTCTTTTCTATCATTGCCGTCATTCTTCATCCTTCCTCATGACTAGTATAAAGACTTTCCTCTTTGGCCATGCCTGCGTCGAGTGCACCTCTGAATAGTTATCTTGGATACTTCATTCATTCATTCATTCAAGTGTTTATGTAGCGCCTCTTCAAGGAAACTACTCGGAGGCGCTCCCGACTCCAGCACGGACAAACAGAACAGTTTTTAAGTGCTTATGGAATGTGTCAGAAATAGGGGGGCTAGGTAAATTCCTCAGATAGACTGGCCTCTTTTGTAGCATAAATTTGTTGATTTTTCTGCTTAAGTATTGACTTTTTGAATCTTAATTTGTTATTCTGCAGATTAATTAATTAATTCTCTTTGTCAAACAGTTGAGTCAGATTGAAGCTGACCTGTTTTTAGCAAGCACCGCTCAGTTTCCTCCTGTCTTTGTTGACTTCAGCTGTGACATGAAGTCCACAGGGTCGAAGACCGAAGATCATGTGATTTAGACCAAGACCGCAGGTCCCAAGATCATATCTATAGCTCAAGATCAATGCCGCAGGGTCCGAGACCAAGACCACAGAGTTGAAGGCCAAGATCATATAGATCTATAGCTCAAGATCAAACCGGCAGGGTCCAGGACCAAAGACCGTGTGGTTTGAGACCAAGACCATATATGTGGCGCCGCTCACCGAAATGAGCATTAAGTCGGAGATTACACATCAGAGATATTAGAGAAATAGTATTTTTAAATTTTAAAAAATTTTTGGAAAAAAAGTTAATAAAAAAAAATTTTTTTAAATTTTTTTTTCAAAAGACAAGTAGCCAAGCTATTTTAATGCTCTTGATATGCAAATTATTATTTTTAATTAATTTAATTTAATTAATTAATTAATTTAATTGGATCACTTTTTCCCTTGTATCTTCGGCTAGAATTAAGCTAGAGCAATAATTTTTGTGTCATTTTGACGCCTGAGACAAGGCCGTTGAAATGATGTATCAAACGCAATATGTTGCAAAATCACCTTAATACTCATTTCGGTGTGCGGCGCCACATATATGGCTTAAACCAATAGAGGAGGGTCCAAGACCAAGACAAAGTAAAAGATCAGGACAAAGACCTACAACATTAAAATATGAAAGAAAAAAAGAAAACTGGTTGGCTTTTTTAACGTTCAGTTGTACTCAAAATGTGCAGTTGTAGAAGCACTTCTGTACAGTTAAAACTAGCAAAAAATGTCATTGTCCTCCGATTGGAAGTAATTTACCATGGATGTTGGGAAAGGAAAGAAGGAGTTGTGCAGTTCTAAAAATTCCTTTAAAACACCCCTGCACAGATTCAGTCTGTTTCTTCCTTTTATGTCGTCGTTTAGCAATTTACACACATGAAGAATGGACAATTTTTAAAAACTGTAGGAATTGTCATTTACCAGAATTAGCAAGAAACTGTCAATCACAATATGTTTGATTGTTTGTGAATTTCTACTTTGTAGAATGCGTGGAACCATTGTGAAGATTGAACCAGCGGTTGCTGAAAAGGTTGAGAATTATTTCATTCATTCATTCGATAATTTATATAGCGCCTCTTTAAGAAGCCACAGCTAAAAAAATAAGATTTGAGCTACCTTCATCGACGCATTTCTTTGTAATTGACTGATAACCCATGTGCTTCTTTCTACTGTCTCTCAAAACCACTTTTGTGAGAGGCGCATTGTAAATTTATAGATTCATTGGCATTGTAAATTTATAGATTCATCGGCATTGTAAATTTATAGATTCATTGGCATTGTAAATTTATAGATTCATTACAATGCAATGGAGATGGATGCGGAAATTTCTACAGCGCTGTAACACGACTCAGTCACGCTGTTGCAATTCTGCTATTCACAGACACTGCTTTGGGGGCTGTCTGTTCTGTTAGTAGTTAAAACTTGTGATTTGTGTTCTTGTGATTTGCTTCAACTGTATAATTGTACACTGTAACCGGTTGCGGTCTGTCAATCGGATTATTCAATAAAAGAAATTCTTATTGTTAATGAATAATTATAGTCTATATGGATTTTTGTGCTGTAGCCGGTTACTGAAGATGGTCAACCTTTGTCAACGTCGTCAAAGGACGCAGACAGTCCAAGAAAGGCGCCAAAGGTTTGGTTGCTATATAAATTTATTACATGAGGATTGTCCGTGTTACAGAGGGTTTGGGACTGATCGCACGATTTGGTATTGTACACGAGCAATGTAAGGTACTGGTGATTGCAGATTTTTATAGCACTACTTCCAGAGAGAGACAAGTCAGAAACTCCGTAGGTTGATTCCATTTTTGCTAAGTACTTTTGATCGTTGTCTCTGAGTTTATCATTGATCAACGTCATGTTTAGATGCATGTCTTGTGAGGTGACTCCGGTATGTAAGAAATGATGAGCTATGTAATTTAGAATGATGATTGTCACCAATTGTGGTGTAGTAAGTGAATTTTTATTGCATTACGCACATATATAATTATATGTATATACATATATAGTCATATATATATATTTTAGCTATGAATGAATTAATCCTTGAATGAATTCACAATGCATTTGATGTGCATTGAATGAATTTGCACTACGTTATGTGTATTTGTGCATTACGTGTATTTGTGGTGCATTTATGGTGCACTAAGTGAACTTGCATGCATTTGCAATGCGTTAAGCACAAGTTTGCAATTCATCACATGCATTTATGGTGCATTGAGTACATTTGTTGTGCGTTGATAGCGATTGCTTTGGGCACATTTAGTTAGTGATCTTGTGCTGTAAAAGTTCATTTTGTAACAAATCTAATGGTTTGGCTGGATAATATTAGGCTGCTCAGGGACTTTGCATACTCTACAGGAGCTATAATCATCATGTCACTTTGTGATTACCCCTCATTTGCTTTGTTAATTGTTTTTCCAGCTTTGTCCGTGTAAGTATGGTGTTCGTTTGGATGGTGAAGATAAGATCATCAACAGCATCCCGTCCAGTGAACTTGTGTTAGTGAATTAATTCATCTTATTTTTCATTTAAATTTAATCATTGGGAAATAATTTTACAATGGGTTTTGTTGCTGCGACATTTAGACCTTGAGCAAGTCTTTGCTTTTAATTGCTTACAAGTGTGCTTCGGTGTGAAACTCCAATGCAGTGTCCGTGCTGTAGTCGGGAGCACTTCTGAGTAGGGAGCTTGAAGGAAGGGATCTATAGTAAATGTGATAAAGTTAATAAAAAATTATCATTGGTTATAATGTTGCTGCTGTTGCTCATTGAACATTTGTCTGGTGTTAATTTGTAATTGCATACTGGAACTTTAAAATATTCGTACTGTTACATCTCTCACACATACATGCACACACATTAATTAAATTATGTATGCTTGTAAAATTATAATTAAGATTTTGGTTTCTCATGTGTATTATATGTCTTTGTAGTTGACCAATCAAATCGCCGTTTTTTTCCTTAAATAATGCTGTCATCTTGCCAAACTCTATAGTATGTAAATAGGCCCTAGTAAGCAGGACTTCGTCCATTTACTCCTTGAAGGGGTGCTATATAAATTACATAGATTAGATAGATAGATAGATAGATAGATAGATAGATAGATAGATAGATAGATAGATAGATAGATAGATAGATAGATAGATAGATAGATAGATAGATTTTGGACCTACTGCTTCCTAAACTGTGCCCTCAATGTCATTACCAAATGAAATAAGGTCGTAATATTTACTCAATTCTTGTGAGATATATGTGTGCGTGACTGCGTGTACTTTGTGAAGAGTAAATAATTTTGAATTGAATTTGAATTGTTGTTGTGTAGCCGAGAAGCGAAGGTTCCAAAGAAGGATCTGATGAGGTTTTTCATACGAACGCACGCCATGCGCTCCGGTCATCAGCCGAGCAGTCAGTGGATCGTGAGTGAGCAGATGGTGAGCCAACACCAACTGCAGAGCAAACCATCATGCGCGGTTCTTGGCTCACTTCCTGAGGTAGCGTAGACTAATCTAATCAAATCGTATTTGATCTTAAGTGGAATTCTAATCAAATCGTATTTGATCTTAAGTGGAATTCTAATCTAATCATTAGAGTTTGGACATAGCTTGGAAAACAGTTTCGAGGTTTCCATTTCAGGGTAACAAGCCGCTTGAAGACCTTTTCTTTCTTCATCGTCCTTCACGCTGAGAGCGCTTCTGAATAACTACTGTGATAAGCGCTTTACAAATGTTTCTTTAGATTAAATTAGGTACGGAACAGCATCGTTTTAGATCCTATTGGTTCTTCAAGCAAGAGCATTGCTATTTGACTATCCCCAATCTCCTTGGTTGTCATCACATTTTTCTTCGTTGTCTTGTTCACAGCGGCCAGACAACCAGTTAAAAGACAACGTGAAAAAGTCGAAGAAACGAGCAGCCAAGGGTCACGCAGATGAGAATTGCAAGCCGTCAAAAAAGCGCAAAGTCGACCTATCGGAAAAACACGACAAGAAAACGAAGAACAAGCCAACCTCCGGCGTTCAGAGAACCATTAATCTCACCGCGTCATCGCCCAGTGGACTAACTGTAAAGACCGGCTTGGAGGCAAACGCAAGCCACGCAGCTAAAGACCCATGTCCCTCGGACGACACAAAGGTTCTCAAGACGCCAGGTAAAATCACGGCTTTTGTGAACGGCCTCAGGCGGTCGGACAGCTTCAGTAGCGCGTCCTCGGAAGTCCCGCTGGCGAAACTCAAAGACAAGATTCTCGACAAAGACCCGGAAGTTTCTCTCAAACATTCCCTAAGCAGCGGTAGCAGCAAGAAGAAATCCACAAGTGAGAGTCCTCGGAAACCTAAACTCTCGGCCGCTGACGACGCCACGAATGTTGCGCCAACGAAAATTATTATTGATGATGACGATAGTTTGTTTGATGTGCCGCTCGCGAAATTGCGTGACGTGTCTCGGGGTGGTGGTGACATCGAGCCGGTCCACAGCCCGAAGAAGGGCTCACCCGATAAAAAGAAGAGTTTGTTGGTTAAGGGGAAAGGATCGGGGCTGAAACCGAGTTCGGTGATTCTGTATCGACTTGCTTCACCGAAGTCTGGTTCAAAGAAAGACGAGGTGTCAGGGTCGCCGAAAAAACGGGTGAGGTTAACGGAGGTTTTGAATTTTGACTTTTGTTTCGACGTTTTTAATTATAAAAGGTTTTTGATTAAATTGTGTAACTGAGGATTTGTTAGTATTCTGTAATAATATTCATTCATTCCGAAAACTTATATAGCGCCCCTTCAAGAATACTACTCAGAGGCGCTCCCAGCCACAGCTAAAAAGATTGGTCTTGAGCAACTGGTAGAAAGCAGGCAAATTATTCCGAGGTAGTAAGCGTAGTGCAAGCGGGAGCCCATTCCATGTGGACGGCCCAACAACTGAGAAGGCTCGATGCTGTCTGGTAGCAGAGTTTTTTCTGTAATTAAGGGTTTTGATTATTCTTTATTTTATTTATTTTTTATTGAATGTAATTAAGTGTTTTTGATTATTCTATAGCTAAGGTTTTTAAGTATTTTGCCATAAGGGTTTTCACTGTTCAGTTATTCTGTAATTATGGTTTTTTAGTTATTCTGTAATTGATTGTTCCATGTTTTTGTAATTAAGGTTATTTAGTTTTTTTGATGGTTTTTTTGTTGATAATTCTGAAATCAGATTTTTAAAACTATTTTGTAATTTTGTGGGTTATTAATTTTCCTGTAAAGAGGGTTTTAATTGTTGTTTAATAAGTTTTCTTGTATGTTCTGTTTTTAAGATTTTAACTAAAGTTGGATATTCTTTCCCAAATATTTATTTTTTTAAATTTTATTGTTTGTCCTGCTTCACAAATTGTCTAGTTACTTCCTTAGAGATGCAATGATATAATAATAATTATGTAATAATAAAACCATGCAAGAACCATCGCATGCATTCTACGATACCAATCTGACATAATTTTTACGTTTTCAGCTGAAGCAGATGACGCTCTTCGACATGAAAGGAGGTCGGAAGGACAGCAGCGACAAGACACCTCGGAAATCCCCGGAGAAAATTCCCGACTCATCGTCGTCGCCAAAGAAACCGGTGAAGAAGACCCCACAGGAGACGCAGAAAAGGACGCCAACAAGATCGAACTCCTCCACCAAGAAACCATCTCCGAAATCTTCTGAGAAAACTCCGACGAACATTGCGTCGCAGACGGCCAAGGAAACTCCGAAGAAGTCGTCCGACCCGAGTGTGGTCATCAAGAAGGTCGCGACCCCGGTGAAACCGACGCCACGGAAGAGTTTACCACCGATCGTTCTTAGGTTGGCTTTCTATTCCGTCTCGTGATTGGATTGGATTTTGCTTGTGGTCAATTTAGTCGTACATGCGTATGTGTGTTTGTCCATATGTGCAAGAATGCACACCCTCATTCTTGTGTTCTTATGTATAAGGTGTGATATAAGGTGGCCTTATATTGGATATACGTGCACCTGCATGTTCATTCATTTGTGGACTTGTTTAGCTGGAAAGGTGTGATATAAGGTGACCTTATATTGGATAAACATGCACCTACATATTCATTCATTCTATGGACTTGTTTAGCTGGAAAGGTGTGATTATAAGGTGGCCTTGTATTGGATAGACATGCACCTACATATTAATTCATTCTATGGACTTGTATATCTGGAAAAGGTGTGATTGTAAGGTGACCTTATATTGGATATACATGCACTTACATATTCATTTAATCTTTGGACTTGTATAGCTCACCCCTTCAAGAAACTTACCCACAGCAATTTAAGAAAAAAGACTTGAGAGATTTATGAAATTAAGTTTGATTGGTCAGATGTAAGAAATGCTGGTTTGAAGGGAAGTCATTCCAGAAGGAGACCTACAACCGAGAAATACACATGGAATACAGTCCTACATACATGCATACGAGAATGCACACACTCATTCTTGTGTACTTGTGTATACATGCGCGTACAGTGCATAATTGCGCACACACTCACCCACAAAATTCATACATGAACTGGGAGCACCATACATGCACTCTTACATAGATCTGCCTAGATGTCACACCACTATGTTTCTTTCAAACTTAAAAATGCCTTATTTAGCTGTGGTTGGGCTGGGAGTGCTTCTGAGTAGAATACTTTGCAGGTACGCTACTTTGAAACTCAATAATAATAATAATACACCGATGTGCATTGTGCAATAATAATTAATTGGACTAACATTCATAAAGTATTTTGCTAAGCATCCGTTGTTTTCTGCATATATTTCATAGGCTTCAGAAGGTGAACAAAGTGACGAACGCTCATCTCTATCGGATGCTTTTGTCTCGATGTGCTCGAGAACTCACCGACGCTCAGATCCGAGCGTTGCCTGTCGACCTTCGTTCCGTCATTCTGCCCAAGTTCAATCAGCTGAAGGAGAAGAAGAGACTGTGAGTCGGCCGACACTGGTTCCCTGCATTGCCTTGTATTCGTTTGACGATTTATATAGTGCATTTTTATGGTGCTTTTTTAGATGCAGCTAGCCAACTCAGCTTCTAATGAGTGTATATTGTGAGTGGGAAGATCAGATGGTGGAGGAGAGGACTGGTCACTTGCACTCATTTGTCATAAGTTACGTTAAATAACGTAATAACTTGGGGTAGCAATTAATATTAATTGCTACCCCAAGCACATCTTTTCGATGTCTCAGAACTTCTTTCTTTTCTGTGTGTCTTTTGCACTCGGAGCACCTCTGCTTGGTGAGCAATGTGCGAGGCGTTTTATAAAGTTCAGATAGTATACAATACAATATGACGATGCAAAGAAAATGAGATGGCTAACCCTTCATACTCCTGGATGCCTCAGGGCTAGCGTACGGGGCTAGCTTACAGGACTGATTTATCTCTGTTTGTTTTTCAGTTCAGGAAGCAGTGCTGTTTAACATTTTTGACACCGTATGCCACACAAATAAATTACTCTTGAGTCCAATTACTCAAAAGCATCAACTACAATAGATTGAAATTATCAACTGTTTTAAAAATTATTAACTGTTTTAAAATTTCTTATAAAGGAATCCGAGATTTGTCATGGGAACTGGAGTTCCAATTCACATTGCCCCTTTATGATAAACAAAGTTATGGACGAATCGCTGTGCACATAGGCCAGTGACTGTCTTTTACTTAATTTTTACGCAAATTACAAGTAAAAAATTAATGGGCTGGGCCATGTAACATCAGCTCGTGAAGAACACATGTTGAACATCACTGTCTTACAGGCACTGAAGTGAGTCGAATAGATGTAAGAGGTGTGCTATTTAATATCGGCTGATAATGTTAACTGCAAGCGAGCATGGATTTCTCTCTTTTGAATGGTGCATGTGGTATGTAACCCTGGATACTGCTAAGATAGTTTATAGGAAAGCGTCATGACAACCGGTGAAAGCGTCATGGCAACGTGTCGTCATGACGACCAGTGAAAGCGTCATGGCAACGTGTCGTCATGACGACCAGTGAAAGCGTCATGGCAACGTGTCATCATGACAGCGAGTGGTGCTTGTGTTGCAGGGAGCAGATGACGCCTGCTGAGCGAGAGGTTCACATGCTGAAGAAGAAGGAGGAACTTCGTCTGCATCTCAAGAAGAAGTTTGCTGAATCAAGAAGGGTGGGTTGTTGTTGTTGTTGTTGTTGTTGTTGTGTTGTTGTTAAAGAAGTCTGCACATAGGAGAGGGGGAAATTGAAGTCATCAAGGTTAGTGTAAAATGAGAGGGGTGAGTCAAAAGGTGAGAAGTGATGTCAGAAAGGTAAGTGTTGAATGAGAGAGGTAAGTGAGAAAAGTGAGTAGGAAGGTGAGAAGGGTGAGTGTATGGTGGGGGTGGGAAAGGGGAGTTGGAGAGTGACAAAGATTAGTTAGAAAAACAACAAAGTGACAAAGGTAAGGAAGTGACAACTTAGGTAAGTTGGAATGTGACAAAGATCAGAAAGTGACAAAGTTAGATTGGAAAGTGACAAAGGATCAGAAAGTGACAAAGGTAAGTTGGAAAGTGACAAAGATCAGAAAGTGACAAAGGTAAGTTGGAAAGTGACAAAGATCAGAAAGTGACAAAGGTAAGTTGGAAAGTGACAAAGATCAGAAAGTGACAAAGGTAAGTTGGAAAGTGACAAAGATCAGAAAGTGACAAAGGTAAGTTGGAAAGTGACAAAGATCAGAAAGTGACAAAGTTAGATTGGAAAGTGACAACGATCAGAAAGTGACAAAGGTAAGTTGGAAAGTGACAAAGATCAGAAAGTGACAAAGGTAGATTGGAAAGTGACAACGATCAGAAAGTGACAAAGGTAAGTTGGAAAGTGACAAAGAAGAGATGTGGCCATGAGAAAGGTGTCCTTAGTTGGAACTTGACATTCTCTCTTCAAGTTTGGAACATGTCACAAGGTGAAATAAAAATTTCAACGGTTACAGTCGAACTTTGTACAAGTTGTGAGCTGTTATTATTAAAGTGAATCTAAGTCATTAACTGTTGTAAATATATACCATTATTGGTAAATTGTTTAAAGTAAGTGATCAATCTAAGATTTTAATAATAACTTATTCTAAAAAATATACTTTCTATTAAGAAAATTAAATCTAGGATTGCAGCTTATAAGCTTTATAATTGGTAACTAAATAAATGTAATTATTTGGAATAAATAATCTAAGATTTTAGCTTATTGTTGTAATAGTAAATGTAAGATTTGAACAGTAACTTAGAAACTTCATTTATTGTGACTTATTATTAAGAAAGTCTGTAGACTTGGTGTGCTGTTCATTAGTAGATTGCATTGTAAATAACTTGTGAAGATGGTCTTGAAATGAAGATGGTCTTGAAATGAAGATGTCTTGCAGCTTTTTGTCTTTGTCTATTCCAGCGCTACGAAGATACAGAGCTTGACCTCCAACCTCTGCCCAGTCCAAAGATTGTGCCGACCCCAGATGGCCTGGCCAATGAACTCTTTGGAGACGTTGCCATGGTAGCAGAGTTCATTTCCTGCTTCCGAGGGCTGCTTACGCCAAGCGATTCCAATTGCATCACGTCCGGTATATTGTCATTAGTTTTTATTTACTTTTTTATATTCTTAATAATGTTGATAATTTCAATTGCAGTACAGTAATGCGTCAGAATTACAGAAATCAGGAGAACACTTAGTTATTGTTATGATTGCTATTGTTGTTGTTGTTGTAATTGTTATTGTTGCTAGTGTTGTTAATATTTATGAATATGGTTTGATGTAACAGCAGTCTCCTTTGATTTTGGTTTCAATGCTCTGCAGCTACATAAAAAAAATTCTGTTGTGTTACTTTATAGAAAAGCTGATGACTGCTCTGGTTGGTGGTAAGGAAGGGTTTACGTACCTATCCAACATTCTCTGCATTCTGCTTCAGACGTTGCTGCAGGACAAGCTGGCCGAGGTAACTACCACTTGCTATGTTGTTGCCACTTCCTAAACTACCACTACCAACATTACCACTTGCAATATTACAATTTCCAATATTACTGCCGATATTACCTCTTCCAATATTACTACCGATATTACCTCTTCCAATATTACTACCGATATTACCTCTTCCAATATTACTACCGATACTACCACTTACTGCCTTGAAAGGGATATAATAACCGGGGAGACGGAAGGATCAAGAGGAAGAGGAAGACCAAGAAGAATGTGGATGGATGACGTGTTGGAATGGACGGGACTGTCGATGGAACGAGTGATACGAGCAGCACAGCAGAAAGATCTTTGGAGAAGAACTGTCCATGATGCCGCCAATGTTCGGAAGGTCGAATAAGGCACCGACGACGACGACGACTACCACTTCCAATATTACTACATCTAAAATTACCACTTCCAACATTACTACCAATGTTGCCACTTCCAATATTACTACATCCACTTCCAACATTACTATTAATATTACCACTTCCAATATTAATACTTCCAAAATTACCACTTTCAATTACTACCGATATTACTTCCAATATTTCCACTTCTTGAATTATGGCAAAGCAGTAACATTGGACATGGTGTCCAGTATTACTGCGCTTTCAATTGTTTTTATTCCATTATTACTATAATTTTTACTATTGATGCTATTTTATTGTTACTCCTTTTTATATTATTGCTGTTGTGTTTATTAATGCTTTAGTTTGACTACTATTGACTATCAGTTTCATTGCTATTGTTTTTATTTCATTGGTCCCTGCTTTATCATCTCTGAAATGTGTGTGCGTGCGTGTGCATTTACGACTTGATTTACGTTACATTACAGGATTACAAAGAGCTTCGAGTGCCGCTGTCGGAAATCCCGGTGAGTGAGTTCACGGCCTCCGAGATCGTTCGTCTTTGTCTGCGGAGATTTGACGCAGATGCGGACAGCGTTGATGGAAGCAGCTCCGGAGACTTTGAGGACGTGAAACTACCGGAGGACAATGAAGTGGTGAGTATGATCGACATATGTCCTTTTCCAGTTGCATCGTCGGTGTGTGTGTGTGGTGATGTGGTTTGATGCCTTTGAGGTTTTTGCTGAGCATACTATTTAAATGCATGGGCGTGTGACATGTGTGTGTATTTAAGTGCATGTGTATGTAATGCGGTGCATATATATATTATACAAGCACTGCATTACACACGTACGTGCACTTGCAAATATAATTATACGTTCCTGGTCATTCCAGCTGAGAGGATGTGGCGAACTGGCAGAGAGGGAACGATGCATGAGATGACAAAGATACTTTGCAGCAAGAATCAATTGAGACTTATGAACCAAAACAAGAACTTTGAATTGTATAATGTAAACTGGCTGAGAGAGATAGGGATTCAGTGAAGTTGTTCAATCATGAATGTAGATAATTTATGTGCAATAGATGTAGTGATGATTGTTTACCAAGCTGTAAGAAACCTTTTTGCTTACTTACTTTGAGTCAAGATTGTCTTTACATGGCTTTACGTCTTGTCTTTACATGGCTTTTTTACATGGCTTTACATCTTGTCTTTACATGGCTTTACATCTTGTCTTTACATGGCTTTACATCTTGTCTTTACATGGCTTTACATCTTGTCTTTACATGGCTTTACATCTTGTCTTTACATGACTCTAAGTCTTGTCTTTACATGGCTTTACATCTTGTCTTTACATGACTCTAAGTCTTGTCTTTACATGACTCTAAGTCTTGTCTTTACAGGCCTTTACGTCTTATCTTTACATGACTCTAAGTCTTGTCTTTACATGACTGTCTTTTCTTTGCACGACTTTGCGTCTTGCAGTCAGAGGAGTTGATTGAACAACTCGAAAGCAGTGAATTCTATGAACTGGACGTCGAAGCGAAGGTTCAAATCCTCGTTGGACTCTGCAACCGGATCATGGGAACCTACTCCGTTCAGGATTACATGGACGAGAAGCAACAGGAGTCGGCTGAACTCTGGTGAGCAATGACGGTTTTTATGGCTGGAGACGGCGGCTCTCTTTTATCTATCTCAGCCTATCTCAGGACTTTGTTGATGGAGGTTTATTATAGAGCCCCTTAAAGGTTACTGCCCAGGAGTGTTCCAATATATTCATGAATATTTATGAATATATTCATGAATATTTATGACTATTCATGAATATATTCATAAGTGTTCTGTCATAGCAGAGGAGCTGATATGCAGCACTCCTTCAAGATAACTATTCAGATGTGCTCCCGACCGACGCAAGGCCAAAGAGGAAAGTCTTGAGTAGTTAATAGTTCTAAAGAGTTAAAGTCTCGTGTAAGGCAACGCAGACAAAAGGGAAGGCTATTCCAAACGGAGAGACAACCCACAATTGAGTCGTGAATGCTTGAACTGGATGCTACAAAAATATTAAATAAAAGTTGTCATAGAAAATAGTATTGATGTCCTCAATTATATTGGTATTTGTTTATTTATTTATAAATAGTGATACGAAGGAGCTTCTTTTAACGTTGTTTTGATCTTCTCTGCAGGAAGAGGAGAATTGCTGAACAAAAGGCGAGAAAGGACAAACTGAAGACAGAAGGGAAGAAAGGAGGAACGAAGACCAAGAAGTCGGATCCCGATGACAAGAAGTCGCCCGACGAAGAGTCGTTGAAGTCGGCTGCGACTAAAAACTCTGGTACGGTGCGAGTGTTGGGTTTGTAGTGAAGAGGGAACTAGTTAATGAAATCTTAGGAAATTTGTCTTCATGGTGGGGATTTGTGCTGTGGTCTTCTTGGCTAAAAACAGTCCAGTATGCTGACCCACTAAGCTATCAGTGAGGACGGGCTTCTTCTGTGTCTAAACATCATTTCATTATAACTTAGTAAACTTTTGGTTCTTTGTTAATTTTAATGCTTCTTAAAAATAGGGTGTGCAGTTGTGTGGTGTGCAGTTGTGTAGAGGTTAGCATGCTGTACAGTCAGATGAGAGGTCATGGTTCAAATACCCCACCAGGGCAGAAACTTGCTTAAATACGATTTGTGCTCCAGTTGTGCCCCTAGCCAACTCAGCTTTGACATTCCCAGATCAATGTGTAATGAATGGTTATGGAAAATCATATTTGCCATCGGTCAATAAAGGGTTAACTTTGACAGTACATGGTTTGTGGGAAGGTCAGCTGGCGAGGGAGAGAATTGGCTACCCTATTCAAGGGTGTGAAAATGAAGTTGCTGACGCTTTATACCCATGTCTGCCCTATTACTTGCTTACGGTACTGCTCTTCCCTAGGTAGGCACTTGCAAGGAGATATAATACGAGTCTAGCTAATTTCACATTTTTCACGGCAGTTAATGATTTCACATTTTCCACGGCAGTTACTAATTTCACATTTTTCATGGCAGTTGATAATTTCACATTTTTCACGGCAGTTGATAATTTCAGTTGATGCCTGATTTCTTTCAGCTGCAGCCGGCCTCACGCTCGACCATTTCTACGGGGACAAGACGAAAAGTGTGAAACCTGTTGAGGCCAGTGGTTCAACCGAGGACGCAGCGGAGGATGAAGACGCTGAGGACATGCTGTCTGCGATCAAACGAAGACGAAAGGCAGCGGAAGAACGGAAGCAGAAGGAATCGGAAGAACGACTCATGTAGGATTTTGTGGACCTTGCAAATGATGGAGTTGTTGAAATTTTATAGAACACCTTTTTTAATTTCAAGAGTCAGCATGATACAGTTGGAGAAGTTCACTCAGGGTGCTTTGCTTTTCAAACAGATTTTATTTTCTTCTTCCTCAAACTAGAACAGCTGTGGCTTAGTCCTGCTCCTTTGCCTCAGTTTTTTCCCTCTCTCACTCTTCGGAATACGCTGTCTCCATCTACTCGATGTCAATCTGTCCTACCTGGTAATCCCTCCTTGTCATTTTCTTTTATCAAATCTATTCTATCGTGGCCTTGCACACTGGGAGCGCCTCTGAATGGTGCATCCTATCATAATGGTGCTTTGTAAATGTCTCACGACATTTAATGAGCAGAAAAACTAGCAGTTGTTTGACTTGACATTAGCATGTAGCTTAATGTCATCTTGATGTTTATCTGTTACTAGGTGAGGTACCCGGCGTTGCCCGGGAAATATAGGATTCGACCCACTCCGGCCACAACCACACCACACCCCACCACTCCAACCTCCACCGGTATGCCAGCCGAGAAATTTTGGTTTTCGGGCGGCAAATTTGCCCTCCAAATTTCCCCCACTCTCCCCCACCTCCACAATACGCCACCACTAACCCCGACCTCCACAGGTACGCCACCCGTGAAATTTAGGTTTTCGGGGAAAAATTTTCCCCCCCCAAATTTCCCCCCAGACCCCTCCCCACCCTTTCACAACACGCCACCACTAACTCCGACCTCCACCGGTACGCCACACGTGAAATTTTGGTTTTCGGGAAAAAAATTCCCCCCAAAATTTTCACCCCCACCCCACCCCCCCCCCTCCACAACACGCCACCACTAACTCTGACCTCCACCGGTACGCCACCCGTGAAATTTTACTTTTCGGGGAAAAAATTTCACCCAAATTTCTTTCCCCCCCCACCATCCACCAGGCCCACCCCTACACCTCCCACTCGACACCTCCCCCACCCCACCTCCCCACCCCCACAACACGCCACCACTAACTCTGACCTCCACCTGTACGCCACCCGTGAAATTTTGGTTTTCGGGGAAAAACATTTCCCCCCAAATTTCTCCCCCCCACCACCCCACCTTCCACCACCCCACCCCCACTCCACCCCACCCCCTTCCCCACAACACCCCACCTCTAACTCTGACCTCCACCGGTACGCCAACCGTGAAATTTTGGTTTTCTGGGACGAAGTGTGAAAATACATCCGGACATACATACATACACACAAACGGAAGGACAAACTTTGAGAAATATATTATAGATTAATAGATTGAGAATATTGCTCAAGATTTTATTTTGTCAGTTATTTAAATGAGGATTTGACAAGATTCTTTTGACATTGAGAATTCTAAATGAACTGAGTTTTTTTCTCGCTTCTTCTTCTTCATCTAGAAAAGCGAAGGAAAAGTCAGATCTGCAACAACAGAAGGAAGATTTGTTATTCGAAAACCAATTCAAGGCAATGAATCTATTTGCTTCGTTATTTAATTCTTTTGTTTTATCTTTGTCTTAAATTAGTTTTGTTGTCATTATTATTGTCTGTGCATTCACAATTATCAAACGATTATTATACAATCTAATTTCAGTGCAATCTAGCATTATGTCACTACAATGATTTTTCAAGTGCATGATATTCATCAGTCACAATAAGACTCAATGCACCTTTGTCTAGTGGGATTAGTCCCTTCTGGTAAGCCTATTGTTCCCATTTAATCTGTAATATTCTTTTGTTTCAATGTGTTGTTTTGTCTATGATTAATTATAATCTGATCATGTTGATTATTATTGTTTGACGCCTTGTATTAGTGGGACCAATAAATTTTTCCGATTTGATCAGATGTTTATTGTTTATTAGCCATAGTTGGGTACAGTGGTTGTCAGTGAAGAAATTAATAGATTAAACTTTTTTACTTGCTATAACACATGAACAGTATTAATATTTAACACGAGGGAATCATTAGAATTAAACCTCGGGTCAAAATGACGCGTCTAGTGCTCATGTTTTAATTTATGTTGTTGGTGTAGTTAGTCTGTTAGTTTTAAAATGTTCAATTGACCATGTCCTTAATCCCTTAACAACCAGCTGCCTACGGTTTCTCATACACTTAAGTACACGCTGGTCGTTAAAGGGTTAAACCTCTTCATCCTTGTTTGCTTCTGCAGAAAGGAGTGGCGCTTGCGAAGAGCGTCCTACGTCACTCTCCAGTCGGATTGGACCGACATCACAACCGCTACTGGATTCTCCATGCCTCACAGCCTGGCTTGTACGTTGAAAAAGGTCGGTCTCAAACACCAGTTACTTCCCAATGCCTTCAGTGCTTTCTACAAGTTAAAATTTATTGCCCACTGTTTGTACGTTGATCAACTTTTTAATTAATTCTTGATGACTTAAACACTAGACGCATTGCCTACAATCTCATTACAAGGTATGTAGATTAATTAATTAATAAATGAGAGGCTGTCTTGGGTCTACTGACTATTTGACTCATTCACTGACTTACCTTTAAGGTATGTCATGGTGTAAAACAAGATGATTGCCACACATACATTCCAATATATTCGTACAAATATGTAAATACACGTTGGAACAGACATGGCATACACAAAATTTAATGAAACTGAAATGGTAACCAAGCCAACCTAATGACTTCCTTTCCCTCCATTGTTTGTATGTGCACTTGTTATAGCGCCCCTTCAAGCTCACTTACTCAGAGGTGCTCCCGACTACAGAGCGGATACTGCATCAGAGTTTCACGCCGAAGCGCTGAGCAATTGCGAGTGAAGGACTTGCCCATGGTCCCTACGCCGCGACTTGAGGTGGATTCGAACCTGCAACCCATCGACTGCAAGGCGGCGAACATACCCACTACATCACCGCACTCCACATAATACACAAAGCATTGATCAGTGAATGCTTCAAGTTAAATCGTGTTCAGTATGGTAATCCATTAGAATTTAATGCGGGTTGAAATGAATCGGCAGAAATGTGACGATGCGTTTGATCGTTTGTAGGTTGGGCGTCGCGTGAGAGCGATTACACCGTTCGTCGTCTCGACGCTTCGTCTTCGAGCGAATCAGATTCGGACGGAAGATCGACGGAGAGTGGCATCCAGAGCGGATCGAGCGACCTGAACAAAGACAGCGCATGTGAAACGACGTACGTGTCAACAAAGAACTCAATCATTTTAATAATTAGATCACTTAAAAGACTTAAACACTTAAAAGACTTGATCATTTAAACGACTTGATCACTTAAAAGGCTCGGTCACTTAAATGACTCGGGTCATTTAAAATGATTCGACCATTTAACAGACTCGGTAGTTTAAAAACTGTCATTTGAAGCACTCGATCATTGAGTTGTTCGGTCATTTAAGCGCCTCTCTCCTCTAAGTGACTTGGTCTGTTGGTCATTTAAAAGACTCGATCATTTAGGTGCTCGGTCATTTAATGACTCTATCATTTTAAATGACTTGGTCGATTATGTGACTCATTTTAAAGGCTGTGTTTATGAAGACAAGCTACCAAATGAGTATTCACACCATTACTGTCTTGTTTGAAGCCATGAAATCTTTATTTATTTTCTCAATGAGTTATGCAGTTCTAATTTTGATGAATATTAAACAGTTTGATGAATATTCATGATGCTGGTCAATGAATATGCATGAAGTTTATGGATTTGATATGTATTGACAGTTGATGAAATATATCATTTAGCTAAATGAATATATCGTAGGGATAGTGAAGATGGATGTAGAACTTGAGATGTAAATTGTAAGTTAAGGAATATTTTTATTTTTAACACATGTTCATAAAGGTTTTCTGATGAAAGTTAAAGTTTAAAGTTGAAGAATTGTCTTAAGAAAATTGGTGTTTTGGGTTGATGCGTGTCATTTTGTTATTAAATGTTCTCATAGTTGTTATTGAATGTTCTCTCCAGCAGGTCTGGCATTTGATGGTAGATGAATTGTCATAGGTAGAATTGTTTAGGGTTATTGACTATTCTTATTATACTGAATTTACTCATTTGGATAATAAATATTTATATTGTATAATATGAATATAAATTGTGACATATTCATAGGGTTCCACCAGTTGGTCAGAATCTCTGGTTCATGCTTGACTCGGTGGAGGATGTCGAGATGTTGATGAACAGTCTTCATCCACTCGGCGCTCGTGAGAGCGCGCTCAAGGAAGCGCTCAAGAAACACGTTGACTCGCTCACAAATCGACTGAAGCTGTCGTCTCCCAAGTAAATATCGTCGTATAATTAACTAACTATAATGCTGATCAATAAATGATCGATCAATTTTCATCACTGAATATTCAATAATGAATAT
Source organism: Lumbricus terrestris (assembly GCA_949752735.1). NCBI lineage: Eukaryota > Metazoa > Annelida > Clitellata > Crassiclitellata > Lumbricidae > Lumbricus > Lumbricus terrestris. The sequence goes on along the minus strand of OX457048.1, from coordinate 13,969,823 downwards.
TCATTAATGAATATTCATTAATGAATATTCATTAATGAATATTCATTAATATTCATTAATATTCATTAATGAATATTCATTAATATTCATTTGATTATGGAGGAATTGTCATAGGTAGAATATTCATTAATATTCATTAATGAATATTCATTGCATGATCGCCTTTTGATCGATCTGCATGGAACTTTATGTTTATGTTAGAACATTGGTTTTGTTATGATTTGGTTCCAAATTACGAAGCAATGGTTGTCTGATTTAGCAAATTACGTGGCAGCGGTTGTCTGTTTTAGCAAATTACGTGGCAGCGGTTGTCTGTTTTAGCAAATTACGTGGCAGCGGTTGTCTGTTTTAGCAAATTACGTGGCAGCGGTTGTCTGTTTTAGCAAATTACGTGGCAGCGGTTGTCTGATTTAGCAAATTACGTGGCAGCGGTTGTCTGTTTTAGCAAATTACGTGGCAGCGGTTGTCTGTTTTAGCAAATTACGTGGCAGCAGTTGTCTGTTTTAGCAAATTACGTGGCAGCGGTTGTCTGATTTAGCAAATTACGTGGCAGCGGTTGTCTGTTTTAGCAAATTACGTGGCAGCGGTTGTCTGTTTTAGCAAATTACGTGGCAGCGGTTGTCTGTTTTAGCAAATTATGTGGCAGCGGCTGTCTGTTGTAGGGCGGTGGAGAACGGCAACAAGGACAACCAGAACAAAGACGGTGATGCTCTGCTTCAAGGACTTCGAGAGGTTGCTGACAGAATTGTTCTTTTCTTTTCACCACTAATTTCCTAATTATCACTCGCATGTTGCATTGTTTGAATGTTATGCGACCGTTATTGTTCTTAGTACCATATTGATACTTGATTGAGATACATGATGTGTTCAGTATTGCTAATGATAAATAAATATGCATATTTCATATGGATGCATTATAAAAATACACATAAAAACACACATATAGATGGCTGCAAATGGATGCATTATAAAATTATTCTTAAGTCTTTCATTCTGGGCCAGTTTTTCGTTTATTCATTTTGTGTGTGTGTACTACTGTACTTGTTGCTGCTTTGTATGTAAATTTTGTACATTTTATGGTATTTTTGTACATATGTTTGTATATGGGCACATTATGTTTAGCATGTTAAACATTAGGCACCTTTGGTTTTGCAATTTAAGTAGATATTTGTCAGATATTTTTTTAGAAAATTTTACCTTTACCCTATTTTACCCTCCCTGTATGAATTGTTATTTGAACGATTGTTACTACAAGAGATCTAGTGATTACATTGTTGTATTTTTGACTGTTGTAGGAAATGCGAGATTTGGAGTTGCGACTTGCGCATGGCGGCCTTGGCGGTGTGTCTGACTTGGTGGCATGGGAAAAGAAGATATCAGAGGCAGCTGAAATAAAAGATTTTGTGAGTGGAAGGAATTTTCCGATGAGTTCTGTTAAGTGTCATGAATGGTGACTGTGAAACTGAATTATAATATGATGTGTATTTTGTTGATGTCCTACTTTCGGTTTTCAAAATTATCGCATACTACCATCCGACAGAGAATCAATGAGAAATCTAAACAAATTTAAAGTTTCTGAACATTAAAGTATGCATACATAGCTAAAGAATTGTAATTGTTCTTTTTGGAATAGCTTACCTAACATCTTTATGTGTGTATGTAGGAGTGTATAGATGTATGCTTGACATGTGCATTTATTTAGTATGTATTTGTATGTATGCATTATTATTTGTGTTTTTTGACTGCATCTATATATGTGTGTTTGCATACATGTATATGTGTGTAATGTGTATGTACATATGCTTAATTGCTTATATATGTACGAGAAAACTTAATATGACATATTAATCTCTCGTTGCCTCATTTTTTGAGTTCGTAACCAACAATTCAGTTCGATCATTGTTCTGTCGAGCCTTATTCGAACACATTTGATTTGTTTTTTTTGCTGAAATGTTGCTATATAAATTACTCATTGGTCACATGGCACCGATTGTATGCTTTGATTGAAAAACATACAAAGCATACATGGATTGATTGATTGATTGATTGATGGATTGATTGATTGTCTTTAGGTGGATTGTTTGATTGACATTCAAATCCACGTTCTGCCAAAGTTCATCAAAGGTCTTCTATCGACAAGTAGTCAGTCAAGCACACGGAAGAAGAATCCGACGGAGAATCCGGATGACGTGAAGACGGAAGAAAACGAAGAGAACGGTTCGAGAGTTTTATTATGAAGTGATTTTATTGAACTTGTTGAGTGGCTCTATACAAGTTTCTAATTACATTACAATGATTACAGACATTGTCTGTTGATTGGCCGCGACTGTGAGTGGCGTTATGCAAATGTCTAATTACATTACAATGATTACATACATTGTCAGCTTTGTGATGCCCAGACTGTTTGCGAGAACTCTGTTGCTCCACAGGTATCCAAGACTTTTATTCTGCACAGAAGGGAATGCTCTTTGTTCCATTTGCATGAACTGCAACCATGCAGAATAGTCTTATAAATCCAAGTGGATCCAGTAGTCTGGAGTGGCTCACACAGGAGCTGCGTTTGCTTCCTGGGTCTCTTACCGAAGCATTTTCTTTCTTCAAAACTTTTTTGCTGTGCTCGAGTCGGCTTTCGAGTATTTCCCTTGAAGAGGCGATGCAGAAATTCTTGAATGATTAAAGTAATTATTATTGTGGCTATTTTCATTACTGATATTTCTAAAACCGTTGCAGTTAAGGAGAAGAGGAACGATGCTGATGGCGTGAATGTCTGGCTCGATGCTCTCCAGCACTGTGGAACGTTTTCCAGACTCCACGTTCTCATGGGAATATTTGAGTCATGCATCAAGTGGGAGAAGTCAGCCGAGAATATGGTATGTGCACTGATGTGTATTAATTAGACTATTGATGCACAATTGCACATCAATGGGAGCGAGGATGATTTTGCTATCTGCCTCTTCTTGGCTCTTATGTTTATTTTGCATTATGGCTTTTCTTTCTGGCTGGTGACTGCAATTATGACTGTTTTCGGCTAATTTGGTTTCAAAGATGTGAAGGCAAATGAAGCTGGGAAGCCAAATGAAGAAATAAGGATCATGAGTTTGGATTGAAATTGTGTAGAAGAAAACAATTATTAATATAATAAATAGTAATATTCGTTTATCAATTCAAACTGTCTTGTGCACAGTAAGATTGCAAGATATAATCCTGAGTAACTGATGATAGCAACTTAACACAGGTCAAACTTAACTGTTTCCAGATCTGCAAAGCATCCATTTAGACCAGCGGTTCCCAACTCATGGCCCACGGGCCAAAAGTGGCCCGTCAGGCCTGATAAAATTACCCCTCATCTCTCAAAGAATTAACAAAAATATATGAAAAAATGACAATTTGGACAGGATAGAACACAATTATTTTCTATTGCAAATGACATCCATAAACAACATCAAATATTCTATTTTGATTCAATTATAAGAATTTAAATGCTTTTAGTTAATTAAATTTTAACCTTGTGACCCCCTAATTGTCCTTCGACTAAGAATGTTTAAGTTCAAGTAGCCCACATATTCTCCAACTTAGAAAAAGTGGCCCAAAAGTCAAAAAGGTTGGGAACCACTGATAGAGGATTAGAGCAGTGTTTCTCAAACTTCCACAGGCCACGGACCGGCAATAATTTTGTTGGAAGCTCGCGGACCACTAACTTTATTGGCATGCGCAAACAAAAACGAACTATAATTATCATAAATAGGACTATTACAGGATTAATCGTAAATAGGGATTTGTTTAACTAATTAGAACATATTCCTAGTAGCATTTCAGTTATAATTTCTCAATTTAATTGTCATTTAATTGCATTTTTAAAATTTGAACTCAAAGTTTCAAACAAGATTAGAAGTTTGGCCTATAAGAGGATCTGCAAAAATAGATAATGACACATTACTAAGATTTTTGTGCTAATGATGGAAACACCTACTCGAAATAAAACACAGAAATCAGAATATCACCACATTTTAAATATAATGGATAATATTTTCGTGTGAATGGTTGATTCCTTTTTAGCTTGGATGTTCGCATAGGAAACTAGATCAGAATTATCATATTATGCGCTCAGAGTGTCTGAGCGGCCACGCTCTAGCAATGTTCTTTCATTGAAAAAAATAAAATGTTCTTTCATTTTACAAAAATTAAAAAATTCCCAGACAGGCTTGTTTACATTTTGCAATTTTTTTAAATCGCGCAAACACGTTTGTCTATATCTATAATTTTATATCATGTTATACAATTCAAATACCTGCTTCCAATAAGAAAAATCTTAATGATTGACCAGCGTTTACTTGACTATCGCACACCAAAGAATCGACAGAAATAAAACGAAACTGACTGCAGCAATAGACATAGAAAATTAATTTTAAAATACAAATTGTTTAGAAAACCATTTGGCAAGTTAAAATAAGGCAAAGAAGTTTGAATGAATTTTGAATAACAATTCAAATAATTTCACAATTCAAAACATGTATAAATTAATATTTATAATTTATTTTCAATCTCAGACTTCTTCGCGGACCGGTGATCAGGTCTCCGCGGACCGGCGCCGGTCCGCGGACCACCACTTTGAGAACCACTGGATTAGAGGGTCTATTGCATGACCATTCTTTCAATTTCATCACGTGCTAAGTATGTTCTCGATTAGTGACGAAATAAATGATTTGATTTGAACAGCCGCCACATAAAGTCCAATTTATGATAGTCGATGGTTAATCCGTTTTGTTGTTGTTCGTAGAAATGTCGCATCTGTCGGAAGAAAGGCGACGATGAATTCCTGCTGCTGTGCGACGAGTGCAACATGCCATTCCACCTCTTCTGTCTTCGACCGGTACTTGCTGAGGTTCCAGTTGGCGAGTGGTACTGCCCAGCGTGCAGCGTAGGTCACCCTCTCATCTTTAATCTAAGGTTCTGTCTGTCTGTCTGCCCGGTGTATGGATCAGTCTAGAATGTTAATCTTGGATGTTATGGCGGATGGCTGACAGATGAACCAACGCAGTTATGTACTTTACTGTAGATAACATTATGCTGACAGGTTGGTTACAGCACTTGTGTGGTAATTTTATTGTATTGTATCTTTTATTGTATTGTATCTGTTAATTTATATCGCAGTGCATGCCAGTCAGTGGTGCTCCCAGTGCACTAGACGAAGAGCGAAAAAAGTGGTCTTGAGACAATAGAAAGAGGCATTTGTCTCACCATTCAATAGGGAGGAACGCATCGAAGGAGGAAGAGCTCTGGTTCGACAGCAATAATCTTCGTTTTACCTCGAACTGACACAGCACAGAATGATTACTTGTAATTCATTTCATAGTGCATACATAGACAAACTGTGCTCTTGATAGGTCTGTGAAATGTGCTCTACAGATGCATTTATGCATGCAGACATTTTTGTATGTGCTTGCACATGTATGCATGCAATGTCTTGTCTTCAGCCGTGCATGCAATGTCTTGTCTTCAGCCATGCGTGCAATGTCTTGTCTTCAGCCATGCGTGCAATGTCTTGTCTTCAGCCATGCATGCATGCAGTGTCTTGTCTTGTCTTCAGCCATTCTTGTTCTAAAGATTGATTATAATATGGGCGATTTCTTTCCATTGGCCTCTATCTCTCGTCTCCCCCACACGCACGCAAATACACACAGTGCCACACATCATATGCACTCACTTCTACACTGTTTACATATTATGATGTATTTGTACATTAAGAAGTTGTTTGATTAATGACTGTTTCATTTGCTGGTTCCTTTAGTGAATGCTGACTGATTGATTGATTGATTGATTGATTGATTGATTGATTGATTGATTGTTTAACAGCCGGAGCGGTCAAGTGTGAAGAGCAGATTGAGATTCCGTAGCGCAAAGGAAGAGGATGAATCGGAGGACGAGGTGAGTATGATGATTTTCTTGTTAATTAATTTTTGACTAATTGGAATGCTAAAAGATTGTTTGTTTTATGGTTTTTTTGGTTAGGTGCTTCACAGATTGTCAGTTTTTGGAGTATTGCTGAATGACGTGACAAAAAAGATACTTGTTAGTCTTCCTGCTGTGCTTTGGAATGCGCTTTCTCCTTCTGTTCGCCCTACACTTCTATTTGGCAGTCTCTCTTCTTCCTTCAAAATCTGCTTCTTTCTGTAGGGCCTTGCGCACTGGTAACACTCCTGAGCAGTTCATCATACTAGACGCACTTTATTAATGCTTAAATACGATATACTGTAGCTTGAAAACAGATACAAGCTTTATTTATTACCTCTTCTGAGGCTATTGTTACTTATTTATTTCTCCATTTCTATAGCGCCCTTTCAAGCTACGTACTCAGGAGGCGCTCCTGACTACAGAGCGGACACTGTATTGGAGTCACGTCGAAGTGCTTGAGCAATTGCGAGTGAAGGACTTGCCCAAGGTCCCTACTCAGTGACTTGAGGTGGATTCGAACCTGCGACCCTTCGGCTGCAAGGCGACGAACATACCCACTACATCACCGCACACCAAAAAAATGATGTGGTTGTTAGGGTTTGGCAGCGAGCATGGGGTAAAAGTGACTGGGAGACCAATGCAGCTTGTCATCGTAGGGTTAAAGGAAATTCGTCAGCATGAGACTGTTTGACATGTGTGTTCATTTGTATACATGTGTGTTGATTTGCATGTGTGTTCATTTGCATACATATGTGTTCATTTGCACGTGTATTCATTTTCATGTGTGTTCATTTGCATACATGTGTGTTCATTTGCATGTGTGTTCATTTACATACATGTGTGTTCATTTGCATACATGTGTGTTCATTTGCATGTGTGTTCATTTGCATGTGTGTTCATTTGCATACATGTGTGTTCATTTGCATACATGTGTGTTCATTTGCATACATGTGTGTTCATTTGCATTCATTTACATACATGTGTGTTCATTTGCATACATGTGTGTTCATTTGCATGTGTGTTCATTTGCATGTGTGTTCATTTGCATACATGTGTGTTCATTTGCATACATGTGTGTTCATTTGCATGTGTGTTCATTTGCATGTGTGTTCATTTGCATACATGTGTGTTCATTTGCATACATGTGTGTTCATTTGCATGTGTGTTCATTTGCATACATGTGTGTTCATTTGCATACATGTGTGTTCATTTGCATGTGTGTTCATTTGCATACATGTGTGTTCATTTGCATACATGTGTGTTCATTTGCATGTGTGTTCATTTGCATACATGTGTGTTCATTTGCATGTGTGTTCATTTGCATTGATTTCTTGTAGGACGAAGGAATTGCCGATATTGAACACGAGCAAGAGTGCGCCATCTGTGGAGAGGAAAGCGATCTTATTGAATGCACCACGTGTCCGTCGTCGTTCCACTTGGAATGTCACGAGCCGCCAATGCGTCACGAGCCGAGGTAGTTACCATTGTCACGGGACAATGATTCTGGTGATGGTGACGATGATGGCAACCGTGATGGTCTTTGTCATAATGAATGTTTTAAGGATTGTTGTTTATACGATGTGGTGGTAATGGTGGTGTTGGGGTAATGTTGGTGACATTGTGGAAATGGTGTGTGGTGGTGGTGATAATGGTGATGATTTTAATGGTTATGATAATAGTGGTAGGGTGGTGTTGGGGTAATGTTGGTGACATTGTGGAACTGGTGTGTGGTGGTGGTAATGGTGGTGGTGGTGGTGGTGGTGGTGGTGGTAATGGTGATGATTGGTGGTGGTGGTGGTGTGTGGTGGTGATGGTAATGGTGGTGGTGGTAATGGTGATGATTGGTGGTGGTGGTGGTGGTGGTGGTGGTGGTGGTGGTGGTGGTGGTGGTGGTGGTGGTGGTGGTGGTGCCTTTATTGTAATACTCAACAAGTATCGAGTAGAATATCAAGATGTATCTTAGATATGATTAAGATGATGATTTGGTTGGGATAATGATAACAAATTAGCCAATGATTTAATACAATGTCATGGTTGGTGACAATGATGTATACATGCGTGGTCTTCGTCTTCTTCGTAGGATGAATACGTGGAGATGTATGCAATGCAAGACGGGCGTTCGACTGCGCAAGTCAAGACGAAAGAAGACGCAGAGTAAGTCCATCCACTTGCAAGTTGTTGTTGTTGTTGTTGCATGTTAACTGCCACTATCTAATGACCAAACATTAAGTTATATATGCGGATACAGACATTCATGAATGTTTTTGTTCTGTTTGCTTACTATTATTATTATTATTATTATTATTGGAACCAATCATTTATTAAACAAAACATGTTTACAAGAAACAGCATAAAAAGTTCTTTGTTCAGGAGTTAACGGCCTTCATCACAGAACAACTGTGTGAAGGTGCCTCGAAATGCCACTGCGTTAAGTCTTTGTGTACAAATTGAGAGGTGTTGGAAAAGTTGCGTGGTTTTGAGTGGGCTTCCAGTTACAACAATTTCAGTTAAAAATGCAATTGATGCAATAATTCAATAATTTATTATTATTAAAGTATTGTTTACTATTATGGTTCCTGTTAGTTGACCTCTGTTCAGAAATGTTTGCACTGGTATCAAACTTCGGAGTTAGTTTTGCTCAAATATTCTCGCTATCTTTTTAATTTTATAATTTGTATGCTTGTTTGACATGTAATGTCGACATGAGTTCACAGATAATAAACACACTTTCAATTCAAATCAGATTTGAAGTTGAAGAGCGTAAACATTACTGCTTTGTAGCTGTAGAGCGTAAACATTACTTTGTAACTGAACCGTAAACACTACTTCTTTGTTACCTATATGGCATAAAAGTTACTTCTTTGTTCCTGTAGAGCGTAAACATTACTGCTTTGTAACTGTATAGCGTAAACATTGCTGCTTTGTAACTGTAGAGCGTAAACATTACTTTGTAACTGAACCGTAAACACTACTTCTTTGTTACCTATATGGCATAAAAGTTACTTCTTTGTTCCTGTAGAGCGTAAACATTACTGCTTTGTAACTGTATAGCGTAAACATTGCTGCTTTGTAACTGTAGAGCGTAAACATTACGCCGATTACATAACGGACGAAGAAGAAATGGAGGAAATTGCACCAACGAAGAAGTTAAAGAAGTCGGCGACTATTTCCGACTTACGTCGACGCAACGAAACACCAGAACCAAGAGACACTGGCTCCCGGCATCGTTCCCATGACGACGACTTCAGCACCTCGCGGCCCACAAGGTCTAAGGACCGTGAAAGTAAGAAGACCACGGTCTCGAAGACCAGAGACACGACCAAGTCACAGGACCTTGAGCGAGAACCGGGAGCAACGAGCAAGGCAAGCTCAAGAAGCATCCTTGCCAAGAGTGACAAGGAGCCGGTGTCAAGCAGAGTCGGTCGTCGTGGCGATGTGAAGTCATCGCAGAAGTCGGCGACTTCGAAGGATGCTGTTAACAAGCAGGTGAAGGCTGGCTTTGTTTTTTTTTCTTGTGCTTCAGTTTAATTGATATAATTAGTAATTAATAATGATAATTATCCGAAAGAATTACCGGTAATAATGTTCATTTACTTTAAAGAGAAATGTCATTAATTCACTCATGAAGTGAACTTTTTGTTATGCCATGACTAAGATAAGATAAGAATATTCTTTAATATACCAATTGCTATCCGCATTTTGGTATACATACAAAGTATAATAAACAAACGTACATAATTTCTATATCCAATCAATGTCAAAGTGTTTTAGAATAGCATAAAATCCTAAGTCAAAATCCAATATAAATTTTAAATATATAGACTAGACTTATTTCATATCAGTAGGTGGCACTGCTAAGAGCATGGCCATCCATTCATGGTCTTTAAAAGATTACCGATACTGCTCGTTAAGGTTGTTTGAATGCAATTTGAAAACGTCGTAAATTTATCTTTTCGAATTGTTTTTAAAATGTGGAGTACGTTCAAAGTTTGGACCTTGAGCAAGTCCTTCACTCGTAATTGCTCATGCACTTCAGCGTGAAACTCTGATTCAGTGTCAGGGCGTGTGATCAGGAGTGCCTCTGAGTAGTGAGCTTGAAGGGGCGCTATAGAATATGTGAGAAATTTTTAAAAATAATAGTGTGCTTGTTTCAGCATCTTTCAATTTTCTCGCAGACGTTTAATGCTGTTGTGTTCGTAGTCACATTTACACAATAATGACGATGACAGTTAACTCCAGAACGACCGAGAAATAATAATAATAATCATGATGATAAAGAGATTGTTTACTTAAGCTAGCATTCTCCTGCAAATGCGTACGGTCTCCTGTAGCGAGTTCAATGCGAATATGGCGTCTCGTATTCATTCATTCATTCATTATTAGCATTTATATAGCGCCCCTTCAAGAAACTACTCAGAGGCGCTCCCAGCCCTGCCACGGCAAAGAAAAAAGATTTAAGGGACTTAAGGAATAAGGATTGACTGGTCAGGTGAAGGAGATGGATTCATTTGGACATTTATATAGTGCTCCTTCAAGGAAGACTACTCAGAGGCGCTCATATATTTCACACGTTCTCGCGTCATTGATGGTTGATCTGTGTGTTTAACCTTTTCCAGGCGATCCTCGATCTGATCGACCGTCTGAGGAAGCATCGCAACAGTTGGCCATTCCTTGAACCAGTCGACGCCACTGATGTGAGTTACTGTCTTATGAACGCTGAACTTGATGGTTTAGTATGGTCGTCGGTTGGTTAAGGTGGTCGGATTGTCATTCATTCATTCAAGTATTTATATAGCGCCTCTTCAAGGAAACTACTCAGAAGCGCTTGCGACTCCAGCACGGCCAAACAGAGCAGTTTTAAGTGCTTATAGAATGTGTCAGAGAGTGATCTAGGGAACAGGCGCAGCTGGGCATTCCATACCACCGTGCCAACCACAGAAAAAGCACGACTCTGCATGATGGAGGTACGAGCAAATGTGAACCTTCTCCCCTGAGATCGTTACTGTGTACGCACCTTTACTCACAGTTGCTTGTTGCCACCGATTGGTTCTTTGTCATGGGGGGGACTGCAAGCAAGGGTCAGAACGTCGTTGTATCTTGTTTGAAGATAATAGTTTAGTAATTTTTATTCAACTTGTGATTTAATTTCTATGTTTTACCAACAGTTATTACTTCAATATATTATAATGTTGTTTTATATTCCATTGTGCATTTGCAAGTGGAGTAATAAAGAAAATACTTCACTGACACACACTTCTTTAATAGATAGTTGCAGTTGATTGGTTTAGTGTTCACCTGGTAGCACTGAGATTAAGGGTTTCATCATCCTCATGTTCTGAGATTGATAAGGTGCTGTACCATTACATATAAAGTTCTCGAGCTCTTAGAAAAAAGTGCCATACAAGTTACTAAATGGGGAAATGAAAGTCAATGATAGCAGGTTGTGAAAGAAAAGCCTCCAATAGCCAAGCAGTTGTAGTTCTTGTGTTACTGCATGTTGTAATGTGTGTGCTGATTTTAAATTGTGAAGTTGTTTGTTTTCTGTTGGGCTGGCAGGCGCCAGATTACTATTCGATCATCGTCGATCCCATTGATCTGAGAACGATGGAGGACAAATGCATCTCGGACGTCTACGCTTCGTCGAATGAATTCGTCGCCGACTTCCAACGGATGCTTCAGAACGCAGAACGGTACAACGAGGTAAACAACGGTCCATTGTTCTGAGTTTAACAAATGCTTCTATGATTATAATTAGAAACAATGTCGGTAAGAAAAATAATGGTACAAGTATTGATATATCCTATCCAATTCTTGTTTAATTGTAAAATTATGTACCTAATAAACATAGTCCTGTTATTTTGTGTTGGACGAATAGTATTATTTGTTGAACGAGGTTGATTGCATATCTTACATTACGATTACATGGTCCGATTTATAAGCTTATAACTGATTTATTTTTATTTTATTTCAGAAATTTATATAGCGCCTCTTCAAGGTAGGCTACTCAGAAGCGCTCCCAGCCCAACCACGGCTATAAAACAGTTTTTAGGTTCTTAAGGAACAGAGCGGAGTGACCCCTGGGAATTAAGCGCAGTGTAACAGGGTTACATTGATTACATTGTATGCACACGCCTATGTATTGCACACGCCTATGCATTATTACTGGACTGGCGGCTACACAGCTCACTAAGGCAGGATAAAGTATATTCTTATCTAAGGGAGGCAGGAGCATGGCCTACACCAAGGCAGCACCAGACTAGACGAACTGTAGTATGCAACTGGTATGATAAAGAGGAATTCAGTTCGGTTTCTTTGTTTATCCCGTACAACATTGACAGACAATTGTACCTTCACAATGGGTACACACAGGGACAAATTGTATTCGACATTTATGATGATATACGAAGTACATTCATTACCGCTCATGTAGGGGAGCAATTGATATGTTACTCGAAGAAAGTGATTCCACTAGATGGCGCTTATTCACCAAAAACATATTCACTACAATGTGGGGTGCGTTGGTGTAGAAGTATGTTCGGTGTCTTGGACCAGGAAGGTTGTGGGTTCAAGCCACAGTGTAGGAACCCTGTGTAGGAACCCTGAGCAAATCCTTAACTCACAATCATTGTTCATGTACTTCGGCGTGAAACTCCGATTCTGTGGTCGGGAGTGCCTCTGAGCAGGAAGCTTAAAGGAGCGCTATGGCAGGTGATCATACATACATCATGCATACTATAACATGGTAGACTTAACGACGTTGTAGGTGATCGCACATAGGCTACATCATGCATAAGTACTATATCATGGTATGCTTAACGACGCGTGTGCATTTCTTCTGCAGGTAGATTCGCCGGTCGGCAAGTGTCTGGTTCCGCTGGACAAGTTCTTTGAGAGCATCATCGGTCGATATATTCCGAGCTGTCCGTATCAGACGCGCAAATGGTTTGGTGGCCGGTCACAGTAGCTTCAGACACATCAGGCGACATCGTCTTCAGAGACTATTAAAACCAGTTAACAATGGGTCGTTTTGGGACCGTTTTATGTCTTCATTCGCTAGAGAGAAAATTTGTGCCCTCCTAAAAGACTGGAAACACGTTGAAGATACGGGACGTTCGTTTTAAGGTCGTTGCTTCGGACCGTTTGGTTTTATTTGAAGGACCGTTTTCCAGGATGAGTGAAATGTTGGATATTGTTGTTATTTTGGCTGGTGAACGTTTAATATTCGAATATATATCTGTAGAAAAGTAGCGGATACTCACTCAATCGTTGAGGGATATATAGCTGTTGTCTATCGAATCTTTACCAATGATATTGTTTCAAACAATTGCTTGTTTTAAAAATGAAATCCTGTAAAGTGGCAACTGTGTGATTATTGCTTTGAAAGTGGTTGTTTATTGAAGGTGAATGCTTTATGACGGAATGCTGTTCGATAACGATAATTTCCTTTATTGAACAATCCGGTTGACAGACAGCAAGCTGATTTTAAGTGGCCCGCCTAAGATAATGAAATTTTTTCGAATTTTGTGAAAACAAAGAAAAACACGTCGCAGGCCAACTTGCATAACCAAAGTTCGAGATTTTACGTGTTTCAACAATGAATGCGCTCTGATTATTCCACACTCCACAGTAAATTTTAACACAGATTGAGAATTTTTTTATTGAATTTTTAATTTATTTTTTCCATTTCTATAGTGCCCCTTCAAGCTCCCTGCTCAGAGGCGCTCCCGACTGCAGCGCGGACACTGCAAAGGAGTTTCACGCCGAAGTGCCCCAGCAATTGCGAGTGAAGGACTTGCTCAAGGTCTCTATGCGGCGACTTGGGGTGGATTCGAACCTTCCGGCTCCAAGGCAACGACGCCACCACTACACCACTGCGCCCCACCATGGTGGTGTAGTGGTGGCGTCAATGTACATTAAAGTATGGTGGTTGATTTTGAATTCAACGTTGCGGCCCTCGGCTTCAAGAAAGATTTTTGTGTCCCGTGGTGTCAAAAAGGTTGGACAGCACTGGGTTACCGTGTGCAGTTATACTTATGCAATTGAAACAATTCACAAACTGCAACTAACAGAACAGACAACCTGCAATAGTGTATCATAATGATATAATTATCTATTTCTTTTTTTCAGTTAGGCCTACTGGGTGACAGTTTAATCATGTGGGCCTGATACTAAATAATGGCAAGGTTTATTAGGTATAGTGACCAATTCCTGGCCACTTTCCAAAAAACATCCTAAAATTCGGACACTTTTAATAAATTTTGCTTAAGATGAAGTAAATATGGCGATCTATTATAGAAGTAAATTAATTTGAAACCGTTTGAAATGCAATTCTGTAACTTTCATCAAAATATTAACTTTTATGGAAGCATCCAAAAGACTCATTTTTGGCCATGTGGATTATTGAGTCATCTAGCTGCTAATAATGAGCTGTGGACAAAGGCTGACACTTCCAAGGTCCTGGGTTTGGGGTACGAATGAGTGGCCGAAGGACGATTGCCTAGGTGCGAGGCACAGAGCAGGGAGAAGTGTTTGGGTGGGGATGTATACCCCCTATCCCATATTCGAATGTTTTAAAATTTAAACACTGCATGGGAAGGGTTTAAGCCTTTCACGTAATGGCAAACAATCTAACACGAAACGCGCACAGCTGTGGGTCGCTTCCCGCAACCCCTCATAATTGCAATTCTGGATCGAAGGTCAACTCAACTTTATATTCGGTAGATGGCGAGCAATAGGCCGTGATGAGCGCCTGGCATGGTTGCCGGTGTCACGAAATAGAGTATCCCCCGTATTAATTGTATCCCCCAAATTAAAAAAAGGTCGAAAAACCGCTCCCGCGTGTACTTTTTTGGCAAATTAATTTTCATCTGCTTTGTTTTGAACAATGACACTAACAGGTATGTTTATTCCTACTAGATAATTTGTTTTGCCCTGTTTTTAGAGCACTTGAAACATTTAAAACACTTAAGAACACTCAGAGCCACTAAATAAATTCGAGTTGCCTCTATCTGAGCATTGCTTAGGACACTTAAAACAATTAGAGTCACTTTAAATTTTGATTACAGTACAACTTTTTTTATTATGCGCATTTTTCAAAAATGGGGATAGAATGGTTTATCCCCCCGGATAGTATAGACCGGTTAATTCCATCCGGGGGGATAGATTAATTCATCCCCCCGGATAGCTTTCAGGGGATACTCCGTTTCATGACACCGGCGTCACGAAATAGAGTATACCCCGTATTAATTGTATCCCCCAAATTAAAAAATTCGGGGGAAAAACCGCTTTCTTTTTTGGAAAATTAATTTTCATCTTCTTTGTTTTGAACAATGACACTAACAGGTATGTTTATTCCTACTAGATAATTTGTTTTGCCCTGTTTTTAGAGCACTTAAAACATTTAAAGCACTTAAGAACACTCAGAGTCACTAAATAAATTTGAGTTGCCTTTATCTCAGCATTGCTTCACCTGGTCACCTGGTGCCGTCAGCTCTTGGAGCTCTGGCGACAGTCATGATGTATCCTCTCCATTGTCTCCTGTTTATTGTCGCCTCTCTTAGCTCTTCCAAGCTCATTCCAGACTTTTCCTGTACTTCATCCATCCACCTCTTCCTTGGTCTTCCGCGTCTTCTCCTTCCTTCACCGCATGCCGTCATCATCTCCTTTTCCAAACCGTTTGATCTCATCACGTGGCCGAAGTAGCTGAATTTCCGCCTGGTTGCTGTTTGTTGCAGTGTCTCCTCCCTCCCTATTCCGAGCTCCTCACGCACTCGTTAGTTCTCCTTTCCATCCATGAGATCTTTAGCATCTTCCTCCAAATCCACATCTCGCACGCGTTGATTTTCTTTTCCATATCCTGAGTCTTCGTCCATGTCTCGCATCCATAAAGGACCACTGGAAAGATCAATGCTCTCACCAATCTTTTCTTTGTTTCCCTGCTCACATATTTATCCTTCCAAATCCTTCCCAGACCGTTCATTGCCGTTTTTCCCATTGTTACCCTTCGCCTTATTTTCCTTGTCACTTCTTCCCTCCTTCTCTATCATAGATCCCAGGAATGTGAAGCTCGAAACCACCTCTATCACTTCTCCATCCACCTCAAAGTTTTCCCATGTTGCAGTTGTCATAACCTTTGTTTTCTTTACATTGAAGTATAGTCCCGCCTTTTCACTTTCCTTCCTGACTCTTCTTATTAACTCGGCCCAGTGGCGGCGCTAGGGGGGCTGGGGGGCTAAGCCCCCCTACAAGAGGTTCAGCCCCCCCCTAAAAAAGGGCCATCCGAATTTTTTTACATTGAAATATCCAAGATTTTCGGTCGATGACTAAAAAAAAAAGGTCGTCAGAAATTTTGGCGGCGAAAATGGAAAATTTTCATGAGATTTCGGTCGATGACTAAAAAAAAAAAGTCGTCAGAAATTTTGGCGGCCAAAATGGAAAATTTTCGCCGCGGGGCTCAGCCCCCCCGAAACTGAAATCCTGGCGCCGGCACTGACTCGGCCAGGTCGTCCCTCTTCCCCGCCAATAATGTATCATCGGCGTATCTCAAGTTATTCAGTATTTTCCCCGCTATCCTTACCCCCTCTGTGGCCTCCTCCAATCCAGCCCTCCTCATAATTCTCTCCGCATACAGATTGAACAGGAAAGGGGACAAAATGCATCCCTGTCTCACTCCTTTCCTTATTTTAAGCCTCATGACTGTTTTCTTGGCAATAGATAAGGGGTGGTTTGCCATTGCCTTCCCCCCGTTTGCCATCCGTGCCCGTTCGTTCACCCTCCTTACGGAGAGGCTACTAACAGGTCGCACCACGAGAAGGTGGGCACGGTGGACTTTGATTCGCCAGCCCAGGTTGGTTCCGAGTCTACGCCCCAATTGGGGTCGTCGGTCGGGTCTCCTCCCTGCTCTACTCACGTTAATGAGTGGCTGACGAACCTTTACGACCATTGCTTAGGACACTTAAAGCAATTAGAGTCGTTTTAAATTTTGATTACAGCATAATTTTTTTATTATGCGCATTTTTCAAACAAGGGGATAGAATGGTTTATCCCCCCGGATAGTATAGACCGGATAGTATAGACCGATTCCATCCGGGGGATTATTAATTCACCCCCCCCCCGGATAGCTTTCAGGGGGGATACTCCGTTTCGTGTCACCGGTGCAGTTCAATTCGACTTCAGTAATGACGTTGTCATCCAGTGTTTAATCTAGACGTCTCTGGGGGAAGTTCCCCCAGGAATGAGAATTTCCCCGAGGAAAAATCTAGAAGCGCTATACAGTGAGTGTAGCCTACACAGTACATATATAGGTAGCCTAGCATTCCCTCAGAAAAAGTGCCTATGCAAAAATCTCCCCCCCCTACAAAATCGACAGGTTTATAAAATAGGCCTACATGTGAAGTTTTTCTGTTAGTAGAAGAATTGGACTGAAGGCATTGAAGTAGGGCCTACTGAAAAACGTCATCAGTGTTTACATGTTTCTGGAAGAAACTCAGGTGAAATACTATAAAACAAAGTCGTTAGAAAATAATTTTTCCGTTCAATGGGTGTCGTTGGTGTCTGTCTGAGCGGTTACCGTCCCCCACTCCCCACCCCCGGAAACTTAAACCCCTCCCCCCAAAAAAAACAACAGGGACTAGATTAAGCACATCGGTTGTCATCATCCGTTCATTACTGACTGTAATCTGCGTGAAAATTTTTTTATTTTCGCCGCAAAAACAAGTTGATGACCTTTTTTTTTAGTAGTCATCCAGCCAAATCTTGACGAAATTTCCTATTTTCGCCGCCCAAAAAGTTAATGACCTTTTTTTTAGTCATCCGGCCAAATCTCGACGAAATTTCCTATTTTCGCCGCCAAAAAAGTTGATGACTTTTTTTTTTTTTTTTTAGTCGTCCGGCCCAAATCTCGACGAATTTTTATATTTTCGCCGCCAAAAAAAGTCTTGCCGCAAACATTGGGGGGACAAATGCATGGGCCGTCCCCTCCAACACTTTTATTGGGGGGGACCGTCCCCCCTGTCCCCCCTAGGTCTCCGCCCATGTTTAAAATAAAAAATATTATAATTATTATTATTGTTGTTAATACAGTTACGGCCTACATCAGCGGTTCCCAACCCGTGGCCCGCGGGCCAAAAGTGGCCCGCCAGGCCTCATAAAATGGCCCGCCAGGCCTAAGAAAATGGCCCTTATCTCTCAAAGAATCATCAAACATATATGAAAAAATTAACAATTTGGACAGGATAGAACACATTATTATTTTCTATTACAGATCACATTATTTTAACGTCGATAAGCAGTGTTTAATCTAGTCCCCCTCCTCTGGGGGGGGGGGAATTGGGGTTTCTGGGGGGGGAGACATTTGAACGTCCGATGCGCGCAACACCGAGACTGGGAGGGGTAGGGGTATGGGGAGGGGATGCGTCCCTCCCCATCAGAAACCTTTTGGATTTCCACATTGCAATGGCAGCATTTTAAGGGGTCATCTTAACAAAATGGCTGTACTTTTTCAGTGACTTATTAGAAAATTTTTGAATTTCCACATTGCAATGGCAGCATTTTAAGGGGTCATCTTAACAAAATGGCTGTACTTTTTCAGTGACCCATTAGACATTTTTTGAATTTCCACATTGCAATGGCAGCATTTTAGGGTGTCATCTTTACAAAATATCTGAACTTTTTCAGTGTCCCATCGGAAACTTTTTGAATTTCCACATTGCAATGGCAGCATTTTAGGGTGTCATCTTTACAAAATATCTGTACTTTTTCAGTGTCCCATCAGAAACTTTTTGAATTTCCACATTGCAATGGCAGCATTTTAGGGTGTCATCTTAACAAAATATCTGTACTTTTTCAGTGGCCCATTAGAAAATTTTTGGATTTCCACATTGCAATGGAAGCATTTTAAGGTGTCATCTTAACAAAATAGTTGTACTTGTACTGTTTCAGTGACCCATTAGAAACTTTTTGAATTTCCACATTGCAATGGCAGCATTTTCAGGTGTCGTCTTAACAAAATAGCTGTACTGTTTCAGTGACCCATTAGAAACTTTTTGAATTTCCACATTACAATGGCATCATTTTAAGGGGTCATCTTAACAAAATAGTTGTACTTGTACTGTTTCAGTGACCCATTAGAAAATTTTTGAATTTCCACATTGCAATGGCAGCATTTTAAGGTGCCGTCTTAACAAAATAGCTGTACTTTTTCAGTGACCCATTGGAAAAGTTTTAGATTTCCACATTGCAATGGCAGCATTTTAAGGGGTCATCTTAACAAAATAGCTGTACTTTTTCAGTGACCCATTAGAAAATTTTTGGATTTCCACATTGCAATGGCAGCATTTTAAGGTGTCGTCTTAACAAAATAGCTGTACTGTTTCAGTGACCCATTAGAAAATGTTTAGATTTCCACATTGCAATGGCAGCATTTTAAGGTGTCGTCTTAACAAAATAGCTGTACTGTTTCAGTGACTTATTAGAAAATTTTTGGATTTCCACATTGCAATGGCAGCATTTTAAGGGGTCATCTTAACAAAATAGCTGTACTTTTTCAGTGACCCATTAGAAACTTTTTGAATTTCCACACTACAATGGCATCATTTTAAGATGTCATCTTAACAAAATAGCTGTACTTTTTCAGTGGTCCATTAGAAAATTTTTGGATTTCCACATTGCAATGGAAGCATTTTAAGGTGTCATCTTAACAAAATAGTTGTACTTGTACTGTTTCAGTGACCCATTAGAAAATTTTTGAATTTCCACATTGCAATGGCAGCATTTTTAGGTGTCGTCTTAACAAAATAGCTGTACTTTTTCAGTGACCCATTAGAAAAGTTTTGGATTTCCACATTGCAATGGCAGCATTTTAAGGGGTCATCTTAACAAAATAGCTGTACTCTTTCAGTGACTCATTAGAAACTTTTTGAATTTCCACATTACAATGGCATCATTTTAAGGGGTCATCTTAACAAAATAGCTGTACTTTTTCAGTGGCCCATTAGAAAATGTTTGAATTTCCACATTGCAATGGAAGCATTTTAATGGGTCATCTTAACAAAATAGTTGTACTTGTACTGTTTCAGTGACCCATTAGAAAATTTTTGGATTTCCACATTGCAATGGCAGCATTTTAAGGTGTCGTCTTAACAAAATAGCTGTACTTTTTCAGTGACCCATTAGAAAAGTTTTAGATTTCCACATTGCAATGGCAGCATTTTAAGGGGTCATCTTAACAAAATAGCTGTACTTTTTCAGTGACCCATTAGAAAATTTTTGAATTTCCACATTACAATGGCATCATTTTAAGGTGTCGTCTTAACAAAATAGCTGTACTGTTTCAGTGACCCATTAGAAAAGTTTTAGATTTCCACATTGCAATGGCAGCATTTTAAGGGGTCATCTTAAGAAAATAGCTGTACTTTTTCAGTGACCCATTAGAAACTTTTTGAATTTCCACATTACAATGGCATCATTTTAAGGTGTCGTCTTAACAAAATAGCTGTACTGTTTCAGTGACCCATTAGAAAATTTTTGAATTTTCACATTGCAATGGCAGCATTTTAAGGTGACGTCTTAACATGATATTATCATATATTATAGTAGTAAAATAATGTCATTATAATCATATAATAATAAATAATATCACGATATATTATAACACTTCATGTAAAACAATGATGAAACAGTAACTAAAAAGCAATATCATTTCGTCAAATTTTTCTGGGGGGAAATGTCAATCCTGGGGGGGGAACTTTCCCACCCCAGAGACGTCTAGATTAAACACTGGTCGATAAGTAACATAAAACATTATATTTTGAATCAATTATAACAATTTTATATGCTTTTAGTTAATACAATTTTAACCTTGTGGGCCCCTGATGTCCTTCAGCTAAGAAAAAGTGGCCCTCGTGTCCTCCAACTTAGAAAAAGTGGCCCTCAAGTCAAAAAAGGTTGGGAACCACTGGCCTACATCAATCGATGCGGATTCTTTTTTGTTTAAACCGTTGTCCACTGTTTATTGTAGAAGACTCTGAGGCCCAGCCTCCATGCACGCAGGTACTTGCCTCTCGAACTGATATGGAAAATAGAGTAAATAAGATCTGTCTTAACTGAATAATAATTGACTGTAAACACATGCGTTCCAATAAAGAATTCATCAGCGTTCCCACACCTCACTCATTCAGTGTTCCCACTTCTCATTCGATGTTTACACTCATCACTCATCCGGTGTTCCCACTCCTCATTCAGTGTTCCTACTCCTCACTCAGTCGGCGTTTCCACTCCTCACTCATTCTGCGTTCCGACTCATTACTCATTCGGCGTTCTCACTCCTCACTCGTTCGGCGTTCCCACTCCTCCCTCATTCGGCGTTCTTATTCCTCCATCATTCGGCGTTCCCACTTTCACTCATTTGGCGTTCCCACTTTCACTCATTTGGCGTTAAAACTCCTCACCCATTCCACCCTGCTCACCCTAACCACTCTAGCCACTGCCATTACCTTCCCTTCGCTCTGGACTTTTGATACGCAGTCCAGTCAGTTATTAAACTATTCCTATCGTCCCAGCGGTTTCTCGTGCACGTAGCGTTGCCTCGCCACCATTTCTCAACATCGGGGTACCAGCTGGAGTGTTGCGTATCGTCGTGGAGTAAGGCACACAGTCGACACCAGAACTTCGTGTTTACAAAGTTTCCGTGGTCTTTCCAGTCGAAATATTCGTTGTATAGTTCGTCGCTGGCGTTCAGCTTGAGGAGGTAATCCGCTAGATGGCGTGGTGAAGCGAAATCCTCGACGTGGATGTAGGAGTGTGGTGGCGCCACTGATGCGTAGTCTGACATCCTTGCCCCCATTGCGATCGGAACGACGCCATTCCTGTACACGAAAATAATAGTAAAGTAAGCGAGAACATGTGAGAACTATGATGAGTGTAATAATGTCAGGTGCAGAAGGTGATATTCTCAAGACGTGGCCGTCAGATCCCTCCTTCCATCCTTCCGTCCTTCCGTCCTTCCTTCTTTCCTTCTTTCCTTACTTCCTTCCTTCCTTCCTTCCGGCTTACCTGGCTCTAACAACCTTCACCATCAGAGTTTAATCCAGACGTCTCTGAGGGGAAAAGTCACACCCCCCCCCGAAGAATTGCATTCCCAGATCAATTCGCGAGGTGTTGTATAATACACGCAAATACTAAATACATACCATTCCACCATCCCCCAGAAAAATCATGGTTGTTTTTAAGGAATTTTTAGAGCTGCACAACCCCTTCTTTCCTTTCCCATCCTCCATGGTAAATTAATTACTTCCAATCGGAGGACAATGACCTTTTTTGCTAGTTTTAACTGTACATATAGAGCTTCTACAACTTCACATTTTGTGTACAACTGCACGTTTAAAAAAGCCCTGAGAAAACTTGAACCTGCAAAAAGTCGTCAGGAAAGATAACCGAACACAGGGTGTCCCCGATGGCTCATCCGCCCAAAACCGGACGTTCCCCATCCTTCCCCCCCGAAAACCGAATCCCCGCCAAAGCAGTGTGACTAGATTAAACACTTCCTCACCATAGAGCTCGTTGGAAGAACTTCTCCGTGATGTAATGCTGGCAGTTTGAGTTTTCGAACGATAGATAGAACTTGTAGTCGGTCCTCAGCAGATTGTTGCACTCCGTCTCTCGCTCCCTCTGGCATTCCTGCTCCCCGCATGCCCCGTACACATCGATGGGAACGTATCGCCTCAGCTCAAGCATGTACTCCCAGCGACGATTGTCCGCCAGACAGTTCGATACGAACCAGGCGATCAGATGACTCTTTCCTGCCGCGTGGTTCTTCGTTAAAACACTGGCCTGGAAATACAATACAATGCAATGCAACACAATACAATGCAATGCAGTACAATGCAATACAAATATACAATGCACTACAATAAAATACACTACAATGCCTAAATATCTCCCCCAGTTTGCCCATCCTCCTATCCAGGGTCGATACCAGAAAAAGTCCGTGGTTTTCATATAATATGTGCATGCATGTACACTTGTACAGGGTGCGCCAAAAAAAGACCCCGTAGGTTTTTTGCCAATATCTCGACCAAAAGTAAGAATTTCGAAATGAAATTTTACAGTCTTATAGACAATTCATATTTACACACAATGACCAGATTTCATCAAAATATTTCAAACGCAATAAAAGTTACACCACTTTTAGGGAGGCCACCCACCGTTTTTTGACGATTAAAAAACGCGACGCAACAAAATAACAAAAAACCAATCAAATTATTCTGGTCAATATCTTGGCCAAAAGTAAGAATATCGAAATGAAATTTTACAGGCTTAAAGACAATTCATATCTGCACATGATGGTGAGATTCCATCAAACTATTTCAAACAGAGCAAAAGCCATAGGCCTACCACTTTTAGGGAGGTCACCCACCGTTTTTTGACGATTCAAAAACGAAACGCAACAAAAAAGTAACAAAAACACGATTTTTTTCTCATCTCAAATAATTGTCATCAAATAGCCTTGATATTGCCAGATGATCATTATTATTACTATTTAAAGAAGAAACAGGGTACCAGCGTAGCTGCGCGTCACTGAGAAGTCACTTAGCAAAATGACAGTCAAATTGGTAAATAAGGAATTTATCAGATTAATCAACAGATCCAACAAGAACTTTGCAAAGAGACTCAAAAGAAGTGTTGGCACTGGTGGTGGGCGCATTGAACACAAGTTATGAAGCACTACCAATTCATTTGACAACAGTTAGGCCTATTTGAGATGAGACTTAATAAAATCGTGTTTTTGTTACTTTTTGTTGCGTTTCGTTTTTGAATCGTCAAAAAACAGTGGGTGGCCTCCCTAAAAGTGCTATAACTTTTGCCCTGTTAGAAATATTTCGATTAAATCTGAGCACCATGTGCAGATATGAATTGTCTACAAGTCTGTAAAATTTAATTTCGATATTCTTACTTTTGACCAAGATATTGGCAAAAAACCTAATTTTTTGTTGCGCTTCGTTTCTGAATCGTCAAAAAACGGTGGGTGACCTAACTAAAAGTGATGTAACTTTTGTTCCGTTTGAAATATTTTGATGAAATCTGGCCATAATGTGTAAATATGAATTGTCTATAAGCCAGTAAAATTTCATTTGGAAATTCTTACTTTTGGTCAAAATATTGGCAAAAAACCTAGAGGGTCTTTTTTGGCGCACCCTGTATATTGTATACGCATACATGCATGTAAGTATTCTTTACATAAAAGCATCCTTGTCATAGGCTGCTGATAGGGGAGTCCTCTTAGTTCCTTTTGCTCGTACTACTACCATGAAGGATCGAGCCTTTTCTGTGGTTGGACCAGTGGTCTGGAATGGCCTTCCTTTTGAGCTACGCCTACACCCTGGAACTCTACCAGGATCCTTCCTTACTAAACTTAAAACTGTTCTTTTTGTGCGCGCTGGAGTTGGGAGCGCTTCTGAGTAGTTTTTCTTGAAGGAGCGCTCAGGGCCGCATTAAAGCTAGTGCGGGCCCGGGTGCTGTGGTAACCTTGCGGGCCCTCCTCTCAGTCTTCTGTCAGCCACTGGTCTACCATGGCAAAGTTCTCCCATGCACACGCATGTAATTATACCGTGTCTACTAAAGAGTAGGGCCTATAGCCTACACTATACAGCCAAGGGATACTTTTCCTTTGGTGCGCATGTAATTGTTTCCAAGGAAAAGTTTCCTACACTATAGTAGATATAAGTCTACAATACGTGACAGAAGGAACGAACGACTATAGGTTCTTCAATTGTTATTCATATTTTAAGCCCTATATGCTTATGTGATCCTTCCAGTTGATTTTCTTCATTGTTCCCCACGTCCACAACTCCACATTTCGAAGACCTCCAGTCTTCTTATGATTATATTGCTTGCTCTCATGGTTCATGTCTCACATCCAAACAACACCACGTGCACTCCATGTCAATGTTTTATCATCCGTTTCCCTGGATTTCCGTTTCCTCTTTTCTTTTCAGTTTATCATAATTCTTAAATTTAAATTTATAAGTTCGTTCTTGCTATTTCCAGGTCTAATAAAATATAGCATCATATTTCTTTTGCAGACTCCAATAATATCCTGGTAAACCGCTCTTTAGAGCGTCATGATCTTCTTGCACCAATTATCTAGGTCTAGGAATTATCGGAGAAGACACAGTGAAAGAGATCGAGACAAATGAAGTGGGTAGCATACAGGCTGAGGGCAGATTCACTGCGAAGAACGGTCATGAAGAAAAAATGAAGGGAAGCGAACAAGAGAAGGACCACGACAGGTTATGCTGGAAGTTTGAGGAAGAGGCATCGGACATTTCAGCCAGCCTCGGAGACAGAAAATTAGAGAAGAAGATGATAAGATATAATAGGTTTAGGAAATTAAGAGTCATCCAATAACAAGTCTTCTAACGTTATTTCTCTTATTATTTTAAAGAAGCCAGCCAAAATGATTGATCGGCACCCTAATTTAAGATAGCCATCACTGTTGATACTTCCCAAACAGGGCCGGATTAAGGCATGTTCCGCATGTTCGGCCGAACAGGGGCCCCACACTTTATGGGGCCCCACACATGCGGGAAAAAATCCGATTTTTTAGATTTTTAGCAAATTTCAACCAAACGACTAAAAAAGGCCATCAAAATGTTTGGCCGTAAAAATCCGCAAAATTTTTCCAATCAGGGCCCCTTTTAATCCGGCCCTGTTTCCAAAGATAAATTTACAATAACAATAAGTTCCTGCGATTTCAAGCAATTCATAAGCTGGAGCTAATAAATCGGATGTGTGGGAGAACTTTGACAAAATTTCATCGACGATAACTTTCATTATTTATTGTTGCAGTATTCTTGCTAAGAAATTTCATCATTTCCGAAATTGCGGGCCCCTAAAGCCGCGGGCCCGGGTGCTGCAGCACCCTTAGCACCTACCTTAATGCGGGCCTGGGAGCGCTATATAAATGTCCGAATGAATGAATGAATGAATGAATAGGCTAAATGATTTCCTCGTTAGGTCGTCCACGCTAGAGATAATTTGATCGCCCAGTCTTGGCCTCATGGAACAAGGCTGTGGCCTCAACGATGGGGCAGTGGGTTCAAATTGCCGCAAACTACACATTAGAAGTAGTTTTAAAAGGTTCGAAATTTTGTATTTGGGGGAGCTAAAACCGGAACCCATCAAATGCGCCCAATCTGAAGCACAGGCATTTTGTAAGCAGGCTTAGCGTGGACAGTTCTGTGTTTATTATCAAACTGACACACTGCCAGTATTGATACAATCAATAACACTGGGCAACAAATTTTCATAAAAGTTTTGTATCCTACATGAAATTTGCAGTTTCCTACAGATTTTAAGGTGCTGAACACGAATATGACAATGAAATTCAATTCTTAGCTCCAGTTTCTCTGATATCATCAAGAGTTTCTATAAATAGAACAATGCGTAAGCTTACATATCACATTTGTACCAGCAAATGTTCACTTCTACATCCCACTATCTCTTGCATAACTGCTCAGGATTATGTCTGGTGAGCGTACAAGTGGGCCTATGTATGTAAGAGCACTTGCTACACTGCCTCTTCAAGACCCTAATCCGAAGCGCTCCCGACTACAGCACGGACACTGAATAGGAGTTTCATGAAGCGCATATGCAATTGCGAGTGAAGGACTGCTCACAGTGCTTCTAAAGGGACCCTTTAGTTTTCTGCCCTGACATTCCAGTGGAAGTTAGTTAACACCAGACGAAATGAATCCTAAGCTTGTTTCTTGTCGCCCTACGCGGTGACCTGAGGTGGATTCAAACCCATAACCAAGGCACCGAACATACCCCTACACCACTGTGCGCCACATAGTAGTCAGCCAACATGGAAGTTCCCTGGCATCGTTTTCCATGTCTGCAATGTTTTCTTGAAAACGTTCGCGTGATACATAGGGTCATAGACAACACGTCCGTAACCAAATCCTTGTAGTTTTCTGCCCTGACATTCCAGTGGAAGTTAGTTAACACCAGACGAAATGAATCCTAAGCTTGTTTCTTGTCGCCCTGAAGCAGGTTGTCAAACATCTCATCTCTGACTAGCTATCTGACTGATCTGAGGACCAACAAAACTTCCTTCTTTAATTTCTGCTTCGCCAGGGAATTTGGCAGCCAAGTATTTGAAAGCTGATCCAGTCCGGTACATGAATTTTATGACGTTCTTCATCACACTGAGTTTGGTGTATTATAGCGACACTAGCAAGACTGTCTGGGTTTCAACCATTGCTAGGCGTTGCACATAGCCTACTTCTCTCCGACGCCCAGAGATTTCCTCTCAGGCCAGTTTCTCCTCACTTAGTGCAAGGTCCTTGCTCGACTGTCCAATTCACATAGAAAACAGCAGTATTTTGTATAATCCAAGCTGTGGACTAGTCAAGAAAGCCAATATACTTTCAAGTCACAATACAGATGTCATCCATACCTGCTGTATTGAACAGAATTCAACAGGTATTTTAGGTTCTCCTAGGTTCCTTCATGTGGACGGGAATGGGTGAAAGCTGGTTTCCAATATGCAGCAGCTCCGCATCGAGACTCAATTTCGTGAAGTCTATGAATAGTCGCCATTCTTGAGGGTCATGTTTGATTCCGAGGGCATTCATCAGACAATCTACATTGAAGCAGAAGACAGGGTCATCTTCCTTGGTGAAATTTTCCTCAAACTGCCCATGACGAGTGTGAAACAATGTCACTCGGGCATTTTCTTGGAGAAGATTCCGTTCTTTTAAATCTTGATCCATGTAACTCCGCCTTGGCCTTGGATAGGTCCAGGAGGCGAACAGGATCGTTCAGTTTACCCTGGGTGAGTATGTGTGGCACAGATGATGCACCTTGGCAGACTTAAGGGTCATCCCTAGATGTCGAAGGCTGCGGAGAACTCGAAGTCGCTTTGCTTCCCTCCTCATCGTCTGAATCAATGAAAATTCTTTCGGTGGATCCGGAATGGGAAGTCCTTCGCCATGCAGAGTGGGTCGGATTGCATATGGTATATTGGGGGTACGCTATTGACCACTTCCATTACCTTGTCATGAATGCAGAAGTAGGTGGAACCATGCAAAAGTAGTAGTCATATGCATGATTGCTTGGTTCTCTCCAAACTATTCGAACAGCAAAGGTCACCGGTCAATTTCTCGTCTTTTAACTACTATGGAAATTTTCTTGCTCACTGGGGAGGGGTTGCATGGCAGGTTAATGCATTACGACACCTTATTGTGTTGCAATATGTAGTTTGAAATACAGCGTTGAGAAAATTAATGGCCATGACCCACATATGTAGGCCGACTCAATGCGTACTGAGACATTTGTACGTAACCATCTCTGTCTCTCCTAAACGAGAGCTAATCGACAAATTTTACCATCATATTCGTGTTCAGCACCTCAAAATTAGTTAAGATTTGCTATTTTCATCTAGGATACATTTTGTGTGTTGCCCAGTGTAATTAATGGATGATTACAAGTTGTTAGGGGAGTCGAATTTAGCCGTCGGCAGCCATGCAGGGCGCCCATTACATCCTAGTGCTCAGTTTACCAACGCCATCCTTTGTGCTTCTTATTAAAGTAAATCTCGACCCGGAACACCATGGACTACTCTTACGGACAAAACTTTTGACTCAACGCAGCGCTCGTGAATAAGCTGGTGCCCCGCGCTTGACCTTCGAGTAACGCTTCAGAAATTTGGAGATTACGATTACGAGGATAAGAACCACAAAGAATTAAGGATTAGGTTAAGACATTTGTTAAGAGTTCTTCATTATCCGTATTTTACTTGATTTGCGACTATTAAGATCGTTCGCCATTATAGCCTACATGCAGAGGCTATACGTAATGCAGGGTATATTTTTTTTAGTACTTTGAACTTTTCATTGTGACGACATCTCTTTATTCTATACTAACAATGATAATTTTAATACGTCATTGCTTTTCTCTATGAACAGAATATTGTTGTCACGATGACGCTATAGATTTTTAATGTGTTTTACGCATTTTGTGTTGTGACGATTTCTCTTTCTCATCATAATTTTGCTGCGTCACTAACTTGATTTATAAATAGACAAGTTGCTGCTACGATATTATAATAGATTTTTACTGTTAACTTATTGGGATTATGACGACATTTCGTTGGTCTACACCACTATATTGTTACGTGAACTTACGTTTATATATACACCAGTGGTTCCCAACCTTTTTGGACTGTCGGGCCACTTTTTCTAAGTTGGAGGACACGAGGGCCACTTTTTCTTAGTTGAAGGATAGTAGGGGGCCACAAGGCTAAAAATTAATAAACTAAAGGCATCTATAATTGTTTTAATTTAATTAAAATAGGAAATTTCATGCGATTTATTAACGTCCAAATAAAATAATTTGTAATAGAAAAGAATTATATATTCTATCATGTCCAAATTTTCAATTTGTACATATTAGCCTATTCTTCGTAATTCTTTGAGATGCTGAGGGCCATTTTTGTAGGCCAGGCGGGCAGTGGCGGCGCCAGACACTTTTTGTAGCCAAGGCATAGCCAGGGCAGTCACACAAGTAGCCAGGGCAGAGGGCGAGTCGCATGTTCGGTAGTACGGGCTCACCTAGGCCTATAATTTTGCGCTACAGTGCATGCCATAAATCACCCACCCTACACTATTAGGGTTTGCTGGTCAGAGGATCAAATGGACGAAGTCATGAAACCGAAGACTTTGACATTTGAAAAGCAAATCTTAGAATCCTTATACAGGGTGGGCCATAAAAAAGACCCCCTAAGGTTTTTGCCAATATCTTCGCCAGAAGTAAAAAAATAATCAAATTTTACAGGCTTAGGCTATATGGTAATGTGGATAGACAGCAAAAAGAATTTTTCCTGCAAGAACTTTTGACCCACCAGAATTTTTGCCCTGCCAGAATTTTCCTCTGTCAAAACTTCTGCCCTGCCATTATTTTACGGTCTTTACCCTGCCAGAAATTTTGCCCTGCCAGAACTTTTGTCCTGCCAGAAAATTGCCCTCTCAGATTTTGTTCTCTTGATAAACTTTTGCCCTGCCAGAACTTTTGCCCTGCCCGAGAGCGGACGGATGTGAACAGTAAGAAGCAACATGCCCGAACAAATTCTCCCAGGGTAAAATTGCTGGCAGGGCAACGACCAGGGCAACAGCCAGGGCAAAGGCTTTTTTACCAGGGCATTTGCCCTGCCATGCCCTGGCGTAGCGCCGCCACTGCAGGCGGGCCACTTTTGGCCCGCGGGCCACGGGTTGGGAACCGCTGATATACACTGTGTCCCAATAAATCGGGGTCCCTTTTTATAATGTGAATAAAACAGGCAAATCTTAATCGATTTTCAAAATTTCAAAACTGTTTTTATTCTGAGATAATTATCTTACACTGATTCAAATATTAAGTTTCTGGCATGAATATTGACGTCACAATTACGTCATTTGCATCATAGAATTCAAATGTTAAGTACCGCTACCAGCGCGACACTCCGACGAACCGGTAAAATCAATATTTCTTAGAAGCTTATTTAGACCGCTCACTGTCCATCCCTTGTCCGGAAATTTTCGAATAAACTTTTTTTGAGCCGTAATGTTTATTTTTCCGTAAGAATTTTATTACAATTTTGTCTTCTTGGCTGAACGTCATTCTCTAATGATTTTTGTTGACATTTGGTTTCGATATGTAAATTAATGACGTCATTATGACGTAATTTTTTAGTGAGAGCCGTTCATAAATTACCAATTTGTAGATAATTATCTCAGGATCAAGCCTGTTTTGAAATTTTGACAATCGATGAATATTTGCCAGTTTTATTCACGTTATAAAAAGGGGCCCAGATTTATTGGGACACAGTGTGTATATATCAGGGCTGTTTTTAAGGAATTTTTAGAACTGCACAACCCCTTCTTTTCTTTCCCATCCTCCACAGAAAATTACTCCCAAATGGAGGAGAATGACCCTTTTTGCCAGTTTTAACTGTACAGAAGTGCTTCTACAACTGCACAAATCCGTTTAGAACTGCGCATTTTGTGTACAACTGCACGTTTAAAAAAAGCCCTGGTATTATATATATATATATATATGCGTGTGTGTCAGTGTTTGCACTCCATCATACTCGTCTGATCTTTGTCTGACCTTGCAGCCCGTCAAGCTCATATATATATATATATATATATATATATATATATATATATATATATATATATCCATGAATAGCCATGGGCTTTCCTAACAATGACCACACGTCACTATATATATATATATATATATATATATATATATATATATATATATAGTGACGTGTGGTCATTGTTAGGAAAATCCATGGCTATTCATTACTGTGACGTCATCTCTTTGTTCTGCAAACCCTGTTGGCCTCCGTCATTAGCGTTGAACATGAACATGACTACATATGACTGCGTCGCTGATAGGACAATTGCCTTTGTTGCGTGAACTTCTTATAAGTCGTAACTCATTCATTCACTCATTCCGAGAATTTATATAGCGCTTCTTCAAGAGACATGCTCAGATGCGCTCCCAGCCCAGCCACAGCCAAAAAGTAATATTTAAGCAACTTATAAAAAGCTTATAAAAGGAGAGTCTAGACTATAATATTTAATGCTAACCTATTCCAGATAGCGGGACCCACAGTCGAACGGATCAGCGCCGTCTGATAGCTGTGTGAGCATGGGCGGAGACTTAGGGGGGGGACAGGGGACGGTCCCCCTTAAGAAATGTGGTGGGGAACGGCCCATGCATTTGCCCCCCCCCCCCCCAATAATCTGTAATCGCCGACTAATCGGTAAGTGTCAGGTCATCATGTGTACACACTCCACGAAGAAACACACGGTGAAGAACAAACGACGAGACGAGGTGATAACTAGAAAAAGGTCGTCAGAAATGCTAAAACATGCAAAAAATTTGCCGTTCGTCCGTCCCCAAAATCTTCGTCCGCCTTTTCGTCCCCCGCAAGTCTCAGCCCAAGTCTCCGTCCATGTGTTTGAGCTCGCGAAACCAAAATCTCTCCCACTGCCGAAGAGCTCGACGGGCTGCAAGGTCAGAGACAGGTCGACAAAGATCAGACGAGTATGATGATGGAATGCAAACACTGGCAACGCCATACAAGTGCATGCGCGCTGAGGAACAGGAAGCCAGTGAAGCACATATCTTCGTCGTGCAAAAAGAATATACGTAAATGGACGAGAAGTTCCCATGTGCCAGGAAATATGCTACTATGCAAGACACGTCAAAGGGCCGGACCAAGGTCCCCAGGGCCGGACTGGGCCCGCGAGACGTGTGTTGCCCACCAAGGTAGATAACTGAGCCAATGACGTTAAAGCCTCTTTAAACACATGAAAGCCTTCACAGGGATTGTTATGGCTGACTATTTAGTATTTGCGCAAGCAGCGCAAAGTCATTACAAGAAAAGGCGTTTCCGTACCATCTCGATTCTCCTATCGGTAAAAAAATAACAGGTTTTACGCCCATCCATAAAATTATTACGTGGACCTATACTCAAAAACCATTCTATTTTCAACCCCTTCCATGTTGCAACTCGCGGCCTTCAATGCTACACGCACAAATAAGCATCTCTAGATATAATACAATATACTGCCGATAAAAATTATGTAAAATAAGAGCAGTTCCTGAAGCTATGTATAGCACTGTGGCAGCCATGTATAGTATGAATTAAGTGTTAGCTATACTTCATTTTCACGGTCTTTGCAGCTGACCGCTGGTGATCAGTCCTCTCCCTTGTCGTCCAATATTCCCATCAACAATGTACTCATTATTGTGGCATTAGTGGCTGCTGGGTGAAGACATTTCGAAACAAATGTCTGCTCTGGCTGGAGGTTTGAACCAACTCATTTTACTGCAATCCAGCACATAATGACCACTGTATGCCTACATGTGCACGCTACTCTACTAGTACGAAACGCCCATTAATCCATAATGTGTAAGCTTATAATATGACATATTATGTCATTGCATAATTACGTAACGCTCAAGGGTGGGTGGGTGGGGTAATTGCAAACGTTACGAAACGTTACGTGGGTGGGTGGGTGGGGAGAGCTGAACGTTACGTAACGCCATGAAAAAATTTAATGTATGTTAAATTACCATCGAATGACAGTTCAGACTTCAGACATGGTGTGATCGAAGTTTAAATTTCGTGACGTTGATTTAAAACGTAACCGAAGTAGGCCTATATATCTTAAAAATATAAGGCAGCAGACACCAATTACATGCGAGGTCAACATTATCTAGGCTATTCTCCCGTTTGTGCAAACCGGAAACCACTGTTCGAATTGTTTGGATCCGTGATAGTTTTACCAACGGAACAACGTGGTGGGCCTAATTCCCCTTGGATTCCTGACATCGAAGAACCACTTTGAAGAATATTTTACTCAGTGGACACGAATCTCAGACATTCAAAATTGATGCTCAACAGAATTCCACAATACTTCTATTAATAATTATCGAATTGTCCAGACTAAGCAATTAGTTCATCTTAATTTTGATTAATTATTAATGAGCAATTTAGTTGGTGAAATTTTTCAGCAGTGCGTAAAATTTACTCTTGATGCTTTTCAAACATGACTGTCACTTATATAATAAAACATTATGTAGGCCTATATTGTAGGCCTAACATACTGTTAAATTAGCCTATAAGCTTAATTCACATAGGCCTACTAGGCTATATATAAAATTCACTATGAAAATATGAATTATAGGCCTATTTACGCGCCCACATAGGCCAATAATGGACCTAAATCTGAACTGATTTTTCGTAACAATCGTTACGTAACGCTGGGGAGGGTGGGTGGGTGGGTCAAGGGCAACGTTACGAAGCGTTACAGGGTGGGTGGGTGGGTCGAAAACGGTCATTTTCAGCGTTACGTAATTATGCAATGACCCCTAAAGGGGCGCGCAGGTGTAGACTGTAGTGGTCGTTTCAGTGTCTTGGAGCTGGAGGGTTGCAGGTTCGAATCCACCACAAGCCGTCGTGTAGGGATCTTGAGCAAGTCCTTCACTCACAATTGCTCCTACGCTTCGGCATGAAACTCCGATGCAGTGTCCGCGCTGTGGTCAGGAGCGCCGCTGAGTACAGAGCTTGAAGGGGCGCTATATAGCAAAATGCGAAAATAAATAAATAAATAAAAATAATTTTTTTAAATTAAGTCGATAGTTATTAAGTGCAGGGCTATTTAACCTGCAGACTTCACAAAATGTGCAGTTCCAAATGGATTTGCGGAGTTGTAAAGAAGCACGTATACGTCCAGTAAAAAATAATTTCAAAAGGTCATTGTCCTCCATAGAAGACGGGAACTAAACGGAAAAGTAAAGTAAAGGGAAAGAAGAAGAAAGTACACGTAAATGAAAAGAATGGGTTGTGCAGTTCTAAAAATTCCCTTTAAAATCGCTGCTTAAGTGAGATCTCTAATTCACCATCAAGGACCCGCTGGGGCACCCAAGTAAAGAAAGACTGAATTTTATATCAGAGAACTATACGAGCTTTGAAGAGTTTTAGAAAAGGCAATAAAGCCGCAATATATTAGTTTTTGATTTTCACGTTGAAATATCCTACTACTTTCCTAACCTGGCGGAGATCCGGATTGAGGACAAACTTCTCGTAGGGCGTTACAATAGTCGAGTCACTTCGGTAGGTGGCCGTCCAGTTGATGACGTTCTCCAGGTTCCGGAAGAGTGCCGTGTTGATGGGGGACTCGAGCAACCACATCACCCAGATCTGATCGCGAGGTTTCGACGGAGGCACCTCGAAGAACGCGTCCAGCTGCAGAAGGACGAGGTCGGCCGAGGACCGGAAGCGACCGTCCATCGTCAGGGCGCATGCGTTGACGCTACATCCGTCTTCGATGAACTTCCGGCGGCCAGAGGGAACGTCGCCCAGTCCTCCCGGAACGTAGATCCTCTTCGTTCGTGTCCGCCGCTTCGAGTCCGTCGCGTTGACGGAGTACGTCCTTGGGATGTAGTTCAGCTGAGCGACGATCCGGTCATCCTCCGAGTTGTTCGAGTCCTCCGGCCAGAGAGGAAGGTGCCCACCAGGTGACGTTATGTACCGGTAATCCACACCATCCCTATCCGAATAAGATGACCAATAATCCGATCCAGACTTTGGATGATTCAGGACATCCTGGTTACGATCAGCTTTCCGATGATCCAGTAGATGACTTTTATGAAGATTTTCGGCATCAAACTCCGCTCCGGTTTTCTCGTGGAAAACAGCTGGACCATGCCAAGCATTTACCCTGTGATTTTCACGAGGAGGGTGCCACGGACCAAAGCGTGTAAAACTCCAAGAACCCTCTCCAACATGATCCGCTTGATTATCCGGTAGATGTTTGGGCAAACTCACGGTTGCGTTGTGATGACGGTAATGTTGCGGATGATTTAGCGATTCTTCGTGCGCAATTTCTCTGCTATATCTGCGACGCTCCAAAGTGACGTCACGAGGACGGCTCACGATCTTGGTGTCTGTTCTTTCTTTAGTTCTCACCTCTTTCCGATTATTTCTATCTTGCTTATTTTTGTCTTCTTGTCCATTTTTGTCTTGCCAATTTTTCCCGTCTCGCCAGTTCTTGCCGTGTTTCCAATCCTTGCCATATTGCCGATTCTTTTCGGCTTGATGACGTGTGTCATCCAAGATGGCGGCCGGAAGTGGTAAAGCGTCTTGTTGGTTCTCACGCGTTGAGTCGAACTGGGAGGTCTCGGTTCCGGCGTCTGGAGTGTAGAGGCTCGTCAGAAGGAGAAGGACACAGAAGACGACGAAGCTAAAGATGGCCACACCACGACGCAGACGAACGCTGCGCATGACGGCGAACTGGAGGCCAGTGCAGGAGGAACTGGAGGACAGTGCAGGATGAAGAGGATGACGAGGATGCAAAGGACGCAGAACAAGAGGAGAGGAATCTATGAGGATGGCTAAAGAGGAAGGAGAAAAGAAGCGAGAGGAGGACAGGAACAGAAGACTATGAGGATGTTTATCTATGGGAAGAGGAGAGTAAGCTAGGGAAAGAAGAGGAGAATATCTGGGGGATGATTAAGAGAAAGAATGATTAAGGAGAAGACGAGGAAGAAGAGGTGGACATATTTACGGATGATCAACAATAGGAAGAATGAATAATGAGTAGAGGTGAAGGAAAACAGGAGAATATTATTTTGAGGTTAAGTGAAATAAAATATAAAAGAGGACGAAGAGGTGGAGGAGAAAAGGAGAAAGAGAATGAGTTGAGGATGGTCGAGGTCGGGGAAACTTGGAAAGGGGAAGAAGCGTGGAGGAGAAGCAAGCGGATGAATGGAAGAGATGAATGAATGAAGGTCAACACGGAGAGGTTTGAGGTGGGAGAGAGGAAGCCAGAGGATTAGAGAGAAGGAGTAAGAAGAATGTATGGAGGATTGTGAGGAATAGAATCCTAGGTAGTAAGAGGTTAAGACGAGGAGGAGGATTAACAATGGAAGGGAAAATGACGATACAGATGAGAGTCTACACTACACACGCACGTTCAACGTTTGAGGAGCCACGCCTTCATACTTTACTGCAGCCGGAAAATCAATCAATCAATCATATCAATCAACAGGGGCGTGGTAGTGTAATGGTGAGTTCGGTGTCTTGGAGCCGAAGGGGTCCAGATTTGAATCCACCTCAAACAGCCGAGTAGGGACCTAGTCCTACACTCGCAACTGCTCATGCACTTTGGCGTGAAACTCCGATTCAGTGGCTGCCGTTCGAAAACAACGTAATGTAACGGAGAATAAATTATACATGTATAACGTCGACTGTCGGTTTTTGTTAAACGCTCTATTTTTAAAACGCTCTATTGTTAAAACGCACTGTTGTCAAAACGAACTACTGTTATAAACTTAAAGGACACTGTTGCTAAAACGAACAACTGTCAAAACGCACTAGTGTTAAAACGCACTAGTGCTAAAACGCACTTGTGTTAAAACGCACTATAGTGTTAAAACGCACTAGTGTTAAAACACGCTGTTGGTGACATGCCGCCATCGTTAGCATGCGTTAATATAGGTAATGTTAGCAAGCATCACTGCTAACGTGCGCTATTGTTAGCGAGCGTTAGGTCTAGGCCTGCTGGTAATATGCGCCATTTCTAACGAGCGCTAATGTTCTTGTGCGTACTTAGGCATACGCTATCGCGAACATGTGTTATTGCAATACAAAATTGTTTAACATACAATAACTCTGTGCTTAACATGCAATACTCTGAACATACCGTTGAAACATTTCCCACACCGTGCACTGATACTAGAATACCGTTTTCTTGAATATCGGACGTTAGCGCTAACTAGTCCAGCCAAGCCATACACGGAAATATTATCGGCGCCGCAATGCATATATGTATGCGTCCAATGTATTCAATGTATGTATGTGCACAGCAGGCAGAAGTCGTGTGTGTCTATAAATGCTGTCAGCGCTCATAGGAACTACTCTCTCGCATCGCTATGGACACGTTACAATTGTTGATGACACGACTCCCGCGCGTATTAATCGTTCGCACACCCTCCCTCCGCCGCCGATCCACCAACCCTCCCTCCCGCCGATCCACCGACCCGCCCACCGATCCACCAACCCGCCCTCCCGCCGATCCATCAACCCGCCCGCCAGAGAGCGTCTGTCCCGCATTAGTGCCACCGTCGGCGCTGTTACCGCCGCAGCCGAAGCGCGGGAAAGCGCCTAGTGACGCCTAGCGGAGGAATTGTAAAAGCGTAAAAGCGTCGTCGCATGATGTGCTCGCGCCACATGATGTCCGAGTGGGGGAGGAGAGGGGTGGGGCAGTGGAGTTGGGGAGGGAGGAAAGAGGGAGGGAAGGGCATTGTGGTGGCTCTGCGGCGTCGCTGCTCTACAGGTGCGCCGTTCTCAGGAGTTGACGCGTCGTTGGTGCAATGGACGCGTATCGAACCCGAGGCTTTGTTGGATGAGGGAACAACGGACGGATTCTGCCCGGCTCGTCTCGTCTTCGTCTTCGTCTTTTCGAACATTGCACCAGCCTCGTATTCTGTGCTCTGTTAGATGCTTTTCTATTCCATTCCGTTTTTTTCTATTCCATTCCATTCTGTTTTGCTCTCTAATGTTCTATTCCTTTCTGTTTCATTACAATCTGTTCTATTATTTTCTATTATATTCTGTTATATTCCTGTCTGTTCTCGTCCAGTTCATCCTGTTCCATTCTGTTCTATTCAATTCTACTCTGGTCTATTCTATTCAAGAATAAAGATTAGATAGAACAACGGTTTATGCCGGTCTCGTCTCGTCTGTTCAAACCTTGGACCAGCCTCGTATGGCCAATTCTGCTCTATTCCATGCTTTTTCATTCCATTCTTTTCTATTGCATTCTGTTATATTCCTTTCTATTCTGTTCTGTTAAATCTGGTACACGTTCCATTGAATCCATTCTCTTCCAGAATAGATAGAACAACGGTTTATGCGACCATATTGTGTCTTGCCCTTTGAAACGAAACTGGTGATCCATTTTGTAGCATAGATGTAAAAAACGATGGAAACAGAATAAAAAACGGTAAAAAACGTCGTTTTTTTCGAAAAAATAAAAAAC
>OX457048.1:13856630-13931068 GCA_949752735.1 Lumbricus terrestris | reverse complement strand
TAATACACATTGGATTATTTGCATACGATACATGCATGTGGTCGCATTATATATATATATATATATATTATATATATATACACATACATTTATATATGTGTGTTTTCGCGGATTATGATGTTCAGCTTCTAATAGAGCGATCATGAGTCAAAATGTCCTTTTCGCCTTCCTTTGTCTGTCACGTAGTCCTACAGTCACGTGTTATATATATATATATATACATTATAATAATTATATATACATATGTATATAACATGTACAATTACATATACACATTACATGCACACATTTATGCTGTTTACATGTTATATATGTATATATAATATATATAGTGGATTACATACATACATACATACATACATACATACATACATACATACATACATACATACATACATACATACATACATACATACATACATACATACATACATACATACATACATACATACATACATACATACATACATACATATATACATACATATATTGATGTGTGTGCTCGTGCATGCGTGCGTGTGTATGTGTGTAGGTGTGCATGCGTGTGTGTGTGTGTGCGTGCGTGCGTTTGTGTGTGCGTTTGTGTGTGCGTTTGTGTGTGTGTGTGTGTGTGCGTGCGTGTGTGTGTGTGTGTGTGTGTGTTGTGTGTGTGTGTGTGTGTGTGTGTGTGTGTTTGGGCGACGACCAGTGTCCTTTGATGCTGTAATGCATTCCGCTTTCAATGGGATCATAGAAACCGTCCCAATGGACTGCAATACGACTCCGATCCATCTCTATAGGGACTATATGCTGTATCTCTCTATTAATATATCATAATAACAATTTTACATGTTATATATGTATATATAATATATATAGTGGATTACATACATACATACATACATACATACATACATACATACATACATACATACATACATAAATACATACATACATACATACATACATACATACATACATACATACATACATACATACATACATACATACATACATACATACATACATACATATACGTAGCGCACGATGTATCAGCGGGTAAGGAATTTATATAGAGCAGGCAGAAGGCTTCCGAGTATTAATATACCAGAGGACGTTCTGTGGGTGTTAAAACGGACGGCAGAGTGCGCGTTAGGCGGTCACAGATGACGTATACAGATGATGAACAGTGTCTGATGGAACTAGGACTATTAGAGTAGCGTCGACACGGATGTTCGTATATACATTATGGCTGTTACATTTTTTATGAATATAGTTTTAGCAGAAGTCTATCGCTGTGTATAATGTGTATAAATGAATATATGTGTAATTATGTATATTTAAATATTACTTGAGTGTACTGTGTATGTGCGTGTGTGTGTGTGTGTATGTGCGTGTGTACGTGCGTGTGAATGTGCGTGTGTGTATGTAGGCCTATGTGTGTGAGAGTGTAATCATGTAGCCTTTATTTCTCTTCTTCTTCCTCTCGATCTTCTCGTTCTCCTCTAAAACTCTTCCCTCGTCCTCTTTCTTTTCTTCTTCCTCATCCTCTGCCTCTTCCTCCCCATTCCTCTTCCCTTCTCCTTCTCCTTCAACTCCATC
Source organism: Lumbricus terrestris (assembly GCA_949752735.1). Classification (NCBI taxonomy): domain Eukaryota; kingdom Metazoa; phylum Annelida; class Clitellata; order Crassiclitellata; family Lumbricidae; genus Lumbricus; species Lumbricus terrestris. The sequence continues at coordinate 13,929,487 of OX457048.1, read as the reverse complement.
TTCTTCCTTTTCCTTTATCTGTCTTTCTTTTCTGCAGTGCCTAAATTTAAACCCCAAACGACGCATTTACGAGAGATGCAACACTTAATCTGGCATTCATGCAACTTTGTATACATATTACATAACCCACCAATGGGCCACCATCATTGTTTGATTCATCCTGGCATTGGTCGGTCAGTGGTAGGAAAAGCCCGAGGCAGACAAACCACTCGACGAGTGGGGTCAGAGGCCACGAGATCAAGGGTCGTGACCTTTCCAGGAGCCTTTGATCCTTTTAGACATGCGCCCGCGGGAACTGCAAGGGTGTCATTGAGTGGCAACGCTGTCGGCTACATATAATTACTTTGTGACTGGTGGCCACGTATAGGCCTACTATAGGCACAAGGATTCTATACGTACGGCAACTCCGCCACTGGTTGCACCCTGCCAGTGCCAGTCCAAAGCCTGGATGAAGGAGGAGGGCGACACTAATCGTCTTTGAAATGACAGTGTCGCTATAACCAGCAATTATTACAAGCCCCCTATTTTCTATACGACAGAAGAAGAAAACTTCTGCGGCAGATCTAAGATGAAATCCGGCGACTTCACGATTAATTCGACCAGCCAATGAGATTAAGAGCTAGCAGGGTTGTCTGTAATCGAGGGTATAGGCATACGCGGGTATACAGCCTGTACTCATCTCACAAATAATGTGTATATATATATATATATATTTATTTATTTCAGAAATTTATATAGCGCCTCTTCAAGGTAGGCTACTCAGAAGCGTTTCCGGCCAAACCACGGTTAATTAAATAAAACAGCCTTTAGGCTTCTACTAAGGAACAGGATGGAGTGACCCCTGGGAATTAAGCGCAATGTAACAGGGAGACCATTCCAGGTTGTAAGACCAGCAACAGCGACCCGCAGACAGACAGATCTATGTATATCTAGCCAGTGTGAGAATTGTGGAAAAATAACTGGGGGGGTTGGACCATTATCCACTTGGAATTGGGGTGTAAAAAACATACTTTAACATGGGCTCTAAGAAAGACTGGGAGGGTCGAAACCCCCCAACCCCCCCGGCAATTCTCACCCTGTATCTAGCGTGTATTCACTTCTAATTTTGCCGGTACAGCCCTGATTAGGACATTACAGAAAGTCAAAAACGTTGTTTTGCACCTGAATAGATTACGGCCTATTACTCACTTCGGTCTACAGTGTAATTATTTTGCTAATTTGTGACCCATCTGCGCAAAACCAGTCGTAAGTCATATTTTGATTAAATTTTATTCAAAAGTCGTATATGTTTTATAACAGTTTATTTATTTAAGACATGCAGTTTCACCAATGACACGATGGTGGCCCGGTGACGAATTGGATAACACGCTGGCATGGAGATAAGCGGATCCGAGTTCGGTTCACGAAGCCCCGGTAGGATAGACGTGCTTTGTAGGCTGCTATTAGCACCGTTGTATTGCAGGCTGTCTGTTCTGTTAGTAGTTAAAACTGATGCTAATAAGATAACTGCATGAGTGGACGATTGATTGATTGATTGATTGATTGATCATCGATTGACTACAGTGACTGACAGACAGACAGACAGACAGACAGACAGACTGACTGACTGACTGACTGACTGACTGACTGGCTGACTGACTGACTGACTGGCTGACTGACTCATTGACTGACTGACTGACTGACTGACTGACTGACTGACTCATTGACTGACTGACTCAATGACTCACTCACTTATTAATAAATCGATGGCGGGGTAAATAGATGAACAGACCGTTGAAGCAAGCTATATAGTTGAAGTCCTTTACATCGCCCATGCTCGCTTTTCTTCCTCCATGCACCGACCCACTTTCGACACTCCTCCGCACTCACCCCGTTTACCCCATCCGTGTAAGTCAATATAGGGAACCCTGGGTCGACAACGACATCGTCGATAGATGACGTCGTCGACTGGTTCGTCTGTTTGTCCCGCGCAAACTCAGCGTCGCCCTCTGGCGATCTCTTCAGTCGAGATTCCCCTTCCCACTCTCGCCCACCCTCCCCCATCCTTTCGTTTCCCGCCCACCCTCCCATTCGGCACCTTCGCTTCCTCTTTTTCCCTGCGGCATCGTCTAATGCAATAGCGATCGGTATAGGCCTCTGGGGGAATCGAAGGTTTATTGAGCGATGGGGATGGATGGGTGGGTGGGTGTGCGAAGTTGGGGTGGTTGAGAAAGGGTGGGGTTTCAGGTGGGTGTGAGAGTGAAATGGTTGGAATTTGAGGTGGGTGAGAGAGAAAGGGTGGGAAGTTTGGGTAACTGTCGAGGATAGAGATCGAGGGAATCAAGAGTGAGTGAAGGAACGAGGATATGTTAGGTGGAGAGGAAAGAAGGAAGGGAACTGGAACGGATGGAAGAAACCTTTATACTTTCTATCCAAGGCTCCTCTTTGTCTTCCTCCTCCTCCTCCGCCTCTTCCTTCTTTCCTCCTCCTCCTCCTCCTTCTCTCCTCCTCCTCCTCTTCCTCCTCCTCCTTCTCCCCTCCTCCTCCTCCTCTTCCTCCTCCTTCATCTCTCCTCCTCCTTCTTCTCTCCTCCTCCTCCTCCTCCTCTTCCTCCTCCTTCTTCTCTCCTCCTCCTCCTCCTCCTCTTCCTCCTTCTCCTTCTTCTCCCCTCCTCCTCCTCCTTCTCCTCCTCCTTCTCCCCTCCTCTTCCTCCTTCTCCTCCTCCTTCTCCCCTCCTCCTCTTCCACCTCCTCCTTCTCCCCTCCTCCTCTCCCCTCCTCCTCCTCCTCTTCCTCTTTCTCCTCTCTTCCTCCTCCTCCTTCCTATTTTCATTTCCCCTCCGTTCCTCATCGTCGTTCTACTTGTCGCTTTGACTGTCTGTCTGCATGTTCGCATGTCGCTTTCGATTTGCGCAGAGTTTGTCTGTCTGTGTCTCTGTTTGTTTATATGTCTGTCTGTCTCTGTCTGTCTATATATATATATATATATATATATAATTTATATATATATATGTAATATATATGTACATACTTTTGTATTTGTGTTTCCAATTTTGCTTGTCACTATCGGTCTTCTGGTCATTCTGCCTGCCTGCCTGTCTCTGTGTCTGTCCTGCTCCGTCCATTCGTCCGTCTCTTCCCGTCCTCCTCTTCCAACTGAACCTGATCCTTTGGACGTCGACGACGGAGATGAAGAGAGGTTCAAAGGGTCTGTTTGCCCTTTGGAGCCAGACTTTGTTTGCCCTCATGCCACACACCCCTTAACCCTCACCCACCGGTCAATGGCAAAGTCAAGGCAGGGCAGGGAGGCTCTCTGTATATGACCCTCTGTCTCTGTCGATGTGTCTGTCTGTCTGTCTGTGTGTCTGTATTTGTGCTTGTTTGTCCGTTTGTCTGTCTCACCGTTTCGCTCGTTGCATCTGTCTATCTGTATGGCTGTTTGCTTCCCTTTCCCCTCCGTCTGTATGTCTTTCTGTCTCTATGTATCTGTCTTTCTGTCTCTCTGTATCTGTCTTTCTGTCTCTCTGTATCTGTCTTTATGTTCCATTGTCTCTATGTCTCTCGGTGTCTGTCTGTCTATCTGCCTGTCTGTCTGTCTGTCTTTCTGCCTCTCTGTCTGGCTGTCCTTCTGTCTGTCTTTCTGCCTCTCTGCCTGCCTGTGTGTCTCTCTCTTTGTATATTTGCTCCTTCTCTGCTTTTCATCTTTGTCTTCCTATCTCCCTCTGCCTGTCTCTGTAACTTTCGCTCTGTCTCTGTCTCTTCCTTTCCATCTCTATATGTGCGCGTCTGTCTCTGTCTCTTTACGTCTCATCCTTTGTCTCTCTCTCTATCACTTAAAACTTCGATGTCGTTGCTATACAATTCACATAACACACTGGCGCTATACGAATGCTTGGCTGCATGGAAGTCACGCTTCAAGCCATGTTGTCCTAATGTGAGGCATAATGGAAATGCATAAATGTATTATAGCACCTCTCTGTCTTCACTAATTCAGGTACAAGCGATTTGAAATATAATTATTTAATAATGCACTCGTGTGTCTTGCGTATACATAAATAAATGATCATATATGATTATATATATATAGCCCACACAGTTATACATACATAGTATGTTACATACACATACAGATGTATGCACAACCATAGGCGCAACCACCCTATGGGACCCACGGGATGCGTCCCCCCAACTTTTGAATGGTCCTCTAACTTTATTATTATGGTCCCCCACAACTTTTAGGACGTGATTCATTATGGTCCCCCAACTTTTAGGACGTGATTGCACCTATGTGCACAACATATAATTTATATTACATCATAGGCCTACATACCATGTGAATAATGTTGTATGTCTGAGAATTTGTTATAGCACCCCTAAGATTCTATTCAGAATTTCAGAGGCGCGCCCGACTACAGCGCGGACACTGCATCGAAGTTTCACGCCGAAGCGCATGAGCAATTGCGGATGAAGGGCTTGCCTGCAGGGTCTCTGCGCGACGGCAGACGGCTTGAGGTGGATTCGAATCGGTGACCTTCCTTCCCAAGGCATCGAACAAACCTCTGCACCACCGCAATACCCCATGAATGTTGATATATTTATGCAACATGTATGCATGTATGATGCAAATGTTTCTATGCTATAATACGGCTGTTGAAGCAGTCGCTCCGACAATTTGAGAAGTCCGGATGGTTTCCGGAGGAAGTCGTGATCTATTTACACACAGGCAAACTGACGGGTGGAGACAGAAAGACAGACGGACAGACAAACACGAAGACTGGCAGACAAACAGACTGGCAGATAAACAGACAGGCAGACAGGAAGGCAGATATAAAGGCAGAGGTATACATAGACAAACAGAAACATGGGCGGAGGCTTAGTGGGTGCAGGGGGACGGACCTCTCAATGTTTGTGGTGAGGAGACCGTCCATGCATTTGTCCCTCTCACCAGTGTTAGGACATGAGCATTTTATAAAAAATATAGGTGACGTTATAATAACGTTACAAGACAAGAACAAGAACAGATTTTTGAGAAAATGACGAAAGAACTAAAAAAGAGGTCATCAGCTATTATGGCAGGGCAAATGGTATGGGTTTTCAGAAAATTTCGACCAAATGACTAAAAAATAGGGCGTCAGAAAATTTCGTCGACGAAAATGTCGTCGGTCGGCGACTCAGCCGTCCGCCCAAAATGTCGCGCCTCGGCGATTGTCCTGCGGCCGCTCATTCGTCCCGCCCAACTTCTAGACCAAGTATCCGCCTATGGACAGAAATACAGACACAGGCACATCTATAGACACACGTACCAAGGCCGTAGCCAGGATTTGATTTGGGGGGGGTGTTTCTTCAGTTCCCGTCCGATAAAACTGATGACCTTTTTTAGTAATTCACTCCATTTTCGCCTAATTGCATGCTTTTTCATTATGTGCATTATTTTTTACATTTTTCTTTTCGGGGGGTGTTTTCATGGTTTTATTTCATGGTTTTTACATCTTGTGCTAGCAAATGCATTATATTATTTTTACATTTTCCATTTCAGGGGGTGTTCAAACACCCAAAACACCCCCCTAGCTACGGCCTTGACACGTACAATCGTACATTCAGGAAATTAGAAACACACGTCCTCATGATCGTATCATTTTTTATGGGTCGTCTTAATAATAAAATATCAACTAATACAAAAATAATAAAATTATAAAACTAATAAAACAGAACTACTGAAACATTGCTTGCTTGTTTGTTTGTTTGTATGCGCACTTGCTATAACGCCTATTCCAGTCCTCATCTGCTACTCAGAGGCGCTCCCGACTACAGCGCGGACACTGCATCGGAGTTTCACGCCGAAGCGCTGAGCAATTGCGAGTGAAGGACTTGCCCAAGGTCCCTACGCCGCGACTTGAGGTGGATTCGAACCTTCCGGCTTCAAGGCAACGACGTCACCACTGCACCACGGAGCCCCACAAATAATAAACTTCGTGAAATTGAAAACTGCATGACACACTGGAGAATGACTAGGCCTACAATTTATAGAATGACGTATGATCACAAGTTATTACAGGAGTCGAATGTATGTGTGTGCGTAGGTGTGTGTAGGTTCGTGTGTGTGTGTGTGTGTATGTGCGTGCGCGCGCGCTGAGACTCAGGTGTGTCTTGCTCTGTCTCTCTAGGCATGTCTATTAATATTCCACGAGGTCTGAGTGCTTTCTACCTATTCGCCTAAGCGCTGTCATCGTCGTCAGCCGCTGTCACGAAATAGAGTATCCCCCGTATTAATTGTATCCCCCCAAATTTAAAAAAGTCGAAAAAAACGCATACGCGTGTATTTTTCTTTGCAAATTAATTTTCATCTGCTTTGTTTTGAACAATGACACTAACAGGTATGTTTATTCCTACTAGATAATTTGTTTTGCCCTGTTTTTAGAGCACTAAAAACATTTAAAACACTTAAAAACACTCAGAGTCACTAAATAGATTATAGTTGCCTTTATCTGAGCATTGCTTAGGACACTTAAAACAATTAGAGTCACTTTAAATTTTGATTACAGCATAAATTTTTTTATTATGCGCATTTTTCAAAAAGGGGATAGAATGGTTTATCCCCCCGGTTAGTATAGACCGGTTAAGTCCATCCGGGGGGATAGATTAATTCATCCTCCCGGATAGCTTTCAGGGAGATACTCCGTTTCGTGTCACCGCAACTGATACCGCTTAAGCGACAACATTTTACATGCGAAGTTATAGACCATATATAGCCTAATCAGGATTTTGTTTTGGGAGTAGCCAGGATTTTGTTTCGGGTGGGGCGCTCCATATGGAGCAAGCCGACAAGCAACCGAATCAACTAACTATAATAGACAACCCTAACCCTAAAGCCGAGCTATTCAAGCTATCCTATCCAGATTCTAATCAGGTTCCACCCTACTACAACTATCACCGACAATCACGCTGTCTCGTCGGATTGACCTTCCGGATTCTGACCTGGCACCGGAACGAAAAAGGCAGTTCTGGCTATTTCGGACTTGATTTGATATAGCGCCGGTGAATAAGCTGGTCTCCCTGACGTGACAGTGACATGGCTTTTGTGGGCGCTGAGAAATTCTCGAAGACTTACATTAGCCTACATTACATTCATTACACAGAGTGACAGAGGTCTGGAGAAGCGACTTCATCTTCATGATTAGATCATCGTCGTGATCTAATCTAATGTAATCAGAGTAATCTACATCTAATAATTGCGAGTTGTAACTTGTAAAGCGCTTCTCACAACAGGAGTTCTCTTATGAAGCCAAATGAGACGGGAGTTACATTATGTTCATCTGACTCTCTGACAATACAACCTTCACTAAATTACTACCTCTAGGCTACATGGTTTTTTGCATTGCAATTTGTTTGCGAAGTACATTGTGATCACTTATTGTCCTTTAAGCCAAATATAAATTATTAAAAATTTATTGTATATTCAGATAAATAATATCAATTAGAATACAGATTATTATAATATCTTACGAACGTATTGCGCTAAAGAAATTGGAATAAAAATTTGTCGCTTCAAACGCCGTGCGTTCTCCATGGCGATAATATAAGCAACTAACATGTATCGCACAATGCAAACGCTAAATAACAATACTGTAGAGTTTTAAAGTGCTTTCTGACGATTTTAATTTCTTTGATAAAATCGCAGGATGGTCTCCGAGTCTTAGAATGACACGAGATAAAGTTTGGTGATGTTTGGAACCGTTGGAACCTGGTTGGAACGTCATCTTCAGGTCTACTGGATTTTGTGCTTGATACCATAGAGGTGTATTATATAATGAATATATAACACTAGAGAGAGTATCAAGTCTCTATATTGAAGTCGGTCTAATTAGCTCCGACCAATCACATCATAAGGTCTAAATGCTCCGACCAATCATAGGCGGTATAAGAGATCGTTTGAATCAGAGCAACGTAAATTTGCGAATTCAAATTTCACTGCAGGGCAGATGCGTCATACTCTCTCTAGCGTTATGTTATACATAATAATGCATCTCAATGCTTGATACGAAAAGGTTTCCCTGGGACTGATATCGAAGGGATATATGAAGCCGACGAAAATTAGGTGATTGAATTTGAAAGTTTGGTTGTGTATGTGCATCCAGGAAAATGCTACTTTAAGAGAATCTCATCAAGCGAAACAAACCTTCATCATCCCAACCCAAACCGGTCAAACTGTTAGCAGAATAATAGACTTAGGGCGCTTGCAAAACTGCGGTAGGGGAACGAGAAGCTCAAGCCGCAGCTCTCAGGAAAGACGATTCGAGTTGGTGTCCAGATCTCTTCTGGTGGATCGCTTCTGGACTAGCAGTATGCAATTGTAATATGCATAGGCGTACGGGACATTTCGGCAGCGGGGGGGGCAAAAAAATTTTGCCCGAAAATCTTACGACCTTTTTTTTAGTCATCCGCCCAAAATTTTCTTAAGATTTTCCCGATCGAAAAATCTGACGAGACTTTTTTACCCCTGCGTGCCCGAAAAATTCCTCCCATACCTGTTTTTCCCGAAAAAATTTCCCAATTTTTTTGCCCGACCCTGCCTCTTTTGCCCGAAAAACACATTTGCCCGAAATTTGGGGGGGGCATTTGCCCCTCTGGACCCCCGCCTCGTACGCCTATGGTAATATGTACCTGGTCAGGCTGTCAAAAGGGGTTTTCTGTACTTGGTTGTAGCATTAGTATGTATCGGGATTTTACTGAGAATCCTAATCAGATTCACAATTGGTTTAGTTAAGTCTCATCTCAGATTGCTTCACTATGTCTGTGAGCCTATCTGACCCTCTGCCTATGTCCATCTTCATATTTATTTTTGCTAGCTGTGTGTTTGCTTGTCTCTGTATCTCTCAAAGTGTCTCCGACCATCTTTATCCACCATATGCAGCCACTATGTCTTAGGAATAATTACGTCTTGGCTTTGGTGTGCCATTTTTGATATCTTGTGCACTAGACTCAGAGCAATAGAGAACTTAAAAAATTAACATTTGTTTGTCTCAGTTCACCAACTCATTCATTCATTTCAAGAATTTGTATAGTGCCCCTTCAAGAAGACCACTTAGAGGTGCTCAGTGGTTAAAGTGATTTGGGTGAGCAGTGGGAACGCTGAATGTGAGCAGTGGGAACGCTGATGAAGAATTGTATTGAAATGCATGTGTTTTGGCGTTCCGTCATGATGAGCAGTGGGAACGCAAGCCAAGAATTTCGAGAGCAGTGGGAACGCCGTTCCCACCCACTTTAAACCCTGGAGATGCTCCCCGAGTTCCAGTCCAACCATGGTGATACAAACAAGTCTTATGGATCCTGCAAAATGCTGACGAGTTGTCCCTAGGTAAAACTTGCACATGTCATTTCATTCTTGGCTCAATACTTAGCATGCATTGACAGTTTTTGACACCAAATGCAAATAGGAACACGTTTTTCTATTCGGTTTAAATCAGAACTTCAATTTTATTTATAACACTCAAACATTTACAGAGAAGTCTTAATGGCATTATATACAAAATAATGGTAAACATTAAGAACAATTACTCTAAACCTTGCTTCTCAGTTTCCTGTGGAAGCTGTAAGTTTGAAAGAACTGCAGGTGCTTACGACACACAAAATGTAGCCAGTTTAAATTTCGGTTTTAACATGCGTTGATTAAAAAGTTGGTAAATTCTACAATGTTTATGATTTTTTTCTGCAAACCTCAATAAGTTTTTGTAATGTTTTGGATTTTCTATTTTGTGGTTAATTTGCGTCATCTGAAACAGCCATGAGAAACAAAGATAGTTGCTACAAATATATGCTGCGATGTTGAAATTTTCCCCGAGTAAGGAACATTGAACCTTCTATTTGGAATACACTTTCTCCTTCTGTTCGTTCTTCCATTCATCCTAGCAGACTTTCTGCTAGCCTCTTCTGAAACATGTTTGTCCTCAAGGGTCCTTGCACACATGGAGTGTTTCTCAGGGCTTTTTTAACGTGCAGTTGTACACAAAATGTGCAGTTCTAAATGAATTTGTGCAGTTGTAGAAGCACTTCTTTACAGTTAAAACTAGGTAAAAAAATGGCCATTGTCCACCGATTGGAAGTAATTTACCATGGAGGATGAGAAGGAAAAGAAGGAGTTGTGCAGTTCTAAAAATTCCTTAAAAACAGCCCTGGTGTTTCTGAATGGTTCAACTTAATAAAGACGCTTTAAAACTGCTTAGAAACAATACAATCTCAAAAACATCAGTAAAGCACAAACTAAAAAACTTTTCATCATTGATCACAGCACTACTGGTTCAGACCTGAATAGTGCTCCAAATAGTTTACTTGTATTGAGCCACATGGTATGTTAAACTGAATGCAAATTATAGGAAATGCGCTACATTAATTTCAGTGTACATCAGTACAGCGGCGCCCGCAGACGTACGCACATACGTAAGTGCGTACAGCGCGATGACCCCCCGCAAATAAAAGTCATCAGATATTCGATGGCAGTGGGGCAGAGGTCCAGTTTTGCGTGTTAGCCTGCACAGAAAGCTTTTCGCAGACATTGGATTCTTTGGGTCGGCTTGTTTTTGGCATTAGGCTTGTAAATATGGTCGTAGTACCCACATGTGCGGTTTTTGATTGTGATATGAGACGCATGGAAATTGACATGACGCAGGTCACAGTTAACCATCTAATGGGATGCTGCTCTACAATGTACGTCAGAGAGAGTGATCAGCTGCTCCTTTGGAAATTGACGGATGGTGGTCGTGTAAGCATTGTTAACATTACTTAGACATGACTCGGCCGGTTTAAAACCAGACTGAATTAATTGATTGTGTGTGTTGATGGACTGATAGATTGGTGTTTTCTGCAAAATGTTATTATCGGTTTACGTTAATTCAGAAATTCTGGGTTGATGAAAAAAAAGGTCATCAGTTTTTTCGGGGGATAGAAAAGGTATGTTTTTGTGAAATTCTAGGTTGACAAAAAAAGGTCGTCAGTATTTTCGGCGGATAGAAAAAGGTATTTTTTTAAAATTCTCGGATGACTAAAAAAAAGGTCATCAGTTTTTTCGGCGACCTAACGAAAAAATTTTCATGTTCGCCCCTTCATCGAAAATTTCTGTGCGTACAAGAAAAAAATTCTGCGGGCGCCGTTGCATCAGTAAATGCACTACCTAAAATTAGTGCTTCATCGAGTTGTTTCCTTTGTGATCTAAACTTTTTAGCTTCCAGTTTCTTAACTTAACGCTTCTAAATATTCTTTAATTGTAATTGTACATTTATAAATTCAACATTTATTATTTTTAAATTCAACATTTATAGAGTATTCGGTGAAAGATTTACATTCAGCAAAGTTAAGTGTGAAAATATTTACAATAATCCAAGTAAGGTCATATTTACTTTGAAGTATGTACATAGCAATTAGTTAGGAGTTCTCTTGAAGAGGTGCTATATAAATGTACGATTAAAAAATTACTTTGCCAACTTCTGGCCCTATGAAAAGTTTTATGACAGCAATGCATGATCATTTAAACTAAAACCATGCTGAAACATGTTTTAATGCATTTGAAATGCAATGCATCACTAGGCCTATTGGAAAGTCCAACTGGAAAAATTGAAACTTTTCTGCAAGCAAACTTGCACAACTTTCAGAACGGACAGGCCGGGACAGCTACTTTCGTATGCAATGCACGTAAAGAAATTTAGAATCGAAATCAATGTGAAGCTCATCTTCTCCATGAAAAGTGAATTATTATAAACATTTAAAAAATAAATGTTTTGATTGCCGTAATTTGAAGGCATTCCATGAATCGAAGTAAACAAAGGTGTGTATGTGCATTTGTTATAGCGCCCCTTCAAGCTCTCGCTACTCAGAGGTGCTCCCGAATGCAGTGCGGACACTGCATCGGAGATTCACGCTGAAGCAACTGTGAGTGAAGGACTTGCCAAAGGTCCTTATGCGCGACTTGAGGTGGATTTGAACTTGCAAGGCGATGAACTACACCATCGCGCCCATAACGTATTAAATACATGTTCTAGCATCTAGTTTTCATATGCATCCTCTTTTGTTGACACCAACTTTACATGTTCTTATTAATCTGAATAGAGTGACCAACTATTCGCATGCGGCCAAAATTTCATCAAATAGTAAAAATGCTATACAGTTCTAGTAATGATTATGTACAGGAGTTCCCTTATGAAAATAACCATCAAACATACAAAGTAACATAATTATGGCAAAACAAGAATAAACCAGTTTGAAAATTATTTACGGGTATATCTGCTCGTTGAAATATTACAGACTCAACAACAGGTTGGTGCTGGCAGACAGTGCAACATGAAAATGGTTCAACAAAAGATACAATTATTGTACCGGTAAATAATAAATTTAATTTGAGGTCCAATAAATGTTATATTATGACAAAATAATGGCAAATTAAGGCATTTATAATTTTGAAGGGAGACAGTAGTAGTAGTAACTTCGTTTATTGAAAATCCTAGATCTCATACCACATTTAGGTATAGATTACATAAAAAATAAGAATTGTTATAATAAGAAAAAGGTTAGTTTACTATTTCTATATATAAAACTTACTGTATATTATAGTTTCTATTGAAATGTAGTGATGAATCCTTGATATATAACTTTTTAATGAGGAGCTTGTACTAAAAGTGATTGGGAAACAATGCAGCCTGTCCTTAAAGGATTAAACATTACATCAAGTTGAGTAGATTTTCTTAACGCAAATATCAATCGTTTCTAGTAATAATAACAATAATAATAATTTATATATTGAAAGAATCCTGTTGACAGACTGCAACCAGCTACAGTGTACATTTATGCAATTTTAAACAATTCACAAGAACGCAAATTATAGAAGACATAAATCTTAACTACTAACAGAACAGACAGCCTGCAATAAATGGCGCTAATAGCAGCCTACAAAGCACGTCCACCCTGCAGGGTGCGAACTTGTTGCCTCTCGCTCTCTACACCTGAGTGTTATCCAATGTGCTACCAGTCCCCCCCTATGAAAATAATAAATTTTTATTTTTTATTTATTACATAGTATTTTTATTTCTTGAAGTCTAAACAGGTAGCAATGTTATGTGGAATGCATAAAGTAAACAATGCACTGAAAAAGAGGTCTGACCAAGTGGGAACCAAGTATCTGGGCTCGTCTTTGTAGGATTAAACATTGCATCAAGTTAACAAATCCAATGCATTGGTGAACACATTATAGATAACATTAGAAAAAACCATGGAAAGAACTCAGGGTCGTCCAATTCCAATTTAAAAAAATGAAAATTGGATTGGAACAAGTAAATTGTGCCATTTTATAGCTGATGTCTTAACATACATAGCATTAAGTGCAATCATTCTTGAACGTTAAGATAACCAATTGAGTGAAAAACGCCTAACAAAGTCAATAGTGCAAAATGGATACCATTATTTCGGAACAAGACATTAGGGTTAAAAAAACAGCAGCTGAATTAATTGCCCATCTACCATACACACTGTTTGATGCAGCATTCAGCATTTTAGGTATTATGATCCACCTGGCATGGCCTCCCTTTGGATGAGGATTTTGTTTCAGTAGAAAGTGTACCTCCGAGTAGTTATCTTGGAGAGCCACTTTATTATTGCTTGGAATGAATAAATATCGAATAACAAATAAATGGCAACAGTAACTCTAAATAATTATTTTAATTCATTGGCATAACAGGGAAACTGTGTACAATATAACATTTATTATGCAACAATAAAATCAAGAAGGTAATTATTTTCAATATGCTCCAATAATTATTATGACTCATTACGAATGAACAGATTACTGCAAAGACAGCACGTGCACAGCTTAAAGGTTTCTTAAAATCAAACTGTAAATTCCAAGTCAGGTATCTCAATATTTATCTCCAGTACATCAATGAAATACCTTGGAAAGCATCAAGGTGATAACAGTATAGCGGTTATGCCACATTTATCTTTTACAATTATTACATTTGCCCCAACACAAAAAGTTGTAATGACATAATTAAGTACGTGAATATGCCACATTCAACAATAGCTTTAAGTGTTTACAACAGGTACTAGCAGGGGTACCTGGCGTTGTCCAGCAAATTTTGGTTTCTCGTTAACCCACCCGCTGCCAACTCCGCTCCGCCCCACTTCCACCCTGCCTTCATCCCATGGTGTTGCCAGGTAATTTTTTGGTTTCTCGCCCCTACCCTATGAGTCCCCTCACCGGTCCTGCGTGGTGGGTGTGGGCAGTTGGTGCTGCTGTCCAGGCTCTATGTGCAAGTTATCAGATGAATAGCTGCGAAACTGTGACGAATGTGCAGAATATTGGTAGTGAACCAGGTCATTTACAACCAGTTCGTCATTCAGCACCTTGCAGCCGGCTTTCAGACTGGAGCAGGTATGTATTGTATTGAAACATTTATAAAGCACCTCTAGTAGGGTGAACCGTTCAGAGGCGCTCCCATATTCTCCTTTATGGATATTGATGCGAGTGTTTTGTGTTCCTTGGTTAATCCATGCAGTCCATAACTTTCATATTTATTTTATGGATCAAGGATTTTCACGCTAATATAAAATATATGAATTTTGACCTTCAATGGCATACTCAGAAAAGGAACTGAGAGCAAAGACTAACCCAAAACTCTATGTGGGTTATTAAATTATCGTCCTTATAAGAGTCAAATTATTATTTATGTGATCAGAATGCACATGCATTGTTTTCCCATGTGGTTTGATTGAACACATTGGTTAAAGACTTCCATCCATCCTTCTATTTATTTATCCAACCATTCATTCCGCTCTTCTTCCCTTCATTCATCTATCTAAACTTATAATGGGCATAATTAACGTTTGCATATGTTTTGCCAGATGGCTGTTCTTTCTTTGATTTCCATGATAGTTTGCAACTGTTCATCATGTGCTGCACGTGCTTCTATCTACAAACGATGGTCAGTATGACAATGATAGTTTGCTATTATGTAGCCAAGGGAAGTTACAGTGACCTGTTGTAGTACTTTAGGTAGCGAAGCTTATCTGCTTTGGGGCTGACCATGGGGGGGTAACTATTTTTATTTCTTTATAACTCACATTGCTAAAGCGTCCCTTCAAGCTCTCTACTCGGAGGCGATCCCGACTACAGCGCGGATGCTGCACCGGCGTTTCATGCCAAGTGCATTTGCAGTTGCAAGTGGAAAACTTACTTCAATGTCCCTACGCAGCGACTTGAGGTAGATTCGAAAACCTGGAACCATCTGCTCCAAGGCACCGAATCCACGACTATACCACCACGCCCCACAAAACCTGTAGCCTGCTTTGGGTAATTAAACTGATCTGCATTGTGCGATTGTAGGGAGTAACTGATTTTTAGGTAGCCACGTCTTGCCTGCTTCAGCTGGACATACCATTAATACACATTACTTACTGTGGATAAGTAGAATGAGAATCTATCACCTGATTTCAGGTAGCCATTCAAATAGATTGCAAAATTGCTCATCTTGTTGTTTCAGTTTTGAGACTCAGCTGCCCGACTTGTTTCAGCATCTCCATGATATCCATGAAAAAATTAGTGGAGCTGATGAAAAAGAGGATTTCACGGTATCATATACCACCGAATATTTTGTTTAAATAGCTCTACAATCTAAAAATACACAAGTGATGATGCCTGGCTATTGGGTAATGCTTTGCTGATTGCGATAATGATGTTATAGAAGTCATTTAAGGTTACATAGTATCAGTAAGAACGACAGTTGTAATGGTGAAATTTGATCACTTTTAGCAATGTAGCTCTTTCGTTTGTAATTTAGTATATGCTGTTACATTTTCAGGCATGCCATCTAAAGAGATATAAATTGGTGTTAGTGTTTGGTATTTAGGTAAATTACACTGGCCATACATTAATAACAATGAAATTGAACTATCAGCAATGTATCTGATCAAATAAACAATTAATTATGGAAAATATAATGTGGAATTTTTATCTCAGAATGGAAAGATTTTAAATGGCAATCAAATTAATGTACTGTTAAGAATTAGATTAATGTCTGATAAAATATAAATTTAATTGAATGCCTGTAATTGGTTTGTAAATGGTCTGCTTCTCTCTACATTTCTGTTTGTTTATATTTTTGTTTTTCTTCTTCTTTGTGTATGTTTGTTACTTTTGAGCTTTGTATTTATCAGTTTTTTTGTTTTAAACAACTGCCATCAGAAGACGGTCATATTGTGCTTTGGGGGCATGGGAAGATACGGGAATCTACACTCGTGATTTCCTCAGTCGCCTCCAGGATGTCGTCCTGGGTCTCTTTCCAATGAGGCCGTCAGATTCGGTCAGTCTATTCATCTTTCTGGAAGGATGTTGCAGTGGTCCAGTCTAATGAATTTATGAGTACCCTTAAGAGTCGCACTTCTACAGCTCAGTCCAGAAGCCGTCTCTGTTGGAATCGTGTTTCTCGAGAAGTGCGACTGCAGCTCCTCGCTTTGTCCCTCCCGTGCACAGTTTGGCCTTAAGTCTAAATTACTCTACAGTACTTGCACAAGTTTATTCTTGAAGTGGTGTTTTGTAAATATTAGATTACAGTGTACGTACAATTGCACATGATGCATAAAACATACAGGCATTGAAGTATACATGCATACTTAGCAACTAGGCCTAAGGTCCTTACTATTAATAACTTTCTCCATGTATCGAGTTTGCTTTAACGTGGCATTTGATTTTCTTCGTCAGCTGCATCCTGAATCTGGTTTTGATCCGATCATAAAAGTCTAAGAATAACAGTAATTATAATAATTAGGGCTGTACCAAACATTTGCTTCGGACCATATAGTTGGCCAAACGCTATTTGGTATTGGACTGAATACTAGCGATCGGACTGAATACGAATAGTGGCCACGTGACATCTGTTTCTGCATATTCCTATTTTATGCAGATTGGCAGAAGGATGCTGTTTACTTTTAATTTATGTTTTATTAAATTTACTGAACTGAAATTTTGCTTAAATTTGAAACTATGGGATACTGTCGGTAGACCTATTTGTTCACTATTCATATTCCACCAAATAGTTTTCAGTTCATTGATATTTGTTAACTAATAATAATAGTTATTGCAATTCAGCGTTGGCTTGTGAACCAGATATCTTTATTCTTTCATTGAACTGTAGCTGTATTAATCTACCATAGTGCTCAACAGATGGCTATTAAATTGTGATGCTTTGGCCTTGTTAAATAAATGATTGACAATAACTTGAAATAACTGACCAGCTGTTAATGAACTTTGGGTTCAACAGCCTTTTGTGCAATGATGCTGATCTGGAGCTCAGCGACGTCAGCCGATGGTTGGAAATGCTTCCACCAATCATCGACACAGATAGTGTAATGCTTTTGGAGAGCAAGGCGGAGTATGTTAGCTCACTGAAGACTTCAAAGATGAGTGACTGTTTAAAGAAGGTGAAAGCTATGGGCAGAATAATACCTGGACTCATGAAAGTAGAGTGTCTTTCTTTAATCATGTACATTGTACACATTTGATACTTCCAAAGATGCTTTTTTCACAGAATTTAATGCAGCTTCATTGAATGGGGCATTTCAAATTTATTCAGTCTTCTGCTCGCTTTTGACTTCTGCGATTATCAAGCTCAGCCAACTTGAACCCCTTCCCAAAGATGCTCGCCTATATCGGGGCTTGAGCCTGCAAGTGAGCCAGCCAAAGTGTAAACGACTATTCTGGAAGACTTTCTGCTCTGCTTCAATAGATTTTGATGTTGCAATCTTTTTGTTTACAGGGTAAGCACATACGTTTTTAAACTCTAGTCATGTGTTATTTCAATTTGAGCAGGGTCGTGGGATGATGTAAGTGGACTGAACCTAATGTCAGTATGTCTTCTTATGCAAAACCTCATGTGATGAAGTTCCACAGCGCCTTACTCAATTGGCCAGTAGTTCTTAGCTCTGTCTCCAGTGTTGGCATATCTCCACCAATCAGGTGATGCACACATCGGGTACGCAATGATGGGCGTTTGAGCTCATTGTGGATGGAGGAACAGGTGCTAACAATAGCTAAATGTTAAGTTTATTCAGTTGGTGAAGAAGAGGAATAATTTGATTTTTAGATGTTGCAAGGATATCCAGCCCTTAAAAAGTAAAAAGATATTTTCAGTGCTATATAATTGCCGTGATTCAAGTTCTAAGCAAGACGCTGGTCAACTTAATGAAGTTCCACAGTGCCTTGTAACTCAATATTTTCAGTAGTAATATCTTGCCTGTCTCCAGTGATGGCATATCTTCACCAATCAGGTGATGCATGCATCGGGTACGCATTACGCAATGGTGGTCATTTAAGCTTATTGTGGATGGACGAAGAGGAACTAACAATGGCTAAACGTTAAGTTTATTGAGTTGAAGAAAATGAATTTGATTTTTAGATGTAGCAAAGATATCCACCCTTCAAAATGTGCTGAAGTGTTTTCATGCTGGCAGCTATCTAGGTGCTGTCAAAGACTTTTTCTCTTACTGATTACTTCCAGAACAGAATTTCAAGTCCTACAAACTTGCCTCTGCTGAAGGGTCAGCATCAAATTATTAGTTACAACATATTTATCTTTATTAGTAGTAATTGGTAACTTTTATCGTGCATTTACGTATCATAATCAGACCATTCTCCAGAAGAGCAGCTTGTTGAGAGAGAGCGAGAGAGAGAGAGAGAGAGAGAGAGAGAGAGAGAGAGAGAGAGAGAGAGAGAGAGAGAGAGAGAGAGGGGGGGTGTGGAGAGAGAGAGAGGTACACAGACAGACTTTGGTAAATAAGCAATAGGAAACAGACGAGTTTAAAATTCAGTATGGCGCCTGAGCAGATACTATATTTATCTCTCAGTCATAAATAATTTATGAATTATTCTCAAAGTGTGGTGGTGGCTGAAAGAGATACCTAGTACGCAATCAAAAAAGATTGCCAATGAGATAAGAATGTTAAGGTTCTTTGAAACTTGGTGACAATGAATTCTGAAGTTTAGAGTCTAACCTTGTTATAATTCTACACATACAATCCATCAGGGCAGTGTCACCTAGAATGAATGAATTTGATTAAGTAAATTCATTGGATGTAAAAATTTTAAAAATTAGTCATGATTATTAACTAAATTCTTTGGAAATAAGATTTTTTTAAAAAGAAACTAGTTATGAATATTGTAAGCGGAAAATGCTTTGGATTGTTCATAAAGACAATTTTAATTAATAATATCATATGGTCGTTTATTGTTATTGCTATTATTATGACAGATATTTTCAGCGTTTCTTATCTTAGCACTTCTGTAGTTTCTAATTGCCATGATCTAATGATGAAGCATCAGTTAATTGTTCTGAGTAACAGTTATTTCTAAACGAAGGAACTGCACATGGTCACATGGTAGCTTTTTTAGATTATTAAAAACCATGGGCCTATAAAAATTATAGGTACCAGGTATGAAAATTACATTGATCTAAATGCACTGCCTATAAGTTGATAATTTACTGCATTTAACTACTAATTTCAGTTTCTTATTATCAGTTATTGAACCAATTTTAGAATATCAGACAGCATTTGCTTGTTGCCATATAATTGTTGTATGCCAATGATAAATAAAAGTTTCATCCTTGTAAGTGTCTCTTATGAGTGCAAGATTTTTATATGCACTCCGAATTGTCCGTCTCCGAACTGTCCGGTCCGAATTGTCCGTCTCCGAATTGTCCGGGAACCATAAATGTTGCAATGAGCTGTGACCACCGTAGGGCGATTTTAACCATGATCAGGGAGCCATACATAACGAGAAAGATGGGTAAGTGCAAGAAAGCATTTTATAAATTCCAAATGTTCCATTTCCAGCATTTACACGTTTGATGGATGATCTTTGGTCCGAAGACTTGTCCGCTGTAAATGCCGTCTACTTCACTGACGAAGTCTTGAAGTTTGCTGGCAAACGCTTCAATGAAGCCAGGTATCAATTTTCGGATGATATCATTTCTTCTGTCGATATTGCGATATGTTGAAATGATAGCCTAACATTTTCTGCTGATGCTGAAACAGTTGTCAATGATATGATAATGCTCAATTATTCTTAGAATTGAGTATAAAATCATGTGTTTGCGTACTTGTGCACTCAGGCCGTTGACAGGGGAGGGCATAGCAGCAAATGCCCAGGGGCATGATGACTTTTTGGGCCTGTGGTGGTACCTATAGGCATAAGTACAGAGTTTAATAATGTTTTGCTTTCTCATTTGACCTTTTACTTAGTGTATATAAGTGCAGTAGAATTTCTCATCTTTTCTAACACTACTTTATCCTCCCCAATATTTTCGAAAGTTTAACCGTTACCTATATGGCCAAGAATTTGTTGCAGAGACTGACCACTTAGGACTGCAGTATTTAAAGACTGGTAGGGTAAGAAATGCTTGAGTAATGCGATGGTACTGTGTGTGCTTCAGAACTACAGCTTTAGAGTTAAATATCTCAAAGGCAGTGATAATATAGTGGCTGATTATTTAAGTCGAGAATTAGAGCAAACAGGATAAGAAATGTAAATAAGAAAATCAGTTTAATATAAATTAAGGTATAGATAAGACCTGTACAGGTGATAGAATTTGAATTATCACAAAAGAAAATAGTCAAATGTTACATAGTTACATAGCTATAGCTAGTGTAAGGCTTAGTATAGATGGCAAAGTAATTATAAGAACTATGTATGGGTAGTTTTGATAAGGATATTGAAAGGAAAATTTGTAGCAAATTTTAGTTTGTGGGAGCTAGTTGTAATATCCTTGGTATGAACCATACGTTCTTGCCCTGTTGTATGTTGTTGATTAGTAATTATACATGTTAAATTAAGGAGAGGCCCTAGTTGATGATTCACGCAAGAATTATTGCATTGTTTTGTTTAATTAATTGACCAGTGCTATGACCAGCACTTAGGGAACAAAAAAATATATGAATCTAGGGGAGAGTTCATTGCGGACTATAGCAACGATCGGCGACAGCATTCACTAATGAGATTTATAAGGAGAACGAGCAATGAAAAGTGTCGTCTGCGGCGCATGGGCAGAGAGGAGGTCAAATCGGGAAGGCGAAGTTGATGGCCGTCGATATGAGGCTGTCGTGAGTTGCCGATAGTTGTTGGGCGTTATCTGGCGGAAAGGTTAGGGTTAGGGGGAAAAAAGGTGAAAATAATTTATGCTTCATTATTGTGCGAGATTATTGAGCAGGTTATTTAATTTATTGTTTTTAAAAGCATTATTTGTCTGCATTAACAACTCGTTGTACTGTCATTTGTGTCTATGTTAATTGTGTGTTTCGATATATTTTTATGTGGATGGATTTGGACCCCAAGTTTAATTACTCAGACTTGGACTCAAACAATTGTGGACTCGGATCTGGCTTAGTTGGACTTGACTGCATTTAGTGTGCTTCTGAACTTTGAATGGTGAATTTGAAATACAGTAGTATTGTATCATGTAGGTAATAAATCGCCTGTGTTTGACTCTGGTACTTAATAGCTATACTAGCCTCTGCTTGTCACTTGTAGGGTCGCGGTGTTAACGGATTGAATAATTCAGGCAAAACCTGCTACTTGAACAGCGGTGTTCAGTGTCTAAACTCAATCTCCGCACTGACAGTGTACTTTCTACGGGAAAATTACTGTCAGGATCATTAATTTAAGGTAATAAAATCTTTTCTTTGAATTTAATGTAGAGTCATTGACTCATTATGGTAAACACTTTGGTGAACTGGAAAATTCTGTGCAGCTACTATGGTTAAAAAGAAGGTAAATTATTTATTTTCATAACGGAACCTAATAAGATCCACAAAACCTCAGAAGCATTGTTCTAGAGTTAAATTACAAGAATCAATTTGGTTTCTTTGAGAAATCACATTATTATTTATACTGCATATTTGTTAGCTTAGATTGGCTTCATTTGGTCCTAACAATTTAGCTAATCTGGTTCATTGGTCATTTAGCGAATGGCTGTGTGTTTGAACCATAATGCTTAGATTGCATGCTTAAAGCCTATTTATCTTCATTCAGCATCAATTGATTAATAATTGTAAAGTTGTGGTTTATTATTATTACTATTGTTCTATTTTATTAAGTACCGCTATCAACAAGCAAGAAGTCTAAATAAATATGAAACACAGGGTTCGGTGATTTGGACTGTCAGTCTAGTTTCCTAGCAAATGATGATATCCACTGTGTTTCAATGGTATTGGCAGATTGGGATAATCAGCAACTATCGTCAATGTTTACGATGTACTGATGAAAGCAATGTGGTGTGGTCGTTTCAAGACTATCATTCTATTCATCTGAATTGTGGGCAAGTGTCACTCAGTTCTGTTCTCCCATGTGTATGACACTGTGTGCGCGTGCGCGTGTGTGACATAGTCAAACTCTTTAATCAATCATTCGAAGAGCATTGATGTGGTATTGTCTTAATATGAATTATCATACTGCACTGTAGCTATGAACAACACAGTAATTGATTTGGCTGAGAAGGAAACTTTGTATTAGCTGCTTATATCTCATGTGAAAGGCAACGAAACAGGCCTTGCAGAAACCCTGATTATACGAGACCTTTCAACTATGGATGAGAATTCATGTGAGTTCGTGGATCAACCAATGATAACTCTCTTTCTAGTTTACTGTATATTCTTTTGCCAGATGTAATATTCTAGCTATTAATGACATTTAACCTCTTGCAGTCTTGCTCATTGAATGACATAAAAAAAAGTGTTGAATACTGATAATGATACAATGTTTACTTGCAATTGGCATTCAATGTTATGCACAGCCTTAAAATTTCCACTTTTCATCAGATAATTGCTTTTAAGATATGTGGGTGTTGATGCTGTGCAGGACATGGTGTGTGAGCTCCATGAAGAATTTAGGGAGGATCGGCACCATGATGTTGCTGAATTCTTGGGCGTGATGCTCGACAACCTTCATGCTCAGGGTTATAATTTTTTTATGTTATGTATTGCTAGTTTTAATATGGGATGTGGTGGTGTTGTGGTATGTTCTGTGCCTCATGACTGAGGGATTGCAAGTTCGAATTGACCTCAAGCCATTGCATAGGGACCTTGGACAAATTGCGCATTCATAATTGTCTGTGAGGAAGGTAACGGAGAAATCACCTCACTCGTCTCATCCCTAGGTGGCTTTAAAGCCATGGACCTGCCATCAGGCAGAGAACGCATCATTATGCAGTTCTTCTTTGACACTGTGTAACGACTATTCAATTATTCATTTAGAAATTTATATAGCGCCACTTTCAAGGTAGCTACTCAGAGGTGCTCCTGACTTCAGTGCTTCAGATGAAGCGGTTTAGGGCCCGGTCCAAATTTGAAGACTCATATCGCCATATGATATGTAGTAAAGGGGTTAAGATTTGTTACATACAGAGTAAACTATATGCAGATAACAGAAATGTAAAATATTTACAATAGCCTTTGTGACCTTCATGGCTACAATACAATGAAAATGGCAAATTTACGCTCGAAACTGAATTTTCGACTACTTTTGCACCCATATTACTGGAAAACTATTTGTATCAATTCAGAATGATTTACAGGATCAGATAGCTCAGAAAAGTTGCACAAAATCACCCAATTTTGGAACTCTATGTGCCCCTGTTCCCGAGATAGTGTCCTCCGGACATGTAACTACAGGTTAAACATGTCGCGAATATTGAAATTATCGTTACTTCGACTACTTGCAATCATATGACGGACTCATATATCCAGGACATATCAAATATCATTGGAAAGATCTGTTCAAGCTCTACCAGACTAAGTCAAAAACATCATCCAATCAGTTGTCCCACATGCCCATACCTGCTGTCGAAGATGAGGCAGTTTAGGGGCCGGTCCAACTTTGAAGACTCGTATCGCCATATGATATGTAGTAAAGGGGTTCAGATTTGTTACATACAGAGTAAACTATATGCAAATAACAGAAATGTAAAATATTTACAATAGCCTTTGTGACCTTCATGGCTACAATACAATGAAAATGGCAAATTTACGCTCGAAACTGAATTTTCGACTACTTTTGCACCCTTATTACTGGAAAACTATTTGTATCAATTCAGAATGATTTACAGGATCAGATAGCTCACAAAAAGTTGCACAAAATCACCCAATTTTGGAACTCTATGTGCCCCTGTTCCCGAGATAGTGGCCTCCGGACATGTAACTGCAGGTTAAACATGTCGCGAATATTGAAATTATCGTTATTTCGACTACTTGCAATCATATGACAGACTCGTATATCCAGGACATATCATATATCATTGGAAATGTAAAATATTTACAATAACCTTTATGACCTTCATGGCTACAATGCAATGAAAATGGTAAATTTACGCTCGAAACTGAATTTTCGACCACTTTTGCACCCATGTTACTGGAAAACTATTTGTATCAATTCAGAATGATTTACCGGATCAGATAGCTCACAAAAAGTTGTACAAAATCACCCAATTTTGGAACTCTATGTGTCCCCATTCATGAGATACTGGTCTCTGAACATGTGACCACACGAAAACGCGTCGCGAGTGCTTCACACCCCCCGCACATCCGGCAGCCATAACACGCAGATACATTATGATAATCTTCTGAAAATTTACATATGATGTACAAATATATCAGACAACAAAATAGCAAAATTACAGTCGAGATGGGTCAGCAACAGGCCCTAGATGATCTCACGTGGACTGACCAGTTCCAAATCTCCGGATTTGAACCCGATGGATTATCAAGTCTGGAGAATTATGCAGGAGAAATACAACAATCTGCCATCAAAATCAAGAGCAATAAGAAAATTGATGGTCGCATTGCAGTTGAAATGGGAAGATTTACCTCCGAAACACATCAACAAGACCATCAATTCCTTTACAAAGACACCCATGACCAATGAACACAAGTTGTGAAGCACTATTAAGTTTATTTGAACACAATTATTTGAGACGTGACTTAATAAAATGATTTTTGCTACTTTTTGCTGCATTGTTTTTGAAATGCGAAAAATCAGTGGAAGGTCTCACTGAAAGTGATATGTTTCAAATATTTTGATGAAATCTGGCCATAATATGTAAATATAAATTATGAATTTCCTGTTTGAAAATGGTGCTATTATTATTGTTAATTTATGGCACCAGTGTTTATTGTTTAATGCACAAGGCAACTTGCGTTTGTATGTACTATGTAACTAGAATTCTAGATGCTTTTCACTGCCTTTAATGTGTCATACAAGTGCTGCTCACTTGGCTATCTATGCAAATCTGGCGCCGTAACAAATGCGCGCATGACAAAAGCGCGCAGACAAATGCGCGCAGACAATAGCGCGCAACAGGGACCTTCCCCGTCAAAAGAGCGCAGACAAATGCGCGCAAAAAAGCGCGCAACAGAAAAGAAATTTGAGAACAGTTAAAAATATTCATGTTTCATACATCTAAGTTTTCATAGGCTCTTCCTATGTCCGACTTGTTATGCTGATTTTCGGCGTTTATTTTTTCGTATGCTTTCTCATACTAGTCTTTGATTTTGATTAGCGCCGGTTACTCAAAGCCATCCACCCGGCTTGTTTTCGCAGTATATTCTTTCGAATGTATGCTCATCGAAGTCTTTGATTTTGATTTGCGCCGGTGGGAAGGGCGGCATCTCGAGACCGTGATATAACATAAATACGGGAGGCAATCCTTCAGCACCGTTTCAGTTAACATTTCCAGCGAAAAACAATTTGACTATATTCTGTTTCACTTCAAAAGTCTAGTATGTATTTTGTGCGCAATTTTAGGTCACAGTAGTGTAGCTTATGTTAGTAATGAACTTTCGTAGACATATTTTAAATTAATTAGAAGTTACATAATGTCCTAAAAATCTGATGTATCTGGATGACTAGATTCTTCACTCTTCCGTTTTAATTTGTTCAATTTGTATTTCTGCTGCTGCGTTTCATTATGTTTAGATGTTCATTAAAAACATTTATATGTATTGGGTCTATTTGTTCTTAATCGCACGCATTTGTCTGCGTGCATTTGTCGTGCGCGATTTTGTTACTGCGCGCATTTGTCTGCGCGCATTTGTCTGCGCGCTTTTGTCATGCGCGCTTTTGACCGTGCACCTGCAAATCTATATAAGTAAAATAAATACTTTTGAGACTGTTTATTTCTTCCTAAATGATTTCTTACCTAGGTTGATAGATTTCTGCAGTTTTGTGTAATTGGACATTAAATAGGTATGCTGCTCATTGGCATAAAGTAATCAGTGGGGTTCTATGTGCAGGCATTATGTGATGTTAGATCTCATTATAAACGAGAATATTCGATCGACAAAAGAATTCACAGTGAACTGGAAGAGTCTAACCAAGAAACAATTTCTTCTGACTGATGGCTTGGACCTTGCATGAATTTGTGTTTGCGGCAGAATATCCTGTCCCACTATGGCTGTAGGTCCTTCTCTCTGGAATAGTCTGTTGGAAATACGCTTGTTACCTAGATTTGACTCATCAGTGTTTTACAGGCTCCATGAGACCTACCATATTCATATCACTGTGGTAGAACTGGGAGCGCCTCTGAGTGGGTTTCTTAAAGGGCCGCCATATGAATTCTTGAATGAATAAACTAGACCCCCATCACGGTAATGTGACTATCCATTGATTTACTGTGCTATTTCCCATGATGTGTTCACTTTTGATGGACTACTCTAAGGCATCACATGGTGGTTATGACAGGTGCCTTAATGAGAGGATTGAATGTTTCTTGAGTTGTGACAACAGATCTGATGAGACGTAGATTAGATTAACTGGTCTCCTCTTGTCTGAAGTGTTTTCTTTGATTGTACGATGCCTGAGTATATGATCCACATGTGTTTATGTCTGTGTTTATGTCTGTGTTTATGTTTGTCTTGCACTGTCTTGTCTTTCTAATGTTCTGTTTCACTCGATTGATTACAGTGAAAAGGAAGAGTTGAAAAACCTTCTCTTAGAACTGACCACAGAGCGATCAAACATCGAGAAAGTCTTCTTCACGTGCTTCTGTCTGTCTAGGAGTGCCGTCGATGTTGTCAATAGCGTAATGGAGTCAATGATCCTTTGCCAAACGACATCAGAAAAGGTAGGAGGATATGCCAGGTCATCCACGCAATCATTCTTTTCTGCATTAATCCATGCCTCCATTCGTTAATCTCTCCATCCATTCATTCGCCGTTCATTCATTTGTGGGGCACGCTGGTCACGGCTGGTGTAGTGGGTATGTTGTTGCCTTGCAGTCGAAGGGTTGCAGGTTCGAATCCATATCAAGTCGCCGCGTAGGGACCTTGGGCAAATCCTTCACTCGCAATTGCTCAGCGCTTCGGCGTGAAACTCAGATTCAGTGTCCATGCTGTAGTCGGGAGCACTTCTGAGTAGAAATCTTGAAGGGATGTTATAACAAGTGCACATACGAATAATTCATCCCTCCTTGGGCATTCATTCATCCACACATTTTCACCACTCCCCATCCATTCATTCATCCATATTTCTCTTTCCAGTTCCATTCATTCATTCATTAATCCAATCCTGCATCCATTCCTTCATTCATCTAAACTTATAATGTACATAGTTGATTTCTGTGTCTGTTTTTTTGCCAGGTTGCATTGCTGACTGTGGTCTCGCTCATCGTCGTCCATTGTTCCCGCATGGCGATTCAGGCTGCAATGTATCGTCGGCTGTAAGTGTGGCAAAGATTGTTAGCTGTTAACAGTCCTGAGGAAGTAACAGTGATTAAGTTTTTTTGTATGTGCACTTGCTATAGCGCCCCTTCAAGTTCTCTACTCAGAGGCGCTCCCGACTGCAGCACGGTCACTGTGTTGGAGTTTCACGCTGAAGCACTGAGCAATTGCAAGTGAAGGACTTCCCAAGGTCCCTTCGCGGCGACTTGATGTGGATTCGAACCTGCAACCCATCGGCTGCAAGTCAATGAACATACCCACTACTCCACCGTGTCCCACAGTACGATACAATACAACTGCAGTTTGATATCACTCTTCTTACAAAGCTTAGAAGTGCCCATGCCTCTATTGCGCAACTGCAATTATGTTGCAGAGCAATTGTGAGTGAAGGGCTTGCTCAAGGTCCCTACACAGTAGCCGCCTCGGATGAGGATACTATAGAACCCGTACTCTCAGCGTTACAGGCTGACCACTCTAACCAATCGGCCACCATGCCTCAGAAATCTGATCTGATCTTGTTAATCCAATCCTGCATCCATTCCTTCATTCATCTAAACTTATAATGTACATTCTACAATTGCACATGCATCTTATCAAGCTTATCTGCTTTGGGTATGATTATTGGGCGTAACTATGGCATGCTTTGGGTAATGAAGCTGATCGGCGTTGATCGTTGGCAGCAACCAATCTTTTTGGGTAGCCATTCTTGACTGCTTCAGCTAATCATATGGATTAGCCAAGGTTATTTATACATGTATGGATAGGCAGAATGAATAATTATGACCTGTTTTCGGGCAGTCAGTCAATGTGTGATGTTGCTTGTCTTTTTCAGTTACGAGATGTATCTGCCGGAAATGTTTGCAGATTTTCGTAAAGCCTATGAGAACGCTGATACAAGACTCGAGGGCGAGGAGTTTAAGGTTCTTATATAGCTCTACTATTCAAAGACACACATGTGCTGCTCAGCTAATGAATAATGCTTTATAGGATTACAATAATGGATCTATGGAAGTCATGTAGAGTTGCACAGTATCAGTAGGCATTGCAGTTGTATTGGTGAAGTTTTATTACTTTTGGCTGTTTCATCTGGAATCAAAATATGTAGTATATATTTTATTTTCAATCATGCTATAGAACGAAATATAAATTGGTGTTAGGGTTTTGTATGTAGGTAAATTGCACTGGCCGTCCATAAATAACAATGAATTTGAACTATCAGCAATGTGACTGATCAAATAAACAATCGAATGTGGAAAATATAATGTGGATCTATGATTAGATTGACTGATGACTGAAGTAATAAGTATGATTAAAAATGGGATGATTTATACTTAAAATTGATGTTTGAATTTATGATCTCAGAAAGAACTGATTTTAAATGAAAATTAGATACATGTACATTGTACAGCTAGGAATTAAATGAATGTTTGATCAAATATAAATGTAATTGTTTGCTTATAATAACTGGTCTACCTGTCTTTATCTTTTTGTGTTTGTTTTAATATTTTTGCATATATTTGTTCCTTTTTTGAGCTTATTGTATTTATTATTGTTTGTTTTTGTTTTAAACAACCACCATCAGCAAAAGGTGATGGCTTGCATTCGTGTTTGGGAGGACCGAGCATTGTACACGAATGACTTTCTTGTCAGCCTACAGAACATATTTCTCGGTTTCATTCCGACGGAAACCTCAAGATCGGTCAGTCCATTCATTCAAACGGGCGAAAGACAGACATAACACGATATCGGTTTCATTGCAGGTCAACAAGACGCACAGGTGGTCGCGTATACGGTATCCAGAATGGGAGCAAGAGGAAGTATTTGCTCCATCTGGATTTTGGACAAAGGACTATTATACAAAAATAAAATCTTTTAACGTTCATGATTATCCATATATACTCGTAGGCGTAGCTTTCTATTATGATGGTGGTGATATTCACCACCACATTTTGGTCTTTCCTGGAAATATTTTATTTCGGTCTTCTCAATTGCAAGTCATTATTATTCGACAGTAATTTCAGTTTATTCGGTTCGGCTTGTTCCCAAAGTCATGCTTGTGTGTGTTTATATGAATCGCATCTATAGGTTTGTTGATTCTAGGGACTTATATATCGCGCCCCTACAGGTAACCTACTCAGTAGCAACTCCCAGTCTAACCGTGGCTAAAGAGGAAAGACTTGAGATTGAGATTTATGGAGCACCTCTGATAGAATGACTATTGTTAATTTAGGCACTTTCAGGATGTAAATCCTGGGGGAAATAAACACCTTAATGAAATAGACTAATGAGAAAAATCTTTTCATCGCTTTGACCCTTATTGAGGGAGGAAGGTCATTCCAAATGGAGGGACCATCAGAGCAAAAGCCTAACCACTACACAATTAGGAGTAATTGTAATTTCTGAGTTTTTAAAAATGTATTATTAATTCATGTGTAAAGAATTCTTTAAGTTGGAATGCAATATGTGCATGTCTCTATAAAGCTCCTGTATGTGCTGTTTATTCTGTGAACAGGAAAAAGAACAAACCATGAAAGCTACCCTCCTGGATATCGACGTCAGAAAGGTTATGTCGCAGGTCTGGTATTTTATACGCTTTGCATAGCCGAAAGCTTTTTGTTATACGTGATATTATGAAGGATGTTGATCAAAAGTCAAGAACAGTAGCTTTGCTGGAAATGATATTATGCCATCTGCTGCATTATTTTCTTAATACATTTCTATTGTTATCATCATTTGCATTGATGGGATCATTGTTAACTGCATCATGATTCCCATCATAATCTCCACCATCAACATCATTGTTATCACCAATACAATATCCATCACAACTCTCATAATTGTTACCTCCAGCCTTTGCCTTTTCAAACTTCCATCTTCACAACAAAAATTGCCTTTTCCAAAACCACTGTGTTCATGGTAATCATTTGCTAATTGATAAAACTCCAGAATTAGCAGCATATAACATCATATAGACTAGTCAGTGTCATCTCTCCTCTGCTTTCCCTCTTTCTTAACTCTTTGAACCCACCATGCTGGAAAACTATTCAGAGGTGCACATAGTGATTTATAGGAAAGTTTGAGGTTGCAGACACAGCAGCATTCATCACTTCCACCCCATCTCAAGCCTCTGATGTTAAATAATCATCATCTTGACAGATCTACAATTACATCTACTGCAAACACCGCCCTAAACAGATAAGTCACAGAAAGCAAAACATATCAAATATGCAGGGTCCAGTGAACGGATTCAAGTCTGTAGTTGATAGTTGTCTTAATTCAGTCTGCTGCATCAAGAGGGAATGACTCCGATGGGTAGCACTGCCACCGCTTCGCCGTCATTTTCAGCTGTTTGAGTATGATGCAGTGTTATCAAAACTTTTCTCATAACGTCACAGGTTTGCGTTGAACGGCATTTGCCAGGTGGCAGAGATGTAGAAATGTTGAAGTAGTGAATGACCTAGCGTAGATGGCATAAAATGGACTCATCTAATGGTAGCCTTCAAAAATGTAGGACCGAAAGACAAGTTATGCTGTGACTTGGTTAGAACTTACCGACATAGGCCTTAATAAACCCGAAAGCTTGTCAGAAGTACACAATACAGAAATAAAAATCAGTGTTTTGTAATGATGGTTATGAATTATGTGTTTTCGCATGCTTGGCAGTCTAAAATATAAGAGTAAAACTTTTCACTGCAGAAATTAAAGAAATATTTTTGATACAGGATCCTCGGGTATATGCCGATTGGCTGGGACATGGCGGGTTCAAAGGTTAAGCCTTCTCCACTATCAATGTTAACTCAATTCTTCAAACTATTCTATTGTGATTCTACTCCTGATCCACTTAATGACCACCATCATCATGGTGATTTCTGGTGATTTCCACCATAGTACCAGATGCTGTCTCTTTTTTGTATGTTTGAGCACTTGTTTTAGCGCCCCTTTCAAGATCTCTCTACTCAGAGGCGCTCCCGACTACTACAGCGTGGACACTGAAAAATTTAAGTTTCACATTGAAGCGCATGAGCAATTGCAAATAAAGGACTTGCTCAGGGTCCCTATGCGATGGCTTGAGGTGGATTCGAACCCACAACCTTCAGGCTCCAGAGGCACCGAACATACCCCTACACCATTGCGCCGATCTCTTTTCTGTTTGACTTCCCCGAAATGGATCAAATAACCTGGCTATATTGGACTTGTTCCTGTGCAATTCAGCTGACTTCAACTGCAGACCATGCTTTTGATTTGTTTCTTAGATGTTTGAGATAATGAAAGATATAGAGGGGAAGAAAATTCAGAAGTACCTTGATATCGCAGAGCTGAAGTTGGAGTTGTTGGAGACAGGAGTTTTGAAGTTAGTGAATTCCAGGGATTAGACCTAGAAATTGAGTGATACCAGAAAAATGTGAACAACAATCATGAACTGTTACTGGAATCGTAATTGCATAATTTATATAGCTCCCTACAAGAAGCTCTAAGGAGCAAAGCATGCTCCAAAATTTGGGTGCTCCTATTGTGAGCAATCATCTTGGCTCTGCTTTACATAAAGTACCTGAGTTACCTTTGTACTCTACTCTACCCTACCTGACTCATCACCAGTGAATAAGCTGATGGCCATGACACCGCTTTTGTATGTCACTGATTTGGTGAGAGGCACTTTGGAAGTCTGTAAATGCAGTATATGAAATAAAGTGTAAAATTTATCCTCTTTTTTTACCAGATGCATATATTTTACTTGGTCACACCTTACCACAAGTAACCTGAACTGACTACTGCAAAAGGTAACCAGAGGAAACCGTTTGGTCATGTACTGGGAGAAGACTCCTATTGAGAGCAATCCTGGAGGGAAGAATGGATGGACGGAGAACGAGAAGAAGTCATGGACTGGGTGATGGGAAATGGATGCAGTAAACTTAAAAGATAATGCACAGCAATGTAATGAAGTGGCAACACTGTACATTTGATTCTGTGACGAAATTGATTGAATTGACTTGTTTTTCATCTCCATTTATTGTTTGTATTATGTTTCCAAAACTGTTGATCTTGTGAACAAAGATATATACTTGCTTTTGTCCTTGTTCTAGGATGGATTCGGTTGCGAGAAATGAAACCGAGTGGTGGATATTTGTGTATAAACAGTACCAGGAGTTCATTGAGAGCCTTGTCTTCAAGGTTAATCTTTGTCGCTTTTTTTACCGTGGCTTAAGAAGAGGAAGAAGAGCGGTCCAGTAGGGTAGCGCCGAGGCATCGATTTATATGATACTGAAACTGTTTTATTTGGCCATGTTAGAGTCATGAGTAACTTCGAGTAGTACCCTAGAAATCCTCTGAATGAATGGACTACATTTTAAGGCTTCATGTTTGAGCTACATTTTTCTTAGCCTTGGAGTGTGATGGTAGATGGCCAGTCTTCTCCCTCACTGTCTCATCAACCCACTGGCAGTGAATGGTCTTTGTCCCATGATTCTCTTTTGGAATCGTGTTTCTCGAGAGCTCTGGCTCCAGCTGCATGTCCCTCCCACAGTTTAGCCAGAAGTCTAAATTATTCTAGTTATTTCACCAGTGTATTCTTGAGGTGGTGTTTTGTAAATATTAGATTACAGTGTATATATATATATATATATATATATATATATATATATATAATATATATATATATATATATTATATATATATATATATATATATAAAATGCACAAAACATGCAAGCATTGAAGCATACATACAAACTTAGCAACTAGATCCTTAATAGAAGCTATATTAATAACTTTCTCTGTGTGTCCGGTTTGCATTTAACGTGGCATTTGGTTTCCTTTGTCTGCTTCAGCCTGAATTGTCTGCTGACCGAGAGAACACAGTATCACCTGCAACCACCTCACTGCAAAGGTACGATGATGAAGACTTGCACAACTCACCAAAAAACCTGGAGTCATTATCAACGATTTTCGTATTTCTGGAAAATTTGACCTTAGCCATGCCTGATACCAATGCTTTTTCATGCTCCACTGGTTGATGCTTTGTTTGTGTTTGGCCGTTGTTTGTCTGAAGTTCAAACTCCTTTTGTCGTGTCAAGTAGCTCCGTAAACTCGCTCTAATTTGGTTTTTTGTTTGCGTACTTGTTATAGCGCCCCTTGAAGCTCCCTACTGCGAGGTGCTCCCAACTGCAGAGCGGACACTGCATCGGAGTTCATGCCGAAGCGCTGAGCAATGGCAAGTGAAGGACTTGCTCAAGGTCCTTACACTACGATTTGAGGTGGATTTGAACCTGCAACCCTCCAGCTGAAATAACTGACTGGCTGTCAATAATGTTTGGCTTCGACAGGCTTACGTGTTTCAATGCGGACCTGGAACTGCAGAAGATTTTAGAATGGTATGAGATTGTTAAAGTGCCAATCTGTGAGTCGGAAAATCTTTCTCGATTAAAAGCAGAAGCAGAGAATGTCTCTTTGAAGAAGGGGTCCAAAATGATGGAGTGCCTGAAAACAGCAGTGACTATGCAGAAGAACTTGGCAAGGCTCACTAAAGGAGAATGTGTAGCAGTGACAATGTATACTCTTGATACAACTGCAGATGCATTCTTCAGCAAGTTCAACATGGCATCACTGAAGAGAGATTGGTTGGATAATGCGGTCTTTTCTTCACTGCTCACATCTGCCCTTTTCAAGCTAAGCAAGCTTAAGCCACTCCCCAAAGATACGCATCTTTACCGTGGACTGAGCAAGAAACTAGC
Source organism: Lumbricus terrestris (assembly GCA_949752735.1). NCBI lineage: Eukaryota > Metazoa > Annelida > Clitellata > Crassiclitellata > Lumbricidae > Lumbricus > Lumbricus terrestris. The sequence continues at coordinate 13,895,047 of OX457048.1, read as the reverse complement.
AGGGCCACAGTGCGAAAGAATCTTCTGGAAATCAATGTTCTATTGCGCTTCCCTATTGTCAGGAGTGTTCTTTAAACAGAAGCTTCTGATGCACTTGCAGATTTAATATCTAATGCCAAGAATGAAACTACAATGTGTTTATAAGCAATGTTTAAAATATTCTATGCTAGTCTTAAGTCTACCACCTAAATTTTGGTTTCAACATCTTATAAAGATCAGAAAATTACGAAATTGAGTAGCTAAATAACGCTGATTATAAGAATGGGAATTTCCTATTTTTTATTCTTGCTATATGTATCTGGCTTTCAAACATTCATTATGTAACAGCTCTTCCCCTGGTAACTGATGAACCGTGCTGTTGATTCACATTTCTATGTGATCTTGCACTGCTTATAATTGTCTATGGGCAAGAGTATTAATAATAATCAGAGCTATATAGGACTCCGAGAAATTTACGATCTTGCACTTCATGATTTTTCTGCAAAAATCCAAGTATCATGCAGCAGCGCAAAAATTGAAGCTCACTTCGATGGCTAATTACTTAAAATTTTGTGATTCTTAGAATGCCTCTACCATTATTCTTGTATGGAAACATGCCATGTATCATGCATGATTCCCCAATTTTTGCTCCTGCTTACAAAGACAAATATCATAGAACGTTACGTTTTCATTGTGTTTTTATTTAAGTTTCGTTATGCAAAATTTGTTTTTTATTGGTTTAAACTGTTTTAGTTTCAGTTATTGTTTTTGGCTGGTTCAGCGAGTTTAAGTGTGTACACAGACACACATGCAAACAAAAACACGTGCATATATTGCTATCGTGCATCAAGTTTTAGTTATCGAAGGTTTTAGTTTTCGTAATTCAGAGTGGGGACTAAACTGAAGTGCTATATATTTACTTTGAAAAGGTGTTGTGCAAACCTGCCATTCAGCAGTTGCTATGTAAATTGTTCATGGCATGCTAGTGATGTTAATTTTCTTGAGGAGGTGAGTGGGCTGCACAGTAAATGTTCACAAAAGGGGTTTGAATCCATGTACCGCCTATATTACAAGATGAGTGATATAGCAAATCATCTGCATGCGTGCATGCACATCAAGGGCGGATCCAGGGGGGGGCCAATCCGGCCATGGCCCCCCCCATTTCAAATCACCATGGGACGTGGCCCCCCCCATCCATGGTGGAGCAAAAAAAATTCAGGGTGTGAGTCATGCACAGGAGAATTAATGTATAAATGTAATTAAAACCTATAATAAAAATACTGTGTAAATGTAATTAAAATCCAATCTAAGTCTCTCACGCAATTGCATTGTCTTTATATAAAGCATCGAAATGAAACAATCTTTCAACAGTATCCAACTATGATTTATGGCATGGAATGTATGTTATTCGCGAAGCAGGACGTTTTGGCGCCGCCGTTTTGGCGCCGGACTTTTTGGCGCCGCCGTTTTGGCACCGCCGTTTTGGCGCCGGACGTTTTGGCGCCGGAATTTTTTTCTCCCTCATTCTAAAGTATAAAAATTATCAAATTGTAGGTAATTTTAGGCGGTTCATTTACGCACATTTTGAGTTAAATTTTGTGATGATATTCCACGCCGTTCAAAAGTTATGCCCGAAATAGCTCAGAATGTATGTTCGACGTACACTCCTCACTTGATCTGAAAGGGTCAAAGCTGGTTTTTATTCGTATTAGGTAATACCACAATTAAATTTCATTGGAGCTGGATTGCTGAAAATGTTCTTCCTTAAACTGGGGTTGCATTGATGAACAATCCAACTCCGATTTAAGCAAAAGTATGTTTGTCTGTGTTCAAAAATCTGATGTTAAGTATTTTTTGTCGAAATGTAATAAAACTTCCTTAATTGTTATATGGTATGGCAGTGAGTAGGCCTATAGTCAATGTGGTCACATGATGTACATGTAGTTAAGCTTTTGAATAATAATTGTTGCAATCGTATCTGGCATTCAATAAAATCAGAAAACTGCCGCTATATTAGAACATTAGCCGGGTACCCGGCAGGGCTTTTTTAACGTGCAGCTATACACAAAATGTGCATTTGTAATCGAATTTGTGCATTTGTAGAAGCACTTACGTACAGTTAAAACTAGCCAAAATATCATTGTCCTCCCTTTAGAAGTAATTTACCATTGGTTCGAATTGTTCATTATTGCAATTATAATAAAAAGGTGTCCCACTGCAAATGTGTGCCAACACTAAAGAAGGTGTGCAATTGCCAATTTTTGCCAACACTAAAGAAGGTGTGCTATGGCCAATTTTTGCCAACACTAAAGAAGGTGTGCTATGGCCAATTTTTGCCAACACTAAAGAAGGTGTGCAATTGCCAATTTTTGCCAACACTAAAGAAGGTGTGTAATTGCCAATTTTTGCGAAACCTAAACAAATCCAATGGTTCGAATTGTTCATTATTGCAATTATAATAAAAAGGTGTCCCACTGCAAATGTGTGCCAACACTAAAGAAGGTGTGCAATTGCACAACTTTTTTGTACAACAGCAGTGTGCTTTAAAGCATCATTATTTTACTTGCACACCTTTATATTACAATTGCAATAATGAACAATTCGAACCAATGGATTTGTTTAGGTTTCTAAAAAAATGGCAATTACACACCTTTTTTAGTGTTGGCAAAAATTGGCAATTGCACACCTTCTTTACTGTTGGCACACATTTGCAGTGGGACACCTTTATATTATAATTGCAATAATGAACAATTCGAACCAATGGATTTCTTTAGGTTTCTAAAAAATTGGCCATAGCACATCTTCTTTAGTGTTGGCAGAAATTGGCAATTGCACACCTTCTTTACTGTTGGCACACATTTGCAGTGGGACACCTTTATATTACAATTGCAATAATGAACAATTCGAACCAATGGATTTGTTTAGGTTTCTAAAAAATTGGCAATTACACACCTTTTTAAGTGTTGGCAAAAATTGGCATTTGCACACCTTCTTTAGTGTTGGCAGAAATTGGCAATTGGACACCTTCTTTAGTGTTGGCAAAAATTGGCAATTGCACACCTTCTTTAGTGTTGGCAGACATTTGCAGTTGCACACCTTTTTATTATAATTGCAATTATGGACATTTCAAAACAATGGACTTTTTAAAAGAACTGTCGCTTTTGTCTTTAATACACCATATTCATTGTTGTCACTAAAGTCTGTATTTCCTCGATCTATCGTGCTAAAATCTTATGTCATCTTAAAGTTCTTATTTCTATACTAAGCTAAATAGGCCCAGTCTTAGCGGGACTTTCTCTCTTTGGCGGGCCAGTTTTTTCAATCATTCGATGTGACATCCTCTGCTTTGATCGCTTGTACTTTATTAGTCTGCTACCTCACATGTCTTATAATTTGTTATTAAATAAAGCATTTGTTTAAAAAATCCAGCTTCTATTTCACCGGCAAAAAAATCTCCTTTCAGCTTCAATTGTTCAAGCAAACGGCGGCGCCAAAAAGTCACGTACCGGAAGTATTTTATTTATTCTAGTCTTAAAAAGTCATCAGTTTTTGGGATGCTAAATTGAACACCTTTTTTGAAACTTTCGCACGGGAGACTAAAAAGTCATCACTCCTTTTAGACGAAAAATTAAACACCTTTTTTAAGATTTCGCAGGGATGAATAAAAAGTCTTCACTCTTTTTAGACGAAAAATTAAACACCTTTTTTAAGATTTCGCAGGGATGACCAAAAAATTTCGTCAGTGTTTTGGGAAGGAAAATTGAACACCCTTTTTGAAGATTTCCGGCGGATTACTTAAAAAAGAACATCTAGTTTTCGGGAAAGAAGTTTTTAAGTAAAGTCTATATTTATTGAGACCTTATGGCACTCTTACAAGCACTGAAAAGTACAGCTAATTTGTTAAGATAACAGCTTAAAATGCTACCATTGCAATGTGAAAATTCAAAAAGTTTCTGGTGGGGAGGGGCATATCCCCTCCCCACACCCCTCCCCTACCACTATCGGCGCTGCGCGCCTCATGATTGTCTTCAGACGGTCAATTATCTACCCCTCCGAAAACCTCAATTCCCCCAGAGGTGGGGGCTAAATTAAACTCTGGTTTCGGCCAAAAACCACTAAAAAAGTTCATCAGATTTTTCGGCGAAAGATCAACGAAAAAATTTCCGACCCCAGCCCAAAAATTTTTTGGCCCCCCCCTTCGAAAATTCCTGGATCCGCCCTTGATGCACATGTAACCAGAAAGTTTGTGGCATCTCTTGAAAACCTGTTTACGATCTTTGTTGTAAATGCTATTGCAAAATTTGGATATCGCACCACTTCAAGAGAAAGAGGTCAGAGTCGCACAAAAAAGTAATTATGGACGTTTTGGTTTGTTATGCCTTCTCCTCTGTTTTTTCCTGTGATCTTTGTCCATTGGTTAGTTCTGTCCTGATGTCATTTGCTCTATGCTTGTGATAGGTTTGATAAGCCTGTGATCACAACAGCTGCTTTTTCAGTGTAATACAGGTTGCACTTTTTTAATGCAACCATTGAAGTGGGGGCATTGCTTTTGTCACGCTGCTTCCAGTGTATAGATTTTAATGAGCATTATCGTTTTAATGGGAATTTATGGACAATAATATTTACTGCATTTTTACGTTTCTGTGATTTTTAGGAATTCGGAAGGAAGATCTAAAGATAGTCAGCCTGACACCGATCATCCACTTCCGGTAATGAGAGCTAGTTGTTCTCAGTTCACTGATTAAGTTCATGAAATCAATTAATTAACTATAGTTATGGAATGAAATTGCAAGTACACTTTATATATTTACAACAAAGATATTTATCGACTCTGTATATGTTTGGTTGGATGCTCGATAGATCAGTTGAAATGACTGTTTGTTTATAGAGTTCTGCATCAGTTTCTGACAATGAATTCGTTTTATTGAGTAATTGCTTGATTGGTTGATTGATTGGCTGGTCAATAACTGGTTATTTGAACCAGGTCACCTCCCACGGGGGGGCCGTGGTGTACGGGAATGTTCAGTGATTTGGAGCCGGACGTTGCGGGTTCAAATCCACCTCAAGCCAGTGCGTAGGAACCCTGAGCAAGTCCTTCACTCGCAATTGCTTACTTCGGCATGAAACTCGATTCAGTGTTCACGCTGTAGTCAGGATTGCCTCTGAGTAGAAATCCTGAAGGGGTGCTATAACAAATGCATACACAGATCACCCACCACAGGAAGGTGGATTAAGGTACAATGATAGCATTTCTCAGTTTCTGTAAGATTAATTCATGATGTGTTATTTAGTATTTGTACTTATCTGCAATTTTATACAGCACTTTTATGTGCAGCACAGGCATAAAAAATTATGTGCGTGTTTTCCGTCTGCACAATTATGGATTTTAATTATATGAAAGAAATTGTCTCGTCTGTTTTTGATGCAGAACTTGGATCTTGTTGGTCTTCGCGGTTTGGCAAACCCAGAAAAATACATAGTAGGTTTGCATAATTAGACATCTCAATAGTTTTTGCAGAACATTTCTTATTGACATGAATATTGACCTTGTACCAGCTTCTGAATATCTTATTGTTTCAAGCTGTATTGAGTTTTATATTGATGTTAAATATTCGATAACACTGATCATGCAGATATTCTGAAATTTAAGTTTGTAATTCTTGTCTAATGTCACCTTGAAGTGAGCTTTATTGATGTATGCTATGCTGTTGTTTAATATTAACACTTTGAACCCTGGCTGCCTGTTCATACTAACTGTTGACCCTGGATCCCTGAGCTATGTATTTATGTGTGTACACATGTATGTATGCATGTATTGATGTGTATGTATATATATGTATGCATGTATGTATGTATTGATGTGTGTATGTAAACTATATATATATGTATGCATGTATGTATTGATGTGTGTATGTAAACTATGTATATATGTACGTATGCATGTATATGTGTGTATGTATGTATGCATGCATACATGTATGTATTTGTTTAACCCCAGAATATAGCGGGAATCCGGGGATTGCGATTGTAAGGTTATCCCGTTATAGCGGGATCTTGGGTTCAAGAAGTTAAGCAACGTCTTTTGTATAGATTTTTTTCTTTTTCTTGGGGTTGAACGCACTGGGAGCGCTTCTGAAAGGCTCTTGCTGCGAGAAGCGCTTTATAAATTGTCAGATAAGATAAGATAAGATAGATATTGTGCTTGCTGCTGAAATTTGATGCATTATAGAGTGAGCTCTAAGTTAGTCATGTCTAAATTTTAAACAAATTTATTGAGTTGGCAAAGTATCGTAATTTGATTTGAAGATGTAAAAATATCCCCCTTTGAAGATGTGCTGACCAGTACGCTAAGAGTGTTTGATTGATATTTTCAGTGTTATTTGAACTGCATCCTGCAATGCCTTTCTCACACGAAGTTGTTGAATGAATTCTGCCTGGGGAAGGCGATTGAAACAAACTGCGTGCAAGGGAAACTTGCCAAAGGTCAGCAACGAATTATTATTAATCAGATAATTAAATATACTATTATTATTAGGGCAATGATATTTCTGGATGGAAAGGTGAACTTTATACTGCAATAATGGCACACATGACAGAGGATATTTCCTGGCTTAGGCCTTTGTGAAAATATTTTCCGCATGTGGAATCGTGACTGATAGACAAAAAATCACATAGAAAATTTCTGGAATGAGTGTTTTCTTGTTCTTAAAATTGAGGAAAGACATGTTATGGCAAAATAAAGTAGTTTTTAAAGTACCGGAATGAATAATTATTCAGAAAAATACAATAAAAACTAATTTACTTGAGAACTGCACTATCAATGATAAGTAAAATTATTTGTGAAGTTCAATTAGATTTAGAATATATGTTTTAGGTTGAGCATGAACTGACACTAAGCGACTGAGCAAATTGAGCAGAGATCTTTTGGCTCATTTATGGATTCTTCTCAAAGCACAAGCTAGCTTGAAAAACTCACATGTTTCAAAGTTGGTGGTAGTGAATTCTAACATTTGAAATCACATTTCAATATTATTGTACACAATTTAATTCATTTTGATTAAATGAATTCTATTTGTAAATGAAGCCTTCATCGGAAGAACCACTAGAGTCCAGTTTTGACATTTTTTAGTTATCATTGTCTGGTCATTCTTAATACTATAGAGCATGTATTGGCAAGTTCCTTTTTCAGAAAACTAACGCCAGTCCAAAGTTATAATGAGAAGAAAATATAGTGTTCATGCAATAACCACTAAAGTCCAGGACTTCAGTGGTTCTTCCATGAATTCACGTGGAACCGCTATTGGCGGGATAACAACACAGCATTAATCTTTCTTGAAGTGGATCTATATTAATCTTGCATTGAACAATGGTCGTTATATTCCGGTGCTTTGGCCTTTTTAATATATGTTTGACAAAAACATGAAGTGTCTGACTGACTGTCAATGATCTTTTGGTTCAACAGGTCAGGAAGGAGCCGAACTTTGTCAGCTCTAGATTGGTACTTGACATACAAAACAACGAAGGATTCAGTCTCAAAGATTTGGAAAGAGAGGCAAGAGTAGTTGGCAAAAAAAGAAATAAAAAATGTTGAACTGTTTTGAGAAAGTGAGATCAGCAAAAAGATCCATCGATGGCCTTTCTTTCAGTTGCTGAAGCAGTTACGTTAACGAAGTATTGCGAAGACACATCAACAAATGCATTCTACAGTGAATTCAACAGGGCTTCGCTGAATGGAGAATTCATGGATTATTCAGTGTTTGCATCTTTGCTGACATCTGGAATAAGAAAATTGAATGATGCACCCCTTCCTGACAACACCCATTTGTTTCGTGGGTTGAAAAGTCGTGTTGTTCAGTCACAATTCATTCATTTCGAGAATTTATATAGCGCCTCTTCAAGAAATGCAGTGGAATTTAGCCTAGGCATAAGTCGCAAGGTTGGTGGGAGGCCATTCCAGATAGAGGGAACCCACAACAGAAAAGGCTCGGCGCTGTCTCATAGAAGTGCGAGCTCGCGGAACCAAAAGCTCACCCGTTGACGCCGAGCGAAGAGCTCCACGAGCTGCAAAGTCTGAGACAGGTCGACAAAGGCTAGACAAGTACGATGGAGCACAAGAAAGACGGACAGACTTTACTGGAGATCATTTTCTTCAGCATATTTGGATCTTGACATTGAGAGAAACTTTGCTGTGAACGGTCGATCTTTGAGTTCTTGCCGCCAGGGTCATGCCACTCATCTGTGGCTGAAACGTCATTCCCCTTTTGATGAGGCAGAAGTAATTTTACTTCCCTTTGCATCGTTTGACTTCATACAGGCATATGATCATACCTTTCAATTACTTCCAATTCCCAGGAACTACACGGCACAAAGTAATTGAAATTTTTATCCACTTAATTAAATTTACAGTTTATTCAGATTTCATAATCACAACTGGAATGAGCAATTTTAGAGGAGCTACTGCATTGGAATTATGCATTCAGCGATTCTAAATTTTAGTTATCAGATGATAGTTATGCAAAATGAAGACCATTTCTTTGCTGAATTACTTAAAATATTGTGGTTCTTAGAACACCTCTACCATTATTTTATGGTTATGGATATACTTACATGCCCTTGTATTGACTAAAGTGGCAAAAATCTCTTTATGAGGATGACTTCATGTAATTGCAAAGTTCTATTACGCTTTCAAGGAAATGAAGTCCTAAATCCTAATTAATTGCATTATGTATTAGCATCCAAAGAATGATTTTTATTATTATCTCAATAACTTTTTAATTCTTTCAGGAGGGATCTGAAGTACCACAAGAGGTAAATAATGTTAAAATATATGCTACCAATAGTAAATAAATAATAATGAATAAGAAACAATAAATGGATACTATCCTGCACAGCAACACTGACCAGTATTACTTAGATAAGTAAACTTTTACGAAATCAGTTCAAGTTAGAGTAATCTGAAAATAATTTTTATTCTGTAGAGTAAATTAAACCAAATTATGTTGTAATTTACTGTGACAATAACTTGTAAAAATAATGATTTTTAATAATACCACTAAGGGCTGTATCGAATCAGTAATATCACTATTCGGTTGAATATGAATAGTTGGATCAACTGTTCAAATACAAAATAGGTCTACTGACAACATTCACTCAAATGTTGTGCACAAAGAATGAGACTACTGAGTCCTGACACTGTGATACTGCAGTCCAGGCAGTATGCAAGACCTGGCTGCAGCCACAGCATTATGTTAATGAGAGTTACTTCAGTCCACCAGCTATAGCAGCCACATATGCAGAAACAGGTGTCACGTGATCAATATTCGTATTCGGTCTGACTGCTAATATGCAGAAACAGGTGTCACGTGATCAATATTCGTATTCGATCTGACTGCTACTAGTCGACCGAATACTGAATAGCTATTTGGCCTGCGATTCGGCCTTGAAGCGAATATGCGGTACAGTTCCTTCCAATTGTTACTGTTTCTGAATTCATGTACCTTAGTCAGTTGCCATGGCAACACTGGACTATGCATTTTAGGACTAAGGCTGATAAGTAAGTATACTCTATATTAACCACTTTCTAATCACACTATAGTGTACACTGTACAGACTCTAATAAAACTGTCACCTAACAGTACCTAGCCATTGTAATGTGCTGTAACTTTGAAATTTGCCTTACAATGTTAAAATTCAGGTCCAGCAACAGCAAAAAACTCCTTCTTGAAGAAGAATTCTAGTTCTTGGTAAAACTAGAGGAAAATACTCAGTGAGGACTAAACATATTAAAGTTTGGGAAACGAGAATTGATTTTTATTGCTGGTTGATCAGTATTGAGCTTTGCAAACTGTTGGCCCAACTACACATCGCTCATTGAATTGTCTGCCAATGTAAAGATGTAAGCATGGGGGTTTATACTCATAAATCTATGTATTAGTTATGGCTCTAGTAAAAGCATTTAATAGTTCCTTGGAGTTTCAGCATGTATTACTTTGTGAAAATCAACTGAGTAAAACTTGGTGATTAAATGGTGCATCAAACTGGCTGGTTTCATCTGACTGGTTTATAAGAGTGGCTAAGATGACTTATTGATAATAGTTTATCATACATGGTCAATTAAGAAACTCATAGTATTGGTTTACCAGAAATGGCCAACTGAACTGGTTAATTTAAGCTGTCCTGATAAATCATCTGGCTGTGTTTTCAAGTAGGCGAGCATGATAACCCTTTACATTAATGGCAACAATACAAATGGCAAATATGACAAGCCATTACTTTTAAAGCTCGTTTATTACAGGCTGTTTGTTCTGTTAGTAGTTAAGATGGACGTTAATTAAGATAACTGAATGACTGCAGGACGTGAGGTTTGGCAATAGGTTCTAATTTTATCATGTTTATAAAATTATATAACTTTTTTAAGGAATTTTGTTTTCACTTTTCCTAAAGATTCTGCATTAACTTCCATATTGATGCTAAGACGTTACAGCATCGCTTTGTTTTGCGTCGAAATGCTCACACATGAAAAACTTTTTATAATTTTAACTGATGGAGGTAGCACTTATTTACATATCTGTAATTGCTCATTAGTTTGCCTCAGACATCAACCCATACTAGCAGCCCCTCCCACAAATAAAATCTCAGGGAAGTCTGGTAATGGAATTTAAAATTAAAAGAAAAGTACAAATGCATAAGGCCACACAATCAGATAATTGATCAGTGCCTGTGGCATATGACATTGTCATGTAGAGATTTACATGTTTATTTCCCCTTGATTATTCAACATTTGAGTTTTGTTACTTCATTGCGATTATTTAAACTTCTATGGTATTAGAATTACCCTTTCTAAAGATGGGTTCAGAGCTGCATTCAGCTAGTATAGGCCTGGGTGATTACCCTTCACATCCAATGACCACCCTCTGACAGCCCACAAACCCACCACGCATATACTTATAACTGTGGCCCCTCAAAATTGTGTGCCTGGGTGCAGCAACACCCTTGGCACCCATCTAACTTTGGGCCTGCATGGATTCCAAGGATCCAAGGAAAACATTATCATTGAAACTTGTAGTTACAAAACTTAAATATATAACAATTTCAGCACCATGCAGGTCTAGTGCTAACATGCAATCAAAGTACTTGTGATGCATGTTGGCACACAAGAATGTTGGTGAATGTATTTCTAATGGAAACAAATTATAAGCACTAACCAAAAGCTCTTTCACTGACAAAACTGCTGACTTGAAAGCTTTGCAAAGACCATCAGTAAACATTGAATACCTGGGTACAGCAGATGCTGTTGCTATGTTATTTCAGTTGGAGGCTGACCAGAGAGGACGCTTTGGAGTCTTTACGACGTGCCCTTTATTGAAGATGCCTTGTGACTTTGGAAATCCATTGAAAATGAGCTTCTCGTTGTCTCAAGTGCTGACAGTGTGCATGTTGTGGCAACAAGAAGCAGTCACAGTGGAGCTATGATGACGAGCAGTTGTTTGACCAGTCGTTAATGCAGGGGCAATTGTTGGTACAACTGAAACCCAGTCTTCTTTGCTTTTTGACACTACAGACATGAAAAAATCCTTTATACAGTAATTGTACTATATACATCCAAAACGAGCAGATGTGGTTTTAGTCAGGGCTTGACCAGCCGTCAATGCAGCAGCAATTGTTGGTACAACTGGAACCAAGGTTGACTGAGCCTTCCACTCTATAGGAATGACTGTAAGAAGATATATTATGGACGCCTTACATGCTGCCATAGTTAAATTTAACTACCGGTACTGTTAAACTTTTTATTATCTATTGCTACTACATGTACATCATGCAATATTACTGCATAGTGAGTATGTGTCACTTTGAATTACGGTAATAAACAAATATTATCTATGACATATAAATGCCACGTGATTCACCAAACTTAATTCCATTTGGAATTTTAAAACTTACATGGTCTGCTAAAGTGCATGCAATTTGAAATGTGTTAAAGCTGTTTTGTCAACATTATAATCTTTACACTCCCAGCTAACCTCTACAAGGAACATTGTTGAAGGGCTGACCATGGCCTCAAACTGGAACAGACTTCATGCAATCTGTATGAAACCAATAGACCTCTTTATGTTCTCTTTTCCAATAATTAAAAATGAGCAACATTTAAGCAAATTACAATATCCTGCAATGCCATGACTAAAACTATATATATATATCTGATTTAAATCAACATCTATTCTACAAGTTGTGAGTACAAATCTCAGTGAATGTGTACTGCACATCATGCAGATTCTACACTATTTTCAAATTCTTGGAGTTCAATAACATCAACTCGATTTTTCACATTAATACTTTGAGGAAATTGTACCAGGCAGCAGAAATCACACAAACCTCCAATTGAAATTTGAATGATGTCCAAAAATGGCAACTTGTGGTCACAATGGATTGTGTTATTGACAATGGCCAGTTGTAATTTCCAGATTCAGTTAGCGCCTTTAGAACAGCATGCAGATCTTAAAGGAAAATGTAAGAATTTCAGCTAGTACTGCCATCAAGGCTCCAAAAGGGCTCTACAAATTGCCCAATAACTTGTAACACAGTAACACATTAACAGCACTAAAAAGAACCATTCTTACTAATCTCGGTCAATGTAACTAGATAAACCTTATCTTCCTGCACTTACATAGTCTTGTTTGTTCATAGCAAACAATAAACAATCATACATTTTGAAAACTTGTGTAACATTTCTATACCTGTAGCCATAATTATGTAATACCAGGCACGTATTGCATGGATACTTGGACTTGAGAACAGTCACTAGTGCTACCCAATAACTGCACACAAAATATGCAAAGTGCAAAACTGCAACTTGTATCTTGTTTACAAAGAAAGTGTTGCCAGTTTACTGTAACAGCGGTGTCTAAATGCATTAAGCAGCAACTTGCAGTCCAGAACTATGATACTGCTATTAAACGAGATTTGGCTTACCAAGGTTATCAGGTGTTAGCTGTCCACTGAGAATGTTCTGTGTCCATTTATCTAGAAAAACAGCAATTAAATTCAATACTTAAGGTGAAATGGTAACACTAGTTAATTAGCTGGTACCTGAAGCACATCTTTTCGCTGCCTAAAACGTACTTTGTTTTCTCTGGGTCTTTCACACAGGGAGCTCCTCTGATTAGTGTGCGCTGTGAGAGGCGCTTTAGAAATTTATATATACAAGTGAATGCAGGTGAATGCCAAATGGTAACACTAATAAACTCAACTGAAAACACAACAGCAGTCAATATTATCCATTGCAATTCGACAAAACTTCTATGGTTAATTTTACTACATATGATTTCCCTTGAGATGACCAACAACTGAAGCCAAGTACATTATCAGAAACAATTGGGTGCTTCTGACATCTTATTTATTCCCATACCTATTGACAAGTCTCTGTTGCTACCAAAATGGATCGAAGGCAAATTGGAAGCACTTTTGGATATTAAAGCGTGCAACATAACTTATAACATTGCACACCTACACTCTTATTATAAAGACGTTCCCTCAAACACATTAAGATTTTGTGAGGCACTTTTGGTTTCTTGTAACTATAAAACCTTGTCACCATGATATAAGCAGCCACAAAATTGTGAACAAAATATGTAAATTACAGAGGAAAGGCTTTCTAGCTACTGCATTACACAAAATGTCAATCAGATATGTGAAATAACAAATAAATAATATGTGAATGAATGAATGAATGAATGAACAAACCTAAAACCTGGACAGCTTTGATCAGATGCTCAAAATTAACTGTTCCCATTCTTTGACTTATTTCATCTTTATCCGTTTTCAGTTCAACCTGAACTGCATTCCAGTCAATCTGGAATATTCCCTCCATCTTGGCTACCATCACGTTAGAATTGAGCTGCAATGCAAAACAAAACTTAAATGAAAACTGTAGTTTGAACATACTTGCATTTTATCTGCAAGATAGAAAAATATTTTGAGGAACAATTGATGAAAAATACACTAACATGCCAGTAATGCATCAGAGAGGAGTGCCAGCTTGAAGTGAATGCGCTCACATACAGGAAGCCAGTGTAGAGCGCGAAGAGCTGGTGTGATGTGGTCTCGGTAAGAGAGTCCAAGACACAGTTCTGCAGCTTGATGAAGTATTCTAGTTAGAGGAAGAAGTGTACATTTATGAAGACTGTAAAGTACCGAGTTGCAGTAATCAAGTCGCATCAAAATAAGGCAGTGAATCAGTGTTTTCAGTGATGCTGAGTCAAGAGTAGTGTGGATTCTCCTTAGATGAAACAAGCATAAGCAAGGGGAGACTTTGTTCCGATATCCGGGAGACTGTATTAGCAAGGGGAGACACTGTTATGCCCAAGAGATGGCTGCTATCTGAGGTTTGAGGGAAAGTGCCGAGTCCAGGATGACTCTATGTCAAGATTCCAGTGGTCGTAGCAGGTCATCATAAAAATACAGGACATTTTACAGGACACAAAAAATAAAAATACAGGACATTTACAGGACATTTATGATAAAAATATACAGTACATATTTGTTTTCCTTCTACTATACTGTAGCAGTCAGTGAGTAGCGTTTGCTCATCATCAAAATACTGCCAAACTTTAGTTCTGCATTGTTGAATATTTTTTTCTTGAGCTAAGATAACAGGGATGAATCGGTAATAAACCAATTAACATGCATGTCTTGTATTTAATCAGGTTATACATGTGCTAAATATTATTGCTTTGCAGACTGCATAGTCTATACAACATTTGGAAACTACTACTAGAATGTTATAAAATTTATCAAGTTGTCACAACTCTTGCTGCAACTATTTATCGGAAGCTTGTTCATTTATATGCAATAATAAGAACAATATTAAATGCATTTTTCACAAATATCAAACATAGACTATGTCCAGTAGTTTGCAACAGTGCCTATCACAAGACATCCACAAGATTCATAAAATTAGAGTCAATAATTTAAAAAAAGATTTACTGTCAGTACAGCAAACAATGAAACCGGAAAACAAAAGAAAGAAAAAAATTCAACTGCAACTATGGGCAGTTTTGCCCCATTCACTTTATTTGGTCAAACTGTCCACTTAAATCTAGTGAGTCATGTAAGAACAAAAACTTGGAAATATTCCAGCAAATGATAACTCCTTCACCTAATTATTCAATCCAGAGTGAGCAATGTTCACCAAAGTTAGTGTAGCCGATCAAAGGCTAAAGCTGCGATTCTAGCTACAATTAGCTATTTCATGAGCATTGAAGCGCAGCTCTTCAACTTAAGACTCGTGACGTTCCTTTTTCCACAGATTTATTGCTTTCCAGTAAAAATGCACAGTTTTTCAGAAGCAATGTCCATCAGACTGCAAGCCACCATCCAACAAACCATTGCTAAACTGAAATCATATTCAAGTCTCCAGACTTACATGCATTTGAAAATTTCTTTCCTGCTTCCCTTATAACATGTTGTGCGGCCAAGTTTATGTGATGTAGATTTCAACAGTTTTTTTTCAGCCTTTCAACACTGTTTCTGCTCAATTTTTTCCTATCTTCTTCTGGCTTCTGCTTCTCTATGCTTATGCAGTTCTAATTTCTCTGATCTTTTTTATGCCTTGTTCACCTCAATGCTGTTTGTACTTGTTTTATTTGGCACTAAATAGCAAGGCAGGAACAATAATGACACCTGTGGAACTCCCTCCATGGTATGCAAAGCATCTTCGAATAATCTAACAGCATCATGTTTTCTGGTTTAAAAGTGGTTCGTTCTTGTGTTAACCATCCTCATATTCATTGCCAAACATATTTCGGCAATCCTCCGAACTCCGGTCCCAAATTAATTCACAGCATTTGTCTTACCGTCACTTCACAGCATTTGTAGATAACTGCCGAAAACGTTTATTGCACTCAAAAAATCATAAAAATCATCCCGCTTCCTGTTTTGGGGTCGCAGTTTAGCGTCGTTAATTTCTTTTCTTCTAAGGGATTACCGCATGCTTGATAAATGGAAGCTGGATTGGTGATTTTCCATTGGTGAGTTTGCACAGTGGCGTAGCCAGGAATTTTTCATGGGGGGGGGTTTTATGGCCGGAAACCCTGTTTTTTGCTATTTTTTCTTACTTAAATGGGAAAATAACCTTAAAAAATCTTTTTTTCGGAGCCAATGGGGGGGGTTTTAACCCCCGAAACCCCCCCCTTGCCTACGCCACTGAGTTTGCATTTCTATTGCGTTTTATCATTAACCCAGCTTCCATTTCTCGAGCGTTATTTTTGCCATTCCAGCTTCTATTTCACCTATAAGGAACCTTCATCCAGCTTCCATTCACCATTTGCCGGTGAGCCAATAATATTGAGCAACCTCAGCACATCGCTTGAGAAATGGAAGCTGGATGCATGTTGAAATACTTTAATGAAAATCATCAATCCAGCTTCCATTTATCAAGCATGCGGTAATTAACGACGCTAAACTGCGGGATTACCCTGTTTTGGTCTGAAGATTTTCATTGTAACTTCAGCGGCGATTAGTATTTTAGTCACAGATGAAAATATTGATAACAAACCACGAAGTGGGATGACAGATGAAAATCCTCAGACCAAAACAAGAAGAGGAATGAATGTACTCAGAATGTACTGGTAACCAAAATGGCCTCAATAATGACGTCATTGTATATGAGGGTGAGTAAGAAAGCATTGGAGAAGCATATCTATGTGATAAGCCATGCGAAATAATTTGGGACCGGAGTTCGGAGGATTGCCCATATTTCTGTATCAGGCTCCAACATATATCACCTCCTGGGTTTTCCATTTTAAACTAAAGCCCCACAGGTCTCCTCAAGAACTATGGAACCAGACTCATGCACAACTTCTTTGCATTTAATTAAAAAACAGTCATTTAAAAAAACTGATACAATGTTGAACAAATATAGTATTGAATCAGCCTGTTTATAACATATACCACTTTGAATTATAACAGAAAAATATATATAATAAAAAATTAAAATTATAAATAATCACGGCAATAATAATTCGCGACAAAAAAGAGCGTGAAATCTGACTTTTTGCAAAAATACAGGAAATACAGGACACTTTTGCAAAAATACAGGATTTTACAGGACAAGCAAAAAAATACAGGACATTACAGGAAATACAGGACCGCTACGAGGACTGCTATCTATGTAATTTATATAGCGCCCCTTCAAGGAGTCTACTCAGAGGCGCTCCCGACCCAAGCCCGGTCAAAAAGAAAAGTCTTGAGCAATCTATAGAAAGAGCCAGACATGTTCCGAGGGTGGGAAAGCAGGTTAGAGGGAAGGTCATTCCAAGCGGAAGGTCCAGTGACCGAAAATGCCCTGCTCTGCCTAGTGGCAGTGCGGGCATAAGGAACCATAAAGTCACCTCTAGAGGCCGAGCGCAGAGATCGGCGACCCACAGCAGTTGAGATAGGAAGGTGTGGTTTTATTCAGCTATTGGTGGAGTCTTAAATGTGCAATATATTTGTGTCTGAGTTGAAGGGAAATGCTGTAGCACCTTGCCAAAAACCCTTCATCTGCGTTAGGAATTAATAAGAATTTTTTAATGTGTCCAAATATATCTATAAAATCTGTTGTTTAATTGTTTTTACACCAAGCGAACAGCAAAATTACGATTTTTTGGACAGTGACAGATATAATTCGTAGGTCTCTTTGTGAATCCGCTGCAGATGCGCTATCAAATTACTAGAATTTTTCCAATATATACAACAAGGATTGTCCCACAAACACCTGTTCGTGACTTGTTTCACGAAAGACTCATTTTCGTCTAAATCACACGGAAAAAAGAAAACTTTAACTTTGTCAAATATATAATAAGTAGAGCTCAAATCCTTGATTAGCCGCGAAGTTGCCGCGAAGTTGAACAAAGATTACAGATCGAGCAGAGCAAAGATACCACAGTCGAAGATTACCGATCTTGTTTCACTTATATCGCAAATAATACAAATAGTTAATTATATTTATATACCGCAGTATTACAATTTATAAATAACAAACAGTACGTTCGACTCCTAACCTTTGCTGCCGTCAGAATGTGTGACGAGATTTGAAAGTGAGGATTCATCCGCCATTTTCGCAGCGAAGAAGACTAATAATATTGATGTCTATTCTGGTAAGTAAGTAAGTAAGTAAGTATTTTCTTTATTACTCCACTTGCAAACGCACAATGGGACACAGAACATAATGCATTATAAAACATAGAAGTAATAATAGGTAATAAAAACATGCAAATTAAAATCACAAGTTAAATTATAATATATTTACTAAATTATTATCGTCAAAAGTTAACTATATAGCATTCTCGTGATAAATCCCTTTCCAATCAATGAATCACATCGTGGTATCTCAAGATTATGTGAACGGGGCCTAAGGGAGTAACCAGTTACACGTTCAGGTGGAAGAAGATAATGGAGGACATGACAGGGGTCACAAAGGATAGAAGTAAAGAGGGACACATCTGCTTTAGAACATAACATGTCAAAAGTAGGAGTGTTACTGGGCAAAAAACCTTGTCGTACCAACTTTCTAATAATAGCGGACAGGCGACTTCTCTGACCCTCATTTGCAAAACCCCACCATGCTGGTGAAGAATAAAGCATTCGCGCGACAGTGGTGGAACGTACAACATCATGGAGTCGGCTGCCAGTCAAACCATGGGACACAAGGAGTGAGTAATTTGCTGCCAAAATAGAGGCTAACCACGTGACCAAAGAAAATTAGGCCTATTCTGTCTGTATGTTTCGTTGTGTGCCTCTCTGTCTGGAGATTAGTTAGTTGTGGAGTCTAGTAGGCCTAGTGACAGTAGTGGTTAGTATGCTGGACTGTCAAGCGACATGTCATGCAGGGATTCAGATCCCCCACAGATTAGAAGTCTGTGTTGAGATTTATGCTCCACTATAGCGCCCCTGGCCATGATGAGTACACCGACCGTTCACTTTCGGCGGGAAGATGAGATGCCGAGGACGAGGATTGCATGGCCACCCATCTCCACATGCCGAGTTTGAGGAAATGAAGACGCTGACACTTCATACCTATGGCTGCCGCGAGGCTAGCTAAAGGGATTACGCACTTCTTCAAAGTCCGTAAAGGACTTTCAACACAGGACAGATGTCTGGGGATGCTATAGTCTTTTCATTGACCCACTGTAGCCGTCTCAAAGTATGATTTGTTTATAAATATTTAAAATACCAGCAATCTGTTTGAATAGTTGGAATGCCTGAACATTGTTGAGGAAGGTATAGTTTGACTACTAAGACTTTTCGAACTTTGATTCATTCTTTGAATTTCTTTCGTCCCGTGAGGGGTGACTATTCGTGTGAGAAATGTTTAAAAAATAACTGGTTGGATCAGACGTTGACTAATGTGGTTTGGGATGTGCAATGATGACTTTACTGTGGCGTGACTAGCGCCCTAAGAAAGACTAGGCCTATGGGGGGTTTGAACACCCACAATTCACACCTTGGGACCATTGATAAATTGATATAGGCTATAGTTTGTCACATGGAGGCTGGAGTCACTATGGGGTCTATCCATAAATTATAATTTTACGTAGCCTACTCAAAAATTCGGATCTTCGACCTCCTGTGGCAACTCGTACATTTTGTAGAGCCCATTAATATTTGACCATTATTTTCGCAGGCCCACGCGCCTGGAACAGTCTTCCATCAACTATCCAGGAAATCAAAACTGAATAAACTTTAAAAAACAATTGAAGCTGCACTTGCTCTCGAGCTCATGACATTTACTCTTACATTTGACATTATGCGTGTAAAGCATCCTAGAAGTAGCTTGCCTCTGACGTACGATGCTATATAAATTGTCTGAATTACATTACATTACAACTTACCTTAGACGACTATTTATTTACTTATGCTAAGCATTATATTTGCTAACCAAAATCTGATGATTTAATTAGGCTAGCGCTTAGGTCTGAACAAAATTAAATTTTAGTGTAATCAGTATTAACATCGGACGACTAGGCTATAAGACAATATAAGACAATGTCATGTTATACTTTGTCTCTGTACGATTTTAAGCAAATGCTGCCTGCTGAGAAAGATCTAAAATTTATAGTATGCAGTTTGCATATTATTCCTCATTGACTATAATTTTGTTCGTAGCTAATTTTTTTTTTCTGTAAAATTTATATTATTATTTTTACTTTTACATTTACTGCTTGGTTGGGCGATGATCACTGGCTATTGGCACTGTTTGACCAATGCAGGAGCTGATT
Organism: Lumbricus terrestris; assembly: GCA_949752735.1. Lineage (NCBI taxonomy): Eukaryota > Metazoa > Annelida > Clitellata > Crassiclitellata > Lumbricidae > Lumbricus > Lumbricus terrestris. The sequence continues at coordinate 13,874,813 of OX457048.1, read as the reverse complement.
ATGAGCGAATACTGACTCGTGGCAAATTATGCTTCAGCAAATTTAGACTCTCAGGAACGGGATTTGAAGCTAATCATTATGTCTCCAACTGACTGTGACTCCGCACTCAAGCCTTGCTCAGTATGCTTGAAAAACATAAGGAATGCTGATAGTAATGCAGTATTTTGCCTATTATGCAGCCAATGGCAGCATAAAAAATGTGTTCAATCCACCATTGAAAATTACTGCTACTGTACTGCTTGCTTGAGTGCTATATTTCCCTACAACCATATATTAGATGACACAGAGTTCTTCTCAGCAGTCACTGGTTTTCATTATTTGCCTAATTTTGATGTGAGGAAAATTAACGATGTCAGACTACAACTGAATAGTGAGTCGTGCATAACAGAAGTCGATGTGGATGAGGGCAACTATAAGTACCTAACAGCTACTAAGGTGAATTATATGGAAGCTTCTCAGATCAGTGGCATGATTTCCCTAGTTGGAGATTCGACTATGACCCTCTTGCACATAAATGCCCGTAGCTTAAGAAAAAATTGCAGATACATTGCATCTGAATTAAATCAGCTTGCAAGCAAATTTTCTGTCATTGCTTTAACTGAAACCTGGACAACTGACCAGGACCACTCAGTGACTTTTATTCAGGGATATAAACATATACTCAAACCTCGTCAGAATGGAAAAGTAGGAGGTGGGGTGGGATTTCTTATAGATTCTAACCTGAATCTGACTTATACCATAAAACAATTTCAAGTGGATGAAGACCTGATGGAGTGTCTTTTTCTTCAAATAAGTGGACGACCTAAGGATATTATTATTGGTGTAATTTATAGGCCACCTAACACTAGTCTTCCACTATTTAATGATGCTTTTGAGAAACTGCTAAGGTTGTTGAATAAGGAAAAGAAAACTTGCTACTTGATGGGTGACTTTAATATTAACCTGCTAAATTGTGACACTCATCACGATACGGGTGTTTTCCTGAATGTCCAACTGAGTCAGGGATTTTACCCTTTAATAAACAAACCCACTCGCATCACTCATTCATCATCGACTCTTATTGATAACATTATTACCAATGGACATAATAGTGAGACCTACACTTGTGCTATTTGGATCACTGATCTATCAGACCATCTCCCAATAGGATGCATATTACCTAATTTGGGACCTAAAAGAACTACTGGTAGTACTTTGCAATATAAGAGAAATTTTTCCTCAGAATCATTAGAGAATTTTCGAAAAGAAGTTGCTAGACATAATTGGAATGGAGATTCTGCAGGTAGTGATGTAAATGCTTCCCTTGGCTCGTTTATGAAACAGATTAATCATCTTTATGATCAGCATTTTCCCCCAACTATAATCAAGAATGGGACCACTCGGAAACAAGACCTTCCGTGGATGACGGGAGCCTTAAAAAATCTATTAATAAAAAAACCGCATGTATAAGAAATATATGGCCTGCCCAAATAAAACTGCAACCCAGTACCAAAAACTCAAAACGTATAGAAATAAACTCACATCTCTCCTGCGTGCAGCTGAAAAAAATTACTATGCTAATAAACTGGAACTCTATAAAAATAATTTGCAAAAGGTGTGGAAAACCCTAAACGAAATTGCAGGTAGAAATACATATAATGATACCATTAAGGAGATTAATAGTCATGGTGAAAACATTACGGAACCAGCACATATAGCTGAAAAGTTTAATCATTACTTTTGCAATGTGGGCCCCCAACTTGCATCTAAAATACAGCCGGCTCCAGGGAACTATAATGACTACCTTAAGGCGCCTGTTCTAAATTCTATTTACTTGAACCCAATAGTGCCAGGTGAAGTTAATATCATTATCAATTCCCTTGATTCCTCTAAAAGTTCAGGTCCTGATGGTATTCCCATAAAAATACTTAAGATTTGCTCTTCAGAAATCTCACCAGTATTAGCTCATATCTTTAATGATTCCTTAGCAACAGGTATATTTCCTGACCAATTAAAAATAGCGCAAATAGCCCCAGCTTTCAAAGCTGGTGATATGCTACAGGTGAGCAATTATCGACCAATCTCTGTGCTGTCCCCTCTATCCAAGATATTTGAAAAGTTAGTCTATGATAGATTGTTATCGTTTATAAATGTAAATAAAATACTTGGGGACGAGCAGTTTGGCTTTCGAAATAAACTCTCTACCTATATGGCTCTACTTGAACTTACTGATCGAGTGAGTAAATCCATTGATGATTGTAACCTAACGATTGGCATTTTCTTGGATCTTGCAAAAGCTTTTGATACGGTAAACCATAAAATACTCCTAGATAAACTGCAATATTACGGAATTAGAGGTACACCACTGGACTGGTTTGCTAGCTACCTCAACAATAGAAAGCAGTATGTTTCGATTAATAAAACGTTTTCTTCTATGCTTACAGTCAAGTGTGGAGTCCCCCAGGGCTCTGTCTTAGGACCTTTACTATTCATTCTTTACATCAATGATCTACAAAGTGCCACCATACTAAAACTAATTATGTTTGCTGACGATACTAATATCTTTGCCACAGGATCTGACCTCCACACATTAGCTAAAACTGTTAATGCAGAACTAGACACTATAAGCCATTGGTTTTCTGCAAACTTATTATCGCTTAACCTTCAAAAATCCAACTATATGATTTTTGGAAATAGGAAAAAGGATAATACTGGTTACAACATATCAATAAATGGCACTGAATTACCTTGTGTGCAGGAGGTAAAATTCTTAGGGGTAATTATAAATGACAGACTGAAATGGAGCAATCACATAAATTTGCTAGTGACCAAAATATCTAAAGTAGTGGGCATGCTACGAAGGGTTAGCCATATTCTGATGATGGACAATCTGAAATTATTGTGTCAAACACTGGTGGAGCCATATCTTAGCTACTGTTGTATAGTGTGGGCCTCCCCCTCTGAAACGACCTGTCTTGATCGAATACTTAAACTACAGAAACAGGCAGTACGGATCATCACCAGATCTGCATATAGGGCTCACTCAACTCCCCTCTTTGCCCAACTGGGAATCCTGAAAGTTCATGACCTATGTTATGCCAAAATTATGTTATTTATGTATAAATCTAAACAAAAAATTCTCCCTTCGTTGTTTAATGACTACTTCACACTGGTATCCAACACACACACCTTTAATACTCGTAGCTCCAATAAATATGCTGTGCCTTTTGCCCGTACCACATGCCGCTACAATTGTTTGAAAGCAACCGGACCCCGACTATGGAACTCCCTACCCATGGAAATCTCAAATGAAAACAGTATTTTTGTGTTTAGATCCAAGATAAAAAGATTCCTACTGCTGAGATATAATTCTACCGGATAAAGCCACTGCTATGTGTAGGCAGGAAATGTTGACCTAGATTTTTGATTGAATTTCTCTTTTACCAGTGGCTATTTCGAGCAGTGTCTGTGCATACTCTGTCGAATAATGTTCATTTTGCCCAGACAAGATAATTTGCTTTTCAAAGAATGTATTATTTTATGCTAAAAGTTGCTTTTGTTGCAATTTAATGATGATATAATAACAGTGTCAGTGTTACTGTTGTTGCCATTGATGTTGATATAGCTCATGGTGTTATTATTATTATTATTATTATTATTATTATTATTATTATTATTATTATTATTATTATTATTATTATTATTATTATTATTATTATTATTATTATTATTATTATTTCATTTCGTTGATCAATTATTTTACCATTATGTGGGTTGTTGGATATAATTATGTAGACAGCAAACTGCAATTGTATAATCGACTTATGCATCTCTGAAGACTCTGATGTTAATTTCCGAATTATTCTTTACTAGACTGACACTGTTGTTAATGCACCCTGTCATAGGTGCTTATGGTGATGACATGCAGTTCCGCTGTCATTATTTTGTTGCTGTTTCTAATAATATTATATTGTCATTATTATTATTTTTATTTTATATTTTATTATTATTGTATTATTATTTTATTATTAATACAAGTGTTATTGTTATAATTACTTTATTATTTTTAGTATAAATAATTTGGATAATAGTATAAGTATTAGCATTATTATAATTCATTCCAAGAGGAATTATTATGTTCATCACTGTTGCTTTCTTAATTAAGTTCTAGTTAAGTTATACGTATCTTATGAAATCATTCATGATTATTAATTGGAAAGAGGGGTCAGGATAGTATAAGCTACTAGCTTTTACTGGCTCCTAATTGCATTTGTACTGTACTTAGTCATTCATGATTGTGTAACCAGAGTTGAAGTGCAATAAACCGATTTCAAAATTTCAAAAAAAAATACAGAGGTACGCGTATAAATAGGTCAATGTGGACGTCATAATATTTTATTAGACATTTTGTGCACGTACATTTTGTCGAGACCCGTCTGCACCGTACCATGGGCGCCCGCAGGATTTTTTGCAGGGGGGGTCAGTCATGACCAGGAGAGTTAAGATATAAAATGTCATTTAAAAACTGCAGCTTACACAATTACCGTACATTGTCTCAGTATATATTTATGATTCTTTTGCAATGAGACGAACAAAATCTTTCAACAATTTCCAACTATAGATTTATAGCATATATATTAATGTATACACTCATAGTAAAAGTTATAGCACTTATAATTGACTAACAGTAGCCTACCAGGAACGTCATGTCTTTTTTCCAGGGCACAGAAAAATTCAGAGGCAAAACTTAGCCAGCTTGTTAAAATATTTTCCACATGTGCAAGACACTGGTTGAATGATCAAACATGTTTTATTCTTGTTCTTATTTATTTCTTACTATGTTTGATTCAGTTATGGGAATTATTTTAAACACTATAGTATCTAAAATACTAGTTTAAATACTATCACATAATTTTTTAGTTGTATTTATAAAACAATGGAATGACTAGAGTCTGTAGGCCTATTTATATTTTAACTACAAGTTCTTTTCTCAGTATTGTATAGGCTACTCTACATATTTTTTATAATAGGCCTACTAAAATACTTTTACAAATGCTTTCATCTGTCATTAACAACAGCTGATCGAGCAACATTGCATGCTGCGTGCACTAGGCCTGACATAATTAGTATTTGGCTATTATTATTTATGTGGGAAGCTCCTGGTATGGTCTCTGATGCCAGGCATAACATAACTATATATAAATATAATTATATATATGTATAAGTTATAGCTATATATAGACATGATACACAGTCTGCCAAGAAACATTTGTAAATTGTTATGCTATACAAAATGGAACTTTTGCCAACCAACTGTAGCCTACCTACTGTCACTGTGTGCCTTCACTTCAATCAGACGCTCAAATGGAATTATAAAGACTCAATTTTAAATGGGTCGATATGCAACCTGTCTGGATCCTATGCAATAATAATATTATATAATTATAATATTCACTCATACAGTCATTCCAGGAAGCTGTTTAGTGGCTTGCAATTAAGATGGCTGAACAGAGGTGCTCCCAGTCCACTGAGCCAATGCTAAACAGAAGACTTGAGTTGGAAAAAGCAGGCAGATAATGATGGGTGAGCCCATACAACCAGGATTCCAAGAAGGAACAAATGTTCAAAGAAAAGATATTATTCATAGTATATACAGGACATGCATGTCTGACAATTAAAGTTTGTCCAGTCATTATATTAAAAAGACTAATTACTTAGTGTGATTTCCAGTTCAAAAGACCTGGCCTACCGTGGATTCGTTGGGACGATGGCAGAGTGGTGTGCGGTTGGAGGGGGTGACGAGACAGACCAGTTGACGACTGGCGCAGCATTCTGCAGTGCATTAATGGCAGATTAGCAGTTTGAAACCTTTTCCTGTGAACTCCATATGTCGTTTCGGACACTGCTGCGCTCTCGTCAGATTGTGCGGACCGTAACGATTAACAGGTTATGATTATGAAATGGACTCCATGTCCCGGTCAGCTTTTCTCTTCGATCTTACACTCTCCAGTTCTGAAGGAGCTCTAATCATCAGAGGTTACGATCCCTCATAAACAATCGGGCTCAATTCCTCTCCTTCCCCTCCGGGGTCGGTCTTCCACTATCAGGGCGGCCTTCCCCCTACTCCCTACGTGAGTTTGGCTCGCTTCTGATCCCTCCCCGTTTTTCACTTGGCTCAAGTTGCGCCCGCCCTGGGCCTATAATGTATAGGGATAGCAGCCACAACTAAATGCTATAATGATCCGCTCTCCTGCGACTCAATTTGATTAACCCTCCCCTCATCTGTAGCAATCATTCCAGTGTAGGCTAGCTTGTATTTCATCTTTCACCTCTCTGTCTTAAGAATCTCCTTTATGCTCGTCCGACATGTGCAACCTCATTCAACACCTCATTCCACCTTACAGGTCACCGGTGTTGAGGAAACGAAAGGCGATGTAACTGGGCCTATAATGCATATGCTCCACTCTCTGTCAGACGGTGGTTGGGGTACCCATTGACTGTAAACGGTTCATAGGTTACGGTCCTGTATATATATATAATTATATATATATTATTATATAAATATAACTTTAAACTATTTATTGTGCTGTTGTGCATTAGGCTATATATTTTTTATATATACATGTATAATTGTATATGTGAATATAGACTGAGAGGGTGAAAATTGCCTGTGTCACGAAATAGAGTATCCCCCGTATTAATTGTATCCCCCCAAATTAAAAAAAGTCGAAAAAACCGCTTCCGCTTGTTTGTTTTTTTGTAAATTTATTTTCATCTTCTTTGTTTTGAACAATGACACTAACAGGTATGTTTTTTCCTACTAGATAATTTGTTTTGCCCTGTTTTTACAGCACTTAAAACATTAAAAACACTTTAAAACACTCAGAGTCACTAAATAAATTCGAGTTGCCTTTATCTGAGCATTGCCTAGGACACTTAAAACAATTAGAGTCACTTTAAATTTTGATTATAGCACCAATGTTTTTATTAAGCGCATTTTTCAAAAAAGGAGATATAATGGTTTATCTCCCCCCCCCCCGGATAGTATAGACCGGTTAATTCCATCCGGGGGGAAAGATTAGTTCATCCCCCCGGATAGCTTTCAGAGGTATACTCCGTTTCGTGTCACCTGCACGCCTTTTGAGTATTTATTATCCAGAGGTCTTTGCCTGGCGGACAGTGCCTTAGTAGGCCTACTGAGTCATTCCTGTGAAGTCGGGTCTGCATATCGGGCAACGCATCTCCTCCACACGTCCCTGCCCATCGCCAGCTACCCGGCCTCTTCCCATGATATCTCCACACACCCCATGCAAGTCGTATCTAATTACAGTGCCAGACACCACACCGCTGTGACCCCGTGTATCCTATATCCAACAGGCTACAGGATGTAGTTCAGAATCTATGTCCATGTTTGGCCTTGTTGTGGTCATTGAGCACCATACGTACGGCGTGGGCAAAATAGGTCAACTGTTGGAACAATTGGCCAAATTCAGGGAGTGGCAAATGCATCCTTTCCCGTTTTACCACTGAAATTTTTACAGAAACTGTCATTATCAATATTTTGTCATGATTTCCAGGGGGGGTCACGCGACCCCCCTTGACCTATGCTGCGGGCGCCCATGCACCGTACGTAGGCCTACCCAGGCTACCCGTGCGCAAAATCTCCTAAATCCAGATCCTTACCACTCCCTGTGTGCGTAATTCATTCATTATATGCATTTATATAGCGCCTCTTCAAGGGGACTACTCAGAGGCGCTCCCAACCTCAGCTCAGCGCTGCCAAATAAAACATATGTCTTATAAGATGGGAGAGGAAAGCCTGAGAATAATTTTTTACAAAGAGAGCGGAGGGTCAGAGGAAGACCATTCCATGTAGAGGGTCCTATCACCGAGAAAGCACGGTTCTGCATAGTGGAACTTGGAAGTACGAGCAAAAGGGACTGAGAGCAGACTTTGTTCAGTCGAACGAAGGGAGCGGAAATGGTGAGAACTAAGAGTAGGGCTACAGAGCTCACAAAGGTAGGCAGGAGCAAAGCCTAACATGCAGCGCCAGACTAGAGTAGATATCCTATTCTCAATTCTTTGATTGAGTGGGAGTCAGTGGAGGACGTCACGCATATAGCTGGAGATGTGTCTGAATTTTGGTACACGGCCAATAAGGCGGGCTGCAGAGCACAGGACGCGATCAAGACAACTCAGACGGGCAATTTGTAGGCCAACATAGTTACATAGAAAGAGCAGCAGTAGTCAAGTCTGGTGGTAATAAATGAATTAACAAGGGTTGCAGCAGCAGTAGGAGTAAGCGAGCGAGCAACAGTGCGTAGCTGACGCAATTGATAATAACAGGCACGGCTAATATGTGGACAGCCTCATTGTTGACATAATCTCTGAGACTTTTCAATATCAATCACCAGACCAGTGTTTAATCTAGTCAATCTGCCAGGGGGAGAGGGAATTCTGGTTTGGGGGCGAGGGGAGGGGCGGGAAAAACGCCTGTTTTGATCGGCAACCTCTGAGCGAGACACTGACGACACGCTTTGACCGGTTAATTTTTTCTGACGACCTTCTTAAAAATTCGTTGTGTCTAAATTTCCAATGAAAAATAACAATTCCGGTTGTAAATTTTATAAGTGTAGCCTACGTTTAAACCTGACTACCTTTTTTAGTACATCAATGCTACTACGTCTACATTCGTGTAAGGACGAACTATCGAATTTTTCGGCAGGAATCTAATGTACGTAGGCCTATATACATGCAGACAACAGTTTTTATGGGGGGAGTTATTCCTGGGGAATGTCATTCCTGGGGAACTTTCTCTTTCCCCCGAGACTAGAGGTCTAGTCCATTTAGATGTATTAAATGTATAATATAAGCGCTAGAGACAGTATAACGTATATGCCCTTGCAGGCAGATGTGAAGTCATAAATTAACGTAGCTTTAATTCGAAGCGACCAATCATATGCGACTTCTCGTACCGACCAATGACAGTCTTACAACTTCGATCTAGGAAAAACAACTAAAATAATATCAACCTTTGTATAATGATTCGAACATGTCGAATTTTTCTTGTGAATATTGCAGTTTTCTTGCAATATTCACAAGTTAACATCGATATGTTCGAATCATTATTTAAAATGTTGATATTATTTTAGTTATTTTCTGATCGATGCTGTAACTTGCCTGTAAGACTGTGATTGGTCGGTATGATAAATCGCCTATGATTGGTCTGTGCGAATTAGACAGATATGATGTGATTGGTAGGCGCGAATTAGACTGCGACTTCAATATGGAGACGTGGTACTCTCTCTAGTGATATATATTCATTATATAATACATCTCTATGGTCTAGACTAAGCACTGTACCTCCGCCACCAGCCATAATTTTCATTTGACTAAAAGTTGCGACCAATGTCAGAGATTCCTTTGATTAACAGCGCCATTAACAGGATGGGAGATAGCACGAGGGGGTGTTGCATAACAGCGCCGATCCCGCCGGCTGTTGATGTACCCGTCGCAAGGGCTTTGCATCGGTCTGCCGCCATGTTAGTCACGCATTGAAAGTACAGAATGTCTCTGAAAACAAAGTAAGACATTATTATTGCTAATAAAAATTGATGCCTTATATCATTTGCACTGTGATCACATCATAAACATTTTGTGCAATTTTAGGCAACATTTTAGTATTTTACGAAACATTTTATGTATCTTAGGCAAAATTGCAAACGCCTCGCAAACGCTTTGAGCGCTTCGCGGTATCGCTGCGCTAGCGCCACGTAGCGAATGGTTGAGAGAGTAAAAAGTAAGTGAACAATGTGTACGTGCGCATTATATTAATGTACTCTAGTTGCCCTAGTGGTGCGCCCTCTTGACTGTTATCCCTAAGTTCGATACTATAATTTTAATTCACCAGAATTAATTTCGAATTTATTTAAGCGGTAATGTACAAGTGATGAAAATGTTCTTGCTTACATTGAAGCTGGATTGATCAAAAGTAATTGTTAAAATAATTCTCGCTAAACAGAAGTCGGATTGATACAAAATCATTTTTACTTAAATGGAAGCTGGATTGATGCAAATATTCTTGCTTAAATTGGAGCTGAATTGATGAAAATGTTCTTGGTTATATTGGAGCGGGATTGATGAAAAATAATTGTTATTTAAATGGAAGTTGGCTAGATCTGGATACAAACAATTGTTGCTATACATTGTACTTAGCCTAAATCGAAGCTGGACTGATTAAACGAATTTTTCACTAAGCGGTAGGTGAATTGATGAAAATATTTGTTATCTAAATAGAAGTTGGATTGATAAAAGCAACTGTTGCTATTTAAATATAAGCTGGATTTATAATTACTAGCCTATTATTATACTCGTTTAATGGTAACAAAATTATGAAACGCGTGTTATCAATTAACTACAGAGATAGGCTACTTGCACAAGGGAGAGGTTTTGTGACTTGTCCTGGGGAGTAAATAAATGTCATAGGCTAAATCGTGGTTTCTGTCCGGGGGGTTTGTCCAGGGAACTTAATGTCACCAGGTAAAAGAGGAGACGTTATTGTGGACGATACTTTCGTGTATGCGCGTCACTGAAAATCTGAAATAATTCCGAAATTAATTCGGGTGAATAATCAGTGGTGTAGTCCTAAAAAATGAAGTGGGGGGACGCCTGGAAATTGAAGTGGGGGGACGCCTGGAAATTGAAGTAGAAACTGTACCAAAAAGTGCAATCTTGCAAGAATTTTGCAACAAAGTGGGGGGGACGGCGTCCCCCCGCATCCCCGCCCCACTACACCACTGGGTGAATTAAAATAATAGTACCCTAAGTTCGGGTTCAGATCCCCGTTCAGGATAGACCGATAGAGGAACGAGAAGAGAAGAGCAGTCCCCTTGAAAAGCATAATGATGGCAAGTGGACAGTCCCTCTTGAACGTAGACCTGTTATCTTTCCACGGACACTGTAATCATCTAGTCCCCTGCTTGGGGGGGTTCCGGTTTCTGGGGAGTGGTGACGGGAAAAGCGCCCGATTTGGGCGGATAGCAGCCAGTGGCAGCCACTGAGCCAGACACCGACGATACCCTTTGCCCCGAAAATTTTCTGCGACCTCTATTGGTGTTTCTGTCAAAAATTTCAGATAATCATCATTTCCGATAGTAAATCCATTTTAAAATGCGATGATCTTTTTCATTCATTCATTCATTCGAGTATTTATATAGCGCCTCTTCAAGGAAACTACTCAGAGGCGCTCCCAACTCCAGTATACGGACAAACAGAACAGTTTTTAAGTGCTTATAGAATGTGTCTAGGGAACAGGCGCAGCTCAAGTGGGAGGGCATTCCATACCACTGGGCCAACCACAGAAAAAGCACGACTCTGCATGATGAAGGTACGAGCAAACGGGACAAAACGGGACAAAGAGTAATTCCCTATCAGCCGAGCGTAGGGACCGACCAGTCCGAGCACTTAACACAGGCCGACAAAGCTCGAGTAGGTAAGATAGAGCAATGCTCGGTGCTCCATTTTCGAATTATTCTGGCGGGGCAAATTTAAATTGCATATCTACAGACTCTACAGTCTACACGATGTAAACAAGAGCCGTGGAATTTTTCTGGAGGGCACGTGAGCATTTTTGGGGGAGGGGGAATGGTACATATATACATGTAAAAAACACCTCGAATTTTTCGAGGGGGAGGATGTCATTCGTAGGGAAACTCCCCCTCCCAAAGACGTCCAGATTGAAAGCTAAACAATAGCGCATGTAGGCTATATAATAATTATAATTATACATATTAATTTAATGTGTTCACGGATGCTAAGAGGCAAACGTACCGGTCATCGTCTGAGCATTTGAACTTCATGCCCTTCTTTTCAACGTCCTCACGAAGGAAAGCGATCGTACCCTCTCCGCACTTCTCTCTGTGGCACAAACACACACAACGCACCCACATACATGACGTATCTAAACATTTTTAGAGGGCCTGTCGCAGCATAGACAACTCGGAGACGCAGGAGTCCAGAGGGAAAGAAACGCCTTGAGAAAGCGAGAGGTTGCGGAGAAGCAGGTACGTATTAAGGCTAGTGCAGGCCACGTGTGCTGTTACTACCATGCAATGGCCCTTGATCCACCACGCACATATTTAGGCCTACTACAGCGGGCCCAGTGGCGGATTGAGACAAGTTGTAATTTTTTAAAATTCTAATCGTTAAAAAGACAAAAGCCTCAGAACAAAACCAACAAATTATTCGAATCTACTCATTTTAGAAGCCTATAGTTACACAACTGCACATCATGTGCAATATTTGCACAAGTAGCCTATGTGTGGCCCCTATTGGATTTCAATTAGCAGGAAGATTCGTCTCTAAATCAGCCACAAATTCTAGAGAGCATAGGCGCAACCACCCTATGGGACCCACGGGACGCGTCCCCCCAACTTTTGAGTGGTCCCTTAACTTTATTACTATGGTCCCCTCCAGCTTTTAGGACGTGATTCATTATGGTCCCCCCAACTTTTAGGACGTGATTGCACCTATGCTAGAGAGACTTATTTTTCTTGCTTGTTTTAAACACTAGCCTACCTCGTCTGACCGGAACTCCCGTCATATATACGTGACGCATTATAAGATGACGCAATTTTTATTGTGTACACTTTACAGCAAAGGTACCGTGACATCATACGGCCCGTGAGCCTTTTACCGTATTTGTTATATGTTTTTATATAGCAACTAGCTGGGATACCCGGCGTTGCCCGGGAAATTTAGGATTCGACCCGCTCCCGGCCACGACCCACTGCACTCCACAACCACCCCACTGCACTCCGCAACACTCCGACCTCCACGTGTACGCTCCGATCTCCACTTGTACGCCACCCGTGAAATTTGAGTTTGCGGGAAAATTTCCTTCCCACCCGCCACCCCCCGCGCCCTCCACACACCTCGGCCCTGCGGGCCGAGGTGTGTAGAGGCGAGGTGGCCCGTGTAAACATCTGTCTAGCTGTAACGTTTCAGATATAAGTGTTAAAATATGCATGACAACGTGCGTTCACGCTGGTACTCTGTTTCTTTATAAATAATCTGATCATACCAAGCCTTTATTGAAGAAAAATATAACTCCTCTTTGTATAAGCTTATATATACTCCTTGGCCGATGGCATGTATCTTTTCACAGGGCTGTACGACAGCGTATGATTTTCATGCTAATTATGCTTGGCGAAAAATGACGTCAAAATATGACGTTAACGGCAACAGGCCGTTACTGAAAACGATTGAAATACGGCGACGCAATTGCAGGCTTTGCAGCGGTAGGCTATAGCCGCTAGCGCATACATTAACACAGGGAAATTTAATTAATGTCTATTTTTCGAAATCTAAAGTGAATAAAAAGCTGAAAATAGCGTACTTTGATGGTTTTGGTGAACGTTTATCTATATGCAATTTTTCAGGTCAGTAGCTGCTAAACTGCGAGCGTGCATCGGTCCCAAATAAATATATGTAGATCCTTTCTTATAGATATAGATATAGCAAATATATGCCTTAGTAAAAAATCAGCCCCACGTAACAAAGATTACAGCAAGTCAGCGACATGTTTATGAATAAAGCTAATGACGTAGCAACAATGTTCGTGGAACAGAGTGGGATTGTCATAAATAATACGGAGTTACTCAATTCCCTAACAACGTAACACAAGACATGGCTAATGACGTCACAATAGCGTTGTAGACCAAATAGATGTCATGATAGCACAGCTAATGTAGCAGCAGCAAAATTAGTGACGCAACATAATTGCATAACAGAGGGAAGCCGTCACTATACGAAGTTAAAGTCCATAGAACAGGGGTGTCAAAGAGCTGGCCCGCGGCCATTTCTGGCCCGCCGACGATTTTTTCTGGCCCGCGAAGCCTTCCCTAAAGATTACAAAATTAGAGGATAAAAGTTCAAATTTTTATATTTTACAGTCAGCGCCAAATACATGGAGGTTTTTTCTTACTAAGTAGGCTACTAACGTCACTTTTGCTCAGAGGCACGGCTCTGTGTAGACTGTGTACCCAGGGTGAGAATTGCCGGGGGGGTTGGGGGGTTTCGACCCCCCCAGTCTTTCTTAGAGCCCCATGTTAAAGTATGTTTTTTACACCCCAATTCCAAGTGGATAATGGTCCAACCCCCCCAGTTATTTTTCCACAATTCTCACACTGTGTACCTATGGTTTCCGGTTGGTTGTCTCTCAAGGATTCTGTCTTAGAGGATATGTTACTTGTGAACATTTTGTGGTCATGATTTCACTCTTAACGATAGATGGCGCCCCACTTAAAATTCCATTTCTAACGCTAAGAACCATGCTTTGAATCTCCGAAGACATTAGGCTACTTTATTTTGCAAACAATCATTCGTCAATCTGCTTTCATCGATGTAATTAATTGAATGCTTTTGTTCTGAGACAAGATGTGTAATTTTTCGGAACTCCGATTATCGCCCGAAAATTTGTGCAAATCGGTTAAAGAAGAAGAAACCAGTCCTATGTATAGAAAGTCCTTGGTTGTCTGTTGATAAAATTATGAAAGTTACGAATCACTTATATTATAAGTCTTGTAATATTTAAAATGTTGTCAAAATTTAGGCTAATAAGAAGCGAAAAGTGGACATTGAATCAAGATCCTTTCACGATATTTGGATCAGATCACTACCAATTTTGCTCATTTTGGTGGAAGATGTTCACACGTTAGCTACATCGGTAGGAGAGCTTGCGGCCACGCGTCTGTGGAAGAGAGCGTGCGGGCCGCGGTTCGATTCCTGAAGGTGGCTAATTCAGAGATTCAAAATCTAGGCTAGCACGGTCCGTCCACAGGGACCTAAATGGCGTGGCGTCCATTCAAAAGGGTGAGCGGTGGTGACTCTCAGGGTCGAGGCCATAAGACAGCTGCTAAATAAAAATCCGACTACATTTACACTGGCCCACCACATGTTGGAAGATGCTCACACTGGCCCGCCACTGAAAAAGGTTTGACACCCCTGCCATAGAACATATTGATAACCTACGATCATCGTGACCAATAAAATTAGTGATGTAATAATAGTGATTTGGAAACAAAGAGATGTCACAATACAATACCCATATCACAAAGTTAAAAATAAACGATCCATTTGTCCTTTGTTGTGATTCCGTGGGACTGGACCCACAGTTTTTCTAAACAGGAACGGGGTCACCACATTTGTTAATCTGGCCCTATGCGGACCCTTCATAACTGCGGACCCGGCCCCCCCCGGGTGCCGCAGAACCCTTAGCACCCACATTAATGCATGTTTGCGGGGAAGAGCCAAGACATGTGAGCTGCCTAGTCCATAGAAGAGGCCATTCCAAGAGATGATGTGGAGGACCTATCACAGCAAATTCCCGCTCTGAGCTAAGGCACACTGAACACAAGGGACAAAGACGTCAAAACGGTCGGTAAAGAGCGCACAGGGGAAAAGATGTCGCAGAGAGAGGCATAGGCGTATGCATACAGTTGGTAGAGAGATTTAGGGACAAGACCTGTTTTAGACTTCAGCCATACAAGTGGAAATTTGAGAAAACCGAGGAGGCGTGCTATGAGCCTGGAGTGGGGGCGGGCGAGTGGCAGCTCAGAGAGACATATGCATCACTAGCTCACTCCATTCACTATGTGCACATGACTATTGGCACACAATTACATGAACTCCGCCACTGGTCGCATTCTGCCAGTGCCAGTCCCAAGCCTGGATTAAAGAAGAGGGTGACGCTTATCATCTCTGATATGGCAGTGTCGTTAAATATGCGGCAAGGAAGGCACATTTACATAGCAGTAGCACCAACTGATTTGTATTATGCAGAGTTGATCAAAATCAAAGTGATTAATTCATTATTTTGAGATTTTGTACCAGTGTACGCATTTGATTCCTTAGGTTTTTTGCGTATATTCACTTATTTAATGGTCAGAATGTTGTTTCGACTAATCTCTGTATATCCTACTTGATTGGTCCGGTGAGATTGTAAGCAAGATGAACGTGTAAAGTCGGAGTACGTGATGCGTCCAAGTTCTTTAGTTCCGAGTGCGCAAAGATACTGAAACAAACAAAATGTGATTGTTACTTTGCGCTATATATATATATATATATATATACACACACACACACATACAAGGTGGGCCAAAAAATACCCCCTAGGTTTTTAGGTTTTTTGGAAATGGGGGGGGGGGGCTGGGACGAGGACATTTTCCCGAAAACCCAAATTTCTCGCGTGGCGTACCGGAGATTTGGGGCCATTGTCTTTCTCAATGAAACCAGAGCAATCGACATTGAACCGATCTCCTTTCAGAGTACCACTTCCACCCCACCTCCACCCCCAACCCTCCAACCCTACCCCCATCGCAACGCCCAGTAGTAGCCTAGTAGCAGTAGTAGTAGTAGGCCTAGTAGTAGTAGTAGTAGTAGTAGTACTATAGACTTAGTAGTAGTGGTAGATTTAGTAGTAATAGTTAGTTTGACGTGACTGTTATAACAAAGATCATTAACGACGCCCTCCTCTTTTATCCAGGCTTGGGACAGGCACTCTCTGTGTGCAACCAGCGACGGAGTTTTTGAAATTGCGCATAGGGATTTAAGCCGGTTTGTTTCACAATGTAACATAGATGTATCAGTTTCGGGTCGAAATCTAGTAAGGTCAGCCAGAGTTATGGCTTGCTACGTATTAGCCTAGACTCGTTTAATACTAGCAATTTTTTATCCTACGGTTTTGTAGACGAGTTTTTGATCCATATCTTGTCGTAATTACCCGTTACAGGCTGATAGATATACATGTAAGCAGTACATTTGCCTCGTGGAACTGCTGGGGAACCGATCGCGCTGAATGGTAATTACATAATTAAACTAATTACATAATTACACTAATTACATAATTGAACTAATTACATAGTGAAACTAATTACATAATGAAACTACATAATTAATTCTAATCAAAGATGGGTCGGACGTTCAGTTCAAAATGGTTGACCTTTTCCGAAAATGATCAGTGGACCGTTCCATTTCTCGCAAAAGTGGGAGAAGGGTTACAAGGGCCTTGGTACACCGAGACTGCTGTATCATGTAAATGCCATGTTTACGATATGGATATGATCAATCCAGGCCCACAGCGTTGAAAATAGAGATGGGAGGAACTACAGCGTGCAGCTGTTTAGCATGGTTGGGAAGGATAGCATCATAATAACCTAACATAACATAACAAGGGTTCAGATTTCAGAAGTCAACAAAGGTTAGAACCACTGGAACACTTATTAACAACCCAATTTTCCTTGCTTCTTCTTAAACGCTGTAACTGTGTCCTCCGAGACAGTGCTGCCGTCTTCAAAACCGCTCTGCAAGTTCACAGCATTAATGAATTTCTGTCCTAGTTAATGTTCCTTTTCGTTTCTTTAGCAATTTGAACCTGTTACACCGAGTTGCTTTGTTTTGGTGCTAATTCAAAGACCTCTCCCAATGTACTTGAATGTAGTGCTGCCTCTCCAGTGATGATCTTAGGCCTATATTATGCTCAGTGGCCGAGTGGGTTAGCAGCCCGCTCGCCGCGCCGGCGGCCCGGGTTCGATTCCCGGTCGGTCGGTTTATCAGAGATTAATTTCTCGGATCTTTACTGCGGGTGGCTCGGTCGCAATATAAACGTGGAGTAGCGGTGGTGAAGGATCTCACCCTCAGGGTCGAAGCCATAACACAGCCGCTATATAAATATGCGATTACATTTACATTTATGCTTGACTAGATCCATGTATTATGTATACAAGAAATGTAGCTATAGGCAAAATGCATTGAGCCGGTGAAGCAGTTCGCTCCACGCGCAAAACGTTCGAGAACTTGTGTGTTAGATCGACAGCGCAAATAAAAAGTCTTTCCAGTGAATTAGGAATGTAGTTCGCAGTCTGCAGAGAGAGAAAGAGAGACAGACAGACAGACAGACAGACAGACAGACAGACAGACAGACAGACAGAGAAAGACAGAGACACAAACAGACAGACACACAAAGAGAGAGAGAGAAAGACAGAGACACAGACAGACAGACAGAGAGAGAGAGAGAGACAGAGAAAGAGACACACAGAGAGAGAGGTACGATAAAAATAGCTCTTCTTCGGTACCGGTATCCAAGAAATTGATAGCCTACTGAACACGCTATATAGCCATGGCTAGCAACAACCGCTGAAGGTTGCT
>OX457048.1:13466630-13851630 GCA_949752735.1 Lumbricus terrestris | reverse complement strand
TAAATTTAGTAGGGGACTCTAAGGGTAGAAGAGAAGCTTATTTGTACGTATGCGTATAGGGGGTTCCGTAAAATGTACGAGTCGCAACAGTGGGTCAAAAATACGATGTTATAATATAATAATACTAGCTGGGTACCCGGCGTTGCCCGGGAAATTGAGGATTCGACACGCTCCGGCAACAAACCAACCACATCACACCACCACACCCCCACGACACTCCGACCTCCACCGGTACGCCACGCGAGAAATTAGAGTTTTCGGGAAATGTCCTCGTTCCACCCCCCCATCTCCACCCCAACTCTCCCACCCCCCACCCACGACCTCCCCCGTACCCCCGTCCCACCCCCACCTCCCCCCGCCCCACACCACACCACCCCTACCCCACCCCTCTCCGCTGCACAGCAGCGCAGGTATACAGTATTAGCACATATATAATATACATGTATGCATATTATATGCATCGTGAATGTTGTATAGTATAGTATAGTATAGTATAGTATAGTATAGTATAGTATAGTATAGTATAGTATAGTATAGTATAGTATAGTATAGTATAGTATAGTATAGTATAGTATAGTATAGTATAGCATACCTTGTCTTGCGTGTCGATCTTATGGTATGCTGCATCGACAAAGTCTTGATAGCTTTCAACCGTCACATCACACGGCCCCTTGTCGGCGAAAGCCTTGCGAAGCTTAAGCCACAGATCTGTGCAGTTCTTCAATCTACATTGGGAACAAAGTATAACACTGGTCAACAGTGATTTTGTTTCCTGAACACTTTCAGGTGTCTCTTATGCAGTTTCTGCTGCTGATCACGAAAATGACCTTGAAATTGTCCCAGCACGTACCGTTTTTGAGAAATCTTCAATTTTTATATTTATTTCCATTTTTCAGATATAACGTTATAATAAGCTTCGTGTAACTGAGGTATGTCCAGGCATGCACTTAGGACAGTTTACATATATGTTTGTCTTGCATAATAAAATATAAACTTGGGCCTGCATATGCATTAATGCTGGTTAGAATCTTCCTCCGAAAGTTCTAAGCACTATTAGAGCCGCTTCTCTGCATAGGCCTACATGTATATCTCACTGAGGAAGTTGACATCAGTTTGTTT
Source organism: Lumbricus terrestris (assembly GCA_949752735.1). Taxonomy (NCBI): domain Eukaryota; kingdom Metazoa; phylum Annelida; class Clitellata; order Crassiclitellata; family Lumbricidae; genus Lumbricus; species Lumbricus terrestris. The sequence continues at coordinate 13,850,511 of OX457048.1, read as the reverse complement.
GTAGTTTGATGTCGTATTTCCAAAATTTAGTTTGGTCTACATGTATGCAAGATGTATAACAAGTTAGCCAGTTTATATACAGATAAGCTTTAAATTATAATATATTTTAAGACGGTTGTTGGCAGCAGAAATATCTCGCTAGTGTTGCATGAAATGTGATACATGCACATTTTGATACAGTTGTGGAGAGTAGGCTATGCTATATGAGTAATCCTCAGAGACACGCAGTGACTGAACTTGTCAATAAAGCTTTGAGCTGTACTTTGGTTGCAAGACTGGAGAGAAAGCCAAGGAATGCGTGCCTCTCATTTGCTGTGGAAGATGTGCTGCAGCAGATCTTAGAGTTTGACTCCGGGGGTCCTGCGAAAGCAATGCTGTATGCCGTCCCAATGGTCTGGCGAGAGCAGAAAGATTATGACTGTGACGGGCTGATCAGTTTGTCTCCCTAATGTTTCTGGTTTCTCGGGCAAGAATAGGAAAGGAAACTAAGTGATACAGTCATCATCAGCACATAATATTATGAGGAAGAATTGTCATAAAGATTTGTTTTCCAATGAAATTAAATTATAGTATATTGAAAATAATAGGCAATAAACAAGCATTTCAGTTAAAATCTTTCATGCCCGTTTTCTCAAAAACCTTACGTGATACAAAAATTCTGAGAACACCACCGTTTTCTATAGAAACCAGTCAAAGTTTTTTCGGAAACAAAAAAAGTTAAAATTTGTTGACCAGTGGATAATATGCAATAAACAAGGCTAACAAGCATTTCAGTTAAAATCTTGCATGCCTGTTTTCTCAAAAACCTTACGTGATACAACAATTCTGAGAACACCACCGTGTTCAGCACGTCAACTTCTATAGAAAACAGTCAAAGTTTTTTCAGAAACAAAAAAAGTTTAAATTTGTTGACCAGTGGATAATATGCAAAAAACAAGCATTTCAGTTAAAATCTTAGATGCCCGTTTTCTCAAAAACCTTACGTGATACAAAAATTCTGAGAACACCACCGTGTTCAGCACGTCAACTTCTATATAAAACAGTCAAAGGTTTTTCAGAAACAAAAAAAGTTTAAATTTGTTCACCAGTGTAATATGCAATAAACAAGCATTTCAGTTAAAATCTTGCATGCCCGTTTTCTCAAAAACCTTACGTGATACAAAAATTCTGAGAACACCACCGTGTTCAGCACGTCAACTTCTATAGAAAACAGTCAAAGATTTTTCGGAAACAAAAAAAAAGTTAAAATTTGTTGACCAGTGTAATAGTAGCATAGTAGTTTCAGTTTAACGACATTGTGTGATGGCAAATATTATTAGCGTCGCCCTCCTCTTTTCTACAGAATTGGGACTGGCACTGTCACTGTCAGAGTGCGAATAATGGTATGCGGACGTTTCGTCCAAGGACGATTCGTCACGGACTGTTCGTCATGGCCTGTTCGTCAAGCGGACGTTTCGTCCACGGACGATTCGTCATGCGGACGGTTCGTCAACGGACTGTTCGTCAGTTATATAGCAGAGCTCTAAATGATTACAGTATGAATGAAGTCAGATGAATTTCAAAGTTAATAGTGACAACAGTTTTACTCTACTTGACGCTTATTTAGTTAAGAAGAATATATACACATGTACTGGCAAATGTAAAAACATAAGTGTCTCATGTAAACAGTTGTTTCTATTTCAACAACAGTTTTACTCTACTTGACGCTTATTTAGTTAAGAAGAATATATACACATGTACTGGCAAATGTAAAAACATAAGTATCTCATGTAAACAGTTGTTTCTATTTCTAATCTCCATGACGCTGCTATTTTAGTTTAAGTGCACAACATATTATGCACATGCATTGTTAAACAGTGTTTTCTAAGATTTCTACTCTCCTTGACGCTTATGTAGTTAATTGCGGAAGCATCAAGAAATGTTAAAAACATATTTGTCTCAAGTAAACAGTTTCTGCTCTAGCTGTGAGATAGGTGTGCAATTCCACGGACATAGGTGACCACATCAGTTTTGTTATATGCCTGAACGGCACGTTGTACTCTCTCAACCAAGTGACGGTACTTTTTGGTACCTTGTTCTTGAAAACCAGTCACTCCTTGTAGGTATGCAGCTTTCTGTTTCTGGCAATCTCTGTCCAACCCTTCAAGTAGTAGCCAAAGACTTGGGTGACTACACCTGATCAGCGACTGCACAGATAGTTTTTCATGTACAACTTTGACTGGTTTACGAATAGTCCGTTGACGAACCGTCCGCATGACGAATCGTCCGTGGACGAAACGTCCTCTGACGAATCGTCCGCTTGACGAACAGTCCATGACGAACAGTCCGTGACGAATCGTCCTTGGACGAAAAGTCCGCGAATCCGAATAATGGCGTCGTTCCGTCGGGTCTGAGATCACACACTGTAGCGATATCCTTGATCCCACCCATACGTTCTTACCCTGCTATATATATTGTTGAATGTTAATTACACATGTTAAGTTAGGCAGAGGCCCTAGTTAATGATTAATTAATAATTTGATTGCGAAATTTCACATTGCTCTGTTTAATTAATTGACCAGTGCTATAACCAGTACTTAGGGGCAATATATATATAAAATAGGGGTAAACATTGCGGAATATAACAATGATCAATCACGGCATCAGCCAATGAGATGCGGATAAAAAGATCGGCTGCTGCGCCTGCGCGTTGAGCATCTTCAGTCTAGAGAGGAAGAACGTAATGGCCGAAGTTTGAACGGTCGCAAGTTGTTGATAATTATTGTCGGATATTATCGTGTGGTTTCGTGACATTCGGAACGATTGGAAGCCGGAGTAACGAACGATTAGTGTCCTAAAGTGTGGACTATATTGAAGGTCGAAGAGCGTAACGAACGATCGGTAGAACGCTTTACTTACCGGCAAGAGCGTGTATGCGTTGCAGTTTACTGCGTATACCTTAGATGTACAAGGTTACGCCTCGTGACATTGCGAAGTGATAAATAATCTACAAAGGTTACTTCGGACGGTAAATGAAAGTCGCAACAGTTTGTAAATTCGACATTGAACAAGAACTGTTCAAACCGTAAACAGCGACAGCAAAGATATTCGGCATTTGAGAAGAAAAGTCCGACAATTATCCGCAACGGAGAAATGAAGTCTACAGCCTGGAGATCAGCCATTGACGAGAATACGACGAAGACTGGCCGGTGGTGAATAACTACAAGAGCTAAAGAATTCAACGCGGGAGGGTAGATATTAAAGTTATATCCCTTAACATTACTTTAATCAGTACTGGTTAAGTAAGGCTATTTAATAGAAGATTGTGTTAAATCAGACATTATCCCAAACCCTTAGAGATAGGATTTTGTGTGCTGTACATGTTGACATATATTAATATTCATATGCTAATATTATTTTTATATAAAACGCTTGACTTGTTAATTCGATGACATATAAGGCAATAACCCACATTACAGCGAATAGGAATATAGTATGCAAATGAGTAACTTGATCTCAGCTCTGAGATCTGGAATATAATACCACCCGAACTATTGAGCCATAGTGTGGTCTTAGCATTCTGTTACACACACACACACACAGGTAAATTTAAGATATACGGTGAATTTGAGTTATACTGTAAATTTAAGGTATACGGTGAATTTACAGTATACGGTAAATTTAATGTAGCCTATATATACGGTGAATTTAAGATACGGTGACTTTAAGGTTTATACGGTGAATTTAAGGTACGAAAAAATACAATGATATACAAACGCAGTCCTCGGTGTCAGTCCCGAAGGAACCACCGACTGACCTACAGATCTAGAGACTGACTTAGCAACTTAGTCGACTAAACCACATGGGTATAGGCCCTATCAACCGACTTAATTGCTTAGAATTGTCGACTAACTTACCCACTTTACAGACCTATAATGTATATGTATGCAGGGCCGGATTTACATGTAAGCCAACTAAGCCCGTGCTTAGGGCCTCCGGAATCTGGGGGGCCTCCAAAAGTGAACTAAAGATAAAAACTCAGTGGCTTATAAATTATAACTTATAAATTATAAGCCACTGGTTTTTTCTTTAGTTCACGATTGATTATAATCAATCATTTCATCTTACTTTTTTAATAGGAGTTGATGCGGCTAATGCGTAAGATCGAACACCCTTGCTCTTAGTCTCAGTTCTTTAATAATTAAGTTGAACGCTTGCGTGAAGTTGCGTCTCATCGATATTTATATTTCGTCTGGTAAGAACCTGCGACAACCGATAATTGTTTCATGCGGAAAGTGAGGAAAAACACGTTTTTGAATGTTTGATCGATGGTAAAAGTGCATTTTAGCGTACTATATAATTATGATTTATTCGCCATTGCATGGGTGTCACGGTTTTCACCGTTTCAGTGTATATCAGATACAAATCGAATTGACGAAAATAATTCTTGCAACATAGAGGTCGGATTCATAAAAATAATTTTTACTAAAATAGAAATGAGATTTTTTAAAAACAATCTCGCTGAAATCGAAGTTGGATTCAAGAATAATAATTTCTAATTAAACAGAAGTGATATTGATGAAAAATAATTCCTCCTTAAACAAAAGCTTCCAATCCAACTGGAGAAATGGTGAATTTAAGGAAATACTGTCATCAAGATTTGTATGACATCATTGTCAGGGACGGCATCAAAAGCGATTTTCCTAACCTTGAAGTGGTGCTTCGTATGTTTCTGAGTCTAATGGTAGGCCAAGCAAATTGCACTGTTCTCGCAGCTCAAGAGCATAAAAAAAGCGAACTTCGCTCCACGATGCACCAGAATAAATTCGATCTGCTCATTGAGCTTGCTTTTCATCGAATGCAAACAACTACGCAAAATTCCTTTTGATGACATTATCGCAGATTATGCGATGCAGCAATGCAGGAAAAGTTGATGTAAAATTTCATTGTGATTTCTAGTAGGCTATGTAGGCTATGCCATAAAAAACTGGAATAAAACTAGTGTATCAATTACAATTCGACTCGTTATAAAGACTAACAGTACGGTAGTTGATCAAACATGGATCACTGGCGCAATATGCATTAGGAATAAACTTAGATCTAGAAATGTGCATTTTGTCTGTTTTTATCCTTAAGTGGGGCCTCATAATTGAAATGGCTTAGGGCCTCACTCTGTTCAAATCCGGCCCTGTATGTATGTGTGTGTATATATGTGCGTATTATATGTAGGCCTATGTCTGTATGCTTGTGTTTGTATGCATGTATACATAGCCTATTTGTGTATGTACATGCGTATTCAGGTATGTGTATGTATAGTGTATGCGCCTGTAGGCTGTATATGTATGCGTAGGTATATGCGCGCGCGTGTGTATCCTATTATTTATTTATCGCCTTATATTTATAAGAATCTCAGCCGATGCTAAATATTCTTGTAACGGTGACAAACTCGAAGGTATTGATGACGTAAGGTAAGGTGACGTCAACGACCCTGAGAGCCGTAAGATGTCGCTAAAACGGGAAACTATCGTCCTATATTCTCTTCCGCCTCTGCAGCCCGTACTCTGATAGTGCCAGTCCTAAGCCTGTATGAATGAGGAGGTCGACCCTAACACAGCGTCGTCGTATATATACAACATTGAGAAATTATCTAAAAGAAATTTAATTAAAATATATTAAATGAAATATTTTCAGATTATATTCGTTAATACAGAAGCCACTAAACTAACTGAACAAATAGTTTATCCTAATCGACATAAACGGCTATTGATGCAATTTGTTAAGACAACACTAAATAATCGGTGGAATCTATTCTGTTCTACTTTCAGTAATCAGTCAACCGAACCAGTCAACCGATAAACGAATCAGCCAATCAATCACACAATCAGTCGACCAGCCGACTAATCAGTCAATCAACCAGTCAATCAACAAACAGACCAATCAGCTCATCAATCAACCAATCTAAAAACCGACCGAGCAGTCAATCAACCGATCAATCAGCAAACCGATTGACCATTGAATCAAAAATCAACCAATCAACAGACCATGTAGCCAATCAATCAATCAATCATGCAGTCAGTCAGTCAATCAATCCATCAATCAACCAGTCTTTGATCTTACTCGTTCTGTTGGAACAGTTCCGGATGAACGACTCGCTGATACTCCTCGCATCTTCCGATGACGATCTCCGCCATGTTTCGGGGACTCGCTCTACCTGCAGCAGACACGACCCCCATCAGGTTCCAGACGGTGAAGAGGACGAAGAACATACTCCTTAGGTTTCTATAAATGCTACGGTTTAACCCCATCTCTGTCTGCCTATATCTCCGTGTGATTGCCTATCTGCCTTCTGTCTATATCTCTGTATCGTAATCGTAACCTCCAGATGTCAGAAGCACCACTCGAAAGTCAGAAGCAGGGCACCAGCTTATTCACGAGCGCTGCGTCTATTCAGAAGGGTTGTCCAGAAGAGTAGTTCGAAGACGACCGAGTCCGGTAACCAAAGAACCAGAGGCGACAGAACAGCTGTTAATGTATATCTCTCTGTCTATTCAACTCGATGGCTAGTTGTTGTCTGTCTGTCTCTTTGTCTGTCTGTCTGTTTATCCGTCTGCCTCTTTCTCGTAAGCCGATTTTGTCGTCGAAATACTACCCAGCGGACTTTTCGCGTAACTTGCGACTAATTCCGAGTATTCCGCGTTGCACGCGAAACTGCGGACTGGAAAGAAAACCGAGTCGCGCTGTTATCTGAGCCTTGCGTGCAAGTTAGTCCTCTTGAAAAACTCGGATTGCATCTGCTCTGCTTTGGAGTACTGCAGTCTGACTAAGGCAACGGACGATCTGAGGGCTGTAGATTGTATCGAGTTACCTTCTATTTGTAGAGTAGGCTTATACAATGAGCGCATACGTCAGATATATCGGAGTGCACTTCGAGCCACACGAAATTCAGAGCTAATGAAGTTAGGCTCTCAAGTCATCAGTGCGGTTCGCATTGAAGGAAATATAACTAGAGTGCTATTTTGAAGCGGATTCGCATCAATTGGCGATATGGGCAGAGAACGAGCGAACGATTTAGACGGCCTGGAACTGGGCGTGTAAATCGAGGACTCCAGAGATATAAGTCGATCGCGGCCAGGCTAATAAGCGACCATGCTTTTGATGTAACAGTGGTATTTCCAACAGAGATCCTCATTGACGGACTTTCATGCCTGACGGGCTGGACCCGGCTATCTGATTCATATCTGATTGCAGACCTAGGCTGAATATCAAGCCTAGGTATAGGCGTAGGAGACGTCCCCTGTCAATCAATTATATTAATATTATTATTATATAGACCAAATCTCGTGGATGTCGACGTTGATGATGAACGATCATGTGATAATGGTCTGTCAAGACAGACAGACAGACAGACAGACAGACAGACAGACAGACAGACAGACAGACAGACAGACAGACAGACAGACAGGAGCAAACCAGTGCAGTTCAGAGCTGAAATGCCACCCGAGCAAGTGTCCTAAATGCAGTCCTTGGTCAATTAAATTTGTACTATAATATATAGACCTAGGCTATGCATGTAGGCTAATTATTGGCAGTTGTGTGACGATTGCCAATTTTAAGTTTAATTTTATGCAGTTTGGACCCATCCATAGTAGCGCTGCCTTACTCCATAGCCTATAGCCTATTACGTACGCAAAAAATCGTGACCCCACCCCCTGTTGCAACTCGTACATTTCGCGGACCCTCTCCCATACGTGAATAGCAAATAAACAAGACTAAGCCTACCCCGCCCCGTTTACAAAATTAATAAGCCAAAGTCATCTATAAACATTTATTTTACCGTTGGTTATTATTTATTGTTCTAAAAACATCATGCTTGCGAGCTAAAATGTGTTAACTGTAGTCTGTAGACTATCATGGTAGGCCTATAATTACTGGATATATTATAGTCCCAGATAGATCCGAGCAGAATTTTTGAATGCAAACCTAATCAAAAGCACCGAACGACTAAAGATTATAAAGTTAGGCTATAAATACCGGTAGGACGTCATAACGTACGTCATATAATTAGACATTCATTTTGCGTACCGGTATATGTAGTACGTTCATTTTATCGAGACCCCTCCCTGCGTACGTAATATTAGGCCTATATAGACAGCCCTTTAATATGACTTTTCGGAATTTATCGTTTTTCACTGTATTATTTTGTAATTATTATCCGTTGTAGCTATAGATTACATGCTCAGCTTAGGCCTACTGAAATCGATATTATGCCATGAGCTCAGTTGAGCTGGCACCCATCCGTCATGTTGTATTAGATAATAAAACATTTTTATCGCACGAGTTGCAATTGTCGCTGATGTGTACTCAGTAGCCTATACAGTGCAGTATGTAATATGTCTACAAATCTAACCTGTCACCTCCTGTTTCTTTTAAATGATGCGGCTCAGAACCATCACACGATCGGTTTCCAGTATGAGAATTGTAGAAACTAGAAAGTAACTTGTGGGGTCAGTGGTCAGGCTGTGAACTACGTGGAGTTGGGAACTTGGGATAAGAAGAAAGAAGTCTTAACTGCGGGTTTATAAAAAAAGACGGGGGGGGGGGGGTGGTTTAACTCCCCAACAATTCTTACCCTGTCGGTTGCTTCTTCTGTAGGCCTATTTAAAACCATGTTCATGTGTGTCCCTGCTCCTGCCTAGACAACTGTAACTCACTTCTTATGGGTCTCCTGAGCAACGTCTTCCCCTCAATCGGTCTTAAATATTTCGACTATATAGACTCAATAGCTCCACATCCTCGCTTGGGCGTTATCTCTACGAGTTCCGTGTGCTTCAAGTCTTGTAGTATCCTCCTATTATATTACACGCATGTGACGCATCCAATGCGTGTAATATAACAGGGGGTCTCAGGTTTACAAAGCACAACTGGGAAATTTCTTTATGTGCATGTCTCTCTGCCTGTGCGCATGTGTCTTCTGTCTGTCTGTCTCTGCCCCAATCAACAATATTGTCTTGTACCATTGTATGCAATAGAAAAGGCGTTTTGAGGGAATCATGTTTACTGCTGCAAAACGCAGTCAAAGCGTTGTTCCATTTGTTGAAGTCTACCACGCGAAGGCTGAAATCTAAGTGAAGCATTGCTTGTTTAAAAAAATAAGACTGCAAACACATGACTATGTATGCATGTATACATACTAAATCATCTATACATACAAATTTATACCCTTACACCTTACACTTACAGGCTCACGCGCATTATACAATTATACATACATTTAACATTGCATACTCGGTACTTAGGTCCTATACCGGTGCAGGTCCTATACCGGTGCATGTGCAATAGATATGGCCTACATTCATACACATGTTTACAAAGCAAAGGTAGACCGTAGACAGTTAGGCTACTTACAGAAAAGATAAATGCATACAAAGAAGCATACATGTACACGCATTGATAGATAAACACAAACATTGCAAACAATACATAGACATAAACATACAAACTTAGATACAGTATACATGCAGGCATACATAGCATCATGCAGCAACATAGTTGTATATAAGCATACATATTACGGTAATTAGGCCTACTAGTGTTATATTGAACCCTTATCAGTGAGATTATGTACATTTGGGTTCTTATGGCTCTGTAATGTGCTTTGTTAGGCCTACATTGCAAGGATGACCCTATAGTAATGAATAGGGCTAACTAAATATTTTTCACAACTGCATAATATGTATATTTTCGAACTATGAATTGAATTTAATTATATAAACATAATAAGCATGCATACTACATCATCCTATGCATCTGAATCTGAAGAACTGAATGCTGCTGGGTATATACGTGGCATTTGGTTTCCCTTAAGCCATTGCTATCAGAAAGAATATTAGAATGCGCGAACACAAGGCAATCGATCTTTCCACAGATGCAAAACCGACAGAGATTTCACAAACAGCGAGTTACTTATTGCCAATGATTTTCAGGTTTAATATTTCATGTCCTCAGCCTCTCTTCTTTACTTTAGAAATGACTGAAGTCCATTTCAGTCAGACTTGGGTCAGAAGTGCCTCTGAATCGTGTAGTGGCGTTTTATAAATGCCTGATGCTTGTATAGACCTAATGTATAACACTGGGCAACAAATTTTCATGAAAGTTTTGTATCTTACATGAAATTCATAATTTCCTACAGATTTTAAGGTGCTGAACACGAATATGACAATGAAATTAAAGAATTAGCTCCAGTTTCTCTGATATCATCAAGAGTTTCTATAAATAGAACAATGCGTAAATATGACATTTGTACCGGTAAATGTACGCTTCTACATCCCACTATCTCTTGTATAACTGCTCAGGATTATGTCTGGTGAGCATGCAAGTAGGCCTATGTATGTAAGAGCACTTGCTACACCGCCTCTTCAAGACCCTAATCCGAAGCACTCCCGACTACAGCACGGACACCGAAAAGGAGTTTCATGAAGAGCATATGCATTGCGAGTGAAGGACTGCTCACAGTGCTTCTAAAGGGTCCCTACGCGGTGGCCTGAGGTGGATTCAAACCCATAACCTTCCTGCTCCAAGGCACTGAACATACCCCTACACCACCGTGCGCCACATAGTAGGCCCATATATGTAGTCAGCCAACATGGAAGTTTCTCTAGTATCGTTTTCCATGTCTGCAATGTCTTCTTGAAAACGTTCGTGTGATACATAGGGTCATAGACAACATGTCCGTAACCAAATCCTTGTAGTTTTCTGCCCTGACATTCCAGTGGAAGTTAGTTAACACCAGACGAAATGAATCCTAAGCTTGTTTCTTGTCGCCCTGAAGCAGGATGTCAAACATCTCATCTCTGACTAGCTATCTTACTGATCTGAGGACCAACAAAACATCCTTCTTTAATTTCTGCTTCGCCAGGGAATTTGGCAGCCAAGTATTACACTAGCAAGACTGTCTGGGTTTCAACCATTGCTAGGCGTTGCACATAACCTATATACTTCTCTCCGACGCCCAGAGATTTCCTCTCAGGCCAGTTTCTCTTCACTTAGTGCAAGGTCCTTGCTCGATTGTCCAATTCACATTGAAAACCTCAATATTTTGTATAATCCAAGCTGTGGACTCAAGAAAGCCAATATACTTTCAAGTCACAATACAGATGTCATCTATACCTGCTGTATTGAACAGAATTCAACAGGTATTTTAGGTTGTCGCAGGTTTCCTTCATGTGGACGGGAATGGATGAAAGCTGGTTTCCAATATGCAGCAGCTCCGCATCGAGACTCAATTTCGTGGAGTCTGCATGTATGAATAGTCGCCATTCTTGAGGGTCATGTTTGATTCCGAGGGCATTCATCAGACAATCTACATTGAAGCAGAAGACAGAGTCATCTTCCTTGGTGAAATTTTCCTCAAACTGTCCATGACGAGTGTGAAACAATGTCACTCGGGCATTTTCTGGGAGAAGATTCCATTCATTTAAATCTTGATCCAAGTAACTCCGCCTTGGCCTTGGATAGGTCCAGGAGGCGAACAAGATCGTTCAGTTTACCCTGGGTGAGAATATGTGGCACAGATGATACACCTTGGCAGACGTAAGGATCATTCGATCCTAGACGTCGAAGGCTGCGGAGAACCCGAAGTCGCTTCGTTTCCCTCCTCATCGTCTGAATCAATTAAAAATTCTTTCGTTGGATCCAGAACGGGAAGTCCTTCGCCATGCAGAGTGGGTCGGATTGCACATGGTATATTGGGGGTACGCTATTGACCACTTCCATTTCCTTGTCATTAATGCAGAAGTAGGTGAAACCATGCAAAAGTAGTAGTCATATGCATGATTGCTTGGTTCTCTCCAAACCATTCAAACAGCAAAGGTCACCGGCCAATTTCTCGTCTTTTAACTACTATGGATTTTTTTGCTCACTGTGGAGGGGTTGCATGGCAGGTTAATGCATTACGACACATTATTGTGTTGCAATATGTAGTTTGAAATACAGCGTTGAGAAAATTAATGGTCATGATGTAGCGTTTTGGGAAAAGCTACAAAATTATACTTATTTTTATCCATGTTGGCCATAACGGTTAATTAACTCTATGCTGCACCAGAGCGAGGCTGCAGACATTACGCCAGCATGACGTGTGACCTTTTAGATGACGTGGCGAAGGTGTGGGCGCCGCTGATTGGCCAAGAGCGGCACGTGATCTAAAACAGCGGTAAAAGGTCGCTTCCGATTGGCTGTTGGGCAAATCTAGGTCAGTAGGACGAAGAGACGCGAAGAGGTGAAAACGGACGAGAAAGACTAGGCCATCTTTTTGAATAGAAATTCGTTTAAAACTAAGTTTTCGGGCATCTAAATTAATAAGGAAGTCAACTAAATTAATAGATAATAAAGTAAACGACCGCTGGTCGCCTCCGGTGGAAGGAGAACGTCGAAATAAGCAAAACCGCTTAGGAATCAGGGAAGTAGAAATAAATTAAAGTGTAGCGTGCTGAATCTGTAAATGAATGAATGTTTAAAATGGCCGGAACGCGTTGATATAAATTATATAGCGCATTACAGGTAGAGCGAAGGATAAATTAGCGCTTGTGTTAAGAGGCGTGAATATATTGAAAGAGTTGCTAGAAGTAGCCTTGCGATATAACTGTTGCTGTGGTCGTGGTAAATTAGTGCAAAGTGTTGATGTTAATTCATTGCTTTCGTGTAACTGATTAATAGCGTGATTTGACCTTCTGCAGTAGTTAAGGAAATAAGAACTGAACTGATAGCCTAGTTATATGCAGGAGCATAAAAGATAGGTATCAAGTAATGCAAAGTGTGTCATAATCAGCCATAAATGCTGTGTAGTGTTAGGAATACTTTGTGTTGAACTGATAAGTATTATAGGCAGAATTGTATTTGCACAGGTTGCTGCCAATTGTATATTAATTAAGTAATAGTGAAGGAACAAATAAAGCGTTGCATATTGAACTAGAATTGAAGGTGATTCACTGACTGACTTGCAATTAGTTGTAAAACAGAATAATCCCATGTCTCGTGCCAGCTCTTTGAGGGGCGACGCCCTAGAGGAATCGGATGATTCGGAGGGAGGGCGGACAGTCAGTAGTGATGAGAGATTGATAGAGCGCCAGATATATCCAGCCAAATACTCTCCGCCACCTCTTCAGGAGTTCGAGTCCCTTTCGCCCAAAGCTGCCGCGGGGATAACGAACTCAGACGAGCACCGGAAAGAGGGTGCTGTCGCGCGTCGACAAACCGCCGCGGAGACATGTCCTGTAGGCCCTGGTACCCATGAAAGAAGTGAATCTGGACGTTCCACCCTGTCGTTCACACTTGAGGTTCCCGTAGGTGGTTCCCTGTCGCCCCGGCAGTACGCCGCCACACTAGGGGAGGGGGGCGAAAGTAAGCGAGTAAGTGGGGCATCCCTTGCAAGCGCTTCCGGTCCCCTAGCGGTTAGGGCGGGCGTAACAAATGGTACCAGAAGTGGGGTAGAAGTGGAACAAGGGGAACAAGTGGAACAGGTGGAACCAAGAAAATTTGGAAGGACAGAATTTCCTGGAGAGAGAGAGAAGTGGGAAGGCGAAGAAATGGCTTATTATGGCGCTAGACCCAAGCGTCCTTCGGACTACCCTGTTACCGCAGCAATTGATGCGGGTTTTGATTTTGAATTTTACATGAGAGATAAACAAGCGAGGTTGGTTAACAGAAAGCTTGGAGGAAATAATTATGAAAGTGAAGGTTCGGAGGTAACTGATCTGCGACCCTTTCATAACGTTCTGTTGCATCCTAATATGTTGAATTTGGATAAAGGTTGTGTTGGGATCCTTGCTAACTCTGAGTGTATAGTTTCAGATATGGAGGATGGGGATTCGGCGCTGCCGAGGGAACTGGGACTCCCGACTTCGGATGCACATCCCGGGCACCCAACCCTAGTCCACCCTCGGGCTACCACCTTCCCACCACCGCCTCCCTCGTCGCACCCTTTCGCCGTCCGAGCCCCTCCTGCTGCGACCCCGAACACAATCGGTGGTGTCGTCAAGTCGAATCCTTGGGTGAGAACCGTCACCCCGGTCACAGCCTCGGTGTGCAAACTGTCCGTATCCGTCGTGTCGTCGACTCAGTCAATCATGTCGACCTTGTCCTCGTCGTTGAAACCACAGGTTACACAAAGTTCCGCCTACCTGCCCTCGAACCTTGGCCCTCCCGCTTACCTGTCAGGTTGTCAACCAACAACCGCTCTGTGTCGGCCAGCTTCCGCCTACGATGAACGATTCTGGGTAACCACACGAGCAGCCCAGAACAACCTGGAAGCGAAGTTCCATGTTGTGTCTACATCCGGGAGCGAAAACAGTCAGTTCCAGTTCGAACAGTATGCTGAACCGCCTACAGCTGAACCTCAACCAACGATCCAAGGTCGTTTTCAGCCGAGTACGACTCCATCCTCGTCGGTCACTGTGCAGTCCCAATCACGCGTGAGCAGAACTGTTGATTCGAAATCCAGACAGTATATGAAATTGGACAGGTACAATGGAAAGACATCGGTCGAAGCTTTCCTAAAGAAATTCGAGATCTGTGCGAACAGTAATGGTTGGACAGATGGAGAGAAATTCGCCCAGCTGACCTGTGCCTTGACAGAGCCAGCTGACCAGTTGCTCTACGAGTTCGACTCCGAAACCATAGCATCCTGGTCTGACCTGGTTGATCGTCTACGCCTGCGGTATGGAAGCTCCGATCAAGCCGTCCTCTACCAGACCCAATTGAACACACGACGGCAAGAGATGGGTGAAGACCTCAGCTCTGTGGTACGAGACATTCGACGAATCATGATCCTGGCGTTCCCTGGTCCCACCTCGGTGCACAGTGAAGTCATAGCGATTCGTGCCTTTCTCGACGCCCTGCGAGACAGAGACTTAGCCATGACGGTTCGTGAGAGAGAACCTACCACCTTGGACCATGCTTATAAGACTGCCATGCGTTTAGAGGGTTACCGTCAAGCAGATGATGGTAACCTTGGCCGCGATGAACATCGACCCAGTCGGGTAAAAACTGTAACGGAAGTAGACTCTGCCCCTGCTGACAGTCAGAGACAATTCCAAGAAATCGTGTTGAATAGGCTGGAGCATATGGAAGCAAGAATAAACGCCATATGCAGCAGCCCCTCCGGAGATGGACAAATTCGCCCCTGGTGGCCCCGAAGTCAAGTTCCACCCAGGGCGGAACCTACCTTCGGAAGTCAGAGAACAGTTAACCGGTCATCCAGGGTCCCCGCGGGTGACCGTCGCTGCTTCGAGTGTCAACAACCCGGTCACTTTGCTCGAGTTTGTCCCACTCGTAACCACGACTCGACGCCGGAGGAGGAGGGAGAAGGACTGGAACAAAATGAAGCACACCAGGTTCAGCAGAAGAGGCGCCCTGCGCAGTGTCGTCGAGTCATCGTCTCAACCGCTGTCCCGGTGTCTTCGAACTGCAAAGTAAAAGAAAAGCCTTCAGTGAGGCGTTCGAATCCAAAAGTCGCTGGAAAATCCTGTGTTATCCCACGAGCATCGGTCGAAGCGGAAGCGCTACCACCAGAAAGAGTTCCTGTTCCAGCCAGTCCTGGGGGGAAGACCTACCAGCCTAGGGTGGTGGCCCGAGTCCCGCCTCGTCGGGGTGTGCATCTGCCCTCCCACTTCGCCAGCCCTACCTGCGGTGGAATGTGGCCTCTACCGACTTTCGGCGGGCCTCGTGGTGCTAACATGCATCCTTCCTCTGGTCTCGCCGCCTATCGAGACAGAGAGAGGAAACGCACCAGAGTTCCGCAGAATCGTCACTTTCTGTCGAGAGGCACCATTCCTCACCATCGCTGGCGAGATCACCAAGAAAGCTTCGTGCAGCCTGGGGGGGTATAACGAGTAATGTAGTGTAAGGTGATGGTAACGTCGCGTAATGGCGACGAGTAGAGACTGTGGCGAGAAGCCTAGGTTTTAGTTCCTTTCGATGAATAAAATGTTTATTTTATAACTTTGATCTAGGTTAGATCATTGGGGTAGATTAGAATTGTTTACTTGTGTTTTATTGCATTGTTGTTTTTATTGCCACAGAAGAAAGGCAAAATGTTGTGCTTGCATGTTAGTTTAAGATTTGATGTGCATAACCTCGATTGCAGATTAAAGTTGAATCTAAAATGTGCTAGATTAGGAGAAGATTGCATTTGTGCATTGATTGAAAAGCAGTCTGCTAGAATTTGGTGAATTATCCTGATGTATGCATTGGCCTGAGTAGTCGGTAAGTGAGTAAGTTGTAGACTAGTAGGCAGACTGATGTTGTTGCAGGCATTAAGAATTGCATGCGAAGGTGAGACTAAGGACCTGTTATTTGGTAAGAGCGGTAATCCGTCCAATCGTCGCTATTGGTTGCTCAAGTGTACTCTTTCCTGTGTGGAAATGGAGGTGTAGAGGTCATGGTGCATAGGTACGCTTCTCTAAGCGGTAAGGCCTGGTGTAGGTAGCTCAGCCTTCATGTAATGTGTCTTGCCTGTAATAATGATTAGTGCCAATGTCTATGATTTTTATCTTACTGGGAGAGTACGGCTGTGGAAATGGTTTGACATAGGATAATAGAATTCTTAAAGAACACTGCATATATGCAAGATTGCTGTTGATACTTAGCTATTTGTCATGTTGAATAATAGTCTAAATTCTTATATAAAAGTTGTTGTAAGGATTGAGCTCCTGATTAAGCAGTAACTGGGAAACAGTAGTAAAAATTGACTAGGAATCTAAGGTGGTATTGCCCTAAAGAAGTTAAGTAAACAGATCGGTGGTAAACTTGTAGGTAGACTGAAATTGTTGCAGGCATTAAGGGTTACATAGAAGAGGAGACTGGTGGTCTGTTAGTTAGATGAGCTGTAATCCGTCCAGTCGCAGTTATTGGTTGCTTGAGAATTTTCCTGTGTGGAATGAATGAGATGTAATAAGCGGTAATCCGTCCAATCGTCGTTATTGGTTGCTTGAGAATCTTCCTGTGTGGGAATGAATGTAATAAGCGGTAATCCGTCCAATCGTCGTTATTGGTTGCTTGAGAATTTTCCTGTGTGGGAATGAATGTAATAAGCGGTAATCCGTCCAATCGTCGTTATTGGTTGCTTGAGAAATTTCCTGTGTGGGAATGAATGAGATGTAATAAGCGGTAATCCGTCCAATCGTCGTTATTGGTCGCTTGAAAATTTTCCTGTGTGGAAATGAATGAGATGTAATAAGCGGTAATCCGTCCAATCGTCGTTATTGGTTGCTTGAGAAATTTCCTGTGTGGGAATGAATGAGATGTACTCTTTCCGTTGGTGGAAATGGATGTAAACTTCTTCCTGTGTGGAAATGAATGGATGTAATAAGCGGTAATCCGTCCAATCGTCGTTATTGGTTGCTTGAGAATTCCTGTGTGGGAATGAATGAATAAGCGGTAATCCGTCCAATCGTCGTTATTGGTTGCTTGAGAATTTTCCTGTGTGGGAATGCATGAGATGTACTCTTTCCGTTGGTGGAAATGGATGTAAACTTTTTCCTGTGTGGAAATGATGGTGAGATATTCTTTCCGTTGGTGGAAATGTGTGTACTTGGTCCTGTGTAAACTTCCTGTGTGGAAAGGTGACGTAGAGGTAACAGCGTAGGTCATGGAGTCCATCCGTCCTAGTAGGCATAGGTACGCTTCACTAAGCGGTAATGCCTTATGCAGCTGGTTCAAGCCTTGTTGTAACGTGTTGTGCCTGTAATAATGTGTCAGCTACTGATGTGATGATTTGTGCCTGCTGAGAGTTAACTTTGGGCTGGATACATAATGACAGAAAAATGATTCATCTTAAGGTTAGTTGCTTTTTGGATGAAAACTGCTTTAAGTCAAATTGCTTATATTTCGTGTTAGTCTAAGTTGTCGTTAATGTTGTAGCTAATAACATGTTAACTGCGCTAGGATTATCTGTAGGATTGGGAGCCGAAGCATGATTGTATGTGTTAGAGGACATTCTCTTGGTTTGTGGCTTCGAGCTGTTGCTGAAATGGATTGTAGTACATTGTTTACTGTAACTGTTTGATGTGCATTACCTGAAACCTGGGTGGGAGGATAACCCGATAGCACCTGATAATGTGTAAGAGTATGGATAATATTTCTATTGGGATTTCCAACCCTGCTTTAGTTCAGAGACTTTGTGTCTGGTAGTTAGTAGTCCCGGGGTTCGTGGAAGCAGAGACTGGTGATTAAACACCAATGGCCTGTATTCCGACGAGGATTGGGTAACCAATGGACGTAGTTAGTAACCCTAGTGAGGTAAAGGCTGGCCTAGTGGTATGCTTTCTCTGAATCGCCTGATACCCTGACCTTGTGCCTTTGCTGAATTGTGGTCTGCGTGGAGTAGGGAGCGAGAGTGAGTTGGAGACCTTCAATTTAAGTAGACGTCCCTCCCTCTTTTTGCTGGTGATTCCGAACGTATGGTTTCAGGGAGATTGCAAAATAAGGATGTTACATGAGCGTAAACATTGCCCTGCAGTCACCTTGAGAATTTAAGCGGCTGTGTTGTTAGGGTTAAGTTGTTATGAGTAAAGCCGTGCTAAGATGCCGTACTTTGTATGCCTGAACTTTTTCAACAAGCGTTGCTATGAGGCTAGTTAGTTGATTTCTCCTTTTGTGAATTAGGAACCCTGTTGGTTCTTAGAGTTAAAATGAGACTTCATACAGTTGCTGATGTAGAATTGCCTGCTTACTGTTCAGACTGTTCTCAAGCGGCAATGTCTTTTAGTATAGTAGTGATGACCCTGCCTTAGCAACTCATGTACAACGGATTCAGTACGCGACCACTGCTGAATTTTCCAGTAATATGGAAAATTCGGGTTAAGGAGAGGAGAGTGTAGCGTTTTGGGAAAAGCTACAAAATTATACTTATTTTTATCCATGTTGGCCATAACGGTTAATTAACTCTATGCTGCACCAGAGCGAGGCTGCAGACATTACGCCAGCATGACGTGTGACCTTTTAGATGACGTGGCGAAGGTGTGGGCGCCGCTGATTGGCCAAGAGCGGCACGTGATCTAAAACAGCGGTAAAAGGTCGCTTCCGATTGGCTGTTGGGCAAATCTAGGTCAGTAGGACGAAGAGACGCGAAGAGGTGAAAACGGACGAGAAAGACTAGGCCATCTTTTTGAATAGAAATTCGTTTAAAACTAAGTTTTCGGGCATCTAAATTAATAAGGAAGTCAACTAAATTAATAGATAATAAAGTAAACGACCGCTGGTCGCCTCCGGTGGAAGGAGAACGTCGAAATAAGCAAAACCGCTTAGGAATCAGGGAAGTAGAAATAAATTAAAGTGTAGCGTGCTGAATCTGTAAATGAATGAATGTTTAAAATGGCCGGAACGCGTTGATATAAATTATATAGCGCATTACAGGTAGAGCGAAGGATAAATTAGCGCTTGTGTTAAGAGGCGTGAATATATTGAAAGAGTTGCTAGAAGTAGCCTTGCGATATAACTGTTGCTGTGGTCGTGGTAAATTAGTGCAAAGTGTTGATGTTAATTCATTGCTTTCGTGTAACTGATTAATAGCGTGATTTGACCTTCTGCAGTAGTTAAGGAAATAAGAACTGAACTGATAGCCTAGTTATATGCAGGAGCATAAAAGATAGGTATCAAGTAATGCAAAGTGTGTCATAATCAGCCATAAATGCTGTGTAGTGTTAGGAATACTTTGTGTTGAACTGATAAGTATTATAGGCAGAATTGTATTTGCACAGGTTGCTGCCAATTGTATATTAATTAAGTAATAGTGAAGGAACAAATAAAGCGTTGCATATTGAACTAGAATTGAAGGTGATTCACTGACTGACTTGCAATTAGTTGTAAAACAGAATAATCCCATGTCTCGTGCCAGCTCTTTGAGGGGCGACGCCCTAGAGGAATCGGATGATTCGGAGGGAGGGCGGACAGTCAGTAGTGATGAGAGATTGATAGAGCGCCAGATATATCCAGCCAAATACTCTCCGCCACCTCTTCAGGAGTTCGAGTCCCTTTCGCCCAAAGCTGCCGCGGGGATAACGAACTCAGACGAGCACCGGAAAGAGGGTGCTGTCGCGCGTCGACAAACCGCCGCGGAGACATGTCCTGTAGGCCCTGGTACCCATGAAAGAAGTGAATCTGGACGTTCCACCCTGTCGTTCACACTTGAGGTTCCCGTAGGTGGTTCCCTGTCGCCCCGGCAGTACGCCGCCACACTAGGGGAGGGGGGCGAAAGTAAGCGAGTAAGTGGGGCATCCCTTGCAAGCGCTTCCGGTCCCCTAGCGGTTAGGGCGGGCGTAACAATGACCCACATAATATGTAGGCCGACTCAATACTGAGACATTTGTACGTAACCATCTCTGTCTCTTCTGAATGAGAGCTAATCGACAAATTTTACCATCATATTCGTGTTCAGCACCTCAAAATTAGTTAAGATTTGCTATTTTCATCTAGGATACATTTTGTGTGTTGACCAGTGTAATTATAATGCCTCCAGTGATGAAAGTCTCTCTGTCTGTCTCTCTCCGTTTCTGTCTGTCTGTCTATATATCATGATGATGATGGTTCTCTGCCCGTAGACAGGTTCATTGGCTTACCGTTTACGCCCCTGGGGATGAGTGAGGTGGTTTCCCGTTGCCTTCACCACAGACAATGATGGGTAAGCAACTTGCCCAAGGTCGCTCCACAGCATCTTGCACCTCCGCGTCCCATGTCTATATATATATATATATATATACTCTATATATGTTCTCTCTTATATAAGTTATATATATATATATAAATATATATATATATATAGTCTGCATGTAAATAGGTCAGTGCAACTGGGTGTGAGGTCTCTAAAGCCGCTATATAAATGGTGCTGTGCATATCTAGTGGCATTTGGTTCCTGTAGCGTCCCTTGGTCTAATAAATCCCTATTTTATTTATTTATGCACCCATGCACACATTGCACAACTTAGGTGCTTACATGGACACAGCACTCTACTTTTTCTGCACTTGGCTTCACAATTTTGGAGTCCTGCTTGACATGCATGGCATTCAAGATAAAAGTAAATAAAAGATTTGAAATGGAAATTGATGTACACTATTACAAGTTTACTAAGTATAACAACCATAACATAACCATTAATTTTATTGAACCCAAGTAAGAGCAATGACATCGAAAAATAGGTACAGTTAATCATTTATTGATCCGGAGACATTGCCATAATATTTAAAATCTATTTGTTTCAATTCAGAATGATTTAAAGAAACAGAACGTACACAACAGTTGCAAAAAATCACCATATTGTGCAAGCCTATGAGCATGCATTCCTGTTATACTGACCTCTGAACACATCACAAAAGTTTAAACATGTTGGTAATGTAAAATATATAACAATTTCAACCACTCACAACAATGTCAGTTTCTCAGATATGCAAAGCAATTTTGAAAACATTATTAAGCATATCATTGAAGAGGTCAAGCTCTACAAGACATGAAGATGAGGCAGTTTAAAAAGGCTAAGATTTCTTACATACAGAGTGGACTAGGCCTATATGTAGATAACAGAACTTTAATATATTTATAATTGTTTCTGTGGTCTTCACTGTCACGAATATTGTTGCTTTAAACTCGCAACTGCATTTTGGCCACTTTTACAGTCATATTGGTGGCAAACGATTTTTTCCATTCAAAATTCTTTCCGTATTACAGAATCAGAAAGTACAACAAAAGTTGTATAAAATCACCAAATTTTGCAACCATATGTGCACTACCGTAGTTCCTGAGATACTGGTCTCTGAACAAATCCCCACATTAAAACATGCAACAAGTGCTTCCAGCCTAGCTCTATATCCGTCAGGCATGAAGTGCATATACATGGTGATAGGCTTCTAAAAATTTCAATATACATATCAAACAGCAAAAGAGCGAAATTACAGCCGAATCTGAGATAGGTCAGTTACAAAGTACGGGTACCTCACATAGTCCTATATATGATGATTTCACATATATCGACTGGTTTCAAAGTATGCAAAGAAACATAAATATATCCATTGGTTTCAGTATAATTTAACAGTGGAACCAAAGATGAGAGACATAATACATGTCAATTTCTATCTCCCGGCATTAATATTAGAAGAAATAAGATATCACCAAAAACATAGTCATGCAACAAATATCCATTGGTGTCAATGTAATTTAGGAAACAGTGGAACCAAAAAATGAGACACAATACATGCCCAGTTCGATCTACCGGTATAATTATTAGAAGAAATAAGAACAGTGGAACCAAAAAATGAGACAATACGTGTCCAGTTCCATCTACCGGTATTTTTATTATTAGAAGAAATAAAATAGCACAAAAAACAAATCATGCAACAAATATCCATTGGTGTCAATGTAATAAATTTAGGAAAACACTGGAACCAAAAAATTAGACACAATACATGTCCAGTTCTATCTACCGGTGTTATTATTAGAAAAAGAAATGATAGCTCTAAAACATAGTCATGCAACAAATATCCATCGATTTCAGTGTAAATTAGGAAACACCGAAACATAGGAACCAATGAATGAGTAGCATAATACGTTTTCAGTTCATTCGGTCAGTATACATATCCCACAGAACACAACAGTACAAGAATACAAAATAGAACATTATCATGATAGTAAAAGAAGAAAAAAGATAAGAGGCAAACCGAACTAAATGAATACTACATTAATTCATTATTATAATATATAACTGTGCGGTCGGAAGTGATTTCCAGATGGTGGGACCAGCATATATGTTTGTATGGGCATAGATGCTGTAAAAATTTGCTTACGATCTGGTAAAATGCAGATATTAATCTATAAAAATTTCTTAAAATAGTTATCAAAAATGGAAGGTAGTAATTTCTTTTCACATCTGAACATCTGTTCAGCAAATAAACACAGCACATACTGCTTAGTACGGTATCTACCACACACGATTTCTCTGCTACAAAGTGAACTAAACTTAATTGTAATATAAATTTTATGTTCCTGCGGCACGCATGTCCTGGATAGACAAAAACAAATTGCCCTTTTGACTAAATGTCTGTCTGGACCCAGTTAATCTGAATATCAATAATCAAAAATGTAATAAATGCTTAGAATTAATGCTTAAACGCATGACCAACTCAGCAGAGTTATTTCCCAAAAATGTTGGGTCGCATGATAGAGTTCTTTCTCCTGGTGGCCGATACACGAATGGGAATAACCTTTGTTATTCATATGTTAAAATCTGATTATTCTTGTATTTGAATATGCACGCATCACTTATGCGTAATGTTTTTAAATCAGAATGCGGTCTGAAACTGAGAATTAAGGTCAATACTTACTTACTTATTTAGTTGCTATAACATGCAAGGTGTTAAGTACATAATAGTACCTGATGCTATGGGTATTCACCATTAAATGGAAGAATTAGTATTAGTTTAAGGAGATAGCAGGATGTGGTAGCAGATCAGTAAGGGTTTAGTATCAGGGTAGGTTTTTCTAACTAAACTAAAAATAAAGACTAATAATCAAAAGTAAAGCTAAAACTGGGACATTATTTCAAATAGTGTTGTTTTAATAGAGTATTTATTTTTTTTAAATTTTTATTTCTTTATTTCTGTAGTGCCCCTTCAAGTTTTCAACTCACGAGATGCTCCCGACTACAGCGTGGACACTGCATTGGAGTTTTACGCCGAAACGCCAGAGCAATTGCGAATGAAGGCCTTGCCTGAAGACATGATCGTGGAAGAAGACAACCTCACAGTGTAAGTTCAATTCGAGTATTACTCTGAAATAGTAGTTAAATTGTAATAATGATTATTATGCACTTCTTAGACACCGCTATAAAGTGAGTACCAGTTGATGGCACTGAGAACAATTGTAAGTTGAGGTCTTGATGAAGTTCCTTTCTCTGTAGCTGCAGCTGAGATGAATGAGTGTGTGCTCTACACAGTAAAATGTAGGCACTCCAAGCAATCTAGATTTTCCACCTGTGGCAGTAACCTTTAAGATAATGTTAGATCCAAACTTCATGGTATTGAAGTGAAGTGCTAACGACAGAATTGTCTTGACCATGATGGCTACCAGTCTTTTTCTTTGCTAAAAGTTAGCCATGCTATGAATTGCACATTTGCTATATATATATGGTTATATTAATTTGTGCTTTATAATGATTATTGTAATGATACGATAATAACGCAGCTTTCTCTAACAGCACTTACATGTCCCTCGAGTAAAAACAATAAAAATAATGATATGACATGTCTTTAAGCTAAATGATTTTGTTGATAAGCTCAGACAACTTCAGTGCACTAGAAAGGCAGGAAAACATTGCCTTACCAATTTAACTCCACCCATACTCTGTTGGTGCCAGTTCCATACCTAATGGAGAAGGGATATGCTCATCATCTATATTCTGTGAGCTGGTGTTGTGGTAGTGGTAGGGGTTTGGGGTAATAGTAAACACTCTGGCATTAAGAATGCATGGATGCGAAATCACTTCCCTTCCAAGAAGTTAATTCAACCCTCCATTCGGCAGTTAGCGTTGGTAAATTGGGCAGTATAGGACGGGATGGACGCCTTGCATGACTGCCAACGGTTAGAGTCGACTCCTGTAATAGCTTCTGATCATCTATTCATTACTGATTGTAATCAGTAATGCTGTGCCAGTTTGAAAATTAAACAAAGATTATAAAAACCAACTGGCAAGCCGTAATTACTTCATTTGCGACTTTGCAACATGCTTTATCTCTGTACTGTAGCACTTTTTAAAACCATTCTGTCTGATGTTTGAAGTGCCTCCGAATCATAGTGTAGCACTTTTATGAATCCTTGATCATAAGTTTGATTAATGTTATTGTTGTTTATTCCATCCAGAAACTGTAATGTTCAAGTCTCGGATGTTGAAGTTCGACGCCTCAGGCCACAATATGGGACTTGGGTGAGTTGTAAATGTAACTTAACATTTATTTGGCTCCCAAAACTAAACATTTACATTGCTCCACATCAGTAGTACTTTCTCTGATATTAAATGTTAGAAGTCATTAAGAATTAGAATTTTATTCTTCATCAACCAACACCAAATCCAGTTCTGTTCTCTTATTTAAGTTTTGTCGCATGCGGCGTAAAGTACCTTGGAAATCTTTCGGCACTTGTTAGAGCAGAAATTTAGAAAAGTCTTCACCATTTGCACCCGCAATCATAGTAATTATGTATGTAGTTTGCCAAGTATATAAATTGTCTCTTGTCACCATTCTGATATATATGAATAGACTTGAACTCTCGCAACTTGGCCTTGATTCGAATTTGACTTTCTGACTCTGATTTCAAGTCACGACTGTTGGGTAGAACAGACAACTGTAGTACCACGACTTCAGTTACAGTTTTAACAGTTCATATCAATGCACATGTTAAAATTTGGTTAGTAGTGAAAAAATTTATGCTTCATTATTGTGCCAGATTATTGAAGAGGTTAATTTATTGTTTTTAAAAGCGTTATTTATCTGCATTAACATCTCATTGCACTGTCATTTGTGTCTATGTTAATTGTGTGTTTTGATGTATTTTTATGTGGATGGATTTGGACTCCACGTTTAATTACTCAGACTTGGACTCAAAAAGCTGTGGTCTCGGCTCTGGCTTGACTTGGACTCTACTTGGGTGGACTTGACTGCATCACTGTGTATGTAAGTGATGAACTTCTGAACCTTTGAATGGTGAATTTGAAATACAGTGGTATTGTATCATGTAGGTAATTAATCGCCTTTGTTTGACTCTGGTTCTTATGAGCCATAGCCTCTGCTTGTAACTTGTAGGGTCGCGGTATTACCGGGTTAAACAATGCAGGTAAAACATGCTACATAAACAGCGGAGTTCAGTGTCTGAATTCAATCTCTGCGCTGACTGCGTACTTTCTACAGGAAAGATATCTACAGGATCAGATCACGTATACCAATCTCTTCTTTGAATTTAATGTAGTAGTCATTATGGTAAACATTTAGGTGAACTGAAAAATTCTGTGCTGCTACTATGGTTTAAAATAAGGTAAATTATTTAAATAATCAATGGGCACTGCTAGGAGAAATGCATTCTGAGATCAATATCCATCAAACTGAACCTAATAGGATCCACAAAACCTCAGAAGCATTGTTCCAGATTTAAATTACAAGAATCAATTTGGTTTATTTGAGAAATCGTATTGTTATTATTAATATTGCATATTTTTAAAGCTTAGTTTGGCTTCATTTGGTCCTAACGATTTAGCTACTCTGGTTCAATGTCATTTAGTGGCTGACTCTCTGTTAGACTGCATGCATGCTTGAAGCCTACTTATTTTCATTCAGCATCAATTGATTAATAATTGTAAAGTTGTGGGTTATTATTATTATTATTATTCTATTTTATTAAGCACCGCAATCAACAAGCAAGAAGTCGGCCTCTAAATATGTAACACAGGATTCGGTGATTTGGATTGTCAGTCTAGTTTCTTAGTTAATGATGATGTCCACTGGGTTTCAATTGTATTGACAGGTTGGGTCAATCCATGACGATTGTAGATCGATACAGTGAACTCCTAAGAGCAAAGTGGTCAGAAAGATTCAAGACAGTGTGGCCGTCTAATCTTTGGGCAAGTGTCACTCAGTTCTGTTATCGCATGTGTGTGTCAAACTCTTTTACCCAATTATTAACACTAGAATTGATATGATATTGATGAATGCCTTAAGATGAATTTTATGCTGTGCACTGTAGCCATGAACAGCACAGTAACTGATTCAGCTGTGAAGGAAACTTTGTATCAGTCAGCTGCTTATAAATATCTCATGTGAGAGACCACGAAACAGGCATTGCAGAATCCGTGATTATATGATACTTTCTTTCAACTATGGATGAGAATTTACATGAGTTCGTGGATCAACCAATGATAACTCTCTTTCTAGTTTACTGTATATTCTTTTGCCAGATGTAATATTCTAGTTATTAATTAAATTTAACATCTTGCAGCCTTGTTCTTTGAATGACATATAAAAGTGTTTAATACTGATAATGATACAATGTTTCCTTGCAATTGGCATTCAATGTTATGCACAGTCTTAAAATTTCCACTTTTGTCAGGTATTTTTAAGATATGTGGGTGTGTTGATGCTTGCAGGACAAAATTTCTGAGCTTCATGAGGAGTTTCAGGTGGACCAGCACCATGACGTTGCGGAATGCATAGGGGTCATGCTGGACCACCTTCATGATGACTTGAATAAAAAGGTTATAATTATTTTATGTTATGTATTGCTAGTTTTAAAATGGGGACAATGGTGCTGTGGTATGTTCTGTGCCTCGTGACTGAAGGATTGCAGGTTCGAATCGACCTCAAGCCATTGTGTAAGGACCTTGGACAAATTGCTCATTCATAATTGTCTGCAACGGAGAAATCACCTCACTCATCTCATCCCAGGTGGCTTTAAAGTCATGGACCTGCCATCAGGCAGAGAACGCATCATTATGCAGTTCTTCTTTGAGCTCTTGTATTCAATTATTCATTTGGAAACTTATATAGCGCCACTTCAAGGAAGCTACTCAGTGGTGCTCCCGATTTCAGCGCCCCCAAAATGAACAGTTTTATGTTTAGTGAGCATGGATTCCATTTACAATTTAAATTATTTATCAACTTTGTTAGAACACTGTAAGAATTGGAATGTCAGACGATGAGGATGCTGGGTGTATTTGAATGTTCATTGTATTTTGGATTTTAATAGTCAGGATATTTTAAGGACTTTTGGAGCTGTTTCTGTGACTGAATGTGCCAAGGTGTATATTTAATGTTCAGATTGTGTGGGTGTTTTTGATGCAGGCGAGAAATCGACCAGCACCAGCCTCGGCAACCCTGACCCCATCAGAGGAGGCATGGAAGAAAAAGGCCATGACAGATGACTTGCTGGTCATGGATTTAACCACGGTTGTGATGATATTCGTGGTTGTTTGTCACTAACGGTCTTATTTGTATTGTGATTGTAATTATGACAATTTAGATTGCATCACATGTGGTAGCTACTTCTAGGGTGCTTTTCGAATACTGTTAACTTTCAGCATATAATTATGCTAGGAATAACGGTTTATAATTGTTGTTTTAAAACATGGAGATTGATGTTGGAAGGCTGCTCCATGAACACGACCAGCAACCCGAAAGGACCATGTGCAAGGCACCAATACATCGGTGGCTTTAATGGTGACTATTTAGGACCTGCTCTGCTGTTTTATTTTTCTTACGAGGTATTCAATTTCTCTTGTGTGTTACTAAAAATTTCTAAATTGAGAATTGTCAGCCTTAGTTGAATTCCTGAAAATCTCCGGCTTAGTATGGCTCTGTTATATTATGGAGACAGTAGACTGTAAGCGTTATTTTGTTATCTCACATGAATATTGCCTCCTCATGAAAAACTAATCAGTGTCTCTCTGAATTTTATATATTCTTTGGTGCTGCATATGAGTTTTTTAAATGTAATATTGGCTCAATATTGCATTGTTGTGTCATGGCTGGTTTTAGGGCCAGAAGCAGTTATCTGTCAAGTGCTCGAGGTGTGGTGCAAAGACGTCTACCTTCGAGACATTCCAGATTCTGGAACTTCCTATGCCATCCAAAGTCCGGTTTAGCTTGGCTGTGAGTTCAGCACAAATCGTTTTGAATGCATTCAATCATTCAGAAGACTATACAGGATGGTGCAAAGAAAGTTGGACCGTCTAGTACAATTTCAAATAATAAATTTGTTTTAAACTTTTCTTCTCGGAAAACAAGTAAATTGTTGCCAAATACTAATTTATACAACATCCGAAATTAAATTCAATGTGTCTTCCTCGGTTCTCAGCAGGTTTTTTTTATAGACGGCTGTGCCATTGCTTCTCTTTATAAACCTCTGAAATAATTTTTCCCACTCTTCAACAAAGGCCAACTTCAATTGGTCAATTGTTGCAAATTTACGATAAAGGTACACTTTTTGTTGGAGGCTCCTACGTAGCAGCTTAAAGTGAATTCGAAACTGGAATCCTTCGGTTCCAAAGCACTGAACGCACCACTGCACCACCGTGCCCCACAAATAAAAATAAATAAAATAAGTAAGCATTATCATGGCATTTCAGCTGCCTGCTCTATCCAAGAATTATGACGAGTAGATTGTATCATGTAGGAAATTAGCAGCTTGCATATGGTTGACTCTGAGACTAAAAGCTATACTAGCCTCTGCATGTAACTTGTAGGGTTGTGGCATTACGGGCCTTAAGAGTTACGGCAAAACATGCTACCTAAATAGTGGCCTCCAATGCCTGAATGCTATTTCAGCCTTGACCACATACTTCCTCACTGACGCTTATCATGAACATCATGTCAGGTAATCCAATCTCTTCTTTGAATGCATACATGTAGAGTCGTTACATGGTAAATATTTAGGTGAACTAGAAAATTCTGTAGAGCTATTATGGTTAGAAATACGGTAAATTAATTATTTATAGAATCAGTGGGCACTGCTAGGATAAATGCATTCTAAGATTAATATCCATCAAACTGGACGAAACAAGATCCACAAAGCCACAGAAACATTGTTCTAGTTTTAAATTACACGAATGTACTTTGGTTTCTTTGATAAATTATTTCACTATTAATATTTATATTAATTTTTGTTAGCTTAGATTGGCTTTATTTGGTCCTAATGATTTAGCTACTCTGGCTCAATGTCATTTAGGGGCTGGCTGTGTGTTTGAAACTTTGAACCATAATGCATGCTTAAAGGCTATTTATTGTCATTCATTAATGAACTGTAAGGTTGTGGGCTATTATTATTATATAAGACAATCATTTATTAAATGACCTAACAACTAGTAACAAGCTTATTATTATTATTATTATTATTATTATTATTATTATTATTATTATTATTATTGTAATTCATTAAGCACCACTATCAACAAGCAAGAAGCCTGTCTTTAAATATGAAACATAGGGTTCAGTAGTTTGGATTGCCAGTATAGTTTCTTCGCCAATGATGATATCCACTGTGTTTCAACTTTCAACTGTATTGGCAGGTTAGGGCAAACTACAACCATAGTTGACCTATATGCTGAGCTGTTGAGAGCACTTTGGTCAGAACAATTCAAGGCTGTAGAACCATCGGATGTTTGGGCAAGTGTCACTCAGTTCTGTTCTCGCATGTGTGTGACATTGTCAAACTCTTTTAACCAATTATTTGCAATAGCATTGATATGATATTGATGAATGCCTTAAGATGAATTTTAATATACTGCAGTGTAGCCATAAACAACAAAGTAATTGATACAGCTGTGAAGGAAACTTTGTATTAGTCAGCTGCTTATATCACATGTGAGAGACCATGAAACAGGCTTTGCAGAATCCCTGATTATAATTATGATACTTTCTTTCAACTCTGGATGAGAATCCACTTGTGTTCATGGACTAACCAATGATAACTCTCTTTCCAGTTTACTGTATATCCTTTTGACAGATGTAATATTCTAGTTATTAATGAAATTTAACAGCTTGCAGCTTTGCTCTTTGAGTGTCATGATAAAAGTGTTCAATACTGATAATGATACAATGTTTCCTTGCAATTGGCATAATATTGTTATGCATAGTCTTAAAATATTCACTTTTATTCAACTATTTTATGAGTACTGTTCTCGTTGTCTTAAAGATATGTGGGTGTTGATGCTCTGCAAGACATAGTGTGTGATCTGCACGAACCATTCAAGGCTGACAGGCACCATGATGTTGCTGAATTCTTGGGGGTGATGCTCGGCAACCTTCACGCTCACCTCAATAGAAGGGTTAATTTTTTATGTTATGTATTGCTAGTTTTAATATGGGATGTGGGGGTGCCGTGGTATGTTCTGTGCCTCATGACTGAAGGTTCGAATCTACCTCAAGCCATTGCGTAGGGCCCTTGGACAAATTGCTTATTCATAATTGTCTGCGAGGAAGGCAACGGAGAAATCACCTCACTCATCTCATCCCCAGCTGGTTTTAAAGCCAGGTAGAGAACTATCATTATGCAGTTATTCTTTGACGCTGTCTAACGACAAAGCACTTTTATTCAATTATTCGTTTGGGAGCTTATATAGCGCCACTTGAAGGAATCTACTCAGAGGCGATCCCAACTTCAGCGCCCCCCAAAATAACAGTTTTCAGTTTTTTGACAAAGAATTTTAGTAATGTCCTAGGGTGTAGGCATCACTCTAACTAGATGCTCCCGACTACAGTGTGGACACTGCATCAAAGTTTTACACCAAAGCGCCTGAGCAATTACGAATGAAGGCTCAAGGGCAATACATAGCAGCTTAAAGTGGATTCGAACCTGTAATCCTCCAGTTCCAAAACACTGAACCCACCACCGTGCCCCACAAATAAAAATAAAATAAATAAGTAAGCATTGTCATGGCACTTCAGCTGCCTGCTCTACCCAAGAATTGTGACGAGTAGATTGTATCATGTAGGAAATTAGCAGCTTGCCTATGTTTGACTCTGAGACTTAAAAGCTATACTAGCCTCTGCATGTAACTTGTAGGGTCGTGGCATTACCGGCCTCAAAAGCTACGGCAAGACGTGCTACCTGAATAGAGTAGATTCCAATGCCTTAATGCTATATCTGCTTTGACTTCATATTTCCTCACTGAGCATCACGTCAGGTAATCCAATTTAATGCATACACGTAGAGTCATTACATGGTAAACATTTAGGTGAACTGGAAAATTCTGTAGAGCTATTATGGTTACCACTTTAACTCCACCCGTACTCTTTTGGTGCCAGTTCCATACATAATGGAGAAGGGATGTGCTCCATCATCTATATTCTGTGAGCTGGTGTTGTGGTAGTGGGAGGGGTTTGGTGTAATGGTAAACACTCTGGCATTAAGAATGCATGGATGCGAAATCACTTCCCTTCCAAGAAGTTAATTCAACCCTCCATTCGGCAGTTAGCGTTGGTAAATTGAGCAGTATAGGACGGGATGGACGCCTTGCATGACTGCCAACGGTTAGAGTCGACTCCTGTAATAGCTTCTGATCATCTATTCATTACTAATTGTAATCAGTAATGCTGTGCCAGTTTGAAAATTAAACAAAGATTATAAAAACCAACTGGCAAGCCGTAATTACTTCATTTGCGACTTTGCAACATGCTTTATCTCTGTACTGTAGCACTTTTTAAAACCATTCTGTCTGATGTTTGAAGTGCCTCCGAATCATAGTGTAGCACTTTTATGAATCCTTGATCATAAGTTTGATTAATGTAATTGTTGTTTATTCCATCCAGAAACTGTAACGTTCAAGTCTCGGATGTTGAAGTTCGACGCTTCAGGCCACAATATGGGACTTGGGTGAGTTGTAAATGTAACTTAACATTTATTTGGCTCCCAAAACTAAACATTTACATTGCTCCACATCAGTAATACTGTCTCTGATATTGAATGTTAGAAGTCATTAAGAATTGGAATTTTATTTTCCATCAACCGACACCAAATCCAGTTCTATTCTCTTATTATTTTAAGTTTTGTCGCATGCGGCGTAAGGTACTTTGGAAATCTTTCGGCACTTGTTAGAGCACAAATTTAGAAACTTCACCAGTTGCGCCAGCAATCATAGTAATTATGTATGTAGTATGCCAAGTATATTTGTCTCTTGTCACCATTCTGACATATGAATAGACTTGAATTCTCACAACTTGGCTTTGAATTTGACACTGACTCTGATTTCAAATCACGACTGCTGGGTAGAACAGAAAACTGTAGTATATACCATGACTTCAGTTACAGTTTTAACAGTTCATATGAATGCACATGTTAAAATTTGGTTAGTAGTGAAAATAATTTATACTTCATTATTGTGCCAGATTATTGAACAGGTTATTTAATTTATTGTTTTTAAAAGCATTATTCATCTGCATTAACAACTCGTTGTACTGTCATTTGTGTCTATGTTAATTGTGTGTTTCGATATATTTTTATGTGGATGTATTTGGACCCATGTTTAATAACTCAGACTTGGACTCAAACAGCTGTAGACTCGGACCTGGCTTAGTTGGACTTGACGGACTTTGTGTGGGTGGCCTTGACTTCATCACCACTGTGTATGGAAGTAATGAATTTCTGAACTTTGGATGGTGAATTTGAAATACAGTGATATTGTATCATGCAGGTAATTAATTAGTCGCCTATGTTTGACTATGGTACTTAAGAGCTATACTAGCCTCTGCTTGTAACTTGTAGGGTCGGGGCATCACTGGACTGCTATCTGAATAGTGGAGTGCAGTGCCTGAACTCCATCTCAGCACTTACTACATACTTTCTCCAAGGAAGATTTCATCAAGACCACATCTCGTAATCCAATCTCTTCTTTTAATTTAATGTAAAGTCATTATGGTAGACATTTAGGTGAACTGGAAAATTCTGTAGAGCTATTATGGTTAGAAATAAGATAAATTAATTGTTTATGTAATCAATGGGCACTGCTAGGAGAAATGCATTCTGTGATCAATATCCATCAAACTGGACCAAACAATATCCACAAAACCACGAGGCATTGTTCTAGATTTAAATTACAAGATTTACTTTAGTTTATTTGCGAAATTATTATATTGTTATTGTTTATATTGCATATTTGTTAGCTTAGATTGGCTTCGTTTGGTCCTAACAATTTAGCTAATCTGGTTCAATGGTCATTCAATGGTTGACTCTCTGTACCTTTGAACCTCTTTGAATCTCTTTGAACCTTAATGCTTAGACTGCATACTTGGAGCCTACTTATTTTCATTCAGCATCAATTGATTAACTGTAAGGTTGTGAGTTACTATTCTATTTTATTAAGCACTGCAATCAACAAGCAAGAAGTTGGCCTCTAAATATGTAACATATGATTCGGTGATTTGGATTGTCCGTCTTGTTTCTTAGTTAATGATGATGTCTGCTGGGTTTCAACTGTATTTGCAGGCTGGGGCAATCGATCACAATTGTTGACTCGTATTCTGGACTGCTTAGAGCAATGTGGTCAGCCAGGTTCAAGACACTGTGGCCGTCTAATCTGTGGGCAAGTGTCAGTCACTCAGTTCTGTTCTTGCATGCATGTGGCATTGTCAAACTTTGTAACCAATCATTTCGAACAGCATTGATGTGATATTGATCAATGCCTTAAGATGAATTATTATCATGCAGCAATGTAGCCATGGACAGATAACCGTAATTGATTCAGCTGAGAAGGAAACTTTGTATTAGCCGCTTATATCTCATGTGAGAGACAACGAAACAGGCCTTGCAGAAGCCATGATTATATGATACTTTCTTTCAACTCTGGATGAGAATCCACTTGTGTTCATGGACTAACCAATGATATCTCTCTTTCTAGTTTACTGTATATTCTTTTGCCAGATGTAATATTCTAGTTATTAATGAAATTTAACATCTTGCAGCCTTGTTCTTTGAGTGGGCACCCCGTCAAAAGGGCGCAAGACAAAAGGGCGCCGACATAAGGGCGCCGACAAAAGGGCGCCCGACAAAAGGGCGCCGACAGAAGAGCGGCGCTCTTAAAAGAAATACTATCGATGAAGAGTCGGCCTAGACGTGATAATAATTATTTATGAGCAAATAAGCAGCTCAACGACGACGCGACAAAAAGCAATTACTAATTAATTAGTTCACACATTGTGCTTGTTGATACCTAACATGGTCCGTGGACCTGAAAGAGGTGCTAACATAAACAAATCAAGTGCAGAAAGCGGTAACATAAGAGGTTGGAAAGTTTGTTATCACGTGATATGAGCGTCATATAAAAGCAAAAGAAGCAGGTCAGCTCTACTACATGTTTGAAATCGTTAAAATGGAGGAGATTGCATCGCAGAACGGGAAGGCCATTGTACTTGTTGGTGGATACAGATATCGAAGGGACAGAGAAGGCAAAGACGGAATCATGTCATGACCTAGTTTTAACAACTTTTCAACTTCTCATTAAATTCCTTGTTTAAATTCCTTGCTTATATCTGTCAAATAGTTTCTTACCTTCTTCTTAAACATTACAGTCATATAAAACATGTAGTGGTGGACATATTCAAATCATTTATTTCATCCGCGATATCTTTGGCGATATTATTTCTTTTTTCGCCCTTTTGTCGGCGCCCTTTTGTCGGCGCCCTTATGTCGGCGCCCTTTTGTCGTGCGCCCTTTTGACGGGTCACCCTTTGAGTGACATATAAAAGTGTTCAATACTGATAATGATACAATGTTTACTTGCAATTGACATTCAATGTTATGCACAGTCTTAAAATTTCCACTTTGTCAGGTATTTTTAAGATATGTGGGTGTGTTGATGCTTGCAGAAAAAAATTTCTGAACTGCACGAGGAGTTTAGGGTGGACAGGCACCATGACGTTGCCGAATTTCTAGGTGCCATGCTGGACCATCTCCACGCTCACCTGAACAGAAGGGTTATAATTTTTTATGTTATGTATTGCTAGTTTGATATGGGATGCAGTGGTGCTGTGGTATGTTCTGTGCCACGTGACTGAAGGATTGCAGGTTCGAATCTACCTCAAGCCATTGCGTAGGGACCTTGGACAAATTGCTCATTCATAATTGTCTGCAACGGAGAAATCACCTCACTCATCTCATCCCAGGTGGCTTTAAAGTCATGGACCTGCCATCAGGCATAGACAGAACGCATCATTCTTTGACACTGTCTAATAACAAAGCACTTGTATTCAATTATAGTATAATTAGTAATTATAACTAGATTTAGCATTATAGTGCTATTATTATTAAAACTTAGTTTGCATAGGGCAGCCAGCCATTGGCCCTGGCAGCCCCGACAAGTTACACTAGTGGACAGCAGCATTGGATTGTGACTGAGAGGCTCTGGAACATAAATCCTGTCTCGCGTCGGGGTCCAGAGGACCTCGACAGTCGATGTCCGATATCGGACACAAAGACGAGACCCTCAATGTTGATGGGGCCCATTGTTTCCACGGCTGCAGCTATGGGAATAAATTGGAATCTTCTTTGGAATCTGAATATTTTGTAAGTTTCCTTGTGGCAACTTTCTTTGATGCCCTCCCGGCTTGAGGACATAAATTATGATGCTGTCCACCACCCTTCACATCCCATATATACCGTAGGCCTGCCTATTGCTCCAGATGATTAGAGATTATTATTATTATTATTAATATGTAAAAAAAAGCCTGCATGTTGTTGTTGAATCTTTTCTGATGCATTTTGAAGGTTTGAATTCAAGAAAGGTGGCGAGCGTGGCCGAAGACTCGACACCTATGTCGATTTCAACATCAACGCTCTGGACTTGAGTCTATTCTCTACTACAAGGCAGCCAGGCTATCGTCTGATAGCCGTAGCTGTGAGTTTTCAAGCTGCTGTAAATAAAAACTGGTTAGAAATTCTGTTTTTTAAATATTTTTGCTTGTAGAATATTGAATTTGGCTGTAATTGCAGTAGAAAAACCAAAGCACTCCCTTGAGGTAGCACTTTACGCAGCCATGGTACGAAATGTTAGCGACTTCATTTTCGTAGCTTCGGCATATGAGACCATGTCACCCTGGCTATCTCATCTTCCCACGAAGAGTGTACATTCGGTATACCAGTACTTGTTATAGCTGAGTTGGCTAGGAGCAGAAAAAATCTGGAAAAGAATGTATGCCCTTGTGGGATTTGAACCACAACCTCTCAATTGGCAGTCCTGCATGCAAACTAATATGCAATCAAGAGATAGGCGCTTATTGGAGTGATGAATAGATGGATTGTTGGATAGTTTAGGATGTGTGGGTGGATTAATGGGAAGCAAGTATGGATGGGTGGATTGATCAGTATATTGTTCAGATTAACTCACTCGCTCTTGGAATTGATTAATCATTTCAAAGAAGAGTGATTTATTTCAGAATCAATCTGGCACGCTGGACTCCGGTCACTGTAAGTGGAATATTCTTACTGTTCTGTCATAAAACTTTTTGTTCAATCTTTCTTGACTGAATGCTAAAATTATTATACTTATTCTCAGAAGGCATACAATTTATAGGCAACGTAGCGTAGCTATTATGCTCTCGACAGGTTGTCTTAATGATGTTCCTCTGAAGCAGTATTAAGCAATAACTTCTGTTTTAAGCTGTATTTTATCTTGACTAGTTAATGAGTCTATGATTTTCTATTTTGTGCTTATAGGCACAGCATTCTGTCGAAACCCAATGAACGGAAGGCAATGGTTGAAATTTGATGATCATCAAGTGGCAGAAATGTCTGCATCCAACATAAGAGTGAGCACTGGAATAATATGTATGACTTTAAAAGTGTAAGCAATTCTGATATTTTAGAGTGCACTTACAGTACTCTTAAACGTGAAGAAATGCATGAATTTTGATATTTCCTTGCAATCATTTGTGGCTTGCATGCTTTTTTAACTGCACTTATTTTGCTTGTGTTTGATAGCAATATAATTGCTTTAAAAATATTGCTATCAACTCTGTGTCGCTCTTCAAAGTTGAAGCAGTATGGAATTTGTGTATTTGTAGACATCGAATGCTTATGTGCTGATCTATTCAAGGGACCCGGTGAATCATCTGAAGGTATTGAATTAATTTCCTTATTTACTTTGGCATCATACAATACCATGCACTGCATTTAGTATATTACCATTATTTACCAGACTATTATTATCAACTGACTGGGGTACCCGGCATTCCCCGGAAAATTTAAGGATTCGCCTCGCTCCGGCCAATTCCTTCCCACCCTCACTGCCGGCTTCCAAACCTCCCGCTTCTCAACCGCCATTCCGCATCCTACGTCACCCCCACCCCAGCTCACCCCCACGACCACACCCCATAATATATCAAGTTCTATATTAGCAGTCCTGCATGCTAACCACTATGCAATCAAGAGTATGTTTCTTGTGTATATAACAGTATAGAGTGTAGGTATGTGCTTATTAGAATGCTGAATGGATAGATGAGGGGTGTTAGATGGATAGTTTAGGATTTGAAGGGTAGATGGATAGGTGGATAAATGGGAATCAGGGTGTGGATGGATAGATGTATCGATGTATTGTTGAGACAAACTCAATCGTTCTTGGAATTTATTAATTATTTTTAAGAAGAAAAGTGATTTATTTCAGAATCAAACTGGCACATTGGACCCTGGGCACTGCAAGATGAAGATTCTTATCCTTCTGATATCAAACTTTTGTCCAATCTTTCTTGACTGAATGCTCAAATTATTATTGTTATTCTCAGAAGGCATACAATTTATAGGGCAAACGTCGCTATTATGCTCTCGACAGGTTGTCTTAATGATGTTCCTCTGAAGCAATATTAAGCAGTAACTTCTGTTTTAAGCCATACTTTTTCTTGCCTTGTTAACGAGTCTATGATTCTCTATTTTGTGCTTTTAGGTACAGCTTTCTGTCGGAACGCAATGAATAGCAAACAGTGGCTCATGTTCAATGGCCATCAAGTGTCAGAAATACATGCATTCAAAATAAGAGTGAGCACTGGAATATTAAATTGGCTAGGAATGGGACAAAAATATATAAGGTGTTCCCATATAATAATATGCATGACTTTAAAAGTGTAAGCAATTCTGATATTCTAAATGCCTATGCTACTCTTAAAAGTGAAGTGATGCTTGAATTTTGATATTTCCTTCCAATCATTTATGGCTTGCATTCGTTTTGTACTGCACTTAGTTTGCTAGTGTTCATATTGCTTTTGAAAGCAATATAATTGCTTTGTAATATGTTGCTATCAATTCTGATTGTGTCACTCTTTAAAGTTCAAGCAATACGGAATTTGTGTATATTTGCAAACTTTAAATGCATATGTGATAGTGTATTAAAACAATGCGGTCAATCATTTTCCGGTATTGAATTAATTTCTTTACTTCCTTTGGCATGAGTGCATTTAGTATGTTGTCATTACTTACCAGACTATTATTCTTATTATTACTATTAATGCTACTACTGGTGTCATTATTGATATTGTTAGTATTGGGGTGCCGTATTGCCATCATTATTATCATTATTATTATTGTTGTATTATTATTATCATTTCGAGTTTTAAAGTATTTTTATTGTTACTATTAGTTCTAATTAAGTTTCTAATTAAATATCAAATACATTTATGAATAATAACCAAGAAAGACGGGTCAGGGTTAGTATAATCTAGCTGCTTTCTTGTCTCCTGTTGATTGTACTTGTTGATTCATGATTGTAACTGTAATTTCCTCGGCTGAGCTATTGCGCTATATACAAATTATAGGCTGGTAAAGAGCAGATGCTACTCTCGGTATTACAAATTTTTAAGGGAATTCGTTGTGGCATTATTTGATAGTTATTGACTTTTAACGGCTTCTTGTCCTTTTCATGTTCAACATGTTCAAAAAAATTGTGAAAATATTCCCAGTTTACTGTTAGTTGTAGTTATGATTCGTTTTTTGCACTTTTAGTCATGTATACCAAGTTGCCATCAAATCTTCCCACCGACATGGGGGAGAGGGGTTAGTGTATTCATCCGAGTTGGCTAGCAGTGCAAGCAAGCATTTGAATGCCGGCCTCTCAATTGATGGTCCAGCACGCTAACCACTACACCATTAGGAGTAACTGTAATTTCTGCGTTTTGAAAATTTGATTATTATTTCATGTGAAAGGAATTCTTTTTGGAAAGCAATATGTGCATGTCTCTGGATTTATATAGCTCCTGTATGTGCTGCTTAATCTGGGAACAGAACAAAGAAGAGATGGAATTGAAGAAACTTCACGAGGGAGACCGACTGGTGGATTGTTCGAAGGACCGCGAAAGGGGATTGTGACAGCGATTATTACGAACAACGACACCCGAGACAACAAAACAGATCATTTCACAGTTCTGGCATTCTGTCCGCAAAGGATTGATGAAAAGTTATTGTTTACTGGTATGCTGATGGGCAATATCAAGAACAGTAGCTTACTGGAAATGATGCTGTGCCATCTTCTGTATTATTTTCATTATCATTTTCTATTGCTATCATCTTCTACTCGTAATGATTATTATGAACAGCATCATGATCATCCTGTACACCATTATCATCATCATCATCATTGCTATCATCAATACCATTTCCACCACAACTATCATACTTGTCACCGCTGACTTTTGCAATTTCAGACTTCCATCTTCATCGCAATCATCACCTTTTCCAAAACCACCATGTTGATGACAAATCATTTGCTAATTGATAAAACTCCAGAACTACCGGTAAACAGCGTTCAACGTCGTATATAGACTATAGGCCCTAGTCAATTTCGTCTCTCCTCTGTTTTCCCTTGTTATTGAACTGTTAGCTATCATATTAAGTTATTATTAACTAGACTTTTCAAACTAGCCTATTGTGATTCTACTGTCAATCCTATATGTATACTCTAACCTCATGACCGCCATCATCAATGATTTCCGCTGTAGCATCATATGCTGTCTCTTAGACTTGACCTTCCTGAAATGGACTAAATATCCCGCTATAGCGGGCTTGATCCGGTGCGATTCAGCTGACTTCAACCATGGCTTTGATTTATTTCTTATCTATGCTGCGAGTGGAAGCGCATC
Source organism: Lumbricus terrestris (assembly GCA_949752735.1). Taxonomy (NCBI): domain Eukaryota; kingdom Metazoa; phylum Annelida; class Clitellata; order Crassiclitellata; family Lumbricidae; genus Lumbricus; species Lumbricus terrestris. Next base: position 13,809,903 of record OX457048.1, on the reverse strand, counting down.
GAACGAAGAAGAATCCGCCAATTTATTGAGCTTTGCAACTTAAAGCTGGAATTGGTTGAAAAAGCTCCAAGTATATGGTTAGTGAATTACTTAGGAATAAACTTAGAAATCCAGCAATGCCATAAAATGTAAACAACAATCATGAGCTGCTACTGGAATTGTAATTTCCTAATTTGTATAGCACCCTGCCAGAAATTTTTAGGAGCAAAGACTTGCTCTGGTTTAAACAATCATTATACTCCTGCTTTACATTAAGTGCTCCAGTTAACCTTTGAATTCTACCCTACCTTAACTTTTTCACCAGTTTATAAGCTGACGCCATTGACGCGAATTTTTCTTTGCCACTGATTAAGTGAAAAGCACAATAGAAGTCTGTAAATGCAATGTTGAATGAACTGAAAAGTTGTCTGATATTTACCAGATTGTACATTAACTTTACTGCCACACCTCACCTGAACTGGGTACTATAATCGTTATTGACTTGTTTATCACTATGTTTTAAAAACTGTTGATCTTGTGAACAAGAAATGATACTTTCATTTGTTTTTGTTTCAGTAACGTAGACAGCATGAGGTCCGCTGTGAAAAACTATAAACTGTATCTTCAGTTCGTTGAAGATGTAAACGCTGAGGTTAATCTTTGTCATTGTTTTGATCATGGCCTAAGAAGAAGAAGAGTTGTCCCTTAGACTAGAATTCAGACATCCATGGATACATGGATTTCACACGTCAGAGGTGAGGTGTGGTATCGTGGGCGCCCGCACATAGGGGCAAGAGGGGCACTTGCCACCCCTTGGAAAATCGACACATGCATGTATTTTTAACTACTACTTTTGAGTTTTTAACAAATTTCTTTGCATTAGAGAAATAATTAAACTAATGATGCAGAAAGCATAACTAAGAAATCTGCGTATAGAGACCTTTATACAAAATAAACATAATTTAATTTTTCTGCCTTGCGTTAATACTGTAACCATGACCAATTAACCATTTACTATTGGGTTTTACTCCTCTCGCAGACACCCATGCAATACTTACTGATTATGGTCTAATTAAGCTTTAGCCTACTTGACTGAAATATCTCTGCAATGCAACCTTTGACAACTACACAAAATATGAATAAATTGCACTAATGTACATTATAAATATTTGAAATTTCTCTACAACAAACTGAAATTACGTCAGGGAGACCCGCTTATTCGCCGGTTGTTTGTATATATCAAACCAAGTATGCAATAGTGAGATGAATATTTGTGTAGCAGCATGTGAGTATGCCTTGAACACTCCAATACAGATATTTGTTCGTGATAATCACCTGTTTGGCTGATAATTGTTCATAAAAGAATAGTTTAGCTGAAATTAATGTTTTCCATTTGATATCGTGACTTGCAAATAAAAATATGTATGGGGTATGTCATACCTCAAATCTAGCATTACAATTCGTCACCTCACCTCCGAAGGGTTAAATTGTTCTATTTGGCATTGCTGGAGTTCGAGGTGCCTCTGAGTAGTTCTCTAGAAAAGATGCTATAAAAGTCCTCTGAATGAATGAATTGAGTGTTAGCAATAATATTTTCTTAGCCTTCGTGTGTGATGGTGGCTAGTCTCCCTCGCCGTCTGACCATCCCACCAACACTGAATGGTCTGTATACTCGTAATAGCTGAGTGTATCGTGAAAAATTTCTGTACTGGTGAGGATTTCAACCTCTGTCTTCTTTCCAATACAGTTCAGCACTCTAGTCATTAGACTATTGCACAAACCCCTACCCTAGAGGAGCTATTCACATTTCAAAGACAACTAATTTGGCTGTTATTGCTTACATGATTGAGAAAAAGAATTCATTTTCAATTGATGCTTTTGTTGATTAATGCAAATGCATCAAGTATTCATTAATGATTGCTCATGTTCTGCTTCTTTCTTTTGTTCCTGACATTTGTTTGTCATAACGTTCATTGTGGGTTTCTTGTCTATGGGATTTTCATTAACTTTTGCTTTGTTCTGTAGATTTGGTTGAGAGCAAAAATATTCCCATTCAGAGGGATCATTCCCAGTTCACCCACGGCTGAAAATAAAGGTTTACCTTACCTTATATTGTTGACCTTGCTTTGTCTTGTTTACCTTGTTTTAATCTTATTTGTTATAATCTTGTTAACCTTGTTATAAGGGATCATTGCATAATTACATAATGCTCGAGTCGAAGGTGGGTGGGGTCATTTAAAACATTGTGAAACGTTACATGGGTGGGTGCGTTACGTAACACCTTGAAAAAAATGTATTAATGAATATTAAATACCATCATAATGGCTCTTCAGACATGATGTGACCGAAGTTTAAACTTCGTGACATTGATTTAAAATGTAACCGAAGTAGGTCTATAAATCTGAAGGAGATACGGCAGCAGTTACATGCCAGGTCAACATATATGTTCTTTCGTGCACACCGGTAACCACTGTTCGAATTGTTTGGATCTGTGATAGTTTTACCAAAGGAACAGCGTGTGACAGGTCTAAGTTCCTCTGGATTCCTGACATCGAAGAACCACTTTGAAGCATGTTTTACTTAATGGACACGAATCTCAAACACTTAAAATTGATGCTCAACAGAACTCAGCAATATTTCTATAATTATCGAGGTGCCCAGACTAAGTAAGTAATTAGTTTATCCTAATTTTTTTTATTAATTATTGAGCAAGTAGAATTTTATTCTTCAGGTAAATTTTAAAAAATTGCAGTTCAAGCATGATTGTCATTTATATAAATAAAACATTCTGCATATTGTAGGCCTAGCCTACTGTCAAATTAGCCTATAATTCACATACTGTGCTATATAAAATTCATTACGAAAATATGAATTATAATTACGCACTCATATAAGCCAAAAATGGACCTAAATCTCAATTTATTTTTCGCAACAATCAACGCTGGGGAGGGTGGGTGGGTCAAGGGCAACGTTACGGAGCGTTACAAGGTGAGTGGGTAAAAACATTCATTTTCGGCGTTACGTAATTATGCAATGACCCATAATCTTGTTTACCTTGTTATATCTTGTTTTCCTTACCTTATCTTATTAATCTTGTTGCATTTTGTTTACGTTGAATTATCTTGTTTACCTTATTTATTTACCTTGTTGCTTTTTATTTACCTTGTTGCATCTTGTTTACCATTCCGTATCTTGTTTACCATTCCGTATCTTGTTTACCCCATCATATCTTGTTTACTTTTCCGTCTCTTGTTTACCCCATTGTATCTTGTTTACCTTTTCGTATCTTGTTTATCTTTCCATATCTTGTTTACCTTATCTTATTTACCGTGTTGTTTTTTGTCTACTTTGCCTTGTCCTGCCCTATCTTGTTCACCTTATCTTATTTTGTTGCTGCTTCTTGCCTTATCTTGTTTACTTCATGATATATAGTTTACCGTACAGCATCTTGTTTGCCTTACTTTTACATGCATTAATTGGTCGTTATTGTAGCAGCTGATACCTGCTTCTTCAGCGGCTGCAGCTACGACATCTACAACTTAGACTCACACTCAACCAATATCTACGTGCAGAATCTCAATCCAAAGGTAACGGTAAAGCCAGCGCCACTACACTAAACTGTTCTAGTTGCCCTTGCTGGAGTTTGAGGTACCTCTGAGTAGTTCTCTAGAAAAGGTACCATAAAAGTCCTCTGAATGAATGAATTAAGTGATAGCAATAACATTTTCTTAGCCTTCGTGTGCGATGGTGGCTAGTCAGTCCTCTCCCTCGCCGTCTGATTATCCCACCAACAGTGTATGGCCTGTATACTCATAATAGCTGAGTGTACCGTGAAAAATTTCTGTACTGGTGAGAATTCCAACCTAGAGCTGTCTTCTTTCCAATACAGTTCAGCACTCGTCATTAGACTATTGCACAAACTCTACCCTGCTTTAGGAACTATTCACCTTTTAAAGGCAAACTAGTCTGGCTGTAATGTTTCCAAGATTGAGAAAAAGAATATGCCTTCAATTTATGTTATTATTGTTGGATGCAATTGTTTAAATATTGATTAACGATAGCTCATGTTCTGCTTCTTTTTTTCTTGACGTTTGTTCATCATTGGAGTTTTCCCGGGATTTTTAAGAACTTGTACTCTGCTTTGTAGGAATGCTTGGAGAGATCTCAATCCTTCAGTGCAGCAGAGATGGCAGAGGAAGTTGATGCCTGTTTAACGCAATACGCAATGATAAACTGCATGTAGTCTACCAATTATTCCTTCCGCCTCAACCTTCCTGTGGTCATGAGCTCCGTCCTCGGGGTCATAGTTTCTCTTTTCTGGAGAAAGATAATTGCAACTTTATCTCTAGAGTACCGTTCAAAAACACTTAATAACATAGCAAACCCTACAATAAACACAGATCAATTAATATTAATTCAAACTGAATATTTATTTTTGTTGCCTATAAACTGAGCTAATATGTAAAAGCTTTGTAAAATTACCGGTAGTTATATGTAACAGGCTGCGCTCTGCCAGCCTGAAGCGTTGACTAAAAGAAAATTAAGTTGAATTGAATTTATATAATCAATGGGCACTGCTGGGAGAAATGCATTCTGTTTAGGGCATCAAGTTCTGCCAAAGCAGTAGGGAACCAGATTATAGCCAACAGATCATACAGATGGCACCAATTCGGATGGCAATGTCACCTTGAGCAGGTTCAAGACAGAGTGCCTTGATGAAGATCGTGCAGTTACCATCTGCACCGGTGACATCGGATCGAAGAGTGGTGTGTTGGGTAAAACCTAAAGAGACTGAGCAAAGTCCAGCTGGAAAGATATTTTTGAAGATGGAATCAGACACCTACCTGTGGACAATGAGATCATTCAATCAGGACCAATCATGATCCGTGAAACCCCACTGACGCCAGTAACAAATATATTGTGCATGTAGACCCATTGGGCACTACATGTTGAATAAGTAGACTTGTAGACTTTATATCGTACAGTTCACCATCTTCAAACGACTGGTAGCTGCTTACAACAACTGTCCATTTTGTAAAATGCGAGCATTTCACTGTAAAAGCATTACTTAGAACTACTAAGAATGAGTGCTGTAGTTATTGGTATTATTATTTAGTTTAATTGTTCTTATCACTTTTACTAATCATTAGTTGGTGAAATACATACTGAATTTGAGTGAATAAAATATTGTTATTTATTTAATTGGATATTTTGTATGTTGCACTTTGAAGGTTTTGTTTTTCTGAATAATAAATTGAAAATCACATCTCACATTACTTTTCCTGTACTGAATTTTGACTTGCATCTAATCTACTTGAGTAGACACTCAATCGTTTGCACTTGCATTTCATATTTGAGTGACATTGTCTTGATTGTTTTTAAGAACTGTTTGAGTCATCCATAACTAGCCTAAGGTGAAGAAAGGGATCTTTGAAGTATGAACATTTCGTCATTCTGCACCTTCCAATGCCAGACCAGACAGACAATGTGACTAATAGTTGAGCACAAAACTTTTCAATTCATTCGTAGTCACCCTCAAAGATACATAGGCCTACTCGGAGGCATTCCAGCCCAACCTTGGCAATAAAGAAGAGTTTTCATATGCTTATGGTGCATTGTATAATTGTACAAAAACATTTAAAAAGTGCCTCTACTAGGGTAAACCGCTCGCAGTGCCAAGGCCACGAGAGAAGAAATAGGCTTTGAAAAAAGAAAATGAGGAGGAGGGATTACCAGTCAGAAGTGGAAACAGCGTATTCCAAAGAGAGGGGTCAATTGATGTAAAGGAACGGGACTGAGCCATAGCCGTTCTAGTAGGAGGTACTAGAAGATCACCCTAAGGTGAAGAAAGTTTGAGTTTGAGCAGCTCCATTGGCTTCCTCTAATGGCACGCTTTAAGTTCAAAATCTTCATCTTGGTCTCCAAAGCACAACGGGGTCTTACCCCAAAGTATCTAGCCAATGGAATTCACATTATTTCACAGGCCAGTTTCAGCCTCTTCTGTTTAAAGAGCGGAGTGGACGATGCGAAGAGGCTGAAACTGGCCTGTGAAATAATGTGAATTCCATTGGCTAGATACTTTGGGGTAAGACCCCGTTGTGCTTTGGAGACCAAGATGAAGATTTTGAACTTAAAGCGTGCCATTAGAGGAAGCCAATGGAGCTGCTCAAACATGAAAGTAGAGATAAGAGAGTAGCGTGGAAGGCATGCAATTAATCTGGCAGCAGCATTAAGGTGTATGCAGAGGGTGAATGCAGACTGCAGATTTTTCTAGTTAAAATAATTGTAGATCTAAAGGATAGCTTGATGTGTGCAGCACCTTGTGCGTTTCATCAAAAGACGGAATATTATGTCTCTAAAACTCTTTCTACAAAAATACTTCTGTTGTGCTCAGTTCTGCAGTCATGGCTGAGAGAAAGACTGAGTGATTTTTTCACATTCATATTCTTTAAGTTTATTTCTGTTCATTATTTGCATTTTATTCTGTATTACTAGCCAGATGGCCATGTGTGCAGTATCTTGATTGGTTCTTAAAAGATACTATGTTATGTGCATTTAAATGATCAGATAGATATCATACAAAATAGCAGAAAATACAGGAATTATAAAAAATATCTTACTATCTCCTTCTTCAACTTCTCTGTCCAAACGCCCAATGGCACCATTATCAGTATACTTGGGAAGGTTAAAAATGTGGTTTCCCATTGCCTTCCTCCCAGTGTTTTTACTTACACCAAAATATCTGCGCCGATGTCCTCCATCATCTGTCCTCCAGACTCCTTATCTCTGAGCGCTCGCTTATACCGATACCAATGAGGATTGTCATCCACAGCGCACACTATTTCTAACAGGGTGACCACGTGAAGGTGGTGTGGTGGTCAATCGAGTAGCAGAGGCTTTTTAGAGAAGCGTGCTACCCTTCCTCTCTGCCCAACTCTACAAACTTTATGCTGTACTTTGATACTACCATATTTTCACATTGCAATTATTATGGCTTGGGTGTCAAATTATATAACTCAAGGTTAATAATCTTGCAGAAGAAATGCCCGTATCGTCTTGTTTTCATTATACTGCTACTGATCAGCTATTCACCTATATGGAAATTGTAAGAAATAATCAAATTACAATAAATCAAATAATTTGACTTAAAATACAGATCGTCTCAGAATATTTTGCCTGATGAATTTAGTAATTTAGAACTTTATGTTAAGCTTGGACTTTCAATCTCGTGGAATAATAAGTTCATCATATCTAAAAGCATAATTTGTTAGAACTAACTGAAATTCTCAATAAAAAAAGTGCAAGGGTTAAATTATTTGAAACCTTACCAAGCTGCCACTGAACTTATTCTTTGTTCTTTGCATTCGATCATCAGCCTCCAAAAGAACTCTATCATGTGCCCTTGGTTGAAAAGGAGCACGACTGCTTTATTGGGGCAAGTAATGCTTCTATATTCATTATGAAATGCCAAACTTCTCATTTATCAAGCTACAAGCCAACATTCTGTTCTTGAATTGTTCTTTGCAATTTTGGGGAAATTATGTTAATATAAAGTTGGGCAAAAAATCTCTTGTACCTAAAAAAATGGATTCCTGTTGGTGAAATTTCCAAATTCTTGTGTAATTTGAATTTTTATAATTAATTAATTAGGCTACTTGCTTAATTAATGTATTAGCAGCTTTGATACTTGCAATTTATATTTTGTTTTTGACTGTGTGCCTGTTACAAATGGACTACAAGAATATGTATGCATCTATTTATACACATACATGCACACAAAGCCAGGCATACATACACACATAATGGTATATACATAAATTGCTGCTTACATACAAACATGCATACATAATGATACATTCATGCATTGCATACATTCATCCCGGTACATGCATAGTGTGTGCTATAATAGAGGGTAATGTAATCTAATGACCTATAGAGCACCATTAACAATAACAGAGGGGAGAAAGAGAAAAAACGAGAAGGTAATGAGAAGATGACAGAGGAAAAGGAGAAACACAAGAAGAAACACAAACAAAGAGCAAAACAGGAAAAGGAGAAAAGAGGAAAATAGCCCAAACAATACATCGCCAAATATGAACAATAATCAACAAAGGACGTCAACGGTCATAGATACCATAGGACGTCGTAAAACTCCTGGAAAACGAAACGACATTAACAGAATGCCCAAGACAGTCAATGTCTGCTAGAAGTGAATGGCATAACTGTTGAACATCACTTCCATTCTCAACCTGCCCAGTGTCTTGCTCTGGTTCAGATCGTGACATTCGGACCCTAAAACCCAGCCTCGTTCAAGCAAACCACAGGCATTCTTGTAGAAAACAACTGTTGTTTCAATTTTTTTCCAAACAGTGGATCAACAGACCGTCATGAAAGGTCAATGAACTCTGTTGCATAAAAATCATCTTACAAAATTGCTTTACAACACTAGAGACCACAAAAGACGCTGTACCTTACCTCTGGATGAACCTACGACGAGGCCTGAGAGGGACAGCTCTTACAACAGTTGTTGGAGTCATGAAGTGTCGACGAGTCGTTTTCAACCTGGATGAAGGTGAGTCGTGGAGTGTTGACAGGCAATTTTCAACCTGGATGAAGGTTAGTCATGGAGTGTTGACAGGTAATTTTCATGCTGGATGCAAGTCGGAGTTTTGGAGCAGTGACAGATCAATTCAGCCTCGACGAAGGTCCGAGTTATGGAGCGTTGACACCGATCGGGACTGGAAAATGGTGAAAAATGGATGGTTTGAATGAATTGGCAGTCCTTCACGAAGAAGCATAGAAGTCATTGATAACTGGGAAGAGTTCACCCGAAAGAAGCTGAAGAATCTTCTGAATGATAGCAGGAATATTGACTCTCCCTCGTGGACCTCCGCAAGGCAATACCTAGCTTTCTCAGTCGCTGGTCCTGCCACCTAGAATGGGCTTCCTGTGGCACTTCCATCGGTAGAAGTCATAACTGGAGCATATAAATTGACTGCTTCCGATTAAGAAGTAGTGAAGTTTCCAATGCAGCGGACGTCGGTGAAGCTATTCTTGCCAGTCGATTACAATTGTTGTGGTTTCTTTTCTGTGTTATTTCAACAAAAGTATTTGAGACATCTGGCGACTTGTAGAGGACTCGATGGTCGATAACGGAAGTGGCTTTTGGTACAAGGATGGTGGATGCTGGTATCATGTCGAGGATAAGAATGGTTGAGATGTGGAAGAGGATTATTAATGTCACCCTTTCGTGAACTGGTGACGTGGACTGGGTCGATTTGTCAAGACAGCATGTAGAAAATGCTTCTACGAGGAAAGCATTCCTTGATTGGATGAATCGTCAAAGGCATAAGGAACAGGTCAATGTTGACGTGACTTCCTTCACACATGAAAACAAGAAAAACCAATAAAAGACATTTAACCCTCATCTTAACATGTCCAAATGCAACTTAATTTGAACAAGTGGGTCTGGCCAGACCATTTTTCATATCGCTCTTCATAGGTAACAGTATATTTTATACAACAATTTTTCCCAAAAAATTTATTAGAGTTACAAAAAATATCAGTTATAGTCTCACCAAGCAAAGTAAAATTAGTAAATCATTTTCATGATGAATTTTAAACTAAATGTTCACTTACAAATTCTGAGTCTGTTGCAAATGTTTGATCAACTCAATAATAGTCTATCAATAAAATTAAAACCAAACATAAAGAAACCATTATTCTAGTAACATTAGTACTGATTCCTGTTATGCTACACAAGTGTTTTCTAGAAAATATCTCATAAAATTATTAAATACACATAACCTGTATAAAGCATGCAATTTAGTTCGCAAGCCTTGCTCTTGCAGTTGTTTGCATCAGTTAAATGTGACCTGCAGACAAACAGTGAGAGAGACAGACCATTGGTTACCTTGTATTGTGTTATCTGTCTTTCTTGCAAGTTGCAACACATCATTGTCGTTTTGCACCCCCTTCTTCATGCTTTTGTTGTGCAACAATCTGAAATCAACCAACCAAGATTAGTGTCTGACTGCAACTTGTTTGCTTAGAGATTGGTGTTGCTACAAGAGATACCACAAGAAGCTTCTTCATGAGCAAGTTTTGTTTGAAACGCTTAGAACTTCTTCATCTCCCATTCTGTTCAAAGTCCAGATGATCACTGCTTTGTCAACATGGAGGAAGCAGACAACTAGCCATCTGTATTGTTGCTTGAAATATTGCCTATATAGCCACAATCTTCCATTTTCACAGTTCGTCGAGACCCAACCCTTGTCCAATCGAAGAACACCAGCATACAACAACAGACCAATAAATGGATTCAGTTCGTCAAGTTGAAGAGATCATTCCATATTTTATTAGCATTATGTTCCTCATTTCATTTGTCGTAATATTCTATTGTGTTCCGGCTAGCTTGTATTCGTGTGCTGATTGACTTGTATTCATGTCTATTATTAACAATTTTTCGTCAGCATCATCTTTGCTCTCAGGACCAGTCTCAACATTGTCTTAATCGTTAACTTCAATTTAGATGTCGTCTTCATAATCAGAAATATCCTAGTTGCTTTTCAAGCATCGGCAATTCGGCATCTCGTCACATTCGTCAGAGACACTGTCGAAACTGTCATGATTAGTCTCAAACAGTATTATCTTCAGTGCTGCCTAAGCACTGAGTCATTTCTGTCATGTAGATGCGCCCATTGTTGCTCTACAATATAGCAACAAAGTAAGTGAATTGAAAAATACAGTATTTAACAAATTATGCAAGAAATGTATGCTGACTGGCTGAGGGTTAAGCTAAACTGTTTGTGTGTGGAGTGCCCTTAATGGTACAAGTAGTAATAATGATGTACATGCATTAGGAACAATGGAACATGTGCTGTATGGGACATTGTTGTAAATAGGTCGGTTATATGTGACCCATCTGACCAAAACCAAAAGCATGTTGCAACGCATGCTTCTGAGATAATGACCAAAATGTGATCAAAACTCAATCATTTCAATTTCTGGTTTTTGACTGAAAATGATTCATAGGTATGTTTTAAACACATTAAAACAACAATTCATGAATTTTTTGGAATGATCTTTTGGATGATTTTGTAGTGGTTATTGTTTAAATAATTCAATGATTTTTCCTGAGATTTGCCACTTTCCCACCATTAATATATCCAAAATCGGCATGAGGCTAGCATAGCAAATGAGGGATTAGTAAAAAGCCTAGACTTCCTTCTAGCCTATTATTGTTTTATGTGAATCACTCCAAAATGAGTTGTTAGAATTTCAGGTTGCAATTCAACAGTCGTGTAGCCACAAAATAATTTAGGATTTTTCCATTTTAAGGGAGTACTTCAATGGGCTTGTTTGCAAATACACAGAATATACACAGAATTAGTTAACATTTTATTTTGGGTTTTGACTCGGCAAACCCCTATATGTGCCCATGCGGTTCAATGCAGAAACGTTGGTACTATAATTTTAATTCACCCTTTTTTTTCTATTTAATTTCGCCAACTTCTAGTTTGTCCAGAACCCTTTTAATCGATCCAGCTTCTGCTTAGACAAGAATTTGTTCGATAAATCCCGTTTATATTTTGTCAGTATATATTTTTCATCAATTTTACATTGAAAATTATTCTTCATCAATCCAGCTTCAATTTCAGCAGAATGACTGCACTAACCCTAAAACTAACCCTAACCGACCCTCACGACGCCTAACCTGAGCCCTAACCGACCCTCACGCGCTAAATCCCGCTTCTACTTCGTGAGGAAATATTTTTCATCGAATTTCTATTTCTGTGGGGTCGTACACGAAACCTACATCGACACGCTGAAATAAATAAAAAAGGGTGAATTAAAATTATAGTACCGAAACGTTTTGCGATGTGGTCGGAAACTGGGTTGTTTTATTGACATTGGGATATGTTATATATTACCCAAAACGATGAGGTATATTCCTAAGAAAAACTAATATAATAATAATTTTTTCTTGAATTCAACGCCTGCAAACGCACTGCGCTTTACATTTACAATTACAAGTTATGCAGTAATCTTAATGAAATTTAACTACTAACAGAACAGACAGCTTTATTATATACAAGGATGTGGTATATTCCTAAGAAAAACTGAAGGAGCCATGGACGAAGACAAGACTATGGTGTATTTTACAGTGCTTATAGTGGTGGTGGTATTTGCAGTTTCACGTCACTGTGTGGTAACAAAGGCCATTAGCGACGTCCTCCTCCTTTATCCAGGCTTGGGACTGGCACTGGCAGAGTGCGACCAGTGGCGGAGGTCAGTGAGTGGTGGCGTCATTGCCTTGAAGCCGGAAGGTTCGAGGTTCGAATACACCTCGCCACCTCATACTTATCTAGGCCTACCTTGGGCAAGTCCTTCACTCGCAATTGCTCAGCGCTTCGGCGTGAAACTCCGATGCAGTGTCCGCTCTGCATTCGGGAGCACCTCTGAGTAGAGAGATTGAAGGGGCGCTATAACAAGTGCACATACAAACTAGAGGCTGAGAGTAGTAGTGACTTCAATAATAGTGGGGCTATGGAACGAGTCAATAAATTTACGACGCTAAAATACACGTTTACCCGTTTGTCCATATACTAACAATTTGAAATCGCCAGAAATGAATGCAGACGCCACAGTGACCTTCACGTTACTAATTCTAATTAACGACCTCTGAATAGTCTGCTAGAAATAGGTTGAACCTTAGAAAAATTCTAACAAGCAAAAATTATATATCGTTAGAACCGGAAGTCTATGTAGAATATGACTATGTGAAGGATACAGTAATGTCGCGCATGTATGAAGAGTTATACGGCCAAATGTGAGGGGGGTTCCCGAAATTCTGAACAGTTGCTAATTGTGGCATTTATTATGATTGCAGAGACTCAAATAAACTTAAAATTTGGCCCGCCTGTTGTGCCAAATAAAACATTCAAAAAGCTGAGAAAAAATTTTTTGGGGTCAATTATATTCCGAGATACGGGTCAGCAAATTTCGACCCGACGAGCTCGACCTCATACAAGTATATAAAAGCCTGTATCTCAGCTTATATGAGAGCTAGAAAGGTGTTCTTGGTATCATTATTCATATCTTTTGATGATCTATTTTGACAGATCAATGACAACCATTTAAAAGTTTGACATCGATATTCAACAGTTGAGCACTTATCCTTGACCTTTTTGCAAGTTTCTCGAAATATGATAAAAATCACACTTCTGGACTGAAGTGTCTTGACAATCCTCAGAAGGGATCTGTAATGGTTTACCTTCAAGGTAATCTATATCAGCAGTAAAGACATTGTGGAGGTTGGGATGCCAAGCAGTATTGAACTCGGGGAATTCCAAACTTGACCTCAACTCACTCGGCCCTGAGTCTTCAAGGACAACTATCTGCGAGCTGTTAGTAAGGTAAGATTTAAACCAAACAAAGGGAATACCAGACAGGCAACAGGATAACTGTAATCACTGAAATAAATCTTGTGGTGCACCATGTCAAAAGCAGAAGAGACATCAAAAGCGCTAAGAGGGAGAGATGAGACTGGTCAATGGCCACACAAGTCATATTATATCTTGCTTAAGTTGAAATACAGGGTAGAGGCATCCAAAGATATGAGCAAGTCGGGACAAAGTTCACCAACTCATATCTCGGAATGAAACTGACAATCTTCCAACTTTGGTGTTTATGCATCTCTGAAGTGGTCCAACATTCATGTAAATCTGGCAATATAATCCAGGAATGGTTCCTTTGTCCAAAATTCTTGGTGAGAATGTTGACTTGTCTCTCAAACCTGTCCAAACCTGTGGAGCCTTACCATGATCTTGTGCATGTTCCTGGTCTTAGCATCAAACAATACCTGAGTTCAGCTGTCACACCTAATTGCAAAGTCTAGAACAAAGAAAAATATAACAGGTGACAGGGCCAGCAACTGAGAAAGCTTGGTGTTGCCTATGGATGTCTGCAAGCAATGGATATGAAACCTAAACAAAGGTAGTCTTGGCATTGGACATTCAAGGTAGAACAGCATATTTTCCACTGGTATGTCGGAGTTAAACCCTTGATGCAATACTATACCAATGCAGAGATTGGGTATCTCATCTGCTGAGGGGAAAGGAAGCCAATGGAGGACCTCTCGTGCGTACCCAGACACATGGCTGAACTTATGGATGCGGCCAATGAGGCGTGCCGCTGTGTGCAGAACTCGATAAGGCTGAACACACCATGGATGTGCTGAGTGAAGGTGAGTTCTTGGTCCAGGGCTACACCAAGTTGCCAGAGGATGAAAAGGCAAACTGAGGGAATCCAGGACAAAAGATTTCATGTCAATTTTTGCTAGCTGCAGGCAAGTGCCAAACACGAGAAATGTGACAAGTAGATAGAAAATTATGTCACCACCTGATCAGATCAGCAACGTTGACAGGGTCACTTAGATGCGAATCCTGGGCGTTACCATCCAAGACAATCTTCGAGCTACAGAACATGTTTCTGAACTGCTGAGGGGATGTTCTAGATCACTCTATGCACTGAGAATGTTTAGAGCACATGGACTGCCCTCTGACGCTCTGCACAAAGTAGCTCGAGCCACTTCTGTCGCAAGGATCCTCTATGCTGCCCCAGCCTGGTGAGGATTCACCATGAGCGATGACAGAACTAAAATAGAACGAATGTTGAACCGCATGCAACAACTTGGATACCTTTTCGCGATGTTCCTGAACATACAGAAGTTAGCTGCTGGAGCTGATGCTGGGCTGCTTCGTAATGTAATGCTAAATGTCAACCACGTCCTGAGGAGCCCCTTCCCACCTCAGGCAAAAACCACCTATAACTTGTGCCATAGACCGCATCCTTTTGTTCTACCATTTAAAGATGATAGAAATTTCATTCCGAAGGTCACTTAGATGCGATATATCTGGTTCTCTTTGCCGCCAATTATAGACATTATGTTCACAATATTTTTGTCATTGCTGATTTTTAATATGCTTTGACGTGTAATTGGACGCGGAGTGTCACCTAGATTTGTCTCTTTTCCTATATTAAAGGAAGATAGATAAAAGTTCTGGATCTTCAATGAATTGAGCCAGTCAGTTGGAAGACATACAGGCATCAAGGTCTCCATGGCCCGGCACAATGCATGGACATGGACACTTATTGGACCCATAGATCACAGAGAAGGAACGGTCCTGGAGGAACGAACCAAGCCAACCAAGAAAGTGCCTGAAACACCATTTGAAAAGAGAGAGCATCAAAGAAAGATACTATGGTCGACAGCATCGAAGGCTGTGCTCTCATCACACAATGAGTCAGTGACATTATAAGATATCTACCAACAGCAACATAACTGAGCAAATAGTGGCAGATATTCTTCAGTTACTATGTACTTAAAAAGATGTGAAATCGCAATTCGAATCTCGTAAACTGCATCAAAGCACATAAATAAGATGCACAATCCATGAATCCTTGTATTTCAATAGCCCACCCATGCATGCCTACATGCATACGTATGAAGGCTTATAAATACTGTTATTAATTGAATTCAGATGCAACTTTCCTCATGTCCTTACTGCCATGACCACAAAGAAAGTGTGCAAATGTCAGCAAAAAACAAAAAGTCATGCTCCAGCTATGTTTGCGGCTTCCTATGTGTAAGCTTACTAGATGAAACCCTTAGATCTCTAATCAGTTTATCTAGCTTCATATGCATATTTATGTCTGCATGATGCATCTATATCTGGATGCAGACTGCAGTTATACATAATCGAGCAAATCAGAGTGGCTTCAATATCAGTTCGCTTTCAGTGCATTCCGTCCTCACGATAAGACAACCACATTCTTTGCCATGTCGTTCTTACAAATTATGCATTGCGTTTAGGTCCTGAGCTATTCCTGTACCAAGAAAAGCAAGTCTCAAAACCATCTCCACAACCTCCTCTTGGAATACAACATCTGAAAACTTGTCAGCCAAAATATAACTTACTTACCAAAGGTATATAGCAAGTTTTGTAACCAATAATTTGACCAATTTAAAAATGAAAGAGCAACAACAGTAAATGCACACATTGGGGTGGTTTCATGTGTTCAACCCCAGCCCTTTCCCCCAGTATAATTACAGTATGATTTTTTTTTAAAATATATGACCATGTCCAATGGAAATATCCCGAAACTAAACCTCATGAAATTGTTTCTTGGCGGTGCCCCTCAGTAAATATCTGAAAGGATGTCGAAAAGACAATGTCAGAATATTATGCTATCTATATCCAACACATAATCATATATAATTACATACATTTCAAAAATGATGGGTGCCGGTCATTGCCATCATATAGTGAAAACCGAAGCCTACATCTACATAGTTTCCGTCGAAAACAGTGGGCACTGCTAAATCCAAACGAACGGCAGCCATAGCGGCGCGCCAACCTCCGTCAAGTTGGTTTGATATTCACGTTGGATATTCAGACATTCGGTATGGAAAGCCGAAGGTAAAATACATATTGAAAAATCTGCATATAACTGTACCTCTGCATAAGATATTCTCACCAATGAACCATCAGTCAACAGTTATTGACCTAGGCAATCAGAAAATAACCTTAGTTTGATTTCATCAGGTGGGTAAGTGGGTCAAATGTGGGTCCAAACACGGGGAAACACCATTTTAACACATTTTCTCACAACAGGTCTGACATTAATTTTTTTTATTTTCAGTTTTACATTTTCTATGATGAGTTATCTACCTAGGCAATCAGAAAATAACCTTAGTTTGATTTCATCAGGTGGGTAAGTGGGTCAAATGTGGGTCCAAACACGGGGAAACACCATTTTAACACATTTTCTCACTACAGGTGTGAGATTGATTTTTTAATTTTCAGTTTTACATTTTCTATGATGAGTTATCTACCTAGGCAATCAGAAAATAACCTTAGTTTGATTTCATCAGGTGGGTAAGTGGGTCAAATGTGGGTCCAAACACGGGGAAACACCATTTTAACACATTTTCACACTACAGGTGTGACATTTTATTTTTTTATTTTCAGTTTTACATTTTCTATGATGAGTTATCTACCTAGGCAATCAGAAAATAACCTTAGTTTGATTTCATCAGGTGGGTAAGTGGGTCAAATGTGGGTCCAAACACGAGGAAACACCATTTTAACACATTTTCTCACTACAGGTGTGACATTAATTTTTTTATTTTCAGTTTTACATTTTCTATGATGAGTTATCTACCTAGGCAATCAGAAAATAACCTTAGTTTGATTTCATCAGGTGGGTAAGTGGGTCAAATGTGGGTCCAAACACGGGAAAACACCATTTTAACACATTTTCTCACTACAGGTGTGAGATTTTATTTTTCTATTTTCAGTTTTACATTTTCTATGATGAGTTATCTACCTAGGCAATCAGAAAATAACCTTAGTTTGATTTCATCAGGTGGGTAAGTGGGTCAAATGTGGGTCCAAACACGGGGAAACACCATTTTAACACATTTTCTCACTACAGGTGTGACATTGATTTTTTAATTTTCAGTTTTACATTTTCTATGATGAGTTATCTACCTAGGCAATCAGAAAATAACCTTAGTTTGATTTCCTCAGGTGGGTAAGTGGATCAAATGTGGGTCCAAACACGGGGAAACACCATTTTAACACATTTTCTTACAACAGGTGTGACATTTTATTTTTTTATTTTCAGTTTTACATTTTCTATGATGAGTTATCTACCTAGGCAATCAGAAATAACCTTAGTTTGATTTCATCAGGTAGGTAAGTGGGTCAAATGTGGCTCCAAACACGGGGAAACACCATTTTAACACATTTTCTCACAACAGGTGTGACATTAATTTTTTAATTTTCAGTTTTACATTTTCTATGATGAGTTATCTACCTAGGCAATCAGAAAATAACCTTAGTTTGATTTCATCAGGTGGGTAAGAGGGTCAAATGTGGGTCCAAATACGGGGAAACACCATTTTAACACATTTTCACACTACAGGTGTGACATTTTATTTTTTTATTTTCAGTTCTACATTTTCTATGATGAGTTATCTACATAGGCAATCAGAAAATAACCTTAGTTTGATTTCATCAGGTGTGTAAGTGGGTCAAATGTGGGTCCAAACACGGGGAAACACCATTTTAACACATTTTCACACAACAGGTGTGACATTTTATTTTTTAACTTTCAGTTTTACATTTTCTATGATGAGTTATCTACCTAGGCAATCAGAAAATAACCTTAGTTTGATTTCATCAGGTGGGTAAGTGGGTCAAATGTGGGTCCAAACACGAGGAAACACCATTTTAACACATTTTCACACTACAGGTGTGACATTTTATTTTTTTGTTTCAGTTTTACATTTTCTATGATGAGTTATCTACCTATGCAATCAGAAATTAACCTTAGTTTGATTTCATCAGGTGGGTAAGTGGGTCAAATGTGGGTCCAAACACGGGGAAACACCATTTTAACACATTTTCTCACTACAGGTGTGATATTTTATTTTTCTATTTTCAGTTTTACATTTTCTATGATGAGCCTTCTACTTAGGCAATCAGAAAATAACCTTAGTTTGATTTCATCAGGTGGGTAAGTGGGTCAAATGTGGGTCCAAACACGGGGAAACACCATTTTAACACATTTTCTCACTACAGGTGTGACATTGATTTTTTAATTTTCAGTTTTACATTTTCTATGATGAGTTATCTACCTAGGCAATCAGAAAATAACCTTAGTTTGATTTCATCAGGTGGGTAAGTGGGTCAAATGTGGGTCCAAACACGGGGAAACACCATTTTAACACATTTTCTCACAACAGGTGTGACATTTAATTTTTTTATTTTCAGTTTTACTTTTTCTATGATGAGTTATCTAGCTAGGCAATCAGAAAATAACCTTAGTTTGATTTCATCAGGTGGGTAAGTGGGTCAAATGTGGGTCCAAACACAGGGAAACACCATTTTAACACATTTTCACACTACAGGTGTGACATTTTATTTTTTTATTTTCAGTTTTACATTTTCTATGATGAGTTATCTACCTAGGCAATCAGAAAATAACCTTAGTTTGATTTCATCAGGTGGGTAAGTGGGTCAAATGTGGGTCCAAACACGGGGAAACACCATTTTAACACATTTTCTCACAACAGGTGTGACATTTAATTTTTTTATTTTCAGTTTTACATTTTCTATGATGAGTTATCTACCTAGGCAATCAGAAAATAACCTTAGTTTGATTTCATCAGGTGGGTAAGTGGGTCAAATGTGGGTCCAAACACAGGGAAACACCATTTTAACACATTTTCACACTACAGGTGTGACATTTTATTTTTTTATTTTCAGTTTTACATTTTCTATGATGAGTTATCTACCTAGGCAATCAGAAAATAACCTTAGTTTGATTTCCTCAGGTGGGTAAGTGGGTCAAATGTGGGTCTAAACATGGGGAAACACCATTTTAACACATTTTCACACAACAGGTGTGACATTTTATTTTTTTATTTTCAGTTTTACATTTTCTATGATGAGTTATCTACCTAGGCAATCAGAAAATAACCTTAGTTTGATTTCATCAGGTGGGTAAGTGGGTCAAATGTGGGTCCAAACACGGGGAAACACCATTTTAACACATTTTCACACAACAGGTGTGACATTTTATTTTTTAATTTTCAGTTTTACATTTTCTATGATGAGTTATCTACCTAGGCAATCAGAAAATAACCTTAGTTTGATTTCATCAGGTGGGTAAGTGGGTCAAATGTGGGTCCAAACACGAGGAAACACCATTTTAACACATTTTCACACTACAGGTGTGACATTTTATTTTTTTGTTTCAGTTTTACATTTTCTATGATGAGTTATCTACCTAGGCAATCAGAAATTAACCTTAGTTTGATTTCATCAGGTGGGTAAGTGGGTCAAATGTGGGTCCAAACACGGGGAAACACCATTTTAACACATTTTCTCACTACAGGTGTGATATTTTATTTTTCTATTTTCAGTTTTACATTTTCTATGATGAGTTTTCTACCTAGGCAATCAGAAAATAACCTTAGTTTGATTTCATCAGGTGGGTAAGTGGGTCAAATGTGGGTCCAAACATGGGGAAACACCATTTTATCACATTTTACACTATGAATGTCACACTGCTTGCTATATTGCGAGTTTCAAGTTGGTCAAATGATAGTGTCCTTTTGGGAAAGTAGACTCTAATACTGATACATTTAATGATATAAATGTTGTCCAAGTAGTATCTGTTTTCCATCTAGATTTTTCCAAAAAGAATTTAATAGGAGGTTAACGAATGAATCGTAATCTTTGCTAGTTTGTTTGGGTACATATTGGCACAGAAAATACACAAGCACATATCTGTTGTTGTCACTCAATCAATCATGATTTATATAGCGCCCCTTCAAGGTATTTACTCAGAGGCGCTCCTGGCCGAATACAGGCACAAAACAGTCTTCAAAAGTTTGTGAAATTGAGAACAGCTTGGGAGGTGTTGCACAGTCAAGGGAAGTCCCTTCCAGGTTGTTGGACCAACCACAGAGAAGGAATTAACGCCTGTGCATTATTGCAGAGCGAGTGACTGGAACCATTAAGTCACCATGGACAACAGAGCCTAGGGCGTGGCGGCTTATGCAAGTGGAAAGAGGGAAGTTCACACAGATAAGAGGGTGCCCAGCCTGATAAGCATCGCCACACCAAAGATGCAATCCTAAATGAGATGTGCTGCGGGGGAGGAAGCCAGTGCAAGACCTAACGCATATATTGGTATACACGGTCGTACTTTGTGAACCCCCCCAACAAGTCATGCGGCAGTCTGGTGGACCCTCTCCAACCTCTCAATCCGAACCCGTGGGAGACCAGCAAAGATGGAGGCACAGTAGTCAAGGCGGCTCAGCACAAATGCATGGACAAGAGAAGCTGCAGCTTTAGAAGTCAGAGAGCGAGCAATGACCCTGAGCTGCCGCAGTTGGTAGTAGCAGCTGCAGCACACCTGATCTATATGAGTCCATGAGCAGTGAGCACTCAAAGGTCACGCACCACTGAAGGAAAAGTCATAGATGGGAATGGAGAAGAGAGAACGCTCAGGTCGAGCTTAGCCAGCTGTTGTCTAGTGCTCAACTAAATGAATTGGGTTTTTTGGGCGTTGAAGCGGAGTCGGTTTGAGGACATCCAATCCTTGAGGGCCCCCATTGCCTGTTTCATGGTGTGGACGGCCTCAATGGCTGCAAGTGGAGGGCAGTGCAGATATGCCTGAGTGTCATCTGCATATAGCTGGTTTATCACGCCATAAGATGTTAAGAGCGTGCCAATGTCAGAAGTGTAGAGCAAGTAAAGTAAGGGAGCCAGGAAAGCACCTTGTGGAAGACCAAATGGAACCGGGGCCCAGGGTGTCCTACTTTCTCCCAAATTCACACAACTGGACCGCTATGCTATAAAAGATGTGCTCCACTCAAGTGGATGGCCAGAGAGTCGAAAAGAGATAGAGAGACGTTTAATTAATATATCATTATCGACTGTGTCGAATGCTGCACTAACGTCGAAAATGGCTAGTAGGGTCACCCCCCTCCACCCCCATCCATGACCCCGTAGCAGTCAGCTAGCAAGCGGAGCAACAGCGTCTCAGTGGAATGGCCCCTGCAAAAGCCCAACTGATATTTTGGAAGCAAGTTGTTAGTGCTTAAGTAAGTGGTAATTTGTTCTGACACAATCTTTTCAATTGTTTATGAGAGGAAGGAGACATTGGGGATTGGGCGAAAGTTAGACGGGTCCTTGAGGTCAAGTCCGTCACGTTTCACAGCGTGGAAGACAATGGATCTCTTCGGACAGTCAGGAAGAATGCCTTCATACAAGTATTTTATTATTCGTAACATGTTTTAAACCATCAACTCAGTAATTATACGGTTGCAGACAGCTTTATATAAAAAAATTACATTCATACAAATCATTGTGGTTTCATCCGGAATGCTCTTGTCTTGCATGTATTTTCAGCTTTTCCAAATATCCGAGTTAATTAGAATTTATAATAACCAATATTTTTTCTACTTTGTAGCCAAATTTTGGTCTCTTTGCTGAGTGCATCAGCTGAAGGTTGTACACATTTTTGCATGACACCAGATCTGTCATAATGAACACTGTATTATTATTATTATTTCGGCTGTGAAAGAATGACATATTCAATATCTTTTCTTTCTTCTCAAAATGCTCAAAGACTACCAATTACACAGAGAAGCAAGTAACTGAGACTTAAAGTGTAAATTTACATTTATTGCATAATGTAGTTAAAATTTATAGTACTTAGTACATTTCTCGAGCAACAAATGTCTAGAACATAACAGTTACACTGTTTAAACACTGTTTATACTTATACCAATATATATACACATACATATATAATATGCTAATATATACTATACTAAATACTTTACATAATTTTAAAAGCACTGAAACCACTTCAATTAATTTATATAAAGCTGTCTGCAACCGTATAATTACTGAATTGATGGTTTAAAACATGTTACGAATAATAAAATACTTGTATGAAGGCATTCTTCCTGACTGTCCGAAGAGATCCATTGTCTTCCACGCTGTGAAACGTGACGGATTTGACCTCAAGGACCCGTCTAACTTTCGCCCAATCCCCAATGTCTCCTTCCTCTCATAAACAATTGAAAAGATTGTGTCAGAACAAATTACCCCTTACTTAAGCACTAACAACTTGCTTCCAAAATATCAGTTGGGCTTTTGCAGGGGCTATTCCACTGAGACGCTGTTGCTCCGCTTGCTAGCTGACTGCTACGGGGTCATGGATGGGGGTGGAGGGGGTGACCCTACTAGCCATTTTCGACGTTAGTGCAGCATTCGACACAGTCGATAATGATATATTAATTAAACGCCTCTCTATCTCTTTTCGACTCTCTGGCCATCCACTTGAGTGGAGCACATCTTTTATAGCATAGCGGTCCAGTTGTGTGAATTTGGGAGAAAGTAGGACACCCTGGGCCCCGGTTCCATTTGGTCTTCCACAAGGTGCTTTCCTGGCTCCCTTACTTTACTTGCTCTACACTTCTGACATTGGCACGCTCTTAACATCTTATGGCGTGATAAACCAGCTATATGCAGATGACACTCAGGCATATCTGCACTGCCCTCCACTTGCAGCCATTGAGGTCGTCCACACCATGAAACAGGCAATGGGGGCCCTCAAGGATTGGATGTCCTCAAACCGACTCCGCTTCAACGCCCAAAAAACCCAATTCATTTAGTTGAGCACTAGACAACAGCTGGCTAAGCTCGACCTGAGCGTTCTCTCTTCTCCATTCCCATCTATGACTTTTCCTTCAGTGGTGCGTGACCTTTGAGTGCTCACTGCTCATGGACTCATATAGATCAGGTGTGCTGCAGCTGCTACTACCAACTGCGGCAGCTCAGGGTCATTGCTCGCTCTCTGACTTCTAAAGCTGCAGCTTCTCTTGTCCATGCATTTGTGCTGAGCCGCCTTGACTACTGTGCCTCCATCTTTGCTGGTCTCCCACGGGTTCGGATTGAGAGGTTGGAGAGGGTCCACCAGACTGCCGCATGACTTGTTGGGGGGGTTCACAAAGTACGACCGTGTATACCAATATATGCGTTAGGTCTTGCACTGGCTTCCTCCCCCGCAGCACATCTCATTTAGGATTGCATCTTTGGTGTGGCGATGCTTATCAGGCTGGGCACCCTCTTATCTGTGTGAACTTCCCTCTTTCCACTTGCATAAGCCGCCACGCCCTAGGCTCTGTTGTCCATGGTGACTTAATGGTTCCAGTCACTCGCTCTGCAATAATGCACAGGCGTTAATTCCTTCTCTGTGGTTGGTCCAACAACCTGGAAGGGACTTCCCTTGACTGTGCAACACCTCCCAAGCTGTTCTCAATTTCACAAACTTTTGAAGACTGTTTTGTGCCTGTATTCGGCCAGGAGCGCCTCTGAGTAAATACCTTGAAGGGGCGCTATATAAATCATGATTGATTGAGTGACAACAACAGATATGTGCTTGTGTATTTTCTGTGCCAATATGTACCCAAACAAACTAGCAAAGATTACGATTCATTCGTTAACCTCCTATTAAATTCTTTTTGGAAAAATCTAGATGGAAAACAGATACTACTTGGACAACATTTATATCATTAAATGTATCAGTATTAGAGTCTACTTTCCCAAAAGGACACTATCATTTGACCAACTTGAAACTCGCAATATAGCAAGCAGTGTGACATTCATAGTGTAAAATGTGATAAAATGGTGTTTCCCCATGTTTGGACCCACATTTGACCCACTTACCCACCTGATGAAATCAAACTAAGGTTATTTTCTGATTGCCTAGGTAGATAACTCATCATAGAAAATGTAAAACTGAAAATAGAAAAATAAAATGTCACACTTGTAGTGTGAAAATGTGTTAAAATGGTGTTTCCCCATGTTTGGACCCACATTTGACCCACTTACCCACCTGAGGAAATCAAACTAAGGTTATTTTCTGATTGCCTAGGTAGATAACTCATCATAGAAAATGTAAAACTTAAAATTAAAAAATTAATGTCACACCTGTAGTGAGAAAATGTGTTAAAATGGTGTTTCCCCGTGTTTGGACCCACATTTGACCCACTTACCCACCTGAGGAAATCAAACTAAGGTTATTTTCTGATTGCCTAGGTAGATAACTCATCATAGAAAATGTAAAACTGAAAATTAAAAAATCAATGTCACACCTGTAGTGAGAAAATGTGTTAAAATGGTGTTTCCCCGTGTTTGGACCCACATTTGACCCACTTACCCACCTGAGGAAATCAAACTAAGGTTATTTTCTGATTGCCTAGGTAGATAACTCATCATAGAAAATGTAAAACTGAAAATTAAAAAATCAATGTCACACCTGTAGTGAGAAAATGTGTTAAAATGGTGTTTCCCCGTGTTTGGACCCACATTTGACCCACTTACCCACCTGATGAAATCAAACTAAGGTTAATTTCTGATTGCCTAGGTAGATAACTCATCATAGAAAATGTAAAACTTTAAATTAAAAAATTAATGTCACACCTGTAGTGAGAAAATGTGTTAAAATGGTGTTTCCCCGTGTTTGGACCCACATTTGACCCACTTGCCCACCTGATGAAATCAAACTAAGGTTAATTTCTGATTGCCTAGGTAGATAACTCATCATAGAAAATGTAAAACTTTAAATTAAAAAATTAATGTCACACCTGTAGTGAGAAAATGTGTTAAAATGGTGTTTCCCCATGTTTGGACCCACATTTGACCCACTTACCCACCTGATGAAATCAAACTAAGGTTATTTTCTGATTTCCTAGGTAGATAACTCATCATAGAAAATTTAAAACTGAAAATAAAAAAATAAAATGTCACACCTGTTGTGTGAAAATGTGTTAAAATGGTGTTTTCTCCGTGTTTGGACCCACATTTGACCCACTTACCCACCTGATGAAATCAAACTAAGGTTATTTTCTGATTGCCTAGGTAGATAACTCATCATAGAAAATGTAAAACAGAAAATAAAAAAATCAATGTCACACCTGTAGTGAGAAAATGTGTTAAAACGGTGTTTCCCCATGTTTGGACCCACATTTGACCCACTTACCCACCTGATGAAATCAAACTAAGGTTATTTTCTGATTGCCTAGGTAGATAACTCATCATAGAAAATGTAAAACTGAAAATAAAAAAATAAAATGTCACACTTGTAGTGTGAAAATGTGTTAAAATGGTGTTTCCCCGTGTTTGGACCCACATTTGACCCACTTACCCACCTGATGAAATCAAACTAAGGTTATTTTCTGATTGCCTAGGTAGATAACTCATCATAGAAAATGTAAAACTGAAAATAAAAAAATAACATGTCACACCTGTAGTGTGAAAATGTGTTAAAATGGTGTTTCCCCGTGTTTGGACCCACATTTGACCCACTTACCAACCTGATGAAATCAAACTAAGGTTATTTTCTGATTGCCTAGGTAGATAACTCATCATAGAAAATGTAAAACTGAAAATAAAAAAATTAAATGTCACACCTGTAGTGTGAAAATGTGTTAAAATGGTGTTTCCCCATGTTTGGACCCACATTTGACCCACTTACCCACCTGATGAAATCAAACTAAGGTTATTTTCTGATTGCCTAGGTAGATAACTCATCATAGAAAATGTAAAACTTAAAATTAAAAAAATTAATGTCACACCTGTAGTGAGAAAATGTGTTAAAATGGTGTTTCCCCGTGTTTGGACCCACATTTGACCCACTTACCCACCTGAGGAAATCAAACTAAGGTTATTTTCTGATTGCCTAGGTAGATAACTCATCATAGAAAATGTAAAACTGAAAATTAAAAAATCAATGTCACACCTGTAGTGAGAAAATGTGTTAAAATGGTGTTTCCCCGTGTTTGGACCCACATTTGACCCACTTACCCACCTGATGAAATCAAACTAAGGTTATTTTCTGATTGCCTAGGTAGATAACTCATCATAGAAAATGTAAAACTGAAAATAGAAAAATAAAATGTCACACCTGTAGTGAGAAAATGTGTTAAAATGGTGTTTCCCCGTGTTTGGACCCACATTTGACCCACTTGCCCACCTGATGAAATCAAACTAAGGTTAATTTCTGATTGCCTAGGTAGATAACTCATCATAGAAAATGTAAAACTTTAGGCATACCTGGGAACGGCGGTCCCAAATTCTGAAACATGTATTTTCGTCAGAGGAAGAGCCAACTACAGTTAAGACTGCATTTATTCACTTATTTTCTTCATTCTTTACTTATTCACTTACTTACGAGCTTCTCGGGCTTTTTACGTCATTGTTTACGTTGTTTTGACGGCATTCCGTTGGGAAATAAATCAACCCGACGTCGTAATAGCGCGGTGTATAGGATGGGCGCATAGAAACCACGCTTGAGAAATAGAAGCTGGATGAAGACCTTTTACAGGTGAAATGGAGACTGGATTGATGAAAAAACGCAAGAGAATTGGAATCTGGATGAAGGTTCTTCTGCAGGTGAAATAGAAGCTGGATGGACGAAAATAACGCATGAGAAATAGAAGCTGGATGAAGCCATTTCTAGATCTGAAATAGAAGCTGGATTGGTGAAGAAACGCTTAAGAAATGGAGGCTGGATGAAAAACCCACACTTTTTGCCCATCCAATACTCCGCACTATCGATTTATGGAATTTTATAATTTGGGACCGCCGTTCCCAGGTGTGCCAAACTTTAAATTAAAAAATTAATGTCACACCTGTAGTGAGAAAATGTGTTAAAATGGTGTTTCCCCATGTTTGGACCCACATTTGACCCACTTACCCACCTGATGAAATCAAACTAAGGTTATTTTCTGATTGCCTAGGTAGATAACTCATCATAGAAAATTTAAAACTGAAAATAAAAAAATAAAATGTCACACCTGTTGTGTGAAAATGTGTTAAAATGGTGTTTTCTCCGTGTTTGGACCCACATTTGACCCACTTACCCACCTGATGAAATCAAACTAAGGTTATTTTCTGATTGCCTAGGTAGATAACTCATCATAGAAAATCTAAAACTGAAAATAAAAAAATTAATGTCACACCTGTTGTGAGAAAATGTGTTAAAATGGTATTTCCTCGTGTTTGGACCCACATTTGACCCACTTACCCACCTGATGAAATCAAACTAAGGTTATTTTCTGATTGCCTAGGTCAATAACTGTTGACTGATGGTTCATTGGTGAGAATATCTTATGCAGATGTACAGTTATATGCAGATTTTTCAATATGTATTTTACCTTCGGCTTTCCATACCGAATGTCTGAATATCCAACGTGAATATCAAACCAACTTGACGGAGGTGGCGCGCCATTACCACGGGACATCAACAACAGGGTAACGATCACCAACAAATTGCTCGAAAAGAAGGTAAACGGCCGAAATTTTCTGTATCCTTCACTTTGTACAATGTAAATACATTGATAAACAAATACTGAAAATTATACGCTTGTTAGAATTTTTCGAAGGTACCAATGGAAAAACTTTTAATTCTAGCCGACTAGAACGACCGGGTGTAAAATGGCGGATGTGTCACACGACGAAATGTTGTCCTTGTAATTGTTCTCGTCACAGTAGGTCAACAGTAGAAATGTTTATACTGCCTACATGTCGATACAATCACAGTATAAATAACAACTTGCATTTATAACGAGCCTTTATGAAACAATTGACGTCATACTTATCTAGGCCTACAGTTCATGGTTTAATGTGGATGGGAACGCGTGGGAACGAGATTCCCACTGCTCTTGAAAGTCTTGGCTTACGTTCCCACTGCTCACAACCCAAGGCTGTTTTTAAGGAATTTTTAGAACTGCACAACTCCTTCTTTCCATTCCCATCTTACATGGTAAATTACTTCCAATCGGAGGACAATGACCTTTTTTGGTAGTTTTAACTGCACAGAACTTGTGATAGAACTGCCTCTAGAACTGCACAAATCCATTTACAACTGCACATTTTGTGTACGACTGCACGTTAAAAAAAGCCCTGTCACAACCTTGGAAACACATGAGTTCCTATAAAATTCTACTTCAGCGTTCTCACTGCTCACATTTGGCGTTCCTTCGATCGATCTGATCATGCTCACCCAAAGCACTTTAACCACTGGGCCTACTCAGGAGTCAGGACTTAAAGTGTGGCTGGACTGTGACAGGATGGTGACCGTGGTTATAACAATACGTCTCAGTATAGTTTAACACTTTAATATGAATAACATATAAGTATAGTATAGGTCTTTGTAGATCTCTCTAGTCCGATAGTCAGCAATAGACTCACGTCGCTTCGTGGTCAGCAAACCCTCCTTGGCCATTGCTGTGGGCGTGGCCTGTGCTGACCAATAAGATACCGTTACATCCCCTTTCCCAAAGCTAGTTTGCCACCCCCGAAAGTTCCTACAATACTATATGTCAAAAGTTTCTACAATGCTACATGCTACTTCTAAAGCTATTACATGTACTACTCTTTTTTTGGTTTGTTCTTACGAACTGTCTGTTGTCCGTACAATAGGAGAAATATATATATATATTTATATATATATATATATATATATATATATATATATATATATATATATATATATATATAGGCCTATCAGTTTCTGAATCGGGCTGGTTTGCTAATTAATCGGCCAGACCGCGTTCTGACATCTCTCTGGGGAGATGTCGCTGGAGGGCGCTGTGTCGGTTGGACGGTCGGCTGCGTCTCGACGGTGGTTGGATACGGCGCGGGAGGTGGTGTGGGAGGCGGTGGCACTGCAAATGTGTTCGTTTCATCGTCTGCGCTTTCGGTCTTGATGGTAATGGGAGGTTCAGCCGAGAAATGCACATGTCTTGATGTTCGCCTTCTGGTAGTACCGTCTTCAAATCGCAGCTGGCATGATCTGTGTGGAAGCACACGTGTAACTTCGGCCTTCCGCCAATCACGATCGTCGAATCTGGCTCTCACTGTTTGGCCAATTGATAGGGCCGGTCTCTCTTTGGCCCCTTTGTCATAGTAGTGGGCCTGCTGTTGTTTTGCCGCCGCAAGGGCAGCGCTGGCATCAGTCGCTGTAGGTGAGATGAGGAGGGCTGCTGCTGTGGGCAATTTAGAACGAGTCCGTCTGGAGAACATTACTTGAGTGGGGGTCAGGCCCAGCTGTTCGGTGGGGGTGTTTCTCCAGTCTAGCAGAACGAGAAAAGGGTCGACTTCGAAATGGCCCGATAGGCAGCAGACCGAAATCAAGTAGTCTTGGCCGCGATTCATAAATATGTCAAGACCAACTTTGTCCCAAGCGCGGGGTGGTGGTGGGTGGGATAGAAACGGCTCTCGGATACAGCCGTTAACACCGATATGGCTTGAATGAAGTCGCCGCAAGATGTCGTCTCTTGCCGGTCGAGGGATAATGACGCGTTGACCCTTGAATGCCAGACCTCCGCTTGTAATTAGTTCATCAGCGAACGGCATGTACGGCCTGATAATCGCTGGCACTTCGCTATGGGTGGCTGGCCATTCAGCCTTTATCTGCCACAGCCGCTGTTGGCATTCCTCATCGGACGCTGCGGCTGCTGAGGCGTTTCTGATAGTGTCCTGTGAGGCTACTAAGCTTAGTCCTTGCAGCTGTTGTTTGTCCATCAACGCTGCCGATTCAGCGGGGAATTCAGCTCCCAGCGAGTTGTCGTTTGCTGTGAGTGAGGGGTATGCACGCGAGAGGGTGTCTGCGAAGATCAACTGCAACAAAAATTGTTCCTTCTCAATCTGCGCATATGATTCTTGCTCCGTTCTTGTCATTGCGCTTGAAACATCTTCGACAGGCCTTCCATTCTCAAGTAAAATGGCGCCACGACCACCTTGGCTTGCATCAGCCTGAATAACAATTGGCGTAGTTGTGTCAAAATATGCTTGAACAGGTGCGTGCGTTAGCATGTCTTTCAATTTGTCTAGCGCCACGCCATGCAATTCTGGTCTCCAACAGAATTCGTTTTCTGCTTTAAGTAATGCGCGGATGGGTGCCGTTGTCTCGCTGAAGTTGGCGCAGAACTTGGCTAAATATGTCGCCATTCCAAGGAGACGCAAGACACCTTGTCGATCGCTAGGTGGAGGCATCTGTTTGATAGCTGCCACTTTTCTCTGATCAGGGCGAACGCCGTCCCTTGTTAGCTCGTGTCCACAGAAGATGGTTGATTCTTTATTCAGCCGGAGTTTCTTCTGATTAAGCTTAATGCCTTTTCCTCTGCATCTCTCTAACAGCGCGCGCAGGTTGCTGTTTTGATTTTCAATTGCTATCTCCTCTGTCTCCCCGGCGCCTATGATCAATATGTCATCTGCAATGCATACCATACCGTTCAGTCCAGAAAGTGCATCAATTGTCGGCATGCAGTATTGTTCGCGCACAAGGGCTTTGTTCCGCGGCTTCGGACCAAGGCAAATTCGTATTCTGCCATCTGGCTTTGCGACAACAAGGAGCGCTGACACCCATGAGCTTGGCTCGCTCACTGGTGTGATGATGCCGTTTGCCTCCAAACGCTTTAGCTCGGTCTCGACCTTGTCACGGACGCCCAGCGGAAGTCGTCTGAGTGGCATTTGGACTGGCGGGATTTCATCGTCGATGTGCAGCTGTACGTCACCCTCTAACAAACCAACGCCGTCGAAAAGGTCAGCGTATTCAGCGTTTACTTCCGTTTCCGTCAGACAACCATGCGTTGTAGCAAGAGAGAAAGAAGATGGCTGAACTGTTCGAACCTCGCAAATGTTCTCTTCGACCGCATTCATAAGCTGCAAGTCCCTGCAGGCCTTGAATCCGAGGATCGGCTGGTTGTGCTTTGCTGTGACGTAAAAATCTATATTATATTCTCTGGCAGCACGTGGGTGCCAGACGGTGAACGTTATCATGCCTGGTGTTGATAACTCGGAGCGATCAAACATGCGCAGAGTCGCTTCCGCAGGACGGACTTCGTGGAGTCGACCGAGAGTGCGAACAAATTCTTCCGGGATGACGTTGACAGTCGCGCCACTGTCAAGCAAAAAACGCACTGTTCTATTGTCAATCTGCAAACGCGTATACCATCTGTCGCTGCTGGGCGTGTCTAACGTAAGTAGCTCTTCATCCAACTCTAGTTCACAGACTTCAGGCCTGCTGCGCGGTTTCCCTGTCATCTTGGACGGGCAAACAACCTCAAAGTGCGATTTTCTGTTGCAGTTTCTACAGATTTGGCCATACGCGGGACACGATTCCTTTCGCAGATCGTGCATTCTGTCGCACAACTTGCATAGGTTCAGTCTTACCTTGGCGTCGTACTGGTTGCCATAGACTGGTGAGCGTGCTTGCGGACGAGATAGGTGACGGTTGCGAGCATGTGATGTCGAGTGTCGAAGAGCTTGGACTTCGTCGTGCGCCGTCATTGCCTTCAGCTGTTGACCTGCGGCCTCGCTGGCTTTGCACACGTCGATGGCTTTGCTCAGCGTCAGCTCCCGAATCTGTAGGAGTTTGCGACGAGTGGCGTCGTCCTTGACTCCAACGACGATGCGGTCCCGAATCATGGACTCTTCGACGCCCTCGAATTTGCACGTTTTTGCCATGCGTCGGACTTCCCCCAGGAACACGTCGAATCGTTCACCTGCCTCTTGCACTCGCTGGTAAAACATATACCGTTCGTAGGTAACGTTAACAGCGCCCAGGCAGAAAGTCTCGAATGCCTCTAATATCTTATCGATGTTCTTTTTATCCGCCGTCGGAATGTCCATGCTCCTGTACGCGTCGTAGGCCTCGCCACCTAGACACGTGAGAAAAACCGCTGCTCGCTTCGCCGAGTTGGCTTCCGTCAGATCTGCGGCAAGCTCGTAATTTTCCCACTGCTCACGAAACCGCTCCCAATTGTCAGCGACATTGCTTCCTGTGACCTTCAGTGGCTCTGGAAGACGCAAATTCGAAACCATGTTCATTTGCGGAGTCTATATGTAGGCTTAACTATCGACTTGTTCTACTTGTTCTAAAAAAACCAACGTGTACGTTTTTTTAGTTCACACTTCTGACGCCATGTGACAGGATGGTGACCGTGGTTATAACAATACGTCTCAGTATAGTTTAACACTTTAATATGAATAACATATAAGTATAGTATAGGTCTTTGTAGATCTCTCTAGTCCGATAGTCAGCAATAGACTCACGTCGCTTCGTGGTCAGCAAACCCTCCTTGGCCATTGCTGTGGGCGTGGCCTGTGCTGACCAATAAGATACCGTTACATGGACGACATCCATGCACTTCAATTGTTTTCAAATCTGAACGCCGTCCTGCCACTTATTTCGCGAGCTCAGACTGTAAGCTTAGGAGCATTCAGGCACTCTTTTTTCTACACTTTAAGAACTGCCGATAGGCTTCATACTTGCCAGCAACTTCAGTTACGGCAGGTGCCGCTCATGGGCGAAGTTTATCAGGGACTGGGGGCTAACTCCCCCCCCCCAAGAAGTCGATCCCATAACAATTTTTGTTACCATGTAAATGGGCTCAGCCCTCTTTGACTATGAACTGTCAAGTAAACGAGACTAGAAATTTGAACGCATAACGACTAAAAACAGGTCATCAACTTTTTTCGGCGCGGCTAGTTTTGGACTAAACTTTTCCAGCCCCCAACCCCAAGAACGAAAACCAAACTCCGCCCATGGTGCCGCTGCAGGCTTCAGAACTAAGCAGCCGCTAGAAACAATGCGAAATAGGCCTACAGAGCACTTACTCGCGAGTCGCAACACATGATTCGTTCCTCTGGCCCATCAACAGCACTGTTTTTTTCAGTTTTGATCTTGGATGAGATCATGAGAAGGCGGCAAACACGGAATAAGGCGTAAGCGGGTGATGACCTGGTGATGACTCTTATGTTAATATATTGCCTATGTACGAAATGTCCAAGATTATAGTTTTGGTTTTAGTTCATATTTTATTTTTGAAATAATATCGACATGCTATGAGTGGATTCCGTGCTTAGACGGGTAATCTTGTACTTAATCTAGATCAACTCGTAATAAACAAAGCGGTATATGCTTGGATTGGATCTAAGTGTTCTGTGCTATAAGGGTTCCAGTATTATCGCCCAGGTTTTCTTAGCTTGTTCGGCCGAAGGGTTGCAAGGCAGCCTTGAGAAAATTACCGGATGATTGGCGTGCATTGTGAGAAAGTTTTATAAATTTATAGGGTAGATATTACTGACGGCTCGGTAGCATGCGGGTTTCAAACCAATAATTGCACGAAACATGGGCTATTGATCACCGGAGTTAAGGCCGCTCTATTCTGCCTCTATCTGTGACCGCCATAATGTTTACGTCCTACCGAGCTGTCAGTAACAATAACCAGCTGCACTCCAACACTTGTTGCCAACAATATTTTTTTACCGAACACGACCATGTCCGATAGTGTCCAAAATTTCTAACCATTCATATTTTGTAAATACTGGAAGTTACAATGGGTGAATGATTGTTTACGTTTGAAGTGACTGTCCTGAATTATTCAAAAACTGTCTATCTGTTTGGCATGATAGGAGAATGGAAATGTGGAATTGAAAATAATTTACTTGAATCTTTATTGTAGACTCGAGACTTCTAATGTGCTACTCAAAAGCCAGGCACAAGGCACCAGCTTGTTTACGAGCACTCAGTGAGAGTAGAATACAAATAAATTAACACACCAAGCCGACTATAAACTTGAGGTGGAAGCTATATGATGATTCTGTGTGATTCAACCAAATTTACAACCAAAATTGACATCACCGACTCAGATTTACTTTCAATTTGGCACATTTGTTGGGTCACAAAAGACATGTGTAAACCCAATAAAAATTTTTAGGTTGATTACGCTCCAGGATATGGGTCGTCAAACTACAATTATTTTGTCTAGAATTATGCTCAGAATTCAAGTTGAACATATGGGCGATTCCAATTTCAGAAGAGTTGATATTGAAATTTGCACAGAATTAGGTACAAAATAATTGTAGCGAGAACCATTAAAGATTCCATTCTGATTTCTTCAGAGGATGTTGAAGACTCTTCAGTCTATAAGTCTGATTTTTTCTGATTTTAAAAAGACGGCTAAAGAGTCAAGGCCAAGGTTTAACCCTCTTACCCCGAATGGCCGCTATAGCGGCTTGGTGGTCTTTGACAAATACCCGTAAGGCCGCTATAGAGGTTTCAACATATAAACCGTATCCCCGTAAGGCCATTATATATATATATATATATATATATATATATATATATATATATAATGTATGTATATATTATAATATATATAATATATATATAATATATATATACAATATATATAATATATATATATTACATATATATAATATAATATATATATAATATATATTATATATAATATATATATATATTATATATATATTATATATATATATATAATGGCCTTATATATATATAATATATACATATATTATATATATATATAATATATATATTATATATATATAAATTTTATATATATATTATATATTATATATATATAATATATATAATATATATATATATATTATATATATTATGTATATATTATATATACAGGGCCGTCGGGTGGGCGTTCCGCTTGCTGTAGGGCTATCGGGGTAAGAGGGTTAAGTGCTAAATTGTCAAATATGGTCACTATGTTAAACTTTTAAGCACTCATAAATAATCTACTCAAGTATTTCATCAAAAGAGCTCTGGACAATGACACAAAGAACACTTTTCTAGCTCTGATACAGGCTGAGATACAGACGTCCAAAGGAACGTGGTCACGTGGGTCGGGTCAAATTATAGCGACCCATATCTCGGGAAGAAGTTGACCCAAAAAATTTGTTTGCAGGTTTTGCAGGTTTCCTGTAGCCCAACAAGTGTGCAAAATTTCATGTTGATCTGAGTTGGTCATGATGTCAATCATGTTGGCTGAATTGATGTGGAATCACCCTGCACATGTTTCCGTTCTGTTCCGTTTGAAATGGCGATTCACCGTGTGAAATATCACATTGACTAGTATATTCCAATTCCGCTTGTGAGATTTTCTTTCTTTCTTACTATCAAAATGATTAGATTTGATTAGATCACTTGCAGGCAGACCACTGACTATCAAAATGATTAGATTTGATTAGATCACTTGCAGGCAGACCACTGACTATCAAAATAATTAGATTTGATTAGATCACTTGAAGTTGCAGGCAGACCACTGACTATCAAAATAATTAGATTTGATTAGATCACTTGCAGGCAGACCACTGACTATCAAAATAATTAGATTTGATTAGATCACTTGAAGTTGCAGGCAGACCACTGACTATCAAAATAATTAGATTTGATTAGATCACTTGAAGTTGCAGGCAGACCACTGACTATCAAAATAATTAGATTTGATTAGATCACTTGCAGGCAGACCACTGACTATCAAAATAATTAGATTTGATTAGATCACTTGAAGTTGCAGGCAGACCACTGACTATCAAAATAATTAGATTTGATTAGATCACTTGAAGTTGCAGGCAGACCACTGACTATCAAAATAATTAGATTTGATTAGATCACTTGCAGGCAGACCACTGACTATCAAAATGATTAGATTTGATTAGATCACTTGAAGTTGCAGGCAGACCACTGACTATCAAAATGATTAGATTTGATTAGATCAATTGCAAGCAGACCACTGAATGATTGCCTGATTCTTATTGTCACCCAGTGCCTCTACTTATAAGTATGCTTGTATGACCTGTCAAGCAAACAAAATGAATGAATCGTTGTCATTTGTCACTTGCCTTAAATTCCAGCTGTTCGTGCATGGATTGCGAGCACTATGCCATCCTCAAACTGCTTTGCGGCCAGCTGTGGTCCTTCCGGAAGGACAACTTCCTCTGCGACACGACCATCGTCGCCAACGACCGCGACCTTCCCGCTCACAGCGTCGTGCTCGCGGCCGGCAGCTCCTCTTTCCGAGCGGCGTTCGAAGGTTAGATTTGATTAGATCTTCTGTCTCATTAGCATAACCGATATGTTCTGAATTTATGCAACCAGCATTATGTTTAGCTAGAGGGTTGGCCCTCCCTAGCGGGGCAATTGCCCCTTCTGGGTCTTCCCCTTCCCTGGTTGATACAATGAAGTGTTTTCTGCACATTTTACAAACATGTTATATTAATATGTTTGTCAGACAGTGTGATTACGTTGTCTAGTCAAGTTACATTGTGTAAAGGTTGTGTGTGATATGCTCCAAGGAATAAAAATCATTGTCATTGTTATTGTCAAGGTTCCTCCGGCGACGAGACGAGGTACCGGGTGAAGATTCCACACATGAGCGGAGACGCGGTCGAGGATGTCCTTTTCCTCATCTACAACGGTTGCGCCTCAAATCCCGACCAGAAACCGGGCGACGATTTCCTTCTCGCATGCGAACAGCTCGGCGTTTTCTGCACGATCAAAGATCGAACGGCCGCTTCGGAAGCGCAGAGCGACCTCAAGTGGATCGTGAGCATGGACGCGTGCGTTGAGACTGCGCTCGATACGCTCACCGCGCTCACGAACAACACGGACGCCATCGTTCATGTGGGACTCTTCGAAACCGACCAGCTGCAGGATGCATTTGAGAGCGACTCGCTAGAGCAAGATGAGCCGGTCACGCCCGATGATGAGCGCAACGATGACAGAAACCCACTTGCCTGCGAGTTCTGTTCGAAGATCTTTGATAATGAGACTCACGTTGATGCGCATTTGAAGTCACATGTGGCTCCAAACCCATCGAAGCCGTACGCGTGCGACCTGTGTCCGCTCATCTTCAGCGCAAAGTGCGAACTGAAGCAGCACTGCAGCAGCCACAAAGAAGAAACGCCAGAAACGACGACCTACCAATGCTGGGTCTGCAACGGCAAGTTCCCGCAGCGGAAGGCTCTGATGAGACATTTGCGGCAGCACGGAAAAAATGACAAAAGCCGGCTGGTCTGCGACGTCTGTGGCGTCACTTTTACAATCGCCAGCGACCTTCGAAAGCATCAGAAGCTTCACAAACAAGAAACGGTTGACCAAAAGCCACTCAAGTGCGACAGGTGCCAGCAGGTTTTTGTCGCGCCGACAAACAGTCCGGGGCTGCCCGAAATCTGCGCTCACTGTAAGTCGCTCGGCGGCAATGGCGAATGGCGAAACCAAAGGAGCGAGTCTAACAATACCCGAAACCGTGCCTTACGATGCAATGTATGTAAGAAATCATTTGCGGATGAAGCCGAGCTCACCATACATGAAGCAACGCACGGCGAACGCCCGGAAGAGAAGGCGCACGTGTGCGACAGATGCGGACGTGCGTTCAAGCGCGTCAAGTGGCTCGTGAAGCATCGAAAGACGCGCTGCACCAACGACGACGAGTGTTACGTCTGCTGCGTTTGTCATCGCAGCTTCCGCCAGCGTTACTACCTCCAGAAGCACCTGCGTCGCCACGACAACGACTGCGTGCACCCGTGCGGTCTGTGCGGTAAAACGTTCCGCGAGGGAAGCTCGCTGCGGAAGCACATGCGGACGCACGACCTGACGGAAGCGAGGTTCCAGTGCAGGGTGTGCGACCGGACGTTTCTCCAGGAGTACTACCTGAAGAAGCACGAGAGGCGACACACGATGGAGCTGAACTACGCCTGCGAGTTCTGTGGAAAGCGGTTCAAGGAGAACTACCAGCTGCTGAAGCACGTCCGGATCCACTCCACGTCTCTGCGATTCCCGTGCGGCGCGTGCAACCGGATGTTTCGCGACGAGCAGATGCTTCGGAGGCACCGCTCCGTCCACGAGACGGGACGTGCGCATCCATGCGAGGTCTGTGGCAAGACGTTCAAGGCGCAGACGTCGCTCAACGCGCATCGAAAGCTTCACATCGTCGACAAGCAGACGTGCACTATTTGCGGGTTCGTGCTCGAGTCGCTTCGGGAGCTGCGTCGGCACGAGGTGTCGGCACACGCGCACATGTTGCCCGCCACGCACCAGTGCTGCGAGTGCGGGAAGCTGTTTACGAACGCGACTCATCTGCGAAGTCACGCACGGACGCACTCGGACGAACGGCCACACTCGTGCGCGATCTGCCAGCGCTCGTTCCGGCGCCGCGCCGACATGCGCTCGCACTTGCTCACGCACACCGGACATAAGTCGGAGCTGTGCAGCATCTGCGGGAGGGGCTTCCTCAAGAAGAGCGACCTCAAGAGGCACTACCGGAGTCACAAGGACGAGCGGCCGTACGTCTGCGATACATGCGGAAAGGGCTTCAAGTACCTCAACTACCTTAAGGAGCATGTGCATACTCACGCGGTGAAGAAGTCGTTTGTCTGCTGCGAGTGTAAGAAGGCGTTCAACTCGATCGCAAATCTCAAGAACCACCGGAAGATCCACACCGGGCTGAAGCCGCACAAGTGTCCGGTCTGCAACAAGGAGTTCCTCCGGCCGGCGAACCTCCGATCACATCTCAAGGTGCACGTGAAGAACTCTGAGCCACCGTTCGCGGAGGAGACTGGTTCACCGCTGGATAAGCTAGTGGATGTCGACGGATGCCTCTCGGATTTCTGAATCATGATTAGATTTTGGGATTCATGATTATGTGACCCGTCTGCACGATTTAACCAGTTTTTAGTTGAATTTCGGACTTAGGAGTATAGTAGACCATTTTAAAGAGAAACACGTCCTCCATACAATGACACCGAAATTTTTATTCTGGCTCAATTCTAACTGATGTTTTGGATAAAAGAAGTATTTATCATTGCTAAAATTACAGACGCTGGTAAAATTTATTCCTTCAATAAAGAACTCTTTATCATTGCTAAAAATACACAGGCTGGTAAAATTCATTAATTCATTTCAAGAATTTATGTAGTGCCTTTCAAGGGGGCCCACTCAGAGGCGCTCCCAGTCCAACCGCAGTGATACAGAAAGGTTTAATGAACCTGTAAAAACACGGATGAGTTACATCTTGGCATGATTTCGGTGCTTTTGTGCGAAATTAAAATTAAAATTTGTAATCTTTCTAATGCCGATAATGCCCTTTACTTAATGTTACTTTTTCTGAAACTTTTATGTTTCTTTTATAAAATATATATCTTTTACATCGTGGTCACTGATGATTGAAAAAAATGAAGAAGTTTCGGACTTAGGAGTATATAGTAGCTTTTTTTAGACCGAAAATTCGATTTACGACTTGTTTTGTGCAGATTGGTCGCATATCTGGTGTGTGTATCTATCAGGTTAATTGTACCTGCCTCAAAGGCTGGGAATGTGACTGCAAGTTGTAAAATTGCACTTGGTATAACGTTTGGACCTGCACCAATTTCTGTTTGCAGAATGGTGCAAGATTTCTCTACAGCAAAACTGTCAGCAGCAAGTCGGTTTTTGCCTTCGTTGATTTTGAAAGACTTTCTATGAAATCATGGAACTATTTTTACCGGCCTTTCAAGTACACTGTGATCTGAGTTTCACTCCTGTATTATTATCATTATTATTATTATTATTATTATTCTTACGAAAGCTTTCATGCTTGATTAGCTTACTTAGGCGCTAAATCATTTTCATGCATTTAATACAATTGTACTGTCATGATTGAGTTGTGGAATTGTTCTTGAATCCTGATATCAGCTTCCAGTTATGATGTGTGGCGTTATGGTATGGTGTTAAGGTTTAGTGTTATTGTATGGTGTTGAGGATTAGTGTTATTGTATGGTGTTGATTAGTGTTATTGTATGGTGTTGAGTATTAGTGTTATTGTATGGTGTTAAGGTTTAGTGTTATAGTGTGGTGTTGAGGTTTAGTGTCATGGTATGGTGTTGAGGATTAGTGTTATTGTATGGTGTTGATTAGTGTTATTGTATGGTGTTGAGGTTTAGTGTTATTGTATGGTGTTAAGGTTTAGTGTTATGGTGTGGTGTTGAGGTTTAGTGTTATGGTGTACTGCTGAGGTTTAGTGTTAAGTTTTAGTGTCATGGTATGGCTTGAAGGTTAGTGATACAGTATGAAATTTTTGCAAGAGGTGGCAAAGCACAGTTGTCGCATTTACCTTATTTTGAATAGTTTGAAATTGCAAAGCAGAAGTTAAGAACAAGGGTTTTATCAAAGAGGTGTTTAATTTTGTAAATTTTCAGTTTCATTTAGTTGATGTAAGTTAGCATAATTAGCGCTTTCATGCGCAGAAATATGTCAAAAATCTAAAATTTAGTAGTTTACAAAAAGAAATCAATTTTCCAGGGAGGGGCAAGTGCCCCCTCTTGCCCCTATGTGCGGGCGCCCATGCTATTAAAGTGTAATGAAATGGTGATTAGTACTAGACCCTAATTTGAGGTTTACTGGAAAATATTCAGAATTTCAAACTAAATTTAAATGCTCTGGAGCTTTGCAATATAATGTGAATTAATGCATCCTACCTCCTGGCTTTTTAGATGACCCTCCAAGTCTGGTTTGATCACTTTCGAAACGATTTTAATTTATGCATTTAACAATTAATTGGATAAGAATATCCTTTAATTGACCATGGACCTTTTCAGGTTTTTAAATCCGGCACCTTACATTTCCTAGGCATAGCTTGTGGATGCAGTCATTAATTCGGGAGTTTACATTGCGCTTCTTCAAGGAAGCTTATCAGAGTCGCTCGCCGCACTCCTGGCTTAAATGCACCCAAAAAGAAAAAGTTATTAGGTTAGTATTAAAGGAAAGTTTCGGACAGATCTTCCAGGTTGTAAACACAGCTCTTGAGGAAGACCATTCCAGATCACCTGGTCTATGGCAGAAAAAGAGCAATTGTGCAAAGTTGCTATATGAGCAAAGGGAACTAAAAGAAATTTTCTGCAGAGCGTAGGGTTACTCGTTAGGACATCCGAAATCAAACGGCAGGGCTTGCAGTGGTAAATTGGGAACAAGGCCCTGGTGACCTAGCAATTAGCACTGCATGGTTAGTGATAGAATGGTAATAAATATTTTCAGGTAGGTCTTGGGCCACGTCCTTCCCGGACCGTAGTTTCACTGGATTAGATTAGAATTAGGTAATTTATGGATCGATTCTACTTATACGCCCCTGAGTGCTGCTTACACTGAGCATCTTCTGTTTGCCGACTTGCCATGAAAATTGTTGAAGAGCTTTATGGCTTGTATAGCAAGCGAGCTATTGTATCGGTCAGTTAATCGGAAATATTCTTGACACAACACGTAAGTTTCAAACTTTAAATATTCCTGTATTAAAGACACAGGTTGAATCTTTTAAAAATTAACCAGAGTTCGAATCTTTTGCAGTTGTATCTGAAAGCGATAACTTACTTACTTACATCTAGGGTTCTTTTAACACTTGTAGCGTTTCACATGATGTCGTTGTTAGTAGCAAGTATGGCGGTCGTTGAAAGGTCGTCAGCTGTTATCCATCGATTTTCTTCCATTCTTCGACGGTCTTCTAAGCAATTTATTCTGGGACATAAATTTAACTGTCACCTTCAATCAAGACATTTATGTTCAGCGAGAAATTCTGGAGTAAATCTTTGGGAGGAATATAAACTTCTACACCAGGCGACCGATGGTAATGAGGCTCTCCTTACTCTCGTGCGCGTGGCACGTGTTATACGATGAATGTAGAGCGTGTTGTTATTTTGTGCCAAAAGAATTGTTGGCGTGACACACTGGCAGATTATTTGGGGCTTGCCACTGAATGCCAAGCTTATTAATATTTATGAAAATATATCTTCTCATGGTCTTTTGACCATTGATTAGTAAGCGGAATAATTGGGCTATCAATCACCGTGGGTGAGACCGCTCTATTCTGCCTATATCTGTTGCGGCCATATTGTTGATCTGCTACCGAGCCGTCAGTAACATCTACCCCGGTTCGATCCATAAGTCCGTTATTGTTAGGCAAATCAAAGTGCGAATACTTGTCGCCAATGATTCAGTGTTAAAACCATGTAATGACCCTGCGTAGATATGTGCAATTACGAGCCGATTCGACATGTTTAATTTTAGTGTATTAGGTACAAAAACTGCCAAGAAATTTGTTGGAAGCTGAACCTTAAACAATATGGCCAAACGTTCAAGAATTGAAATGGAGTCTCCAGATTCTGTGCTTAATTGTTCCGTTTGGCAGGTCATCATCACAATGTTGCAATATGAAAATTAAGAATTTCAGAGTCTAGGCATCAAGCCGACTCAATCACAACTGGCCAGATTAAAACTGAAGTGATGTTGTATTTATTTATGGAATTAACAGCCAGCTGTGAGATTAAGTTAACAATTAGGCAAAAATGATTTGATGCTGCTATACAGTTGCAATTCATATAATGGTTTGACAACATATTTATGAAAATTGACTTACGCAAAATTCTTAGAAGGCTCTGAGTATTTTACGTTACGGAAGCAAACCTATGCATTATCTCGTGTAGCTTTGACCAGTCTCAATGGTCATTGGTCTTGTCTTATAGCCATCTTCAATCCAAGGTTGGTTTCCTCTGCAATCCTTCAATCATAGTCAAGCCTGTCCAATATAAAGTGTTCTCAATCCAGGTTGTTCGTGGTCTTCCACCTGCTCTTGGTCCAGCTGTGGTACCCTGCATTATAAACTTGGCACAGACTACAGATGATGCAATCTCAATTTGGAATGCACATAATCTGAATCAGTTTTAGAACTGCCATTTTCTGTTCTGAATTTCACAAACTGTTGAAGACTGTTTTTTTCGCTTGATCTCGGCCGGGAGCGCCTCTGAGTAGGTTCCTTGAAGGGGCGCTATATAAATTACGATTTATTGATTGATTAATTTTCATGTAGAACTGCACGTGCACTCACTAAAAAGCCATATATAATTGTTACTGTGAATTCAGCGAAATCACTGCCACCTGACAAGGACCCTCATGCAGTCTACGCAAACAACGAACTGAACTTACGAGAGATCGACGTCTACGGCTTCGACTACGACTACACGATTGCCGTCTATCGTAAAAGTCTCAACCGACTTATATACGATCTTGGTCGAGACCTACTCGTCTCTCATCTGAAGGTAATGCAGAGGTTTTCTGGGTGAGTTCATTTAGGTAAGAAAGGCAATAGATAGGGGTCATTTAGGTAAGAAAGGGAATGTGGATATAGATAGGGGTCATTTAGGTAAGAAAGGGAATGGGTCATTTAGGTAAGAAATGCAATGGGGTAATTTAGGTAAGAAAGGCAATGGGGATATTTAGGTAAGAAATGCAATTTAGGTAGAAAGGCAATGGAAACTTACTGTTTGAGCATTTGGAACACTATGTAATTTATGTTTATTGGACAATGAAAGTGACAAATCTGGAGGTGTGAAATATATTTATATCGAGGGATATAATGCCAACAGTGTTGAGGCAAATATTGAAATTTTTTGGACATAAATGCAGAATATAAGAGAAAAGTAAAAACTGTGGGTAGAGAATGTGGATATAGATAGGGGTCATTTAGGTAAGAAAGGGAATGGGTCATTTAGGTATATAAGGGGAATGGGTCATATATATATATAAATGTTTACTAGCCTTGTAATGCAGGGAGCACAGGTTCACACCTTTCTCAGACAGGTAATATGACTTTTAATTTTGACTATGGTATCTCACTCTTGGATAAACTGGTTCTCTGCACTTAGCTTTAGAGCAGTGCTTTGGAAAATGAGTTTATGATTTCGTGCAACATCAAGTAATCATTAGTTTATATGGTTTAATAATAATAATAAAAAATAATAATGATAAGATGATTTATATAGAGTTGTAGCTCAGCCAAAGCCGAAGGAAAGGGCGCAAAGACTCTGACTGTACACTGTTGGTGGAAAGGCTGAGAAAACGAAGTTATCGAATTTCATAATATAATGATATTTCTTTATTGAACAATCCAGTTGACAGACCAATTACAGTTATGCAATTGAAACAAATCACAAGAACGCAAATGACAGAAGACTTAAATCTTAACTACTAACAGAACAGACAGACTGCAAAAAATATTCACACATTCATGCCTACTTCGAACTGCCTCTTGGGTCTATCTTTAGTTAATTCTCACCTTCTGCTCTT
The DNA here is from genome assembly GCA_949752735.1 of Lumbricus terrestris. NCBI lineage: Eukaryota > Metazoa > Annelida > Clitellata > Crassiclitellata > Lumbricidae > Lumbricus > Lumbricus terrestris. Next base: position 13,765,344 of record OX457048.1, on the reverse strand, counting down.
CCATGATGACAATTTGTAAGCTGTGATCGATAAATCTGCTTAAAGGTAGCGCTCGGTTGATTTTTATCACGTGTATATTACAGAGAAGTTCATATGCCAATTTGTTTATGGATTAGGTCACAATTGCCATTGTTATTGAACTGTGGTTTAATTGTTCCTTGTATATCTTTTCTTTTCAGTACCCAAAAGACATCACCCTTCCTCAGCACGAGTACGACCCACGCTTTGCTGTTCGTGGCCTTCACTGTGATGTTCAAAAGGTGGACAATAATTAATTAATTAATTATTATAAAATTAGCTAGTATTTTGCTAAAGCAATTATTGAAAATAAGTTTATTAGTGTTCTTGTTGTAGATTAACGAAAAGTTCCAGTTCCCCTGTATTCAAAGTCTATTATTATTTATTATTATTAATTTTGATATTTTTATTATTCGGGTAAAGAAATGTTTATTTCGCATAGGGCAGCCAGTCCATGGTGCCCCATAGTAGACAATAGCACTGTACATATTTATACACTTAGAATTATACATTGTACGTACTACATATGCATTATCATTATTTATTATTATTGCTAAGCATCAATTAATGGCGCTGAGAAATTGCGTGCGGGGACTTTGCTTAAGATCCCAGACTCAGCAACTGTTTCTTGGGAGGCGAATTGAGTAGTAGTTGTTGCGGTTTAAAGTCGCTGTGTGATAAACAAAGATCATTAGCAACACCCTCCTCCTTTATCCAGGCATGGGGACTGGCACTGGCAGAGTGCAACCAGTGGCTGAGGATTGAATTTGCGCTTTCTATTTTATAAGGCGACCCTCTGACAATTTGGTCACCATGCCCCACGTTACTTTAATTATTATAAAATTAGTAAAATGTATAGTTAGACGTTTTATTTATAAGTTGTTATTATTATTATTGTGATTTATTGAGCTCCACTGTCTTATGATGTAGCATTTTTTTGTGTGTTGAGCAATTATGAGTGAATGATTTTGCTTAGGATCCGTAAGAATCATCACAGAAGAGAAAGAGTTTACCGATACTCTGTGGTGCAATAGATAAGTGGATGAGTATTTAATAAGATTATTCTTATCTTATCTTATTTTGAAAACATTGTAATTTTGTTGCGTTTTTCCATGTTTCAGGGTATTCTTCTAAAAATTGATGCATTTCATCATATACAGCTTGGTACAGTCTACAGGTGAGGCGGCATTCTCTGTTTGGAATGCACACGCTCGGAATCTGACTCTAATGTCTTGGCTCTTATCGAGTCATGGATGCTAATCTAATCTGTGATTTCTAATCTGATCAATGTGAATTCTTATGAAATCTCTAGATTCTCTAGATTCTATTCTGATCTGTAGATTTGAATCAAATCTCTGGATTCTAATCTGATGGATTGATATTCTAATTCTAATCGGTTGGATAGATATTCTAATTCTAATCTGATCGATAGATATTTTGTTCTACTCTAATAGATAGTTACTCTATTCTAATCTGTAGATTATAATAAAACCTCTGGACTAGACTATTTGCCAGTGGTCAATTTGAGAGTTGAATACTTGAAACTATTCTCTGGAATATATCTTAATTTCTGGATTCTAATCTGTTTAGCGGAAGCTGATCTGTACTGCACTATGACTTAATATCGGGAATTTTGATCAGTTGTAGTATTCTGATTCTTTAATTTACCTGTAGATTCTTTTATAAATTTTTTATGCTAGTTTAATTCACGATTAAATTTATTCCTTAGTACTGAACCCTTAACATTTTTGTATAGATCATGTAAATTGAGTCTGTAATTACTAATTAGGTTAACACTTTGACTACAGGACTATTAGTGCTAGTACAGGACATCCCTGTCATAAAATACTAATTAAAGTCAGATAGCTATAGTCAAATCCAGACAAATCTATGTATGTCCTTGGAGGTTAGATAGGGTTAATCCAGAAGAAATTGGGTCAATCTTGTACAAATATGGTCAGATGGGGTTAGCAGGGCAGAGTAGATCAACCAAGGTCTGATGGAGTTAATCAGCCTAGATTTGATTAATTAATCCAGGTTCATATGATTTTGAATATTTTTCTGATTTTCTTGCAGAGGATTGCATCCTGTGACCGATGCTGAGGTGAAAGAATTGTACCATGGCTCACACGTTGACATCGAAAGCCTTAGCGGCTTCTATGGTGTGGTACGTTTGCCTCTTCGCTTCGAATGTAACCAAAGACTCTCTATTACAGGACTGTTGTGTCCGTTTCATCCTCAACCATAGATGTCGTCCCACTTCAAATTCTGTTTCTATTGCTAAAGATTATGTTTTGAATCTCGAAATACAATTTTTACTTTGTAAATATAATTATTCGTCAATCTATCTTCATGAATGTAATTAATTGTAGCTTTTGTTATGCAAACAAGAGGTTTTCTCTGTCCTATTTCTTCCACAGTAAACTTCTAATAAAAAAGTTTCTATTGTCTTCTATTGCAGTGTTCTGCTTTTTGAGAGTGCTGCTTCAATTTGAAATTTTACTATCAGCAGCAAAGTGTGGTAACTTGAACAAGCTTTTCAGCAATTTTAAAATGAATTTAAAATGAACTCACAGATTTTGAGTTAGAAAATAAAGCACACCGTTTAAGAGCTGGTATGCAAGGTGTTTGTAAACTATTTGATGTTTGTTGAATTTCTTGTGTGTTGTAAGATAGTTGATGTTTGTTAAACTGGTCATGCTTGTAAGATATTTGATTTTTGTTAAACTTGGATTAAACTGGATATATATTTGTTAGATATTTAATGTTTATGTCATGTTTGTATGTTATTTAATATTTTGTAAACCTGGGTAGTGTTTGTAAGATGTTTGATGTTTGTTAAACTGGCGTTGTGTTTGCGTTGGCAGGGTCCCAAGATGCACCAGTTCATGGATTTGTTTGCGCTGCCGGAAATGACGTTGTTTGCAAACGTCATCGAAGTAAGTTATTCTTTATTGCATTTTATTTTGCCTTATGTCATGTCATGAACCATGTCATTAGATGACTTCTGACGACTGCTGTTATAGAATGACTTGTGTCATAGGTGAATTCTCATGCAAGGACTTGTGTCATGATATGTGGGCTGCTGTAGAATGACTCGTGTCGTATGTGCATTTTGTCATAACATGACTGACAACTTTGAATGACCTGTGTCATCATTGTCATGTCATGAAGTATGTTGTGGAATTATGAGTTGTGTCTTAGTTAGTCACATCGTGACATGTTATGCTTTGATTAACTAATGACACTTTTACAGCGTTTTACTTGCTTCTTGGGTAATTAGATTGTGAAAAAATTACAGGGGATCTTAACTTAAAGTGCATGTATGTTACATGTAAACTTTAACAACGTTGTGTTACAGTTTTTCATGCAACACGACATAACGTACGATCCTGAGTATGTCTTCTACGACGTTAAGGTATGAACATGTAACACTTTCTTTAGTGTAAATGTAGTAATCTAATGTTATGTAACTGTTCCTACAACCTCTAAAAGGTTTTCATTGATGCTTCATCAAATACGTGATGGCCTCTTCATTTTGTTTTTCATTTTCCTTCAGATTGTTCTGTTCAACTGGGGTTGGACTGGGTGTGCTCACTGGACTTTCCCTTGCTCACTGGACTTTCCCTTGCTCACTGGACTTTCCCTTGCTCACTGGACTTTCCCTGGCTCGCTGGACTTTCCCTTGCTCACTGGACTTTCCCTTGCTCACTGGACTTTCCCTTGCTCACTGGACTTTCCCTTGCTCACTGGACTTTCCGTAGCTCACAGGGCTTTATCTTGCACCTGTCCTGTTTTGAAAGTTCACTTATATCTGTCACCTTCGTTATGATGGCCATTGGCTACATTCTACAGAGGATTTTTTTTAAATTTCTTTTATTGCCTTGTCATGACATTGTTATATAATTGTGTATTTCATTTGATGAGATTTCGTTGTTTATTTTTGTTGTTGATGCGCTCATTCGCAGAATACAATTGCCAGTCTTCACAGCAGCGGAGTCATCCATCGAGCGATTGAAGACAACCTCGGTTAGACATCATTATTGATCTCATTTCATCCCATAGTGAGTTATTGATTGATTGATTGATTGAGTTATTGATTGATTGAGTTATTGATTGATTGAGTGATTGATTGTTATTGATCTATTGATTGATTATGTTATTGAATGATTGATGTATTGATTGATTGAGTTATTGATTGATCAATTGATTTACGTATTATGATCAATCATGAATTTTTTTAAATTACAAGCATCTATACTAAATTTAAAAATTCTGGTATTTATATTGTGTCAATTTTCTAATTTAATTATGGTCTCTTTATTCGTTCTTTTATTCCTAGAATTTATACAGCGCCTCTTCAAGGCACCTTTTGTCTCCGACGTTCCAGCCCTGCCACAGCTGCATATATTGTATTGTATAGCACTAGTCTTTAAAACTCGTTAGTTGAATTGCAAATCTTGAAACTTATTTATTCATTTATTTCTCGCATTTGCTATAGCGCCCCTTCAAGCTCGCTACTCAGAGGCGCTCCAGACTACAGCGCGGACTCATCATCGGAGTTTCACGCCGAAATGCACGAGTGATTGCAAGTGAAGGATTTGCTTAAGGTCCTTACCCGGTGACTTGAGGTAGATTAGAACCTGCAGCCCTCAGGCTGCAAGGCAACGAGCATACTCACTACACCACCGTGTCTCAAGAACTGTTTACTTCCTAGTAATTAATACTTTTAACAGTTTTCGCCATAGAGTTGTTGAAGACTTTGTTTTCGATTGTGTTCTTATTGTATCAGGTTCAGTGGGTATGTACACTGTACGGTTGTACATCCAATATTATGATTGTTTTAGAACTGTCAAACTTGGTTCAATGCGCTAACATGAGGTAGCGGCTCTATATAAATTAAGTTGATTACTCTCCGCTTCACAGTTTTCTGTTGATTCCTGTGTTTCAGATACGTATCTTATTCGTCAGACGGAGATTTGCGATCTTTTTAAGCGACTATCGAGCGCTGGAAAGAAAATCTTCCTCATCACAAACAGCGGCTTTCATTTTGTGTGAGTCGGTTGATTAGTGGCTTCCTGTGTTTATTGCATAAGGCTGCAATGCAACTTAGCATATCAACTCCAAACTGTAATCAGATTAATTTTCTGATCAGTCCAATTTGTGTCTGTGTATGTGTATCAGGAAATCAGGATACTTATTTATAGCGCATTTTAGACTACCTATGACTATCACAGGCGTGTCAAAAAATGTCATTAAAGCATTTATGTAGCACCTGTGGAAGGAAACTACTCCGAGGTGCTCCCGACTCCAGCATGGCCAAAAAGAACAGTTTTCAAGTGCGTATAGAATGCGTCGGAGAGCGCCATAGGGAACAGGCGCAGCTGAAGAGGGAGGCCATGAGACACTGCCGAGCCAGCCACATAATAACCTGATAGGAATCTTATCTTATCTTATCTAACCATTTATAAAGCGCTTCTCGCAGCAAGAGTCTTTCAGAAGCACTCCCAATGTGTTGAACCCCAAGAAAAAAGGCAAGTTTTTAGACGAGAAAATGATGATGATGATAACTACCAGAAAGGATGGTAGAGGAATGTCTGATGTAAGAAAACAGGAGCTCCTGGTTTCGTAATTGGATTGTGACGAATGTGTGTTTTTCTGTGTTCAACAGCGACAAAGGAATGTGTTCGTTAGTCGGACGCGATTGGACAGATCTCTTTGACGTCATCATCACGAACGCTCGCAAACCAAAGTTCTTTAGTCAAATCAATCGGTTGGTTGAAGACTGTTTTTAACTAATGAAATCTGATAAATGTTGAATAGCTTATTATTATTATTAATTTTTTTATCATTTTTATTTTTTTCCTCTTGCATTGTTTTCATTTTTAACGCGCTATATTTAAGGTATCTAAAAATTTATAGAGTGCCTCTTGCTGTGTGGACTATTCAGTCGTGCTTTCTGCATAGAAGCCCCGGGGGGGGGGAAGAAACATATTGAGATAGCAAGAGGATTCGGGGAAGAGCCTAGACATGAACTTACATGTGTATGTATGTGATCCTTCTGGAGTGCAGAGATAATTATGGGAGCATTGTTCTGGAATAATGGCTATTGACTAGCCTTCTCAGATAATTATTATTATTTAATAGTACTTTTGTATTGCTTTTGTTTTTATTCATTTATTTAGGTATTATTGTCTTTGAAAGTTTTTTCTGATCACTTAGCCACCATTCATTATTATTGTTGTTATTGTTATTATTATTTGTTTTTTATTTATTTTTTCCCTTGAGGTATATATGATCCGTCAGGGACTTACACACTAATTACTTAAATAAAAACATCTGGAACGGCACCTAGTCGTCGTTGAAATCCAGTGCAGGAAAAGAGCTGTGGAATGCCACCGCATTAAATCGCTGGATTGTTGGAGCAAGACGCTGCTAGATTAGTAATTTATTATCCATTTTAATGTGGACAGGTTTTATGGAATGATTATTAGAGCACTCACTTTCTAATGCAGGTTTTATGGGATGCTTGTGAATCTTTGCATTAGGTTTATGCTTGGGTTTATCACTGACGCTAATTCTGTTGTGTGTCAATGTGTGCTTCAGTCATTTTCGACACTACGATCCAAAGCTCGGCGTGAAGACGTGGAACAAGGTGGAGAAACTGTCGAAAGGCTGCGTCTATCAAGAGGTGAGAGTTTGAGTCAATTTCTTAATATTGTAAAATTTGTGCATCTCAGTTTAATTGTCAATGAACTTGTTGTTTCTTGAGAGCACTCACTTTCTAATGCGGAGAGTATGGGTTTGAACATGGGCAGAATTGTTGCAAGCAGAGCAATTCAAATTGCTATCTGGGCTGGTAATCACTTTGTTGGGCTATGCATGTCTGCAAGTGCCTGCCAGTGGTACCTCTTCTATTCATTGTCTACTTCAGTGGTTCCCAACCCGTGGCCTGCAGGCCAAAAGTGGCTCACCAGGCCTAAAAATGGCCCTCGTCTCTCAAAGATTTTTTAAAATATATGAAAAAATTGACAATTTGGACAGGATAGAGCACATTATTATTTTCTATTGCAAATTATTTTATTTTGATGTCTATAAATAACATAGAACATTAGATTTTTGATTCATTTATGACAATTCATATGCTTTTAGTGAATTAAATTTTAGCTTTGTGGCCCCCTAATGTCCTACAACTAAGAAAAAGTGGCCCTCGTGTCTGCTAACTTAGAAATGTGGCCCTACAGTCAAAAAAGGTTGGGAACCACTGGTCTACATGTACAGAAGAAGAACTGTACAAGAACTGTTTGTTCTTGATGAACTCTGACACGTTGATCCTGGATGAGAGGCGCTATGTTAGTTGTGTATAATTATGATAAACTAACGTTTCTGTCGTAGGGTAACTTCAGCGAACTGATCAACTTAACGGACTGGTGTGGAAATCGTGTCCTCTACACCGGAGACCACGTCTACACTGACCTCGCTGTGAGTTGAAAATGTAGACGGCCAAAACGTGTGTCTTATCTATAGATTTATGTAGCACCTGTAGAAGAATTGCTATTCAGAGGTGCTCTAAGCACAGAAGCTTCGGGGGGGAAAGAAATGCTTGTAAAAAATGATTGACTGATGAGAAAAATGAGTCTTTAGTTTGGCATGTATTCTTGCCTACATAAATAATAATAATAATAATAATTACGAACAGCATAAATGTAAAGCATAAAGCATAAATAAAACGGCATAAACAGCTTTATCAAATGTAAGTACGTTTGTCATTTTTGGAATTAAGTTTATGGGTGCAAACTGTGCCATGTATGCACTGGAATTTACGTGTCTTCATGTAGAGCCTGTTGTTCATTGGTCATGTGATGTCTTGACGTGCGTTAATTGGTTGTGTTTGTTTGTATGTGCACTTGTTATAGCACCCCTTAAAGTTCCCTAGTCAGAGGCGCTCCCGACTACAGAGCGGACACTGCATCAGAGTTTCACGCAGAAGCGCTGAGCAATTGCGAGTGAAGGACTTGCCCAAGGTCCCTATGCGGCGACTTGAGGTGAATTCGAATCTGCAACCCTTCGGCTGCAAGGCAACGAACATAACCACTACACCACCGTGGCCTACAAAATGTGTTGGTCTGTGTTTTAGGATGCTACGTTGAAGCTGGGCTGGAGAACCGGTGCCATCATTCCGGAACTTGAGGTACGTAGTGCAATCCGTTTTCTGAAGACGGATTTTATTAGAACAAGTTCCAGCTGATGTTCAGTGGTTGAAAGATCCTTTGGTTGAAGGACAATTGCATTGAATAGAATAACAATGCCAACACTCCAACAGCAGTTTGTTCAGTTACAACAGCAATAACAACAACAGCATGAACAAAAGAAACAAGTACAATAGCAAGAAAATTTACGTTTGTTCAGTTACAACAGCAACAGTAGCAAGAACAATAGAAACAAGTACAATGGCAAGAAGATGGGTTTAGGGTAATCGTAATAAGCATTGTGGTACGAAGAGCGCATGGATTGGGATTACTTCTCTCCCAAAGTTTCACCAAAGGTCAACCTTCCATTCTGGTGATGACATTGATAAACTGAGCAGTTGGACAAGATGAGCGCCTTGCATGGCTGCCGACCACAGTTAAATTATTCCACTCCTGTAATAATAACTTGTGATTATCCGTTCATGCTATGAATTGTCGTCATACTGCGTTGTGTAAATTTGAAACTAAGCAAAGATTAATTATTATTGACATAATTAGCGCGAGACAATGCAACAACATCAGAAACAATGGCAACACCAATTATAGTGAGACAAATAACAAAGCCTGTAGCAACAACAAATAACAAAGCCTGTGGCAACAACTCCGCCTCAGGGTATCTTAGGCTATCCTGAGTCTGTCTCAGACCAAGACAAAGGAGGAGGGTTCCGCTGTGGGCTTGCAACCCACCCGGGTAAAAAAAAACATATGCAACAGAAACAACGCAACAAATATGCATTGCCCGATGTGCAGACCTGCACGGGAAGGACTAAGTAACTAAAGTAAGTATCAACAACAAATAAAAAAGCCTGTAGCAACAACAAGAATAACTGGAGACACTGTAATTATGAGCAATGACTGGAACTACAACATTTACTGTGGCACGGACATTGATGGAGTGAACATTAGGAGATTTGGAAAAGGATGCTAATTAGAAATTCTCACGTTGTCTAACATTGCAGTGTGTTATCACGATTGTTGTACTCTTCAGGATGAAGTGCGTACGATAAACTCGCCAGAATACAAGAGAAGCGTCGTCTGGTTAACGACACTCGAAGCACTTATCGACAAGATGCAGGTATTGTCATCGCAACGATTGGTTTTGTTTGTATGTGCACTTGTTATAGTGCCCCTTCAAGCTACCTACTCAGAGGCGCTCCCGACTACAGAGCGGACACTGCATCGGAGTTTCACGCCGAAGCGCTGAGCAGTTGTGAGTGAAGGACTTGCCCAAGGTCCCGGTACGGCGACTTGAGGTGGATTCGAACCAGCAACCCTTCGGCTGCAAGGCGACGAACATACCCACTACACCACCGCGCCCCACTGGTGATGCATTAAATATCTAATATGCTGAATAGATGCTGTTTATAATGCAACTGTATTTGATGTTGCGCTCCCAGTGGAAGTTTGAATCCTTACCATCTCGATATATATCTCTATCATAGTGCCATTGATAGATTTTGAGTGGTTGCTGAAGAGTTCGCTTGTGTTATATCTGTTTTCTAAAGCGTACCTCTGACTGATTGTACTCTTGTTTGTAGAGGTGCCCATGTAACGGCGCGTGCTGTGTTATGGCGTCATAGAAATCGTCATCATTGTTATTATTTTTTAATAATAATAATGATACTAAGTACTAGTGATAATAATAGTAATAATAATATTAATGTACGTCTGTGATTTTGATTGTTGGTTTTTAGATTTACGAAGATTCCGAGTCGCAGCAGATTCTGTCTGAATGGCTAAAGGAACGAGAGGATCTGAGGTATGAGGAACGGTTCCTCATTTATTTCTCTTTCTACTCTCCCTACAGTACGCATAATTGTCTAGAGTTGTCTTGCATGCAGTTGCAAGGTATATTGGATGATCCTTTTCTCTATGGACCTTGACCAAACCCTTAACTATGAATGCTCAATGCCATCGACTAATGCTTTTAAAGCAGTGAAGCGTAATAAATACTGAAGATGAGAAGTCTGTTTAGCTAACCCCAAGAAGCAGTCACTGGCATGAGGTGATTGTTATTGTAACATGGATTTTTGACAGAGGTTGTAGACATTGGGAGAAATCATTTTGAGAAGTTCTCACCCTTCATATGGTATAACACATCATTAGATTATTGCACACAAGGCCGTAGCCAGGATTTGATTTCGGGGGGTGTTTCACTCAACAATTTTCCCTTTTCCAAAAAATTGATGACCTTTTTTATTTCGGGGGATGTTTTCATGTTTGTATTTCATGGTTTTTATGTCATGTGCTCGTAAATGCATTATATTATTTTTCACATTTTCCATTTCGGGGGTGTTCAAACACCCAAAACACCCCCCCTAGCTACGGCCTTGATTGCACGCCCATTTAAATGCAGAAGAAGCAGCTCTACTATGTTCTGTTGCCCTCCAGTGCATTGTTACCCTCGACATTATACATGCTTCCTCTGCTCTTATTCTACCTTTTCTGCTCTGTGCTAGGAGGACGATGAAGACGGTGTTTAACAAGCAGTTCGGTAGTATCTTTCGTACGTACCACAACGCGAGCTACTTCTCTCGTCGCTTCAAACGCTTCGCCGACGTCTACACGTCGTCTGTCGTCAACTTACTCAAATACTCGCTCAACCACACGTTCTATCCGAGTAGATCTGCTCTGCCGCATGAACTGCGTGGCTTCAACGTGACTGAGGAGTAGTCTTTGAAAGCTTCTTGGATCTGATGTGTTCGGCAGAGCGGTGCACAGCACCACGAAAGAGTGCGCTGGGGAGAGCTGATAGGTAGTTAGTGAGAGAGTTAGTGGGGTAAATCGGAGAGGAGAGTTAGTAGGTATGTAAGTGAGTTGAGTACTCAAGTGGTTGAGAATATGTGGCGTCAGTGAGTAGTTGGAGAGTATGCGGGATGAGCGAGTAGTGGAAAAGTATGTTTAAAGTGAGTGGGGAGAGTTTGGAAGGTTGTGCCTAGCTTTTTAATACTTGTTTTTAGCTTTCCAGTATTTTAGTGATACACTAAATGGCAAGTGGGCGATATTCCTCTGTTTTTAGGTCCCATTTTGCATTGCATATTTTTGGATATTTTTACACTTTGAGTTGAATCGACTGTTTTTTCAATGGTCTCATCAAATTTTTAGTATTTATCACAAATTGCACAAATTTCCTTCGCCGTAAGTCCAGAAACCCTGTTTTATGGGATTCTGATTCATTAAAACTTTGCATTGTTTTTTTAGTAGGCAAACTTTGCCCCGGTCACTTCAGACACACTTTATACCTAGCACATTTTAGGTCATTCAAAGTTTAAAACTATGCTGCAACTGCACAGAGGATTTGCCAACAGATCTGAAAAGGTGCATTTTATCCAATGTAGGGACCATTTTTTAGCCTATATAATTAGTGATTTGGACATGTATGTAAAATCGCACATGATAGTCGCGTCTAGTATAAACACGTCTGACACTACCTGTATGTCAGGTGTTCAGTGTTTCTCTTCCCCAGTTTAGCCTGAACTCTATTATTTGACGGTATTTTACTGGTTCACGTCAGGAGAGCTAATCAGAGGTTTTTCATGAAGTGGTATTTTACTAATGTCTGGTTACAAGTTTGTAAAGTTACAAGATGTAATATGTCAGATCAAGCTCACTACACATGTGTGAACTGAAATGGTGGAAATATGATGTAATAGCGTAGCGTTTAACTGCTTGATAGATTTTATAGCAAATTTTTACACAGCGTCTACTCCCGTCTTCGAAGGATCGCCTGTCTTTGTCCGATGTAATTTAGCTGGAACTCTGGTTTAATTGGTCCCTTAGTGGTTCCACGGGTTGACCGATGTACGTAGAAACTTGGCCAGTTCACTAATGCTAGTCATAGATCTGCTGAAGAGGTTGGTTTATCAGATTATCAAGTGCTGCATTAAAATTAGTTTATTTCTGCTGATAAGCGATCTTGATTGCAATGGATCAAATTTGAAAGATCTGAGACTGTTGATCTTTATTGTCATCAGTGAACTGATCTTATGACCTTTTGGATTGACGTTATGACATTTCGGATTGACGTTATGACATTTTGGATTGACGTTATGACATTTTTGGATATTAACCTGGTTTCGGTACGTCTTTCGTTAGCAAAATCCAATGCAACAGTGCTTGATATTGCCTTCTTCCGATTGGGGGGCATCCATATATTTCGTACGCAAAAGATCGTATTTTCGACCCCCCTCCCCGTATGTACCCGTACATTTTTTAAACTTTTCCCCCTATGCATACGTGCAAATAAGATTCTCTGACCCCGCACCCTACAAAGGATATTCAGCAAAATTCATCTACGAAACGCGTATTTTACCATAGTCTACTGTTTATTTTTGTTAACTATATTTAACAAACTAAAATTAGTTAACTACTGTTTAGATCTGAGCAGAATATAACTTTAATTGCATCAAATGTCATCGGACGACTATAGGATGATATACAGAGTTATAAAATTTAAGCGAATGTGGACATCATCATAATTAGGCATTTAATTTGTGAGTGCATGTTTTGCTGATCCCTCATTCCCCTCGTAGGCACCCGTACGCAAATCGCCTAAATTCCAAGACCCCTTGCCCCTCCGTGCATACGTAATATATGTGTACAACCCCTGTTCGGGAGGTGAACTCACAGCGATTGTATGACAGAATTTCAAGTGGCGCTAAGCAATTATTGTTAGTGAATGACTTGCTCAATGTCTCTACCCGGTGTCACCTCAGTGAAAACTTGTCGGCTACGCTCAGAATTAATACTACAGACCTCAAATATCGAGATCTTTGTCCGTATTTGTTGCCTATTGGGTTATACAGTTATGCTGTTGATGGTGCTAATTTTGCAGTTTTGTTTTATTCACTCTTGATTGACTGGTTATTTCATTTGAGTTGTTTTAGACTAAAGCAGGCGTTGTTTTACTTTGATTTGTGATGTCATTTTTAAGTCTTTATGGTGACTAACTATTTGGTCTTATTATGAAATAGTTTAGGTCAATAATAGCTTTGCTGGAAAATGTCTTTGTCATTGTGACGTCTTTATTACGATAGTTGCTTAGGAGTATTATGAAGTCATTCAATTTCAGTGTAGTCATAACAACTCCCTAACATTATGGCAATCATATTTGACTGTTGTTCTCTCTGACCTCCATTAATTGTCACTTGTTAGCCAGTGTTTAATCTAGTCCCCCTGTTCGGGGGGTTCATGTTTCTGAGGGGGTGGGACAAACGACCGTTTTCGGCGGACGGCAACCACAACCGCTGAGGCAGTAAACCGACGACATCTTTTGTTCGGTCAATTTTTTCGGATGACATTAATTTTCAGTAAAAAGTTAGTAAAAATTCTATACTTTAAAATCGGATGACTTTTTTAGTCTTTTTCCAAAATTGTCAGAAAAACATACAGATTTTACATATATCACCAAATTTGTTACATGTAAACAAACCTGTTCAATTTTTCTGTGGGGGGAATGTTAACAATAGCTCAAGATTTTTCCTTTGTGGAAACGTCATTCCTGGAGAACTCCCCCTCTCCCAAAATACCTAGATTAAACTCTGCTTGTCGAACTTATTGAAATTCTAATCAGTTAACAACTTGACTAATCAATTAGCTGATCAATTAATTAGTTAATTACACATTATATCTTATTGCGCTCGTCTTCAAGTATTTTATTGTAACACTTTTAAAAATTGTTGAGCATTTTTATGCGCATGAACTATTTTAGCTTCTTAGTTATTCGTGGGTGATTTTCACATTCATGAAGCTGTTGAAGCAGTATTTGCTTACATGGACATTCATTCTCGGAATTCTTAGAGCCATGGATTGCGAATGGTAGCACGAGCGGGATTGAAACGTTTGAAAAGATGTGGGCCTGATTCTCAAACTTAAATGCTTTCTGGCTGTCTATCTATCTCTTTGTGGTGGGTTTTTAAAAATTAATCACAATTAACCTATTCAGTGGCATAGCCAGGAATTTATGATGGAGGGGTTTATGGGTTTTATGGCCTGGCCGGATGCCCTTCTGACACCAGCCCAACAGTATTACAGTAAATAAAAGGGGAATAAAGCAGCAAAGGGAATAAAGTAAGAAAAACAATTGTTACTGCAAGCAATTGTTTTGTTTTTTCTTATTTAAGTGGATAAATAGCCTTTAAAAAAACTTTTTCCTTAGGCCAATGAGGGGTTTAACCCCGAAATCCCTTGTCTATGCCACTGAACCTATTTAAATTTTTTGTGAGTCGCTCTCTCCATAATTTGAATTGTTCCTTGCAAGTTGATTTCACTTAACCCTTTAACAACTGAGAGTTTAGGATTTCCCATGCCATTTACTACACTATGGTTGGTTAAGGGTTAAAGAATTTTTGGTGAGTTATATATAAAATGAAATTGTGACATATCCTTATGAAATTGTGACCTATGTCGGATAAAGTCGTATTATATATGTTAGTATGATAATTGTACAGTCGCGGCGCTATGCCATAAGTCGCGACATTTCATTTCATTTGGCTATTTTACTCTTAACCTGCCACATGAAATGCAAAAAATTCTTTCAAATTTTTAATATCTTATTTAATTTAATTTCTTCCACCTCCTATAGCTATTAAACTCCCTTGACCTTGACATGACCTGCTGAAATTGCATGGCTGGAATTGTAGGAAAATAACTGGGGGTCAACCTTTGACCCACGTGGAGTTGGGTCGGGATGTGCAAAGAAAACTTAGAGTCAACTGTGGAATTGAATCCCAGCCCGTACAATATGGGTCTGACGTATCCTTGACCTAGACCTGATGAAACAATGATTTGTAGTCAAATGAAACCTTGATGTAACACAGACGAATTGTGACGTATAAGCTGATTAATCCGTGACGTTAACCTTGAACTTGACTATTTCCGGTGTATGACGTCATTTTGATAATCAAATGCGCATAATCGACTTTGTTTTGACGTCACGATGTTTAAAATTTCGATTGTACTTTGTTGAAAAGAATGCGATTGTTATGGCCTTGTGTCGACTTAACTTAAATCTTTTAGGTGATTTTAAGATTTTTTAGCACATTTCATGAAAGTGTACGTGCCTGATAGACAGACTTGTGAGATTAGTACTTTGAGAATTGTTTGTTCTTTTATATAATCGCAGCATTAAACATAATATGTTTCACAACAATGTCTCTGCAGTTGTCTTACGTGTCTTTGTAATGTACAAGAATGGGCCTACATTCTATATAGGCTTAATGCATACGATGCGATAACCATGGGCGGAGTTTGGTTTCAGTTCTTGGAGGGGCTAAATTTGTTGACGAGCGCCGCCGAAAAATATTTTCTCGGGGCAAAAAGTCGACTTTTTTAGTCATTCGTAAGTTTCGCGTTCGTGAAAAGAACCATTTTCCGAACAAATTTCTGAGTCTGCACCTTCATAGTGGGGGGGGACCAAACCCGAGAAAAGATACCATCTCCACGGTTTAAAAAAATGACTCTGGGTCTTCTTGGGGGGGGGGCTTAGCCCCCCTATTCCCTGATAAACTCCGCCCATGGCGATAACTCATGTTAAGATAAGTTAAGAAAAGAAAGGTGGTTTATGTGCAAAGACGATGTTTGAATTCCTAAAACGATTAGCGTCGCCCTCCTCCTTTTCCAAGCGTTGTACTGGCACTACCAAAGTGTTAATTTGGCGGAAATGAACGGTCGACCTGTATATACCCACCGTTGTATTCTCTTCTTGTTTGTTGCCGTTTAACGACATTATATACACCCTATCAAAGCATCACCCTCCTCCTTTAACATGCTTGGGACTGGCACTGCCAGAGAACGACTATCGCCGAGTTGGTTTTCTCCTCCGTTTAATGGTGTATGCCTTTATTGCGGGGCGAGTGGCCAACGTACGCGGACGTCATTTTATCGATCGTTAGGATTATTAGTTTATTACGGTCGTCACATTATCAAACACTTTACGGATTTATACCGACTGTATAGTAATCATCTCTCGCTTGCCCACTCCACTGCAATCGCTAAAGAGGGAAAACTATCGAGCTGCTTAATTTACACTTAATGGGAATTTTTACTGGGAAACTAACTGGTTTTGTACAAGTGGGGACAATAAATTCAATCAATATTGAATAATAAAAAAATTATTGCCTCCAAGTTAAGTTAGCCGGTTTCCGTTAGGAAACCGTTCAATACGTCGATTGATTAATTATAACTAGTTTCTGTTTAGATGATAAATTGATAATCATCGCCCTCCTCCTTCATCCAACCTTTGGACTGGCATCTCCTGATTGCACGACAGACTCCGCGTTAAGATGCAGTCCATCGTACAGCATCGCTTAAGGGGCTTCTGACAGGCGCTATATAAACGTTCGATACACTACGCTCCGGAAAATCGCCGTCTGCCGTCTATGTAACGACTATCAGATCGTTGCGAATGGTCCTACAGAAACAATAACACAGCTATAAAACGTCGTCGCATGCCAACGTGAACGAGCATGCGAGCGCTTTAATTGGACCAAAAAACAGTTCCGAGAAGAGCCGAGCCTGTATTCCTACGCCTTAAAACGAAGCCGCTCTTTGCTTACTTACTTTTACTGGGGCTGTATAAAACGGCGGCGGTTACGTTGAGTCTCTCACACGCTCAGCAACTGCCTCCGGATTACCAAAGGAGACGCTATTTCCAATAATATTATGTCTGGAGAAGTGATTCACGTTGACGATGACGTCACTGTGACGCGCTCTTACGCACACGATTCGATTGAGATGTGTAACGCGAGGACGGGGAACCAGCGGTCATTTCAGAGCGTTGCTGGAAACGAGACTGCGAATGGAAAAGTGGGGAACCAGAGTAGTGACGTAATAGGTTATGAGAGCCTGTCGACAATGGTGGGAACAGAGGACCAGCGTTTCGGGAAGTGGATCGAATTTGGGACAGATGGCCTACGGAAAGTGGAGAGTGCAGCGACGCACCAGCAGCAACGAAGTCAGTCGTGGAGTCATCCAGGGAACCAGCGAAAATGTCCATCAGGGAACCAGTCAGTAAAGCTGTCGACAAACCAGGCAGGCAACCAGTCAAGGAACCATGTTGAGACAGGTATACACCAGCTGGGAAACCAGTCAGAAAATCATTCGAGACTCCAGACAGCAGCAGCAGACCAGTCAGATAACCAGACAGAGAACCAGTCAAAGAGCGAACCAGGGAACCAGTCGTCGCTCGACTCATCAACTCGACCGGAAGCAGTTGCTGGTGAGAAGCGTCGAGCCGTGAAGAACTTGGTGCTCGTGAGCATCGCATTTCTGCTCAACTTCACCGCTTTTCAGGGCCTCAGTCGGCTCCAGAGCAGTCTCAACGGTGACCATGGCATCGGGGTGCTTACCTCGAGCGTCATCTACGCAGCTCTCGTCCTCTCCTGCGTCTTCTTACCCAAGGTAGGTCGTCGTCGTCGATCGTCGTACTCGCAAGGTCAAGGTTCTTACAGTAACTATTAGGAAAACAAGGTTTCGATCATTGACGCTTAAAAGGACAAAATCCGGGAAAACGGAATAAAACATCGTTTTATTTAAAAAACAAAATAAAAAGACGAAAAAACGAGAAACAAATCAGAATTATTTGAACCCATATTGAGAAAATTTTAGTATGATTAATCAACGGGCATTAGAGATAATTTTATACGAAACAGTCAGAGTCTGGCTTACTTTTTATTGAACCACGGTGTACAATCTCGTCTACAGTTTTATTCTTCAAAGTTTTTTTGTTAATCGAGAATAGAACAGAATAATATGAATTGAAACAGACCTGCATGATGTCTTCTTTTCTGGGCTATGTGCTTTGTTGAAATTGGCCTTGCTTTTGGTGTCGGTGAAGTTGACTTTCTGGATTTGTTTTTTGTTTGCTGAAAACAACCTACTTCAACCCTCAGTTATTTTAAGATGAAAAAGATTGAGCATGTTAAGTTTTAAAAGACAAGCTATCTTGCATGCTGATGTAAAGAGGAAGAAGCTGGAAATCAACATAGGCCTACCTTTGTCTTTGCTGCGCTTTGCCTTGTTGAATTCAGTGAAGTTGACTTTCTCCAGGGGTTATTTTAAGGTGCAGCTGGACACAAAGTGTGTAGTTGGGAAAGAGATTTGTGCAGTTGAAAATCAGATCTTGTGCACTTACTTTTTGCCTAGTTGCGTGAACCGACGAGAAGTTAGTGGTAAAAAGTTGGACACAAACATGATAGTAACAGCCCAAAGTGAACATCTTTGAGGCGGTTTATTTGGGTGATATTTATGTTCAGCAAAAGAGCAGGCCTGTTGAAATTTGGCGTGAACTATTATAATAGATATGGTGATTAGGCCTACATGCAGTTTCAAAGTCAAGCATTAATAATAATAATAATAATATGTAGAGATTAAAGTGCCATGGGTTCGTAAGCAACCGATTAAGAAAACCGTAGCAACGATTCAGAAGCACTTGGGGCAGGGAAAAAGTCAGTCAAGAAGGGCCTGTGTAAAAAGATTAGTTTTTAGATGCTTCTTGAAAGTTGTCAACGATGTGGAATTTCTGATGGCAGACGGAAGATTGTTCCATATTCGAGGTGCTGATGAGGTGAATGATCTAGATGCAGTTACGGTGCGACAGCGATGAAGAACTAGTGTTCGGTTTCCGGATGATCTCATGTTTCTTGAGGGCTCGTAGGCTAATTCTGAAGGAGATCGGAGAGGTATGAAGGAGTCTTTGTTGTTACACAGTTGTAGGTAATGATGGCGATTTTGTAAGTAATCCTTTCTTTGACAGGTAGCCACATGAATAAATTTTTAAATAATTTAAATTTTTTTTGGCGTGAACTATATGATATGAAGCATTGCAGACGACCCGTGCTAGGTTGTTTTGGACTCACATAAACTCAAAAAGGGTGCGTGTAATATGGGGATATATGGAGAATTTGGAAGTAAATTTATTCATAAAATTTTAATTGCTTTAAATTATTTTTCAAATAAATTTGAGTATACATTGACCTACAATCCTATTATTACATTAGACTGATACGGCGAAGTCACCCGTGTGCATGAAGTAAGAGCGGGGAAAATGGGTGATGTAATCGAAGACAAGGTTCTGCTAAAAATCACACATAGGCTGCAGACAGAAGAATTTGCATTAGGCTAAATGTATGGGGGATGCAGATTCAAGGCCTGGTGTAGGTTGATATCCTGATAAAGTTGTAAAGGCCGGGATTATTTTTCATACCAAAATGACAACTTCTTGGCCATCGTAGTCTACTTTCTCCTGCTTTTGCCGCTTACTCTGACAAGCTGAAGCAGGAAGGGACGTAGACAGTCAGACGCATAAAGCAAAATAGTCTACTATAATATAACAACCCAAGTATCTAACTGGAGACAGGCGATGAAAATAAAAGAATTAATCAGGCAGACATCCAGACTGAGCTAACCTTTCAGCCACACAGGCTATCCAATACATACATACATGATGTAGGATTGTAGGTCAATGTATACTCAAATTTACTTCCAAATTCTCCATATATCCCCATATTACACGCACCCTTTTTGAGTTTATGTGATCCCATCCAAAAATCACCATCCTCAGAATCTGAAAGATACACGTAGGCCTATATGCTATTGAACTAGCATCTCACACAGGGGCGTAGACTTAGATGGGATAGGATCGAGGAACGGAACCCGGACTTGTGGTGGTGAGTGGTGACGTAGATGCTTATATCTTATATCTCCCAAATATTTCAGAAATATTATCACAAGTATTGTTATAGATTTCTACAGTGTTATACACTGCTTGTCCATAATTATCAATTTTGATACAGATGGCAGCCTAAACTGCCACCATTACGTTGTGTAAATTTAAAAAAAATTAAGATACAGGTATGGGGAATTATTCAAGTCCTAAACCACGTCTCTGAGTACCAGATTATGATTGAATTTGTCAAGGTAACAGCCTAAAATGCTATTACAACCATAGGGGCAACCACCCTATGGGACCCACGGGACGCGCCTTCCAACTTTTGAGTGGTCCCCTAACTTTATTATTATGGTCCCCAACTTTTAGGACGTGATTGCACCTATGATTACAACAGTGGGCAAATGACTTTTTCCAACCAATGGACGAGAAAAGAAAATTATGAGTTATTTTTTCAAATGACAGCTTTAAATGCCAGATTAACAGCGTGCAAATGAAAAAATTAAACAATAAGGAGGAGTCTCTCTAAACTGTAAAAACCATAGCTGTCAGCATTTAAACAGAGCAATTTTGTTCAGAAGACAGTTACAGTGTGGAAATTCAGAAATGTAAACAATGGGGAGGGGCATTTATTGAAGTCTCAAACCATGCCTTTTGGCATGAAATTTGTGAACAATTTTTTAAGATCACAGTCTAAAAGTTGCCATTATAATTTTGTAAAAAATATTTAAACAATGGGACGGGACCCTTATTAAAGTCCTAAACCATGACTATCAGCACTGAAATGATGAGCAACCTCGCTAAATTACAAATTGAATGCCACCAGTGCAGTGTGGAAATTAAACAAAATTGGAAAATGGGATTGGTACATCACCTTCCAAAACTTATACCCAGCTAGGTGCTCGTTCATTGGAAATTATTGTTCTTTGGTCCCTCGATAGTTTCCACAAACCCAGGAACAAGTCTGCCGCTATGTTCACACACACACACACACACACACACACACACACACACACACACACACACACACACACACACACACACACACACACACACACACATTCTAGTTCTCATGAATGAATGACACCAGAGCTTGTAGCATTAAAAATTTCCAGCAGTCGTACCCTAAGCCAAGTCATGGTGTGGTAAAATATCATTTACAAGTAGATCTGGCTCCTGGTTAAAACTGCTATTAGCCTAAACAGTACATATTTGTGTTGATGTGGGTGTCAATATAGGCCTATCGATCAATAATGACCATTTGGGAGGTTTGCTAATGATATTTATCGGCATGAATCTGGGATTCATTAAAATATTTCAAACAGAACAAAAGTTATATTACTTTTAGTGAAGACACCCACCTTTTTTGACGTTTTTTGAATCATCCAAAAAACCGAGGGTGGTCTCACTAAAAGTGATATAACTTTTGTTCAGTTTTAAATATTTTGATGAAATTTCGGTCATCATGTGTAAATATGAATTGTCCATCAGCCTGTAAAAATTTCATTTTGAAATTCTGACTTTTGGCCAAAATATTGGCAAAAACCTACTTTTTGTTGCGTTACGTTTTTGAATCGTCAAAAAACTGTGGGTGGCCTTCCTAAAAGTGGCATAACTTTTGCTTTGTGTGAAATATTTTGATGAAATCTGGCCATCATGTGTAAATATGAATTGTCTTTAAGACTGTAAAATTTCATTTTGAAATTCTTACTTTTGGCCAAGATATTGGCAAAAAACCTAGGGGGGTCTTTTTTTTGGCGCACCCTGTATATATGGCCTACATTCTATTTAGAGCCTACCATCTGTATAGAGCCTACGTTCTATATAGGGCCTACATTCTATATAGGACATATACATTCTATAGGGCCTACATTCTGTATAGGGCCTACATTCTGTGTAGGGCCTACATTCTGTGTAGGGCCTACATTCTATATAGGACATATACATTCTATAGGGCCTACATTCTGTATAGGGCCTACATTCTGTGTAGGGCCTACATTCTGTGTAGGGCCTACATTCTATATAGGGCCTACATTCTATATAGGACATATACATTCTATAGGGCCTACATTCTATATAGGGCCTACATTCTATATAGGACATATACATTCTATAGGGCCTACACTCTATATAGGGCCTACATTCTATATAGAACATATACATTCTATAGGGCCTACATTCTGTATAGGGCCTACATTCTGTGTAGGAAGTGTGGACTCAGTGCTTACGATGCGATATAACTCCTGTTAAGATAAGAAAAGAAAGTTGGTTTATGTGCAAAGACGATGTTTGAATTGCTAAAACGATTAGCGTCGCCCTCCTCATTTTCCAAGCTTTGTAGCCTACTGGCACAGTGGCACTACCAGAGTGATTGGCGGAAATGAACGGTCGGACTATATAGGCCTATACCCGCCGTTGTATTCTCTTCTTGTTTGTTGCTGTTTAACGACACTATCCTATCAAAGACGATTAGCATCACCCTCCTCCTTTTCCATGCTTGGGACTGGCACTGCCAGAGAAATAACAAGCTATATCGCCGAGTTCGTTTTCTCCTCCGTTTAATGGTGTATGCCTTTATTGCACCGCTTACAGTGTCTTTGCGTTTTGAGTGGCCAACGTACGTGATAACGTGAACGTCATTTTTATCGATCGTTAGGATATAAATATTATTACGGCGGTCACATAATTATCAAGCACTTCACGGATTTATACCGACTCTCATAGTAATCATCTCTCGCTTGCACACTCCACTGCAGTCGCTAAAGAGGAAAGACTATCGAGCTGCTTAATTTACACTTAATGGGAATTTTTACTGGAAAATTTCCTAGTTTTGTAGGCTACAACTTGTAGCCTACAAGTGGGGACAATAATAAAAAAATGATTGCTTCTAAGCTAATTAAGTTAGCCGGTTTCCATTATTACGCGGGGCATCTCAGCCGCATCTGTCCTTTTCGGTCATCACTTTGTATCCAGAGAGGCTTAAGGTCTAAGTAGTTTTTTTATGCAGTGTCAATTTCAATGTACCCGTATCAATAAATGACTGATTTATTGACTTACTGACATTTGGGCACGGATGCATAGGCTATAGGCGGAGTTTCTTTTGGCGTAGTGTAGGCTAACCACAGAATAGATAAAGCTCTATCTATTCTGTGCTTCAGTAGCGACCGCGCGTTTATCTAATTTAATGTTTTCCAATAATTACTCATTTACATTTGTTCAATATATCAATTGACTATAACTAGTTTCTGTTTAGTTGATAATCATCGCCCTCCCCCTTCATCCAACCTTTGGACTGGCACCACCTGATTACACGACAGACTCCGCGTTAAGATGCAGTCCATCGTACAGCATCGCTTAAGGGGCTTCTAACAGGCGCTATATAAACGTTCGATACACTACGCTCCGGAAAATCGCCGTCTGCTGTCTATGAGACGACTATCAGATTGTTGCGAATGGTCCTACAGAAGCAATAACACAGCTATAAAACGTCGTCGCATGCCAACGTGAACAAGCAGGCGAGCGCTTTTACTGGACCAAAAACAGTTCCGAGAAGAGGCGAGCCTGCATGTATTCCTACGCCTAAAACGAAGCCGCTCTTTGCTTACTTACTTTTACTGGGGCTGTATAAAATGGCAGCGGCTACGTTGAGTTGCTCACACGCCCAGGATTAGGCCAAAGGAGACGCTATTTCCTACCGTATGTTATGTCGGGAGAAGTGATTCACGTTGACGATGACGTCACTGTGACGCGCTCTTACGCACGCGATTCGATTGAGATGTGTGACGCGAGGACGGGGAACCAGCGGTCATTTCAGGGCGTTGCAGGAAACGAGGCTGCGAATGGAAAAGTAGGGAACCAGAGTAGTCACGTAATAGGTTATGAGAGCCTGTCCACGATGGTAGGAGCAGAGGACCAGCGTTTCGGTAAGTGGATCGAATTCGGAACAGACGATCTACGGAGAGTGAAGAGTGCAGCGAGGAACCAGCAGCAACGAAGTCAGTCGTGGAGTCATCCAGGGAACCAGCGGAAATGTCCATCAGGGAACCAGTCAGTGAAGCTGTCGACAAACCAGACAGGAAACCAGTCAAGGAACAATGTTGGGATGACAGGTAACCAGCTGGGAAACCAGTCAGAAAATCAGTCGAGGCTCCAGACAGCAGCAGCAGACCAGTCAGATAACCAAACAGAGAACCAGTCAAAGAGCCAACCAGGGAACCAGTCGTCACTCGACTCATCTACTCGACCGGAAGCAGTTGCTGCTGAGAAGCGTCGAGCCGTGAAGAACTTGGTGCTCGTGAGCATCGCATTTCTGCTCAACTTCACCGCTTTTCAGGGCCTCAGTCGGCTCCAGAGCAGTCTCAACGGTGACCATGGTATCGGGGTGCTCACCTCGAGCGTCATCTACGCAGCTCTCGTCATCTCCTGCGTCTTTCTACCAAAGGTAGGTCGTCGTCGTCGTACTCGCAAGGTCAGGTTTCTTACAGTAACTATTAGGAGAGCAAGGTTTTAACTCCGCCACTGATTGCACTCTGCCAGTGCCAGTACCAAGCCTGTATAAAGGAGGAGGGCGTTGCTAATGGTCTTTGTTACCACACAGTGACGTTAAACTGCAAATACCACCCGAACAGGGTTTTGGACTTTCGGTCATTGACGCTTAAAAAGACAAAATCCGGAAAAACGGAATAAAAATGTCATCGTTTTATATAAAAAAACAAATTAAAAAACGAAAAAACGGAAAAAAAATATCAGAATTAGTTGAACCCTGTTAGATCTTGCAGGTCTACTACAGTTTAAAGTTAAAATCCTATCAGAAGCAACACGTCATAATGTGGATTCAAAATACCTGGTTTCTTCTGAGCTAAGCTGTGCTTTGTTGAAGTTGGCTGTCCCTTGACATTATCAACGTCGGGATAATAGATTCCGTTAATTTTACTCCAGAATCACTCATGAAGACCAAATAGGCCGAGGAACGACCAAGCGTCGAAACCGCAGTGAACGCCATAAAAGACTTGCTGAAAACTTAAATTTCAGCAGATAAAGTTGAAAGATTCACATCTAACTATCCGTTCAAATTTATGACATGATATGTTTGAATCATATCGTTTGTTCAATTTCTAAATATTGAGAAAATATTAGTATGATTAATCATCAGGCATTAGAGATATACGAAAAACAGTTTGGCTTACTTTTTATTGAACCACAGTGTACAATCTCGTCTACAGTTTTATTCTTCAAAGTTTTTTTGCTAATCGAGAAATAGAACAGAGTTTTGTTTTTTTTTAAATTTTTTTTTTCCTCAACCAAAACAACAAACAAACATGATACAATTATGGCATTGAATAATACATTAACATAATTTGGTGAAGAAGGGGAGACCCAGAAGGGATAGAAAATCCCGCTAATAGGGCCACCCATAATTCATGTAAAATATAAAAGAAAAACATGACAGAGCATTCAATTGTAGGAATAAAAAAATGATGAGGGAGAGAGAAAAAAAATTAAGCAATCGACATTTCTGTATATAACGAGAAAAACAACTCTTAACTAATGACTTAACTAAAGACTTAACTAAGGGCTTGGCGAGACCACTGAGCAGAAACCTTAACCATTACATATCAGGAAGTGTTTTAAGTAGATAAAGGCGAAGTTTATGCTTAAATAATCTTGTGTTAGGTAGGGAATGAAGATGTGTAGGGAGAGAGTTCCAACATTGGGAGCCAGTATATTGTATAGAGAATCGACGAGTATTAGTATGTGCGTAGGGATGGTCATAAACAGTTAATTTTCTAGTTGAATAAGAGTGGCGATCAGAGGTAAGGTTAAAGAAATCATTAAATACAAGTGGTAATAGGCCATGGTTATAACGGTACATAAACTCTCCTATTTGCAAGTGCCTAATTTGATCGATCTTTAATAATCCAAATTCCTTGAAATACAGAGCGGTGTGGGCTCGGCGAGGAATATTAGCTATAAAACGGATTGCATATTTTTGAAGGGTGACTAGTCTGATAAAATTAGATTTGTAAGTAGACGTCCAAATTAAATTACAGTAGGTTAAATAAGGATAAATAAGAGAATAGTATAGCATAGACCGGATAGAGACAGGAATCAGTTTAGATGAGCGAAATAGCACACCAACAGTCTTAGCAATTTTGCTAGAGATATTATTGATGTGTTCCTTCCAATTTAGATGCTGGTCAATGTAAACGCCCAAAAATTTTGTGGATGTTACTTCGGTGATAGGAGTCCCTTCAATAAGTAGAATAGGAAGTTCATTGGGATATTTTTTCTTATGGGATCTGAAGAGGATGTAGTTGGTTTTATCCAAATTTAGAGTAAGTTTATTAGATCGAAACCAATCAACGACTCGGTGAAGCTCAGAATTAACAGTGTTGAATAGGGTATCAACAGGGATGGGCAAATTACAGGACAGCATGTAATTCAATTACAAATTACCAATTACTGGAGAAAATGTAATTGAATTACAAATTACAAATTACTTTTGACTCGGAGCCTCAAATTACAAATTACAAATTACGTAATTTCAATTACATCAATTACATAATTACTTTGGGGCTTAAATCATAGGAATAAATAACCTCAGGCAGGAAGTGCATGCCTTTTCCCTTATTTCTATGTGTATCATTATTTATTGTGTAGCCTTCTTTTAGAAGCAGCAGCCGTTCAAACAAGTTAGGCCTATCTGATCGTTTGTTATGCCTTGCAATCATGCCTGTAAAACTAAAGAGCCTGTATCTATCTACTGGTGCAGACAAAGGCAGGGCATCATTAAATTGTATTTAAAGAATTTGTTAGTAGTTGTAGAGCTATGAAGCATTATTAGTTCCCTTTTCTGTCATATTCCATAAGCTGCAAGATTTCTAAATCGTTTTTGTTTCTGCTAGTCGACTTAATTTATGGTCACTAAGACGCTGCACATTAAAACCATTAAATTCTTCCTCTTCCTCTTCTTTATGACCCCCAGATGCTCAGTATTTTGTTCGCTACCGGTGGTATATTCAGATGTTGTTACTAGCAACTCGTGTAGGCTATTCTTTTAGTTTGCGCAGGTAGCCACATAACTTAAAATAGGCTACGGATGATTCACTGTTGCAAGGATCGCATGATTCATCAAAGAATTTCAAAATAGGCCATTCAAAGTAATTTGATTTTGCAGAATGTAATTGAAATTACAAATTACAGGAAGAAATGTAATTGAATTACAAATTACAAATTACTTTGATGCAGAGCATCAAATTACAAATTACCAATTACAATTGTAATTTAAATTACGTAATTTCATTTAATCAATTAAATTACTGCCCATCTCTGGGTATCAATAGATTTATCAGAATGAAATAAGTTAGAATCATCAGCAAATAGCACAAAATATGAATTGAAACAGACCTGCATGGTGTCTTCTTTTCTGGGCTATATACTTTGTTGAAATTGGTCTTGCTTTTGGTGTCTGTGAAGTTGACTTTCTGGATTTATTTTTATTTGCTGAAAGCAACCTGCTTCAACCATCAGTTACTTTAAAGATGAAAAAGACGAACATGCTAAGTTTTAAAAGACAAGCTATCTTGCATGCTGATGTAAAGAGGAAGAAGCTGGATATCAACATAGATCTACCTTTGTCTTTTCTATGCTTTGCTTTGTTGAATTCAGTGAAGCTAACTTTCTCATTTTTTATGCATTTGCTGAAAACAATCTTCTTCAACCCTCAATTGCAATAACAGTAGAAAGAGCGGGAAAGCTAAGTTAAAATCCACAAGCTGGCCTTCCATTCTAAAAGCTGTCTCTTATGAATTTAACCAAGGTAATAATCTGAATGCTTAAACACCTGCCTGATATTTGGAATAGGCCCTATATATTCGCCTCTACATGTATATGTTCTAGAATGGATGGAGTTTAGAGCTGAACTGGTGAGGGAGGTAAAGTTATATGTAAGCCTACATGAGACAACAATTGGCTAAGGCTACTTTGTGTAAATTACAAGCAGCTGCTGGTTCGCACAACTGATCAGTCTGGTTCAGTACCTTGCTCATAGGCGGAGTTTATCAGGGGCTAGGAGGGGGCTACCCCCCCCCCAAGAAGACAGATTCATTTTCTTACCGTGTAAATTGTATCTTTTCCCGGGCTTAGCCCCCCAAGAAGGCTTTAGCCCCTCCAAGAACGAAAACCAAACTCCGCCCATGACCTTGCTCTTAAATGCTGTAATATGCCGAGCGAATTTCTGTCCAGAGTAAGGGCCTCTCGCCGCCTCTGTTGTCATAGACCCTGGTCAAATCGGATCCATCGGTTCCATCTACCATCCATATGTTAGTGAAATGGCATGTTTGGCTTAATTTAGACTTAGACTTACTATTGGTCAATATAAATAATATATAATATGTAAAGGATTTTAATTCTTTAGTAATTTAATATATTGGAAGCATAGAAGATCTGCAATTATACCATCGAAACAAAAACCTTGCAATTTGATTCCAACGATGTCGTCTTCTTCTCACGTCTCCTGCCTTCTCGTTTCATTGACTTACTTCGAATATATTTTCGATGACGACAGATTTAAAACCATGTAATATCGATCGCCTTATCGATCCTCGTATTCCTGAACATCAGGCATTTCTATCGAAAATACACCGAAAAGAAATGTAAAATCGACTTGTTCGAATGAAAATAATTTAAGAAGAAGTCTTAAAATAATCGCTCGTTAACTGCTGCAAAGGATTTGACGTCATCAGCCATTGTTTATCAAGATGACGTCAGCAATCATTATCCAATCACGGACCCGATGTTGATCACGTGTACTGGCGTCTGTCAGTGGAGCATTAGACTGGGGACAACGCTCTCCCGCGGTTGCCATGGCAAAATATACGGGGGTGGCGCTGTGGACATAGACTATAGGGGTTCATCTCAGATGTATAACGGCATGTGGAGGGATTGTCTTAAAATAGTGCACTCTACGTCTTCGGAAAGTTCTCAGCGCCCACAAAAACCACTCTAGAGAGACTAAGCTTATTCACCAGCTATAATATTTATTTATTTTATTTCAAGTATTTATATAGCGCCTCTTCAAGAAACCTACTCAGAGGCGCTCTCTGCGCTAACTAGGCCTAGGCTCTATCATATCAAATAGGCAATTGTCAAACTGCCTAGCTGTTTGTTCCGGTGCTGCTGTTCAAAATTCGGGGAGGTCAAACCCAGGAGACAGCGTGGTGTCTATGGTGGTCTTGTGGTGGAAATGCATTTCTATTATTCCATGTGGGTACCGGTATATAGCAGTATAGGCATAGTAGCGGTATCTTTTGTTGTTGTATAGTTCTAGAAGTACTAGCAGCTGTCGTGGTATATATCTTCGTTTATTAACAAAAGAACTGCATGCATGGTAGCAGTAGTAACTGTTGTAGCTATAGCAGTAATAGCAATAGCTGTATTACAGTGGTTCACAACCTTTTTTGACTCGAGGGCCACTTTTCATATGTTGGAGGACGCGAGGGTCATTCCTATTTAGTTGAAGGATATTAGGGGGCCACAAAGGCCATATTTAAATAACTAAAAGCATATAAAATTGTTATAATTGAATCAGGGCTGTTTTTAAGGAATTTTTAGAACTGCACATTCTCTTCTCTCCTTTCTCATCCTCCATGGTAAATTACTCCCAATCTGAGGAAAATGACTTATATTTAGTAGTTTTAACTTTTAACTGCACGGAACATGACGGAAGTGCTTCTACAACTGCACGAATCCATTTAGAACTGCACATTTTGTGTAGAACTGCACGTTAAAAAAGCCCTGAATTGAATCAAAATAGAATGCTATATGTTATTTATAGACGTCAAACTAAAATAATTTGTATTATAGAATATTATTGTGTGTTCTATCCTGCCCAAATGGTAAACTTTTTCATATATTTTTTAATTCTTTGAGAGACGAGGGCCATTTTTGGTCCGCGGGCCACGGATTGGGAGCCACTGTTGTAGTAGGCCTATAGTTGTACTAATAACAGTAGCAGCTAGGCTAGTAGTATTGGTAGCAGCAGCAGCAGCAGCTGGTTTCATACGATGATCCCAATCCCCAAGGTGCTGATCAATTTCCTTGGCCACAAGTGGACGATGGTCGTCTCCTTCTTCGGTTACATCCTCTGGATGGCATCGAACGGATACGCTGTCTGGGGAACTCTCATCCCAACGTCCATCCTCGTCGGACTTGTGGCGGCCCCTCTCTGGACGGCGCAGTGCTCCTACTTCACCATCGTCGGACAGAGGTACGCTCAGCTGAACGGGGAGACAGTGGAGACGACGTTGTCACGCTTCTTCGGATTGTTCTTCATGTTCTTTCAGATGTGTAAGTTCTTCTGTTCAACGTATTGCAATTATTGTAACTGAATATTTATATAGCGCTGTTAAGATGTCAGCAGCGCTCTGGATCTCAGGGCTTTTTTCAACGTGCAGTTGTACACAAAACGTGCAGTTCTAAATGGATTTGTGCAGCTGTAGAAGCACTTCTGTCACAAGTTCTATGCGGTTAAAACTACCAAAAAGGGTCATTGTCATCCGATTGGAAGTAATTTACCATGTAGGATCCGAAGGGAAAGAAGGGGTTGTGCAGTTCTAAAAATTCCTTTAAAACAGCCCTGCTAGATCTGAGTCAGTGAAGAAGAAAGTGGAAGGCATCTACGGAGCTGGGAAACGATCTTTGGTGACTCAAAGCAGGACTTTTTTAACGTGCAGTTGTACACAAAATGTGCAGTTCTAAATGGATCTGTGCAGTTGTAACTATAGCAAAAAGGTCATTGTCCTCCGATTGGAAGTACTTTACCATGGAGGTTGGGAAACGAAGGAGGAGGTTGTGCAGTTCTAAAAATCCTTAAAAACAGCCCAGCAGCTCAAAGTATATATTTATAGTGACAGAGGAAGACAGTTCCAAACTAATTGTGATGCCAAAGCCTTGTAAGCCGTGGTTCACCTTCGTGTTCTTGCTCCTGCTATTCTACTTACGGTTCATGATAAGCTGTTCGTTGTCTCTGAAATACCTTGGAATTCATTTTGAGTACTTTTCAATCATTCTATGTACTTCGAAATCACTTTAAGTACTTTTAATTTTGAATCATTTTGCGTATACTTCGAAACATAGATGTAAAAAACGATGGAAACGGAATAAAAAACGGTAAAAAACGTCGTTTTTTTCGAAAAAATAAAAAACGACAAAAAAACGATAAAAAACGGAAACGGTAAATAATTTGACTTTGCTACATCTAAAACCACATTTTAACATTGAAAACATTGATTAGGCCCCTACTACATGCTGGCTATCTCTTAAATGATGATGTTAAACGATGAAATAATGACTTTAGTTAGCTGAATCCTTGAGAGTTGGCGGAAGACATAAGGAATATCATAAAAAATTAAAATTAAGGAAAATAATAACAGAAAGTAAATGAATAAATAAAGTTAAAGAAAAAAGAAAAAACGATAAAAAACGATGGGAAAAATAAAAAACGAAAAAAACGAGGTTTTTTGGGAGAGAATAAAAAACGAAAAAAACGTTTTTTACAACTATGCTTCGAAATCATTTTACGTAAGCCTACTTTGAGACCATTTTAAGTGACTAAAATAATTTTATGCACTTTTCAATCATGCTAAGTACTTCAAAATCATTTTATGTTGGCCCCACTTTGAAATCATTATACATGTAGGTACCTTGAAATAATTCTATGCACTTTTGAATCATTTTATGGACTTTGAAACCATGTGAAGTACTTTTAAATCATTTTAAGTCATTGAAAGCACGTCGTTGATTGTTATCGCACAGCGAGTATCACCGGATCCCTCATTTCTTCCACGGTCCTCAAACCTGAGTACGTCAATCCGAACGATTCGTCCAATTATCCGGTTGACTCCGTGGAACACTGCGGTGCCCATGACTGTCCGTGGGTTAATTCAACATCTAACACCAACCTCAAGGAACCCAGCTCAACAACCGTATGTGGATCAATCAATCAATCAATCAATCAATCAATCAATCACTCAATCATTCAATCGATCCATCGATCAATCAATCCATCCATTTATCCATCGATCCATCAATCCATCCATTATTCCATCGATCAATGATATCAATCAACTAATCAATCAATCAATCCATCCATTTATCCATCCATCCATCGATCTATCCATCCATTGATCAATGATATCAACCAACCAATCAATCAACCAACCAAACAATCAATCAAGCAATCAATCAGCCAACCAATCTCAACCGATCGATTAATGTTATCAATCAACAAATCATTCAACAAATTAAATCATTCAATCAATCAGTCAAAAGCAATAACTGCATAGATCAATTACATGGACGTGCAATTCAAGAACCAAAGAAATTATTTCCGACATGTTTAAAAACTAATTATGACTGTGTACATCTTGTGGATTTTGTGACTATACGCCCGTAAAGTCCCTTAGGGTTCTTTCCTGGCTACCCCTCTGGCGATCATTCTTCAATTATGTTCATCCTTCATTTCTTTCTGCATGCGTTTCTTATCTTTCGATTAGGAACGCTGTTTTTTGTCTTCCATCCATCTTCTCGGCCTTCCATCCATCCATCCATTTTGATAATCTATCCATCTATCCATATACCCATATATCCATCCATCCATATATCCATCCATCCATCTATTGGCCCGTTCGTCGGTCCATCCATCCGTCTATCTATCTATCTATCTATCTATCTATCTATCTATCTATCTATCTATCTATCTATCTATCTATCTATCTATCTATCTATCTATCTATCTATCTATCTATCTATCTATCTATCTATCTATCTATCTATCTATCTATCTATCTGTCTGTCTGTCTGTCTGTCTGTCTGTCTGTCTGTCTGTCTGTCTGTCTGTCTGTCTGTCTGTCTGTGTCTGTCTGTCCGTCCGTCCGTCCGTCGGTCCGTCCGTCCGTCCGTCCGTCCGTCTGTCTGTCCGTCTGTCTGTCTGTCTATCTATCTATCTATCTATCTATCTATCTATCTATCCATCCATCCATCCATCCATCCACCTATCCATCCACCTATCCATCTACCCATTTTGATGATCTATCCATATATCCATATACCCATATATCCATCCATCCATAATTATATCCATCTATCCATCCATCTATTGGCCCGTCCGTCCATCCGTCCATCCGTCCGTCCGTCTGTCTGTCTATCTGTCCATCTACATGTATCTATAGAATTTGCGTGCGTGCGTGCGTGTGTCATTGTATCTTTTGGTGTGATTTGATTTGTATCTGTTCTTCCGATAGCTCAATACGATCAGAGAAAATTGTCAGACTTAGAGCTAAACTGAGGCGCCATAAAAACATTGAGAACCGTGCCAATCAATAAGACTGCAAATCACATGTGGCAATTATTGTGCTGTGTAGGTATGGGTCATGGTCGGTGTTTACATGGCAATTGCCTGTCTGGCTGTTCTGCTGGTGGCTATGTTTGTCGATAACCTGCCACAGACTCTCTACAAGAAGGATAAGATTCGAGAAGAGGTAGGCGCACGTTTAGAACATTTTACAGGTTCCCTTTCTTCAATAGTCCTCTTTACTGTGACCCTAGGATATATACCCGCCAAAGTTCGCCATTGCCGACAATCTGGATTGTCATAATGACGTGATTTGCATCCAAATTGAAACTTTTTCGTGCAGTTCTCGGTCTACCACCAGGGCGCGATGCACAGACGAGATCCAGTTATCTACATCTTCCCTAGAATCTTCTTTAGGCCGCCTAAATATCCAATCCTTGTCCGGAAATATCATAATAAACTCATTGCACTGTAATTTTGTGCTTTCTCAAAAAATGTATGGCAACATTGTCTTTTTTGCTGAATGCTATTTTCTAACAGTGTTGTTTTAAAATTATTATTTCAGCAATGTGATCATGACGTAATTTTTCCTAAGGGCCTTTCACAAATTATAAATTCATTGATAGGTATTTGAGGATTAAAACGGCGTTTCAATTTTGAAAATCAAATAATATTTACTATTTATTCCATGATAATTTTGGGAAATGGGTCCCTTTTTCACGGACACAGTGTATGTGTCTGCACGAACTTCTTTTACGTTGCTCATTTTAGCCTTTTAGGGGCTTATTAAAAGAAATAGGACAGTATTTCTGATGCCGTTTTGTTTGGCTTTTATATATAGATACTGAGCAATCTTGTGGCAACGTTCAAGCACCTACGACACAAGCGGCAGCTGCTAATCATTCCATTGACTATGTACAGTGGTTTCGAGCAGGCTTTCTTCAATGCCGAATGGTTCAAGGTAGGCTCGCAGACACCGGTGAGGGCGTCGCGTGGGGGACAAATCCCAGGACTTTTATTGTCCAGGATGTGTGGTTATATATAGGATATTTCCACAGTTATATGGGAAAATATAGGCTTCTTCCGAAATAAGTAATGAGAATCGTAATCGTAAACTCGAAATTTCTAAAGCGCCAATCGATAGCCAAGCGCGGGGCACCAGCTTATTCTCTTATGAGAAATACATAGCCTATTGAGCACTATTTCATATAAATGTTTTATCTTTTATTACTATTAGCCTAGTATTGTCAACCATATTTTCTTCGGCATACTTGGTAGCTTTTTGCTCATATTGGCAGTCTTTTTTAAACAATGCAAGGCCGATATTGTTGGCATTAGAGACATTATTCATTTATAATTGTTATGAATACCTATGAATAGCCTGGACCACTTCATGCTGCGCTGTATACAGTCGTTCATCAGTTGTTAACGTTAACTGGCCTCGTACTCTCACTCCATCTACTACTTTCAGAAATGTTTTATGTTGCGCTGTATGTGTGCAGTCGTTCATCAGTTGTTAACGTTAACTGTCCTCGGACTCTCACTCCATCTACTACTTTCAGAAATACTTT
The DNA here is from genome assembly GCA_949752735.1 of Lumbricus terrestris. Classification (NCBI taxonomy): domain Eukaryota; kingdom Metazoa; phylum Annelida; class Clitellata; order Crassiclitellata; family Lumbricidae; genus Lumbricus; species Lumbricus terrestris. The sequence continues at coordinate 13,730,490 of OX457048.1, read as the reverse complement.
ATGTTGCGCTGTATGCAATCGTTCATCAGTTGTTAACGTTAACTGGCCTCGTACTCTCACTCCATCTACTACTTTCAGAAATACTTTATGTTGCGCTGTATGCAATCGTTCATCAGCTGTTAACGTTAACTGGTCTCGGACTCTCACTCCATCTACTACTTTCAGAAATACTTTATGTTGCGCTGTATGCAATCGTTCATCAGCTGTTAACGTTAACTGGTCTCGGACTCTCACTCAATCTACTACTTTCAGAAATACTTTATGTTGCGCTGTATGCAATCGTTCATCAGCTGTCAACGTTAACTGTCCTCGTACTCTCACTCAATCTACTACTTTCAGAAATACTTTATGTTGCGCTGTTTACAGTCGTTCATCAGCTGTTAACGTTAACTGTCCTCGGACTCTCACTCCATCTACTACTTTCAGAAATACTTTATGTTGCGCTGTATGCAGATCTGTATAGTAGATCTGCATCATAATCGGTGTGACGTCGTAATAGGCCTAGGTTTATTTTCTCAAAATGAACTCATGTGATAGTAGATAATTATAATAATCGAAGTGACGTCACAAAAGGCATAGTTTTAGTCGTTCATCAGCTGTTAACGTTAACTGGCCTCGGACTCTCACTCTACCTACTACTTTCAGAAATACTTTATGTTGCGCTGTACACAGTCGTTCATCAGTTGTTCGCTGGGCATCTGGAAGGTGGGACTGGTCACTCTACCTTTCGGATTGGTCAACGTCGTCATGTCCATCACGAACGGACAGATCGTCAAGTACACGGGTCGTCTACCAGTCTTCATCTTCGGTAAAAATGAATCATTCTTTCCACTAATTCCAATTAAAATCCAACCTCTTCACGAATCCCTTCCATGATCTTCCTCCTTTTCCTAATCTCCAGGAAACCCCATTAGAGACTGCACTATGGTCACCATGGCAACAGGATTCGATTTTCCATGCCACTTTCCGGACGGCCCTTTTGACTTGACGCAGCGCTGACGAATAAGCTAATTAATAAAGCCCTTCGCTTATCTTTAGAGTATCGCTTTAGTAATTCTGATTTTCCTATTGCGACCATAGGCGCAACCACCCTATGGGACCCACGGGACGCGTCCCCCCCAAATTTTGAGTGGTCCCATTGACTTTATCATTATGGTCCCCCCAACTTTTAGGACGTGATTCATTTAGTCCCCCGCAACTTTTAGGACGTGATTGCGCCTATGATTGCGACCCAGAACTACGAACTTGAAGTTTACAGTATAGGTCAGGGCGGGTCAGATCCCTTGACCCTTGGGGGTGGCCCCCCACCCCAAGGGTCAAGGGATCTGACCCGCCCTGACCTATACTGTAAACTTCAAGTTTAAGCCCGCCGGGGAAAAGATGCCATTTTCACGGTAAAAAAGATGAATCTGGGCCTTCTGAGGAGCCTAGCCCCCTAGCCTCTGATAAACTCCGCCCATGGTGGATACGCGTTATAAGTGAAGTGACGTCACAATAGACCTACATGTATAGTATTATGTTCTCACAATGAACTTGTATTATAGTAGATCTGCATCATAATCGGCGTGACGTCACAAAAGGCCTAGGCTTATATTCTCAAAATGAACTCCCACATGTGATAGTAGATAATTATAATAATCGAAGTGACGTCACAAGGACCTAGTTTTTATGATCTCGAAATGAACTTATATAATAGCAGATCTTTATCATAATCGAAGTGACGTCACAATAGACATTGCTTATATTCTTAAAATGAACTTCTTTAACAGTTTATTTGTAGGCCTATCATGACCGAAATGGCGTCGCAATTGGCCCATAGATAATAATATTCTCAAAATGAACATCCATAATAGTAGACTTGTTTTAAAATGAGGACGAGGCCTAGTTTGGTATTCTGAAAATGAACTGATACTAATATGATGGTAGATTTGTATCATAATCAGAGTGACGTCACAGTGCCCTAGTATTGCGTTCTCAAAATGAACTTCTATGATGGTAGATCTGTAGCATAATCGAAGTGACATCACAACAGGCCTCGTTTTGAATTCTCAAAAGTACTTCTATAAGAGCAGATTTGTATCGCAATCGAAGTGACGTCACAATAGGCCTAGTATTATTTTCTCAGAATGAGTATCTATGTTATAGTAGGTCATTATCATAATCGAAGTGACATCACATTAGGCCTAGCTTTGTTTTCTCAAAATGAACTTCTGAAATAGTGGATTTCAGGGTTGCTTTTAAGGAATTTTTAGAACTTCACAACCCCTTCTTTTCTTTCCCATCCTCCATGGTAAATTACTTCCAATCGGAGGACAATGACTTCCTTTGCTAGTTTTAACTGTACAGAAGTGCTTCCACAACTGCGCAAATTCATTTAGAACTTCACATTTTGTGTACAACTGCACGTTAAAAAAAGCGCTGGTGGATTTGTAACATAATTATCGAAGTTACGTCACAATAGGCCTAGTATTATGTTCTCAAAATGAAATTCTATAATGTTAGATCTATGACAATTTCAATGGTGTCACGACAACTCGTCTACCGACAACTCGTCTAACGACAAGTGGTCTCCGGACAATTCGTCTACGACAACTGGTCTACAGACAACTGATCCAGAGCTTGAGAAATGGAAGCTGGCTGAAAGTTTTTACAGATGAAATGGAGGTTGGATTGATGAAAAAAAACGCAAGAGAAATGAAATCTGGATCATGGCTCTTTTACAGGTGAAATAGAAGCTGGATTGACGAAAATAACGTAAGAGAAACAAAAGCTGGATGAAAGTATTTCTTGATCTGAAATAGAAGTTGGATTGATGAAAAACGCTTAAGTAATGGAAGCTGGATAAGGGTATTGTTTTATATCTGAAATAGAAGCTGGATTGACGAAAATAACGGGTGAGAAATAGAAGCTGGATGAAGGTATTTTTAGATCTGAAGTAGAAGCTGGATGCATGTCGAAATACATGAATAAAATCATCGATCCAGGTCCATTTAAGCTAAGAAACCATTTTCATAAATCCAGCTTCTATTTCATCAATACTATTCGTCTATAGACCAGTTGTCGTTAGACCAATTGTCCGGAGACGAGTTGTCGGTAGACGAGTTGTCGGTAGACCAGTTGTCGTGGAACCAATTTCAATATCGAAGTGACGTCACAATATAGTGGATAATTATGGTCTCAAAATGAACTTCTATCATAGTAGATCTGTGTCACCACAATAGGCCCAGTTTTATATTCTAAAAATGAACTTCTGTAGTAGTTGACAATGTTTCATAACCAAAGTGTCGTCACAATTTGGCCTAGTTTATATTCTCAAAATGAGCTTCTACAATACATGTAGTAGGTTTGTACTATGATCAGTGCGACGATACAATGATCCTAGCTTTTGTATTCTCAAAATAAACATAATTATACTAATGCGATAGTAGAATTTTTGTCATAAACATGGTGACGTCACAACAGTCATAGTTTTATATACTCGGAATGAAAATTCTATAATTATAGATGCGAATCATAATATAAGTGGCGTCACAATAGGCTTACTTATAATTATTGCAAAAAAGAACTTCAGTTATTATAGCAGATCGGTTTAAGAATCGATTCAATCGAAGTGACGAGAATGGGATTTATGTCCTCAAACTGGATTTCTGTAATAGTCGATCTGTACATGTAGCATAATCGAAGTGACGTCAAAATTGGCCTTGGTTATTATTTCGCAAATAATTTCTTTAATAGTTGGCCTAGATATGTATCATAATCGCAATGACGTCACAATTGGTCATGTTTATATTCTCAAAATGAACTTCTTTAAGAGTCAGTAGTAGGCCTAGATATGTATCATCATCGAAGTGACGTCACAATTGGCCTAGTTTATTTTCTCAAAAGTAACTTTCTTGATAGTTAATAATGGGCTTAGGCCGATATTTATCATAATTGAAGTGACGTCAAAATTGACCTAGTAACCCTAGTTATTATCTCACAAAATTTTTCTTTAATAGTACGCTTAGGTATGTATCATAATTGAAGTGACGTTACAATTGGCCTAGTTTATACTCTCAAAGAACCTCTTTAAAGTAGGTCTGGATATGTATCATAATTGAAGTGACGTCACAATTGGCCTAGTTTATTATCTCACAAAGAATGTTTTTGATAGTAGGCTTAGATATGTATCATAATCGAAGTGACGTTACAATTGGCCTAGTTTATTATCTCACAAAGAATGTTTTTGATAGTAGGCTTAGATATGTATCATAATCGAAGTGACGTTACAATTGGCCTAGTTTATATTCTCAAAAAACCTCTTTAAAAGTAGGTCTGGATATGTATCATAATCGAAGTGACGTCACAAATGGCCTAGTTTATATTCTCAGAAGAACTTCTTTAATATTAGGTCTTGATATGTGTCATATTGAAGTGACGTCACAATTGGCCTAGTTTATATTCTCAGAAGAACTTCTTTAATATTAGGTCTTGATATGTGTCATATTGAAGTGACGTCACAATTGGCATAGTTTACGTATATTGTCACAAGAACTTCTTTATTAGTATATATAGGTTTGGATATAATATATCATAATCGAAGTGACGTCACAATTGGCATAGTTTACGTAGACTCTATATTCACAAACGAACTTCTTTAGTAGTAGCCTATGGGTATGTAGGTCGCGGTCATAAGTCACTCGAACGCTTTTGGACGCTACTCAGTAAATTATTACAAAATACTAATTAAAAATTCCGATTAATTTATGCGGATCACCGAGCTCTTAAATCTCCATGCGGCTGCATATTTTCGAGAGTCTCCATTCTTTGTCGTGGCATATATATATATATATATATATATATATATATATATATATATATATATATATATATATACATGTATATATATATACACGGTTGGCCTGTTCGTTGGATGTGCCTGTTCGAACTTCTTTCCTGCCACAGTTGCTATACTGGGACTTGGGACCTTGAGACTCAAATTCTTGACTCACAACTAGGCTACTCAGTGCCATCGATTGATGCTGTAGCTGTCAGGGGCGGATCCAGGGGACCAATCCGGCCATGGCCCCCTCCATCAGAAATGTGCATAGGACGTGCCTCTCATCAGGTTTCAAGAAGCTTTCGATCAATGCAGCGGGAAAAGTAGGATACGACTAAAAACCAATTATTAAAACTAATTATTTAGCATTGACTTGGAAATTTGGTATATATATATATATACATGTTGAATAGATTTCGGCGTTGAAATGACTAAAAAAGGTCGTCAGCTATTTTGGGGAGGGAAATTCGGTGTATACTATCAAGATATTTTGACTAAAAAGTCATCAGATTTTTCGGCGAAAGATCAACGAATTTTCCCCCGGCCCGAGGTAAAAATTTTGGGCCCCCTTTCGAAAATTATTTCTGTATCTGCCCCAGTTAGCGCTATATAGCTGAGTCGCTTAATTTTACTGTTCAGAAACATTTTCAACCTATATAAGGGCCTATAGAAAATCCTACAGAAAATTCATATCAAGATTAGGCCTATCTATATTAATTCAAACCCAATATTTAGGCGTATATACCGTATAATTATTGTTGCATATGAACTGATCTTGCACATAAAACCTTTGCTACATTAATTATAGAATTATTATGTAACAGGCTGCGTTCTGCCAGCCTGATATCTTGATTAAAGGAAATTGATCGATTGATAATTATATAATAGAACTAATCACATTGATCATAACAGCAATAATTATATTCATTCATTCATTCATTCATTCATTCATCCATTCATTCAGAGAATATTTGAATTGCGCTCTTGCAAGATACATTTTTATATATACTTAGAGACTTTCTCTACATATAAATAATGATATATAGTGGTGTTGGTTGCGGCCGTAGTAGTAGTGGTTGTAATAGTAGCAGCAGTAGTCGTAGTAGTAGCAGTAGTAGTAGTTGTTTTAGTAGTAGTAGTAGCATAGTAGTAGACTATAGCTATATCAGTTGTAGTAGTGGTTGTAGTAGTAGTAGTAGTAGTAGTAGTAGTAGTAGTAGTAGCAGTAGTAGCAGTAGTAGTAGTAGTAGTAGTAGTAGTAGTAGTAGTAGTAGTAGTAGTAGTAGTAGTAGTAGTAGTAGCAGTAGCAGCAGCAGTAGTAGTAGTATTGTAGTAGTAGGAGGAGCAGCAGCAACAACAACAGCAACAACAGTAGCATAACTAATAATAGTAATTATTGTAAAGATGAATCATGACTGTTGAACAGCGATGGTTGTCGATCTTGCCACTCAGTTTACGATGTTATTCTGGGAGATTGATCCTCGCCAGGAGTACGTCTTCTACATCCTGTCCGCATGCTGGGGTCTGACCGACAGCATCTGGCAAACTCAGATCAATGGTAACAAATGCAGCTCATTATTATGTGGTGGACGCTTATATTATAGCCTAGCGTACTCGGAAATATATATTTTTATATTCTGCATTTTCTGAGTAATGTCTGTCAGTGGTTGGCCCTAGCAATGCGAGATGAAATGTAACCTACTCTCACATAGGCTACAACTGAAATTTACTAAACAGGATCAATTGATAGATGAAATCTTGATACATACATGTAATTATATAGATTTATTAAGAGACTACTCCTCTACTATAGTCGCTAATTATTTGAATGGTCCACAGTGCTGCACGAGTTGGACTTGGCCACTAAATAATCAAATGCCAATTAAACCGTCTTTAACTTTTTTCTGTATAGAATTGTCTAATCACTTTCATGATATAGAAAAGCATTAAATCAAACAGAATGAAGCCGTGCACTCTGGTATTGATAATTTCAAATGAGACATTTATACAGCGCCATTCAAGGGCGGATACAGAAATTTTCGAAGGGGGGCCAAAATTTTCGGTCTTGTTGGTGGGACAGAGGAAAAATTTCGTCTTGTTCGCCGCCGAAAAAACTGACGACCTTTTTTTAGTCATTCGTCCAATTTTTTTATCATTTCAACCGCCGAAAAAACTGACGACCTTTTTTAGTCATAGATGTAAAAAACGATGAAAAGAAAATAAAAAACGGTAAAAAACGTCGTTTTTTTCGAAATAATAAAAAACGACAAAAAACCGATAAAAAACGTTAACGAAAAATAATTTGCCTTTGTTACATCTGAAATTTCACTTTCAGCTTACAAACCTTAATTGTTTATGCAATTTTATTAAGAAACTGCAAATAACACAACTTTATTATTAGGCCAAAATAATTGGTATAAGTAACATTAATCTACCGCAGTTATTTTTTCTTACAACTTTCGTTTAATAAGAAATTCGGACAAATTAAAGGTATTGAAATCTTTTCAAATTTAAATTGTAGGCCTAGACATAAGTTCACATTATAAGTTTATGCTGATCGACATAACACAATTAAAATCTAACCAGAAGCAAAAACCACAGATGTTTACTAAATTATATAGACCTATTGTACATTATTTTGTGCTTAAAATTGCTATTTATAAATATTAATAATTATGCCGAAGAATTTTATATCAAAATAACTCTTAGAAATTTCATTTCTTGTAGGGATCTACTACATGTATTTCTCAAAATTATGACTTAAACAATTACATAAAGACCTATATAGTTAGCTGCATCCTTGAGAGTACAGTGAAAACGTATGGAATATCAGACAAAAATCAAATTAAGGAAAATAATATTAGACAGCAAATAATTAAATAAAGTTACATAAAAATCGAAAACAACGATAAAAAACGATGGGAAAAATAAAAAAACGAAAAAACGACGGTTGTTTGGAGAGAATAAAAAACGAAAAAAAGTTTTTTACAACTATGATTTCAACCGCCGAAGAAACTGACGACCTTTTTTTAGTCATTCGTTCAATTTTCCAGAAAAAGGTACCATTTCAACCGCCGAAAACACTGAAGACCTTTTTTGGCGTCAGTCATCATAGTCCAGAGTAATTTTAACTCAAACGGGGGGCCACGCCCCATGCGATTTTGTAATGGTGGGGCCTGATGTCCTGCTTTTCTCTCCCGCCCCCATTTATTTAATGGCTTGTTGAAACCAAATCGGGGGCCACGTCCCATGCAATTTTTAAATGGGGAGGGGCATGGCCGGATTGCCCCCCTGGATCCGCCCCTGGCGCCATTGAAGGAGTACCTCATCAGAAACGACCACGAACAACTATTTAACAGAATAGTTTCAGAGCGTTTGCGAAGGTAGGCCACACAGAGCGGCTAAGAAGGTCTCAATCAGGGTCTTAGACCCTTAATCTTCCAACTTCCAAGGAGGATTGACCAACCACAGCAGAACTTCTGTGCTGGATCATGGAAATCCTCTGGACCGGCAGAACCACAAACTTGCGGCGCAGAGCGGATAAATCTGAAGCATCAAACTGGAGATTGATAAGAAAAGCTTAGTTTTCTTCGTTGTATGGCATCGTGCACGGCCCGGGTTTCCATTCTATTAACAAAAATCAACCAGTGCTATGAACGTCAATCTTCTTTACATGCAGAATTGTTAAGTAAGTGGAATCAGTGGTCTCGCTTGTTACATGTTTAACGACACTGTCATATCAATGATGATTAGTGTCGCCCTCCTGCTTCGTCCATGCTTTGGACTGGCCCTGGCAGAATGCAATCAGTGGCGGAGTTTCAGGTTAACGGTCCGCTATTCCGAGGTTCCACTATTCCGAAGGTCCACGTACTATTCCGAATATCCGCTATATTTTGTTCGTTATCCTTGGTGGTTAGGGTTAGGGTTGGGGTTAAGGTGGGTTAGGGTTGGGTGGGTTAGGTTTAGTGTTATGGTTAGGGTTGGGGGAGGGATAGAGTTAGGACTATGGTTGGAGTGGGTTAGGTTTAGGGCTATGGTTAGGGTTGGGGTGAGTTAGGCTTATGGTATATAGTTAGGTTTAGGGTTCGGAATAGTGGACCTTCGGAATAGTGGACCCAAACCGAGTTTAAGTGGTCTCGTGAAGTTTACGATTACTTTATAGTGGCGATGTAAAGCGTTTAAAGGTGTCTAGCAGACTGTTACATTATCCTTTGCTTATCGACATCTTGTGGTTGCGCTTGATGTCAACCTTGCCATAGGCCTAATAATGGAATTGTTGTAAAAGTATTATAACCTTTGATTAGTTCATGCGCGCTTTACGCTTTTATTTTAGCGGTGATGTAAAGCATTTTAAAAGGTGTCTAACATAGGCCCTACTATACTGCATTAGCCCTTATTTTGCGACAACTTTTGACTGCCAGGGCTGTAACAGTTGACGTCCATTTTGCAATTTAACACAGTGGTCTTTCAAGTATATCTGAATGGATTTTTGGTCGCACTTATAATATTCAGATTATATTCTGATGCTCTAGACTAGAAGTAGCCTACAGATAAGCGTTTCCCACAGAATGTTCCGCGAAACTCTAGGGTCACGTGAGGGGTAGCAAGAGCTTCTTGAAGAAATTGAGTTGACCTAAACATGTCGTTGGTAGGCTATGTGTTGTTACATGATTAAGACTCCGGGGAGGGTGAATACAAAGATCCCGTTGACGATTTTCATTTTATTTCTACTACAGTAAGGAGAATGTAATTAATCATATCATGTTATTAATTTGATCTAGGCTATTGGTCTGTTTACAGAGCTACCGTAAGTTTATAAATTATGCATGCATAGGCCTACCCCAGACTCGCATCTTATTTTGTAAATCCACCATATATATGCTCATCAATGATGACATTTATCTAATCATGATATAATTCATCTCATATTATTCTCTATGTAATCGACTACAGTCCTACACTCATCGTCGGCTAAAACTCAGTAGACACGAACAAAGACAATCTCAAATGCATATAATTTTATGGACCAACAAGCTAAGACCCACTCTGATTCATCAATTGCCTTCTGTACCGGAATGCGGTGTGTCTATTAGCCTAGATTTTGTCGCCAATAAACGAATATAACAGGAAAAGATTGTGCTTTATTCAGGTTGGTGCAATATATATATATATATATATATATATATATATATATATATATATATATATATATATATATATATATATATATATATATGCACACATATTATACACATCACTGGAAACTCCTTCTTTCAGCATAGCCTAAACTTCTCGATTATACTCATTTTTCAATGATTACACGCTGGGGTAGGCCTATGGAAAGGTTTATCCCTCCGGAAATGCTGTCTCTACTCTCTAGTATGAGGCCTAATTAATCCGTCCTCCGGAATCCGGATAGTTTTAGGGGACAGAAAATCCCGGGACACCGGACGTAATCTGTTTCATTCGTTTATGCATTCGGAAATTCATATAGCGCCCCTTAAAGAAAAAACTACTCAGATGCGCTCCCGATTCCAGCGCGCCCAAAAAGAACAGTTTTAGGTTTGGTAAGGAAGTATCCTGGTAGAGTTCAAGGTGTAGGAGTAGCTCAAAAGGAAGGCCCTTGCAGAGCACTGGACCAACCGCAGAAAAGGCTCGATTCTTCATGGTAGCAGTAGCCTACAAGCAAAAGGAACTATAAGAGTACTCCCCTGAAGGGTCTGCAGAGCGTAATGGACGACATCCTTGGATACCCAACGTAAGGCAACAAAGCTCTCGGAAGTATGAATGGCGTTTATAAAGATCTTTGATTTCACACAGCGACATTAAACGGTACCTTCTACTGTAGCAAATCAGTAATATTAGGTTGACAAGAGCCATGGAAGCCTCAAGATGTCGCTAACAACGGTCAAAGTAAATTTTGCTATACACCTTTAAAATGCTTTCCGCCGCCGCTATAAGATAATCATAAAACGCTCACAGCAACTTGACCTGTGCGCCTTTTCACAAATCTGTATTGCGAGGTTGACGTCAACGGCCTTATTAGCCGCAAATTGTAGCTAAACAACGGCTCATGTAAAAGTCTGAAAAACATATTTTTAAACGCTTTGTATTTCGGCTGTGACAGGACGTAATTCTATTTATCTTCTACTCAGCGCTGTACGGCTGTCTGTTTGGTGACGAATCGGCGGCAGCCTTTTCCAATTATCGCCTGTGGGAGTCGACTGGCTTCATCATTGCCTTCGCCTACAGTAACTACCTATGCACGGACGTGAAGCTGACCATCCTAAAGGCAATCCTGTGCCTCGGAATGACGGGATATTTCATCATCGAGTGGATGGAATGGAGGAAGCACAGCGTCTGTGTCACCGGAGCCTCGCCACATTCTTCCACCTGGCGAGTAGTCAAGACATTATATTACATGCATTATCAACATAAACACACCTTTAAACTCCTAACTTGTGGGGCACGGTGGTGTAGTGGTGGCGTCGTTGCCTTGAAGCCGGAAGGTTCGAGGTTCGAATCCACCTCAAGTCGCCGCGTAGGGACCTTGGGCAAGTCCTTCACTGGCAATTGCTCAGCGCTTCGGCGTGAAACTCCGATGCAGTGTCCGCTCTGCAGTCGGGAGCGCCTCTGAGTAGAGAGCTTGAAGGGGCGCTATTACAAGTGCACATACAAACAAACAAGCAAACAAACATTAAACAGTTTGCATTATTTTATTATTAAATTCCCTTGCTAAAAATAATTGCTTGCATCAGCTGTGTTACCTTAGTAATTATTATTGATGTATGCATCCATCCAGGGGCGGATCCAGGGGCAAATCCGGCCATGCCCCCATTTAGAAATTTACTTACTTCTCACCAGCTATTCTGGCGGGGAAGTGGACGTGGCCCCCTCCCCCCCCCCATCAGTTTCGTAGGCTTCTCTCCGTGAGGGTTCAACAATAGTGAGAAAACTTGACAGAGAAGACAGAGAGTAAAAGGGAAAAGTAGCGCATGACTAAAAAAAGGTCATCAACTATTTTGGCGGACAGAAATGGTATGGATTTCTGGGAAATGGTTTCTTTTTGCCAGAGAGTTCGACCAAACAACAACAAAAAAGTCGTCAGATTTTACAGCGACGAAATTTTTTCAGGTCCAGGATCCAAAATTTTGGCCATCCCCTTCGAAAATTTCTATATCCGCCCCTGTAGGCTATGTATCTGGAATTCTGGATAACTTACGTTACTTCATTGAAGTTACCTTTGATTTCCTGCTGTACAGTTTTATAATATTGTATTACCTGGCTTACGTTTTTACATTAACACTTAATGATTTGGTTTGGGGCGGTTGTCGACAAAAGTTGACACTGGGACCTAACTATATACCCCTAATATTACTTTGCATTCGTTGAACTAACTATGGTAGGCCAAAAATACACAACTCTACGTCGGGATGTAATCCAATACAATTAATTATAAGGTGCTGAATGACATGTCTGCAATTTTTTTATGTTAAAGCGATGGCCACGCTCCTCAAATTATCAGCTACACGATTTCATCAGAGGAATCAAATCGACCAAAAGATGGAGACACACGCACCGGAAACGGTGCCACAGCTGGTACAAGTGATTCCGGAATTGCCGCCGCCACCATTGCTGTTTCTGGCGCCGTTGATGGTCGCAGTTCTTCTAATGCAAGAGTCGGTACAGGCGAGGACAATATGGCGTTTGAGTGCGCTGCTGTCTCCGAGTGACTGCATTCACTCGTGGTGCCATCTTTTAACCGACTGCTGCAGCTGCGTTGTTTTCCGGACCCGGAACGGCTTTATCTTGAATCTGATTCTGCTTCGAACTTGACTAGTGATTTCGAAAGTGACTGAAAACCAAAACAGAGGATATGATTTTGTCCTTCTTCCTCCTCCTCATGCTTCCCCATCTTCCTGTTCCTACTTGTCCTTCTCGTCCTCCTCCTTCTCCCTGCCTTCCTCCCTGCTTTTCTTGTTCTGAGTATATATTCTCCTCCTCTTCCTCCTCCTCTTTCTGCTTAGTCTTGCCCCGTGTTCCTTTTTCCTCTCCTTCTCTTTCTTCTTCTCCTCGTCGTCCCTCCTTTTCTGCGTTTAATTTTTCTTCTTTTCCATCCTTGTTTCCTTCTCTGGGTTAGCTAGTTCACTGAAGACGAAAGATTTTCAAAATAATGTTAGGCTACAGAGAACTGCGCAGTCACTCATGAGTTTCTCTGATGCTACTGTAACTGTTATTCAATGTCGATATTGTGCACACCCTACAGATGTCGCTGTGTATCATTCAACCCTAGATACGAGTATCTTGCTATTTTTTTTATATAGGGCTTTCATCGCTCACGTTTGTGCAGCACCTTCTGCTCTACGCATGGTGAATATTAATTTTTTTGGCAGATGACTAATGCTCCAAAGAATACATGAATATTCATATTCGCTTCATGGCACTGGCGCGTTCTGATTGGCTGGGTGGTATTTGGGAATTTTCCGCCCACGTCAAAATAATTAACTGGGCCCTGTAGCTTCTGAATACGGATAAGCCTCAATCGTCAGCCGACACGGCAATAATTTTAAGAATAGGCCTACAATCCTCTAAAAACCTGAGGACTTATTGGTTTATAAAAATTTATTTTGAGTAGACTCTCCTGCGCGCTTTCGTGCAAGATTCTTTTTTCGCTTGGGCGCGTTTTACATGACAGTTTAATTAATGATAATAACAACAGTATATTTTCGTTCAATTTCAAAGTAAGACAAATCCAGGTGACATAAGTTACGTACCAGGTTACAGGTCAGAGATGTAAAATAAAACACAGAAGTGGTAGTAAAGTTTAGTAATAACAATGTAGGCCTAATAAAGTAGCGACAGTCATGAGCTGGCACCCATCCGTCATGTTATTGATGTTAAAACAGGCATAAAAGACGTAAATTCATGTAATTAGCTAGGCTATCCATTGTTCTATTCTTCCAAGCCTGTTGCATTTAGGCTAATTAATTTCTTGAGGCTGTTTTTAAAACGCACATCCTTCTCATAATTTTATTCTCAGAGAAGATACCAAATGATTGCGTGTACATTATGCTCACGAATGAACTAAAATATATAGCGCCAACACTTAAACCGAAGATATTAGAGACTATAACGTCCGTTTAGAGTGCAAGCTAGGGTTCTAACTCCAAATTTTTCAAAAAGCGTTTTATTGTTTTATTTTATTGCTACCAATGTGATGCTTGAAATGTGCAAAGAATATATCGTTCTGAGTACAAATAACGAAACAGCAACTATTTGAATATTAGAGATTAATTTAAAGGCCAAGGTTTGGTCCAAGTTTTCTCTCCGGAGAATGGGCGTGACCTATAGAGACCGACTTGTCAATCAGCGTCTGCTTCAAGTGCACCTGAAACCATGGCACTGACCACTGCTAAAGATAGGTAGGCTATGTAAATTAGGCCGAGGAATTGTCTAGCCATCGTCTCTATAGACTCCCCTGAGTGGTACCTTATACAGATTAGCTTGGTCTACCTCGAGCGCATGGTTGTGTCTCAGCGTATACGGCCTGTGTGCGTGTACAACTAACCGCCAAGATCAATCCCCATCCCTTGGCTGACCACTGTTCCAGGTAGCTTGGCTTTCTAAACTAGGTCGAAGACAATTGTCACCCCCATCCCCAAAGATCTGTAGACTCTCAAGGTTCTTTCAATACACTCCTCAGTGGCATCTGTATGCAGATTAGCTTTGCCTATACTATGCTATGCTATGCTATGCTATGTGTAGCGTGGCATAACAAAGCATAACATAGCCTAACATAGCATAGTATAGTACTGGAAGTAGGCAAAGCTAATCTGCATACAGATGCCACTGAGGAGTGTACAGTTGACCGTCGAGCCCTTCGATATTTTGCTAGAGGGAGGAAAGGAAGGGGTGGAATTCTTTGTTCCTCTCAGTCTGCTCCTCTGCTTCTCAATTGTTGGGTCTTCCATTGTGAAATGCCTCACATTAGAGATTGGTCTCCTGCCAACGGCTAGCAATACCAAGGCCAGGTTGTATTAGTATTACATCACTTTAGACTCTTTCCCTTCTCAGTTCCTGTAGGCTTATAAAACTCTACCTGGTCCTTGACTTACCGGCCCACAGCTCCGTGGTTTCATCCAGCAGCTTGATAACTTGCGTGGAATCTTATGCATATTAGCTTGCTCGAATATATAATTACATACAATAATACAATACAATTAGTCATTTACACCGCGCTTTAACAAAACAAGTCTTGCACACGAGCGCGCATATTTATATCTGTCTATTTATATATTTATATAGTCTATACATAGACTATATAGGCCTACATAATTATATGTGTGTGTAAACTAGTATACACCAAGATACTTCCGCCAAGTGAATGGAAAGATGGTATACACCAGCTATAGCTAATCTGCATAAGACCAGGCCAGCAGGTTACCATGCTACAGTGCGACAGGGCATTTGACCGGACAGTTGACCGGCCGAGTACAGCCGATGGTGTACTAGCTATCTATAATTATTCTATACCAACCCTTAGTTCATGTGTTTGTCTTTACCTCAGAGCATAGCCCACCTTTGTTTATAAGTCTGGTCACCAGCTAGAGCTTTATAGGCTACAGCTGAGATCTCAATTGATGAATTGAGAAGTGAACGAGTCTAAGGTGATGTAATACAACTTTGCCTTGATATTGCTACCCCTTGGAAGAAGGCGAATCTCAAATAGAAGGCCCAACAATTGAGAAGCCCGATGCCGTCTAGCTGAGGAGTAGGCTCGGAGGAACAAACAATTTCCACCCCCTGCCAGTATCCAAGTGCTCGATGGTCAGCTGTATTAGCGGCTACAAGTTTACCTGTCGCTTATGTTGGTCATTGGCCGGCAGATATCCTTAGCCACGCCTATAAATTAACATTCTCCGGAGAGAAAACTTGGACCAAACCTTGGCCTTTTTAAGGTCTTTGCTTAAACTGCTCTCGAGCACAATAATTATTGTGGTCTACCGTAGTTACGAGCTACGACCCTCCCTGACACCAGACGACCAATCATTAGCGCACTCGAGACTTATGAATATTCATAGCATCTAATTAATAATAAACAAGGACGTTCACGGCGACTCCACGAGACGTTTGCTTTTATAACAGATGAGGCGGTGGAAGAAAATTAGCCCTTAAAAATGTCGTGAGAAAATTGATACGTAGCAAATCTTACGAATCGTATTAAGATCTCATCTCAAGCACATTCCCGTTGGATCGTTGTCGCGACTCTGTTCCGGTCAGTTTCTGTGTAAAAATGGCTGAAAACGCGACCCCTTATTCGCACACCCTGCTGTACATATCGGCGTGCTACATTTCTGGCAATGGTACCCTGGAGGTCAAGAGCACCAGCGGGGAATCCGGAACGAAGGCTGCTGACCAGAGCCAGAAGTCGTCGTCCCTGGACCTTCTGATGTTCGTCTGTCTGCTTATAATGACGATTCTAACCGTCTGGCTGTTCAAACACATTCGCGTTCGATTCGTACACGAGACCGGATTGGCTGTCATATACGGTACGCCTTAATCCTTCAAGATTTGTTTTTCTTACATTGCATGCCTGGATTACTTTACTTTCCATACTTTTACCTATAATATGCTTGACACGGCTGCCGCAACTCGCCCGCTTGAATCCAACATTTTAAATGTGTTGGCATGGTTTATGCATTTTTTTATAGCACTGGTAAGCGCTATGAAAAAATGCATAAACCATTATTGCTGCACAGTGCATAACTGGTCCAGACAGCTCTGTAAATGGTCAAGTTCAGCTTTGACCTGGCGTCGGTAAAATGTACAATGTAAAGCGCAGTGCGTTTGCAGGCGTTCAGTTTAAGAAAAATAATATTATTATTATTAATTGAGTAGTAGGACATGATATGCGCTTTGCTTGTCAACTCCTGTAATAACTTGTCATCGTCCATTCATGCTATGAATTGTTATCATACTGTGTTGTGTCAGTTTTAAAATAAAAATAGACATTTTTGGTAATCCCAAAGACTGCATGCCTGTATACAAAACAATATGACTGCCAACGACTTAGCTAAAATAGAGCGCTGCAGTCTATCAGCCGTATCCCATGATACAATGCGCTCAGTACGTAAGTAATCAACGCGAGATCTTTAAGTAAAATGGTCAGGTTAATAAATTATAGGCAATCCTGGGAACGGCGGTCATAAATTATAAAATTCCATAAATCGATAGTGCGGAGTATTGGATGGGCAAAAGTGTGGGTTTTTCATCCAGCCTCCATTTCTTAAGCATTTCTTCATCAATCCAGCTTCTATTTCAGATCTAGAAATACCTTCATCCAGCTTCTATTTCTCATGCGTTATTTTCGTCCATCCAGCTTCTATTTCACCTGCAGAAGAACCTTCGTCCAGATTCCAATTCTCTTGCGTTTTTTCATCAATCCAGCCTCCATTTCACCTGTAAAAGGTCTTCATCCAGCTTCTATTTCTCAAGCGTGGTTTCTATGCAACCATCCTATAGCCTACACCACGCTATTACGACACGTCAGGTTGATTTATTTTCCAACGGAATGCCGTCAAAATAACGTAAACAATGACGTAAAAAGCCCGAGAAGCTCGTAAGTAAGTGAATAAGTAAAGAATGAAGAAAATAAGCGAATAAATGCAGCCTTAACTGTAGTTGGCTCTTCCTCTGACGAAAATACAATTTTTATAATTTATGACCGCCGTTCCCAGGATTGCCAAATTATAAATGAAGAAAAATATGCAGTAAAAACGAGTAAATATAAAATTCGAAGCTAAGGCTGCAGCGCTCTATTTTAACGATTCCATGGGCAGCCAAACTGTTTTCATGGACAGGCACGCCGTCTTTGGGATTACCATATTACATATGTTCTGTAAGTTATTTTATATTTAAAATAATTTTTTTGCATAAATTTCTGAATTGCCTCTTCCAGGGATAAGTTGATGGTGCAAGCGAGTGTGCCCAGTACTAACTCATAGTCCCTAGCCATTTATTTATTTAGGATATTTTACCTCTTCACCTCTTCACAGGGCTGTACTGGTAAATTTTGAGGCGAGTAAGCACTGACTGGGAGAAAAATCGACTTTTTTTGGGTGCAAAATTTCTGATGACCTTTTTTTAGTCATCCACCCCAAAATTTTCCATTTTCTGGTTGGAAAAAATCTGACAACCTTTTTTTAGGCTTTCGCTTAGAATTTAATAAAAAAAAATACACCTAAATAGCCGCACGAGACGCTTGTACCATGATTTACTCGCGTATACCCGTGTACCTTGGTTTTTACCCACATGTACCCTGGTTTTCGGTAGGTGAGTATACGATGCCGTTTTTTGCCGGAGGTAAACATACTCCGTATACCCGTGTATACCCTTGATTACAGCCCTGCCTCTTCACGGAGGGTACATTACAGGCCCAGTGCAATGATTAATCAGTAACCATGGCCCACAGTAGTTGCAGTGGTATTAATAATTATAGTAGTAATAGTGATTGTTGTAGCAGTAGCTGTGCTATTTACGGTATGAGAATTGTAGAGAAAAGAAGTGAGGAGTCAGATCAAGGCTGCAGCTAGGGTGTGTTTTTGGTGTTTGAACACCCCCAAAATTAAATAATGTAGAAATGAAATATCATATTTGCTAGCACATGATGCAAGAACTGCGGTGTGTGATATTTTGGCCGCCCAGAATGTGCAATGACAGCTCGCACCGCTTCACCAAATCCCTCAGTCAGTTGATTCGGTTGCTTGTGGGCTTGCTTACTGTCAAGTAAACACCCCCCCCCCCAAATAAAGTCCTGACTACAGCCTTGGGTCAGATGTTGACGCATGTGGAGTTGGGTTCTAGGACTACTGGTCACAGGTCAACTGATCTAGGGACTACTGATTAAAGGACTACTGATCATGGGACTACTGATCAGAGGCAACTGATCAAGGTACTATTGATCACAGTCCGAGTTGTCTAAGAACGAACACAATAAATTAAATCAAAGAACAATTTAATATAACGAAACTCAATACCAGAATTGGTTTACTCAGTGTTAATACTATCGAAAATTAGTTATTAGCAAACGATTTCCGTAAAATTACTAAATTTACGACTGATAGAAAACAAAGTAACGCTGTTGAAATGAAATGCAAAACTCTCCAAATATTTATGGGACTTTTTGTTGGGCTGTGGGGAGTTTAAATAAACATTCCTTGGCAAACAAATCGGACCCCAACAAATCGTTTGATAATTCATTCTATGTTCGATGTGCGTTAGAGTGGCCAATTTTTACATTGGAAAAATTATTTCTTGGAATTTTACATCGCACACCCTCCAATTTTGTGTGAATTGATGTAAAAAAGCACCCAGTAAAAATTTTAAGCCAATAAAATAGGAGGAAGTGGTCTCCCACAGCCCATTAAAATAATACTACAAAAACACTCGAATTTCGGCAAAAATGTCCTATTTTCCTAGCTTTTTGACTCTTAACCTCCTCTAAGTCTTCACTAGAGGTGGAATTAATGAATTATTCTGGTCAAGTATCTTACTTTATGCTATGCAGTTTATAGATTGCATCATTATGACTAATGTGACTATAAATTCAGAATATATATTTCAATTTATTTATATTTTAAAATTAATTTTAAATATATCTTAATATTTCAGTATATTTTATTATCTTCAGACACATCTTTGTTTGTAAAAATGTGTATTATAGCATTTTGGTTTAATAGCAAATTTATGCCCCATAATATTATTATTAGTAGTATTATTATTAAATTTATTAAATTAAATTTATAAATTTCTTACACACATGGACACTGAAATGTGAATGGGAGGCGAAGAAACTCTTAGTCTATTTATGGTGCATTCGTTCAGTTGGGGTCTTCTTTTCTTGCAATGCTGGTATAGTGGGCTGAATAAAATATCTCTTTGAACATTCCAGAAGTCAATTCCAGGATATATTGAATGGTGGAGTTAATTCTTACTATTTTAATTGACCGAAGTGTATTGTTGCAGTTTGCGACTAGAAACATCAGTGGAATCAATTCTTCCTAAGTCAAATTGAAAGGGAAGTTGATTTCTTCTGGAATCAAATGGCTTGTAGAGTGGATTCTTCCTAAGCAAATTGAATAGCAGAGTTGGTACTTCTTGGAACAAATTGAATGTGTAAGCTTTAGTTGAGAAGTATCTTCGTTGTAAGACCAATTAACTGATATAATATACTGCTGACACCATGGATTAATTGAAACGCTTAATTCTTCAAGTGAGTTGGTCCCAGAGAGAATCACTCCCCACCCTTCAATATGCCCTAGGAAGCATCAATTCTGCAAGTAATTTGATCCCATTAATAATCTACACCCAATTCAATTTTCCCAAGGAAGCATCAACTCTGCAAGCCATTTGTCCCAGGAAAATCTAATCCAAAAATTTTCAATTTGTCCTAGGAAGAACAAAGTTCATCAGTCATTTGGTCTCATCTTAAATGAAACACTCCTGTAGTGTTTAATGACTGGGTGGAGTGTCTTTGTCCTAGTTTCAATTAACTCTGCAGCCATTACAATATACTGAGAAAAATACACTAGTCTTCATGCACTGGTGTCAATTCAGTCGCCAGCACCATGTGTTGAAGGTCTGTGCAGTCACTATGTTTGATACTTTATCTCAAAAGAACCGGATTGAGTTGTTTGGTTAACTGAAGTATCAGTGGGAATTCACCAATAAGTCGAAGTTTGATCCGCTGGACAGAGACGAGGGCTGGTGAAATTTGTCTAAGCACATAAGGGAAACATGGCTTGCATCTCAAAATGTGCCGGCATTGCCTGTGAGGACATCTTGAAGATGTTCAACCATGTGAGGACTATGGAGAGTTTACCAGGTTGGCTCTTACACCATTGGGCAAAGATGAAAACACAGAATTTCTGGTTCCGGTCGTATACCACCATGCTCACTGGGAAATACTTAAGATCTTCATATTCCATCATAAATGCCAACTGAGTAAGAGTGAGTTGGACTATTTGTGGCATATCTGTGTGTTTGTCACCACAATCTTTGCAGGCTTATGCTTTGCTGCATCTCTAATGACAGGTGCTCTTGAAAATGACTAGTAGATTAGTAGATGTTACAGTTGATCGAAGACCTTCAACAAGTTGACGATAAAATCAAAGAGGTTGCAGAAAGAATGTAAAGTTCCAGTAATTATTGTGGTACCTAAGTGAAGACCATGCTCCAATGCTCCATTGCTTTTATTAAGTGATGACCTTCTGATGAAGACCTTGAGTAGGATATTGTCAGTGCCCTGCAGATGGAACGAAATATAGATGTTCCCCATCTTGCTCCAACCAAAATACATCGGTTCAAGAACCTCTCCGTGGCCCACTTTGTCACCCAACTATCGATCAACTTTTCAAGTTCTTCATGTGGTACAAGACTTCCTCTGCACACCAATTAGCCTGTGGTCAGAGCACGATGACTACACTTCTGCTCAAAAGAGGACTACACTTCTGCTCAAAAGATTGTCTGTGTGCTGAAAGTTGATACTGACTGCCCAGAAACATGCAGTCACATTGGCAGAGAAGTCCTCAACAGGAATGGCAATCAGTGTTAGCTCCTCTACCATGTTGCTTAACACCACCAATAGTTTCAACTGACAAATGCAAACTAGAGGTGCTCAATTAGTCGATAAGTTGAAATCACAACTCATTGGTGACAAACCTGACGACATTGCTTAACAATCAACTTAGACGACAAGTACAGTAAATTAGTCTGACGCATGGTTTTTCCAATTTTTTTTATTTTATAAAGACTTAAGACCCTATGTTTAATTTTACAGAAAGCTGTTTAAGCACAGAACTTCCTGTAAATTTGAACAATATCTGTTGGATACAACAAAATTTATGAACCTTACAAGAAAGTCGATATTTTTGCTGAAACGGCTCCCATGCGTTTCTAAATGGGCTTTGGGAGACCACTTCCTCTTATTAGATTAATTTAAAAAAATTACTTAGTGATCTTTATGTCAAACCTCACAAAACAAGAGGGTGTGCGATTCAAAATATCGCAAAAAATTTTTTCGGGCCACCCTAATGTGCGTTGTATAATTTGTGATCAATAGTACCTTGATGAGTTGCCTCTGATCAGTAGTCCCTTGATCAGTAGTCCTTTGATCAGTAGTCCCTAGATCAGTTGACCTGTGATCAGTAGTCCGCATACCGTGCAGTTGGGGCAATGAAGACTTTACTATGGAGCACAGGTCTACGAAAGGCTAGTGGGGTTGAATCCCAAACCTCCGGACAATTCTTACCCTGGTTATTTATTACGTTCTATTGAAATAACTCTAAGAGTAGTGAGTGAAGGAGTTGCTCAGTATTCCTATATGCAACCTACAGGACTTTTCAGACTAGTCAACAAACCAAGAGGGTCCTCAAGAGTCTTCTGAAAGCATTGTAGGAATAGTTTGCCTGTTATTGGTCATAAAATTTCTTAAATCTGTTTTAGTTCTCTTAAACCACTTCCTGGTCTCAATATCTCTCTTTGGAACACACTGTCTCCATCTACTCGATCTCAAATTCTAGCTGGCTATCCCTCCTTATTATTTATTTTTCTCAAAACCTGTTTTTTTAATCTCGTGATCTTGTGCACTGGGAGCACCTCTGAACAGTTCACCCTATTAGAGACACTATGAATGTTTTAATATAGTATAATACAATATTTTGCTTACGCGTTGAGTAAGAAATTTTGCTGTCTAAATACTTGTGTCGATGGGCAATTGGGCATTGTCTTGGAAGGTACAGAGTCTTGAAAGTTTGAAAACCGCTACAGTAGCCATCTTTGTCACAGTGGAGAGTAAAACTCGTAATATCCACGTTTAAAAGGTGAGGGCTCTGGCCCCGATGGTGTATGTGCAGTACGTGGTGTCACTGGCAAAAGGTAAACGGAGAATGAGTCTCATGAGTTTATTCTGTGGAAGATTTTCCAGAAGGAGGAGGAGAGGATGAGGAGGGGAGGATTCTGAAGCATGAATACAGAGTTCTCTTGCTGTACATTCTTTGCTAACTTATGTAATATTTTTATTCATATTAAATGACCCTTGTAACATCATATTGGCCAGCACAGAGAGTGCCTTTGGGTAGGTTTCTTGAAGAGGCGCTATATAAATTCTCAGAATGAATGAATGCTTTCAGTATGCTTGCGTTGCCATCACAATTTAATTAATTCTGTATTGAATAGGTGCCTCTAGCAGTGGGATATTATCCCTTTAGGGTCCCTCATATGTCACCATTTAATTGATTTTGCATATTTAATTAAGAGTGCTTTTCCTTGAAATGGTTTCAGTAAAAGATTGATTGAATGATTCATTCATTCATTCCTTCCTTCATCAATCCATCCATCCATCCATTCATTTATATGTAATAGTTGGTTAGGTCTGGTACGTTAAAAATATTTACTAGTTCCTTCCTGGTAGGCTTAACATAAATAGCCTTGAACTGTCAGCTAATCCAATATTAAAGCCATATTAGAAGTTCAGATTTATAGGATTGACCCTCAGTTCAGTTTCAGTTCTTATTCCATAAAAACAGATATTTTGTTGAATCATTGACACTTGCTGCATTATGACTTGTAGCAAGATTTTCTTAGATTAAACAACTATACAATGCAATATACAATGTTGAACTTTGGCCTTGCACAACGCGCATCCTGCCTATATTGCTTGTAAGCCATATACCTTGCCATATCGATGGTGTCTTGCCATCTTATTTTGCTTTACTGTGCCAGCATTTTCTCATCTTACTTACTTTATCAAATCTACCTTTATCATTTTTCTCTCACTTTTTCATGCCGTATCTTTTCACATAATTTTTATTACTGTCATTATCATGCTTTTATATTGTCTAACTTATGATGTTTATTTTTGTCAACAGTCTAGCAGTTGCTCTCCATGCCTGAACTTCTGACCTATATATACTTTATCTTACTTTTTATTTACCTAAACTTTCTTGCTGTTCAATTTTGCCACTTACCATGCATTACCCTTTATCATACTTTATTCCTTACCATACTTTGACCATCACTTATACTTCATTCCTTACCGTGCTTTGCCCTAAAGACCCTCACAATATTTGACCCAACCATATTGTCTTTTCATGTAAACTTACTCTACCCCTTACTTAAATACCTCTTATCATGTGCTACCATGCTCCATAATTTACTCCTTATCATGCTTTAACCATTACTTTATTCTTTACCATACAATTCCATTCACCATACTTTGCCATTTGCCATACTTTACCGTTTACTATGCTTTACCATTTATCATACTTTACCATTTACGATGCTTTGCCATTTACCATACTTTACCATTTATCATACTTTACCACTCACCATACTTTACCATTTACCATACTTTACCATTTACCATACTTCACCACTCACCATACTTTACCATCTACCATACTTTGCCATTTACCATACATTACCATTTACCATGCTTTACCATTTACCACACTTTACCATTTACCATACTTTACCATTCACCATACTTTGCCATTTACCATACTTTACCGATTACAATGCTTTACCATGCCTAGGATTGATCGTTGGTTTGATCATTAAGTACACGACGTACAAGCCACTGTCGCCATCTTGCGTCTGGCAGAACTTCACCATGACGGATTGGCCGTATGGTCATCCGGACGGATTGATCCTCAATCCGACGAACGGGTCGTCAGCAAACTACAAGTATGCGCTCGTCACGCACGAACAGAGGGAGGAGGACAAACTTCCAGATCTCGTTCAGAAGGTAAAATACCGATTCGATCAATTGATCAGTGTACGATCAAGACATAAGTGTTCTCTTTAGATAAGTGTTCTCTTTTCATAAGGTTCCTCGTGGCACTCAGTACTAGAATAGTTTGCTCCAGATGCCTTTCTGCATATCCACCTTTTTTTCATCCATGCATCGATTCACTTTCTCCGTGCATCCACCCATCCATTCCATCCATTCCATCCTCTCATCTATCGGTATTGTCTATCCATCGTTTTCATCTGGAGTCATGTTTCCACCCATTCCATCCAAACTTCCATATATCCATTAATCCATCCTCAGTTCCACACATCCATCAATTCAATATGTCGATGCATCCATCCACTGTACTATATCATCCATCCTCATTTCCATCCATTCCAATCACACTTCCATTCATTCTATATATCCAATTGTCCATCCATCCATCCATCCATCCAGTGGCATCCATCACATCCATCTATATTCCATTCCATCCATCAACGCATCTATCCACTATTCTATCCATTCCATCCATCCTTCATTGTAGCATGTCTAGTTGTCTACCTGTCTCTTTCTGTCTGCTTTACTTACCTGTTTGTTCATCTTGTTTTTCTGTCTGCCTTACTTACTGTATTTCTATTGTTGTAGTTGTTATTATTGCTATCACTATTGTTATAATATATATTGTTGTAGTTGTTATTGTTACTAAGAACTATTGTTATAATTATTGTTATTTATATTTTTTTACATTATTATTTTTATTTCTATTAAATTGCTATTGCTAAATTGCTTTTGCTAATATTATTGCTGTTATTTGTGCTATCTTGCACATTCTTCGTGACTAGCGTTCCGTTCAGTGTCACTATGTACCAGGCAGCAGGTCACCAATATGCAGACAATGTTATGTCCAAGTCTTTCTGAATATCCGTCCCTCCTTTTGAGCAACTGGTTCTTGCTGGATCAATCGAGTCTCTTGTCTCCTGGTCCTCATCTCTGTACGTCTGCTAACCGGTTTGGGTCCACTATTCCTAACCCTAAACCTAACCATAAACCTAACTATAACCATAACCCTAAACCTAACCCACCCCAACCCTAACCATAGACCTAACCCTAACCATAACCATAACCCTAAAGGATCTAACCCTCCCCAACCATAGCCCTAACCATAAACCTAATCCTAAACCACCCAACCCTAACCTCAGCCCTAACACACTGTAATCCTAACCACCAAGGATACGAACAAAATATAGCGGATATTCGGAATAGTGGACCTTCGGAATAGTGAACCCTCGGAATAGCGGGCCATTACCCTGCTAACAGACTCTGTCTGAAATCTTCTAACACCCAGCTAAGGATTTGCTACACAGAAGGCAATAGCCGGGAATGTCTCGCACGCTTTTCCCGGCAGAATATCACATTCTTCGTATTTGTTTGCCTCTGCAAGTGCTATGTAATTGAAAATAAAAATTTATTATTCTTCTTCTTTGTTAAGCTCTGTTTGATTTATAATTTGCAAGAGCATCGCAATTTGTAGGTCCACAATGGAAGTGAAGTTCGTCTCATTGATTTTTTAACGTCTTAAAATGAGAAATGTACAAGTCGGTTATTACAAGTAAAAGACTTATTTTTATAATTTTTATCACGTGCTTGAGAATGTGAAGTTTTGCATATATGGAAAGAAAGGTACTTGGTTCATACCCAGATCCATCTAACAGTATTTTGCGTATCACAGTACTTGTATTCAGTTCTCAATGGAATATTTCTACCCGGTTTCCCTAATATTTGGTACCAAGCAACAACTGTACAAACAATTCTTTAGAAAATTTACTTCAATTGTCTTTTTTGTCTAGTTGTGTTTGTGATCAGATTACATCACTTTGTACGAGAACCTTACAATTGGTTGAGCATATCTCTCTCGAGCTTATCGCGCTCCTTCTGTTTCCACTTGAGATGCTAAGGGCCATCAGAAGATCTTATTATGTTTTTTATCGTCTACTAAGTATCTCTGTTATCGTACCTATGCATTGAACGACCTCTTCTGTATCTTTGTCCCTCTGATCTACGGATGCACTTGATTTATTTGTCCGTCGGGCAAAGGACTGCTGGCTGTGGTTCAGTCTTGTGCTTTTGCTATCGTCCGTCCTGCTTTCTGCTGGAATGACCTCCACTTCATTCTATACAAAGAGACTGGTCGGGGTTTACTCCACACCTATTCAATGCTAGAGACAATTTGATTTCCCTGAGGTTCCCTTGTGAGACGCCTCTGAATGGTTTACATTGAAAGAGATGCTTTGCAAATGCCCACATTGTTACTGCTGATGTTGTCGTCGTTATTATTGTTGTTGTTATTATCTCAGTTATTATCACTGTTGTTGTTGTTGATGTTGTTTTTATAATTATTATTGCTTATTACTGCAGTTGTTATTATTATTTTATTTTAATCATTTACTAAACATAACATTATTATTATCATTATTATTATTATTTATTAGTGTTCATGGAAGTGTACCATGTACAGTATCAACGAATCCAACACTGAACATATACTGTACATACACTGTACATACACTGTACATACACTGTACATACACTGTACATACACTGTATATCCACTGTACATACTCTGTACATACTCTGTACATACACTGTACATGCGTGACTTGAGAACATGGACAGTGAATCATGAATATATTAAGCATCAAGATCCAATCCACAAGAGATAACAGTTACATGATAGTTTCTGTTGTTGTCTCTTTTATAGGCGACCTTTAACCCGGAAGTGTTTTTCAATGTCATCTTGCCTCCGATCATCTTCAGCGCCGGCTACAGCATGAAGCGAGTATGTTGTTGCTATTCCTTTGCTTGAATCCTGATTGTGCGGGTGTTTTAATAAGCCTATGAATGTTAATGAATATGATGAATATTAATTTCTTTGCTATGAGTATTAATGAATGTGATGAGTGTTAATCTGTTCTGATATGAATATTTATGAGTGTAATGAATATTAATTACTTTTATGAATATTCATGAACTTATGAATTATTAATTGTTTTAACTATAGATGAATCCTGATGTGGAAACGAGAGCTAGCAGTTGTTTGGAATAATAAATAGATGTTCTCATAATTAAAATTGTTATTATGAATATTCCTGAATAAGTGTTTAGGTGTTTATAATTTTAATTATGGTTTAGAATGATGTAAATATGTTTTTCTCTTGGCTCCACTGAAATTTCTTCTTTGCATTATTGTGATAACAGTTCTACAGAAGTTATGAGATTAAACTTGATTAGGTTGGATCTTTGAAAAAGTCGTCGTTATGGAATGTTTTTTTCTTGCAGAAACATTTCTTCAAGAACTTTGGCGCCATTTCCGCCTATGCATTCATCGGAACCATCATATCGAGCCTTGGCATTGGGCGAGTATTGCTATCAATTGATACATTAGTACTATTTCATTAAATATTGTTATTATTATTACTACTATGCTGCCGCTACTACTACTACTACTACTACTACTAGCACTGTTTTTATTTTTATTGTTTTTATTATTAGTGTTTATTTATTCATTAATTCGGAAACTTATATGGCGCTCCTTCAAGGAAATTGCTCAGAGGCGCTCCCAACTCCAGTGCGCCGAAAGCGAACAGTTTTAGGTTTAGTGTGGAAATATTCTGGTAGAGGCGAAAGGTGTCTTGGCGTGTCTCTAAAGGAAGGCCATTCCAGACCACTGGGCCAACCACGGAGAAGGCTCGATTATTCATGGTTGCAGAACGAGCAAATGGAACTATGAGGACTCCCTTTTCGGCAGGACTTAGGGGGACGATGTCCTTGGATACCCAACGTGACACAGCAGAGATCTATATATATATAGTTTGTATTTAGCTGGGTGTATCGAATCTCTTGCTAATCATCTCCACATGGATGATAAGATATATAGTCGATAATCTAATGGGTTGGTATCCACCTCTAGTACCTCTTTCAGAGGTAAGCGCATATTATTACTAAAAATATTAGTATGATTGTTATAGTTATTTTTTTATTCTCTGAGGTACTTCATCCCCAGGGACATAGAGGGGTGGTGCATATGGAGCGACATCTGTTCATCCATATTGCTCAGGGGTGGATAGTGGATACAGAAATTTTCGAGGGGGGGGGCAAAAAATTTCGGTCTTGGGACGGGATAAATTTTCGTCTTGATCCCCGAAAAATCTGATGACTTTTTAGTCGTGCGGACTTTGTGGGTGTGGGAGGGCCTACGGTATTACTCATGGGGGGGGCACGTCAACTTTCCGAGCCAGAATAGCTGGTCAAAAATAAAGAAATTTCTAAATGGGGGAACCATGGTCGGATTGACCCCCCACACTGGATCCGCCCCTGATATTGCTTTAGGGGATTTGTGATGGAACTGCTAATAGCCACATTATCTTTGTCTAATTTTAAATGGACAAACCACAATGTGATTGCTATTCACAGTGTCAATGGATGATAACCAAGTTTATTAACTGTCTGCTCACTTTTGTTTAAGATTTTGCACTTACAACGCACTCAAAATCAGTCAATATCAATAGGTGAATGCATTAGAAATTTATGCAATAAAGAATTGAATGAATGGAATTGATGAATAAATGTTGTTGAATCACATTTGCTGCATTGCTGTTGCGATTGATGTCATGGCGATTGACGTAACCATGGTGATGTTGTCATGGTGATTGTTGTTGTCATGGTGATTGCTGTTGCCATGGTGATGTTGTCATGGTGATGTTGTCATGATGATGTTGTCATGGTGATGTTGTCATGGTGATTGTTGCTGCTAGGGTCCTGATGATGGGCTTCACGCATGCGCTCGCTACTGCGTGGTCGTTTAAGAACTGTCTGCTGTTTGGCGCCATCATATCGGCCACAGATCCAGGTCTTAATCTAATCTCATCTATATCATTATCAATCAATCAGTCAATCGTAATTTATATAGCGCCCCTTCAAGGTACCTACCCAGAGGCACTCCCGGCCAAGATCAAGCGAAAAAACAGTCTTCAGCAGTTTGTGAAAATGAGAACAGCTTGTGAGGTGTCGCATAGTCAAGGGAAGTCCATGACCAACCTCAGAAATCTTATCTAATGTATTACACTGTTTCTGTTGACATGTTGCACATCTTGAGTTGATATGTTACCCAGTTTGTGTTAACATGTTGCATTATTTGTGTGTTCACATTTTGTGTGTTTTAGGATTCTACATAGTGCAGTTGATCCCAATTTTTTTTACCTTAGCGCCACTTGTTCTTAGTTGGAAGACATGAGGGGCCACAAGGTTGAAATTTATTTTAAATTTTATTGCGAACTGATACAGTGATACTGTCATAAATTATGTATTATATTAAGTTTATTCAAGAAATTTAGTTGAAATACCTCAATTTATTACATGAAGAATGAAATTAAAAGTGGAAAATTGAAAAACAATTTCTAACTTTGGGCTTCTTACAGTAACTGTAAACTTAGGCTTGGCGAGACTTAGTTTAAGTTTTAAACGGTTATTAAGGTTTTTGTGTGAAAAATATGGTAATTTTATAAAAGCATTGAATCAGCTTTTGCTTATATTTTTGCTAATTCCATGAGAGGTTGAGGGGGCAATTTTTTAGGTCTGACGGGCCACTTTTGGCCCGCGGGCCACGGGTTGGGAACCACTGACATAATGCAAGTGTTAACTTAGTACATGTTTTATGTGTTTCTATGAATATTGCACTGTTTACGAGTTAACACCTTACACTTGTCAAGATCATAGTTGTAAAAAACGTTTTTTCCGTTTTTTATTCTCTCCCCAAAAACGTCGTTTTTTATCGTTTTTTATTTTTTCTTTGACTTTATTTATTCATTTACTTTCTGTTATTATTTTCCTTAATTTTAATTTTTTCTGATATTTTTTATGTTTTCCGCCAACTCTCAAGGATTCAACTAACTAAAGTCATTATTTCATCGTTTAACATCATCATTTAAGAGATAGCCTACGTGTAGTATGTTCCTAATCAATGTTTTCAAGGTTAAAATGCGGTTTTAGATGTAGCAAAGTCAAATTCTTTACCGTTTCCGTTTTTTATCGTTTTTTTGTCGTTTTTTATTTTTTCGAAAAAAACGACGTTTTTTACCGTTTTTTTTATTCCGTTTCCATCGTTTTTTACATCTATGGTCAAGATGATATTATCTGGTTTATGTTAACATTTTACTTGTTACACTGTGGGTTCATGTGTTAACATGGTTAATAGTGTACTCATTGAAGTGTTGTTATGTGGTTTATGTGTTAACATGTTGCACGGTTATTTGTTGACACATGACGCGGTGTGTCAGTAAATTTCTTGGTCTATTTGTAACATATTATGGTGTTGGTTTATGTGTTAACATGTTACCTAGTTATGTGTTGACACCTTGCATGGTGTACGTGCTAGTATATTTCTTGGCGTATCTGTTAACATGTTACAGCTTTGGTTTATGTGTTAACATGTTCCATTGTTGTTGTGCTGTTGCAGTGACGGTGTTGGCGATCTTCCACGATCTAAACGTTGACGTTGATCTCTATGCATTGGTCTTTGGCGAGAGTGTACTGAACGATGCTGTGGCGATCATCTTAGTCAGGTTAGACTGGTTCCATGCTCATGCTTTGTCAGGTTAGACTGGTTCCATGCTCATGCTTTGTCAGGTTAGACTGGTTCCATGCTCATGCTTTGTCAGGTTAGACTGGTTCCATGCTCATGCTTTGTCAGGTTAGACTGGTTCCATGCTCATGCTTTGTCAGGTAAGACTGGTTCCATGCTCATGCTTTGTCAGGTTAGACTGGTTCCATGCTCATGCTTTGTCAGGTTAGACTGGTTCCATGCTCATGCTTTGTCAGGTTAGACTGGTTCCATGCTCATGCTTTGTCAGGTTAGACTGGTTCCATGCTCATGCTTTGTCAGGTTAGACTGGTTCCATGCTCATGCTTTGTCAGGTAAGACTGGTTCCATGCTCATGCTTTGTCAGGTTAGACTGGTTCCATGCTCATGCTTTGTCAGGTTAGACTGGTTCCATGCTCATGCTTTGTCAGGTTGGACTGGTTCCATGCTCATGCTTTGTCAGGTTAGACTGGTTCCATGCTCATGCTTTGTCAGGTTAGACTGGTTCCAAGCTTATGCTTGCTGAGGCTTCTACGCAGAAAAGCAATATTGGGAAACGTTTACTTTCTAGGCTTGACCAGTTTGGTGGTATTTGCAGTTTAACGTCACTGTGTGGTAACAAAGACCATTAGCGATGCCCTCCTCCTTTATCCAGGCTTGGGACTGGCACCAGTTTGCTTAAGAGATTGAGGTTTTAGAGTCTTTTCGCTTTCCTCAATGGGTTGGTTGATGGACGAGATTGTGTAACTGTCTGTATCTCCTGTTTATTAATAATAATGATCATAATCTTCCTTTATTTTTCAAACTGACACAATTCTGTATTATTACGTGAAACAATCTTAATTGACATCAATCTTAACTTAGTACTAACAGATCGGACAGCCTGCAATACAAGTGTGCTAATAGCAACTCCTACAAAGCACGTCTAATACGTCGTCAATCCTACGGAGGCTTTGGGAATTGAACTCAGATCTGCTGATCTCTATGCCAGTGTGTTACACCTTCCCCCAAGTCGCATATATATATATAATCTTTTAGAAGTCTTTGTTTGTTAGACTCTGTTTCAGTAATATCTCTTGCTGATGACTCTTATGGCTTTTATTTTCTAGTTTTTATATCTCCTGTTTATTGGCTTTAATTTCTTGTTTGTTCCTTTAGTTTGTTTTCTTCATTATGGTGTTGTGTTTATTTTTTATGCCTTCTGTTTGTTGAGTTTATTTCTTCTTTATATCTTCTTTCTTGTGTCCATTTTCTTGTTTATATCTTTTATTTATTTCTTATTTTTGTTTATTCTTCATGACTTCGGTTCATCATGTTTATTTTTTTGTTTATATCTCTTGTTTATTGGCTTTGATTTCTTGTTTATATCTTCTGTTTTTGTTTTGTTTATATCTTCTGTTCATTGTACTTATTTTCCCATTTATTTCTTCGTTCAATTGTGCTTATTTTCGTGTTTCTTACCTGTTGCTCAATTCTGTAGGTTGTATTGCATTGTATTGTTGTTGTCCAGAACAATAAACGACTACAACAGCGACCTTTCTGGATTTGACGGAGCTGCAGTCGGATGGGCGATCGGTAGTTTCTTTGCCATCTTCCTCAGTTCCTTCTTTCTCGGAGTGGGAATGGGATGCGTCACGGCTTTGGTAATTCAGCCTCTGTTTAAAATGTTACAAGAAATGAAAATGTCAAAAAATGTCCCTGACTAGAAAAGCCATCAATAACCAAGTCAGTTGTGAGTGAAGGACTTGCTCTGGGTTCCTACGCAGCAGTCTGAGATGGATTCAAACCTAGAACCCTCTGGCTCCAAGGCATTGAACCCACCACTACACCACCATGCCCCAAAAGTTACGTCCATTCTATTGATTGATTCATCCATCCATCTATTGATTCATCTATATATTGATTCATCTATCTATTGATTCATCCATCTATTGATTCATCCATCTATCTATTGATTCATCCATCTATTTATTGATACATCCATCTATTGATTCATCCATTTATGTATCTATGGGATAGATTCATCCATTCATCTAACCATCCATCCATCTACCTATTCATCCGCCCTTCCCTCCCGTCATCTCATCCACTCATCCATCTGTCGTTATATTCTTCCGTCTTTCCAGATGACTAAGTACACGCACATCCGTGACTATCCGCTCCTCGAGACGTCGCTGTTCGTCACGATGTCCTACTGCACGTTCCTCGCTGCCGAAGCCACCGGCATGACAGGTAACCTCTGACCTACAACCTCTGACCTACAACCTCTGACCTACAACCTCTGACCTACAACCTCTGACCTACAACCTCTGACCTACAACCTCTGGCCTACAACCTCTGGCCTACAACCTCTGACCTACAACCTCTGGCCTACAACCTCTGACCTACAACCTCTGACCTACAACCTCTGACCTACAACCTCTGACCTACAACCTCTGGCCTACAACCTCTGACCTACAACCTCTGACCTACAACCTCTGACCTACAACCTCTGACCTACAACCTCTGGCCTACAACCTCTGACCTACAACCTCTGACATACAACCTCTGACCTACAACCTCTGGCCTACAACCTCTGACCTACAACCTCTGACCTACAACCTCTGACCTACAACCTCTGACCTACAACCTCTGACCTACAACCTCTGGCCTACAACCTCTGACCTACAACCTCTGACATACAACCTCTGACCTACAACCTCTGGCCTACAACCTCTGACCTACAACCTCTGACCTACAACCTCTGACCTACAACCTCTGACCTACAACCTCTGACCTACAACCTCT
The DNA here is from genome assembly GCA_949752735.1 of Lumbricus terrestris. Lineage (NCBI taxonomy): Eukaryota > Metazoa > Annelida > Clitellata > Crassiclitellata > Lumbricidae > Lumbricus > Lumbricus terrestris. The sequence continues at coordinate 13,696,458 of OX457048.1, read as the reverse complement.
GACCTACAACCTCTGACCTACAACCTCTGACCTACAACCTCTGACCTACAACCTCTGACCTACAACCTCTGACCTACAACCTCTGACCTACAACCTCTGACCTACAACCTCTGACATACAACCTCTGACCTCACGATACGTTATTCAGCACTGAGGCTAATAACACGGGTTACAATAAAGCATAATTATTCTTAACTAGTTAACTAAAAGTTTAATTAATCTAACGAATATTGTGCAATCTGAGTAATGAGATGAGACGGAGTATAGTTTTAAAGATCGATATTCACTGTATGCATTCTTTACCCTTAAATGATGAGTATTAAATTGGTTTTTCGTGCATTTCAGTAGGCTGAAGTCTTAACCCTTTATTGACCAAGGGTGAAGTCAATCCAGTTGCACTTCGTTAACAATTTATATTCCTAACTAGTTAATTAAAAGGTCATCATGATAGACAGAGATGTGCAGCTAGGTTTTAGGGATTAGATATTTTAAATGTGGATGATGATGATGCTGACGCTGATCATAATCTCTTTCAATTAGTATTTAAATGTAGGTAACCCAAGGGATCATAATGTAGCATGAGGTGAGAAATTGATGATGCAATCAATCAATTAATCAATCAAATCTTTATTAAACTATTGTCAATATGTTTCAGAAAGAATGGACACAACAAAATATCATTTAAAAGAAACTTTTAGTTAATTTTAAGAATAGCAATTATGGCGATATAATCGATTAAGTTTTTCCTGTTGTACTTGCTGTCTGTAGGTATTGTTGCCGTTCTGTTCTGTGGAATAAGTCAAGCGCACTACACGTACAACAACTTATCGACCGAGTCAAAGGCTCGCACGAAACAGGTGGCTGTCTTGCATTCATTCTGAGAATTTATATAGCACCTCTAAAAGAGACAGGTCTACTAAGAGGTGTACTGAATGTTGTTACGGTTGAGAGCTGACGGCAGGGGCGGATACAGAAATTTTCGAATGGGGGGGGGATTTTGGGAAAGATTTATTGATCTTTCGCTCGAAAACTGATGACTTTTTGTCATTTCGTCCAACTTGCCTTGAAATATATAACATTTTCCTGCCAAAAAATTGTGACCTTTTAAAAAAAGTCATTTAGCCGAATTGTCTGGAAAATGTACCATTGAAACCTGCTGTTGAAAGCTTCTTGAAACCTGATGGGAAGCCACGTTCTATGGGCATTTCTCAATAGGGGGGCATAGCCGGATTTGCCCCTTGGATCCCCCCCCTGGCTGAGGTGATGCAAGACTGGTGTTTCTTCATTTCATATAAAGAATTTATATAGCGCTCCTTCAGAAAGTCCGCTCAGAGGTGCTCTCACTCCAACCACAGTTATGTAAATACGTTTTGAAGGAGCTTGTAAAATACTGACGAGTTAACCCTGGGTAACAGGCATACCAATGGAAGACTGTTCCAAACAGATGGTCCTACAACTGAGAAAGCACGACGCTGGCAAGTTGTGGTTCCAACATGAGGACCAACAGCTCCCCGCTAGAGGCAGAGTGGTTGGTGTAATACAGTGGTTCCCAACCTTTTTTTTACTTGAGGGCCACTTTTTCTAAGTTGGCGGACACGAGGGCCACTTTTTCTTAGTTGAAGGACATTATGGGGGCCACAATGTTAAAGTTGTATTAACTAAAAGCATATAAAATTGCTATAATTGATTCACAATATAATGTTTGATGTTATTTAACGTTAAAATAAAATAATTTGTAATAGAAAATAATAATGTGTTCTATTCTGTCCAAATTGTTGATTTTTTCACATATTTGTTTATAATTCATTGAGAGATGAGGGCCATTTTATGAGACCTATAGCTGGCGGGCCATTTTCGGAGGCCTGGCGGGCCATTTTCGGAGGCCTGGCGGGCCACTTTTGGCCCACGGGCCACGAGTTGGGAACCGCTGGTGTAATAGGAGGTGTTGATGGTGAGGTATTGGTAATCATGGTGTGTCTTTGCTGGTGGTGATAGAGTGGTTATGGTGGTGGGATGGTGGAGGAGGAGGTGGTGATGGTGATGTAGTGTTGATGGTGAATTAAATGGTAGTGAGTTTAGTGGTAGTGATTGGCACATATTGGATGGGTTGACACACTGAGACTGGATCGACCAATTTCCAAATCAATTTTCGTACGGAAACATCACTTGAACTGACGCTAAGAGAAGCAATGAATTTAGCAGATAACTGGGGAAAAACCATTTATTAATACCCATCGTTGCAGAATGGATGACGTCACATACTGGTGAGGATGATGATGATGATGATGATGATGATGATGACGACGACGGCGGCGGCGACGACGATGGTGGTGGTGGTGGTGATGATGATGATGATGACAATTGACGATTGACGATGATGATGATGACGACGACGAACAGTGCATTCAATATTTTTTTTCATTAATAGTGTACTCATTGCAGTGTTATGTGGTTTATGTGTTAACATGCTGCACGGTTATTTGTTGACACCTGACACAGTGTGTTAGTAAGTTTCTTGGTCTATTTGTAACATATTAGGGTGTTGGTTTATGTGTTAACATGTCACCTATTTATGTTTTGACACCTTGCATGGTGTATGTCAGTGGTTCCCAACCTTTTTTGACTTGAGGGCCACTTTTTCTAAGTTGGAGGACACGAGGGCCACTTTTTCTTAGTTGAAGGACATTAGGGGGCCACAGGGTTAAAATCGTATTAACTAAAAGCATGTAAAATTATTATAATTGATTCAAAATATAATGTTTGATGTTATTTATCGACGTTAACATAAAATAATTTGTAATAGAAAATAATAATGTGTTCTATCATGTCCAAATTGTTAATTTTTTCATATATTTTTGATAATTGTTTGAGAGAAGAAGGCCATTTTCTGAGACCTGGCGGGCCATTTTCTGGGGCCTGGCGGGCCACTTTTGGCCCGCGGGCCATGGGTTGGGAACCGCTGGTGTATGTGCTAGTATATTTCTTGGTGTTCATGTGTGGAATTGTGTAGATGGCAATGATTATCCTGGTAGGTTGTCTGTTGCTTCAATGTTGTTGTTGTTGTTGTCTTTAGGTCTTTGAGTTGTTGAACTTCCTCATGGAGAATTTCGTCTTTGCTTACATCGGCGTTTCAACGTTCACGTCAACGAACCACAACTGGGACCCACTCTTCATCTTCTTCGCTTTCGTATCTTTTCGATCATCATCATCATCATCATCTTCTACTTCACCACCACAATAATAATAATAATAATAATAATAATAATAATAACAATAGTATTAATAATAATAATATTGATCATATTGAATTTGACATGATTTAGATTTTTAAAGCAGCTCTGAATAAAAATCTGAAAGGCGCAATATACATTTTTTAAATAAACGAATCATCATTACATCTGATCATGAAAATACTTACATACATGTTGATACTGATTTTCTTTTTATATCAGATTTGATTTGATATAATGATAGATTTTGATTTGATGATGGATGTATTGAAGTGTTGTGTTTCCTTAGCCGTTGTTGTCTTTAGCTGTCAATCATCATCGCTCGAGCTTTTAACATCTATCCATTGTCTGCTCTACTGAATCTCGGACGGTCGAACAAAATCAACTTCAACTTTCAGCATCTCATGATGTTCAGCGGTAACTACTATTATTACTATTACTACTATTAGTACTATTTCTACTATTATTATTACCCGGTATTATTACTACTACTATTATTTAATCACTGTGGAGGTTAAAAAAATTGTCTGGAAACTGTCAGTTAGTGGCATCTGGGATTGCTATGGCTACACTTAATCTAATTCTGGCAAGTAAAAAGTTCTATTATTGCTATTTTTATTATTATAAATATTTTTTAATACCCAAGGTTTCTAGCTTTTATTATTTTAATTTTTTTTACTATTATATCCTTTTACTATCTTCAACAAACAACATCAGTAATAGGAAGTACAATAAAATGATTATTATTATTAATTCATTCATTCGTTTATTTAAAAAATTATATTGCACCCTTTCAGATTTTTATTCAGAGCTGCTTTAAAATCTAAATCATGTTAAATTTAATTTGATCAATATTATTATTATTAATGCTATTTTAGCAATGGCGTTGAAACGTTGGATTATAATGGAATGGGCTGGGAAAGATAGCAGGTTTCCCTCAGATTGTCACCAGTTTTATGAGATAGACAGCGCCCAAACACTATGAAAATAAGAAAAATAGGCCACTGCCGTAAATTGGATCAAATGTCTCAAAAGCCAACGAGACAAAGTGGTAGGTTTGTGCGGTTGTGTTTTATTTTGCACATTATTAATATTGTTATTATTATTATTAATATTATTTTTATTATTATGTTGTGTCACTCCAACAGGTGGAAAAGTTGTAATTATTAATATTATTATTTATATTATTAATATAAGATAAACATGATCCCTCGGGGACTTCAACACTCTCGATAAAAACAAATTTGTCTGGAATGGACCCTATTCGTCAAGGTCCCAGTTGGAGAAAGTACCCCAAAAGCGACACATTATTAATATTATTATTGTTATTATTAATATCATTATTGCTGTTATTGTTATTATTATTGCTATTATTGTCATTATTATTGTTATTATTGCTATTATTATTATTGTTGTTGGTTTTATTGTTATTGCTTTTGATTTTCCAGATGGTGTTATGTTTTAGATTAAGATTTTCAAAACTGGATGAGCAAAATTTAACAGCTGTTGCCATTCCTTTCCTCTCCCCAACAGATAGTGTTAGCTTACGTTGTTTGTTTTTAGGGTTGCGAGGAGCAATGGCTTTTGCATTGGCGATTAGCCAGAGTCAGAATGAAGGTATTGAGAATCGGACGATCTTCTCCACAACCCTCATCATTGTTACGTCTACGGTCATTCTCTGCGGCGGACTGACGACACCCATGCTCCAGTGGCTCAAGATACGGTCAGAATTAGTTCTATGCAGTACAATACAGAACTTCTGTAATTTGTTTATTATTATTATTATTATTGACCTTTTATATAGCGCACCTTCAAGGTTATCTACTCAGAAGCGCTCCCAGTCCAGCAACGGCTAAATAAGCAGTTTTTAAGTGAGAAAGAAAATATTGATGTGAGCTCTAGGCACCAGGCGAAGAGCAACAGGGAGCCCATTCCAGGTTCTAGGGCCAGCCACTGAGAAAGAGCGTCGCTGCATTATAGCAGTTCGAGAACGACAATAATGCCATCCTTACAATGGTCAGAAGTGTGCACTGAGGCTCGTCAGCCATTATAGGTAGACGGGGAAAAGGTAAGTTTTCAGTTTAGAGTGAAAGACGGTCTCGCTAAGAGGGTTTATGAACATGAGGAGTAAGAGAGAGATGAGGAGTGATTCACACAAGTGAATAAAATTATGTTAACGCACACCAACGTACAACAAAATAACGTACATGTACTGTACATACTTTAGAGGAAATTAAGTAACTTATGTATGGTCGCACCTTGGCTGATGATTCAGCCAGAAGTACTTCTCTGTCTGTCTCTGGCTTTCTTTCTGTCTGTCACTCTTTCTGTCTGTCTCTCTCTGCTCCTCTCTCTCTATCTCTGTCTGTATCTGCCCCTCTCTGTTTGTCTGTTTATCTTTCTGTCTGCTCATGTTTCTCTCTATCTGTTGCTGTAGATGTTATTTTTATCCCATTTGACCTAGTTTCTTTTCTGAGCTTAACCCAACGTCTGTTTTGTTGTTGTTGTTGAAGAGTTGGAGTTGAAGAGGAACGTGAACTGCAAAGCTTTGAATCACTTCGCACGGTCTGTTCTGTTGACAACTTCTCTTTTCTTTTAGGATTTGACTTGACTTGATTTAACTTTCTTATTTGACATGACTTCCTTTAACCTGACTTTATATTTCACTTACTTTGATTTGACATGACTTGGTTTGACCTGACTTTATTTAACTTGCTTTTATTTGACTTTACTTGATTTCACTTACTTTGATTTAACATGACATGCATTGACTTGGCTTTATTTAATTTGATTTGACTTGACTTGATTTAACGTACTTTGATTTGACATGACTTGCTTTGACATGACTTGCTTTGACTTGCTTTCATTTGATTTAATTTACTTTGATTTGACTTGCTCTTACTTGACTTCATTTAACATACTTTGATTTGACATGACTTGCATTGACTTGATTTGATTTAACTTACTTTGATTTGACATGACATGCATTGACTTGACTTCATTTAATTTGCTTGATTCGACATGACTTGCTCTTACTTGACTTCATTTAACGTACTTTCATCACTTGACTTCATTTAACTTTCTCATTTGACTCGCTTTCACTTAATTTAATTTTCTTTGCTTTGACTTCATTTGACTTTCTTTGATTTACCAAGTTTTTGGTTGACTTGCTTTGACTTGTCTTGCTTGCGTTGGATTTCATTTCTTTTTTTACTTGAGTTGGTAATGTTCGGCCAATCTGATCTCATCTCATCCAATTTAATCTTTTTACATGTTGCATCTAAGCATAAAATGTAGTTTCTGAGTTAATATGTTGCATAGTTTTGTTTTCAACAAAGTTTCTGCTTTGACTTCTTGCACAGCATGCGGACTAACATAGTGCAACATTTTAAATTGCATAGTGTATGCATATAACATGTTTCATAGTAATGTGTTGCATAGTTTATGTGTTAATGTGAAGCAAATTTTATGTGTTAACGTGCTGCTTAGTTTATATGTCAACATGTTGCCTCATCGTGTGTTGCATTTTTATGTGTTAACACTTTATAATTGTTTATATATTAATTTGTTACATAGTTTATATGTTGACAATTTGCATTGTTCATATGTTAACATGTTGCATAGTTTACTTGTTAACATGTTGCATAGTTTACTTGTTAACATGTTGCATAGTTTACTTGTTAACATGTTGCATAGTTTACTTGTTTACATGTTGTGTAGTTTACGTGTTAACATGTTGCATTGTTCATATATTAACATGTTGCATAGTTTACGTGTTAACATGTTGCATAGTTTACGTGTTAACATGTTGCATTGTTCATATGTTTACATGTTGCATAGTTTACTTGTTAACATGTTGCATGGTTTACGTGTTAACATGTTGCATAGTTTACTTGTTAGCATGTTGCGTAGTTTACTTTTAACATGTTGCGTAGTTTACGTGTTAACATGTTGCATAGTTTACGTGTTAACATGTTGCAGAGTCCAAGTGAGCCTCGGCTTCCTCACTCCGAGTTGAATCCTGGTCGTTTGGCGGAGAAGGCGTTCTTCGTTCGACTCTGGTACAACTTTGATGCAAAGTATCTTTTTCAAGATTAGCACAAATGCTTAACGTAACATAACATGTTTTAGTTGGTAACTGACATAACATGAAGGTAGTAATCACGTCAAAATTTGTTCTAGACTCTAGTGATTTGTTAGTTTATACCTGTAGGAGACCCATAAATAGTCACAAGTCCCAGAAGCCAGGGAAACCCGAGACAATTTTCGTTGGGAGGAAAATGCATCATGGCCAATCTGTTGTGTGAAAAACTAAGAGATGAATTCTTAGCTAGCATGTGAACAGAATAGAATTTAGAAACATGTTAGTTATGCAAATAGACTTAGCTTACAAACAAACAAAAGTACAGTCTTATTGATTACCGTCGATAGAACAAACTCATGCGTAAATACATAGTTAGGAAAGAATGTGTTAGAATCCTTGTTTAATGTGGAGTGCCTCTGAGTAGAGTTCTTGAAAAGGTGCTATATAAATTCTCGGAATCAATGAATTAATGAATGAGTAAGAGAGAAGAGCGGTTGACGTTGGCGTTGGTTTTCTTGAGCGTTGACCATCGTAGCTTCGTGAAGCCTCTGTTGACGCACGCGCGACCACCGTTGACGGAGAGTCTGCCCGAATGTTGCCTCCCTCTCGCACGTCTACTCACCACAGACCAACAACAGTCACCGGTTCGTATAGTGGGACGACAACACACATCTCAACAGCTGTCTCTCTCTCTGACTCTGGCCTTTTACATCTTTGTCTGGCTGTCTGTCTCTCTAGAGCTTTTCCTGCCTGACTGTCTGTGTGTTTGATTGTCTGTCTGTCTGTCTATCTGTTTGTCTGTCCAGTCTGGAGCTTTTCCTGCCTGTTTGACTGTCTGCTGTGTGTTTCTATGCCGTCTGTTTGTCTGGCTGTCTGTCTTTTCCTGGCTGTCTGTCTGGTCGTCTGTCTGTGTGTTTGATTGTCTGTCTGTCTGTCTGTCTGTCTGCCCAGTCTGGAGCTCTTCCTGTCATTCTGTCTGTTTTGACTGTCTGTATTTATTTAAATTTGTAAGTTTCTATGCTGTCTGTTTGTCTGGCTGTCAGTCTGGGCCTTTCTGTGTCTGTTTGCACCTTGCTATTTTGTCTGTATGTGTCTTACTCTTTGTATGTGTGTGTCTGTCTCTCTGTCTGTATGTTTATTGTTGTCTTGAAGCAAAGTAATTATTTTTGCAGCAAAAAGTTAGTGATTTTCTTTCGTGTATGTAAAATTAAGTTTCCTTTTTGAAATTGGCAAGTCACTGGTATTATTATTATTATTTTTTGCCACAAGGTATTTAGGATCCCTCAGGGACTTCTTTGCTAACTACTGTTTAAAAACTAGTATTATTGTTATTATTATTACTATTGCTATTACTATTGCTATTATTTCTAGTAATTAGATAATTTGATAACTTTCTACTTTATCTATTATTATTTATTATCTATGCTTCTATTGTTCACAATTATCATTATTTCTTATTTGTTTACCATTATATCACAATTCATTGACATTGTCCTTCTATTTTCCTCTTCTCCCTCTCTCGTCTTCAGCCGACCCTCGTTGGAACCGAACAACCGGATGATTCCGACGCTGATCTCGTTGCCGACGATCACGAACTGAACTACGGCGAAAGATCCGATTCGAACCACGTCTTTGGTGGAACGAACTCTGTCTACAATGACAACCACGTCATGGTCGGTGGACCGGAACCGGGACAGGTGAGGAGGAGGAGGAGCAGGAGGAGGGCGATTGCTATGCCATCTCTTTCATTGTTTTGCTTTTGATATATGATGATCGAATCAGCATGTTAGTACGATCGAAGAGGAATGTGATATGTCGTGGAATTTGTTTTGCATTGTCTTACCTTTTCTTTATCGTATCTTCTTATGTTATTTGTACTTGTCTTACCTTCTTACATCATCTTTACTCATCTTACCTTCTTACGTTATCTTTGCTTATCTTACCTTCTTACATTATCTTTACTCATCTTGCCTTCTTACATCATCTTTACTCATCTTGCCTTCTTACATCATCTTTACTCATCTTGCCTTCTTATATCATCTTTACTTATCTTAGCCTTCTTACGTTATCTTTGCTTATCTTAGCCTTCTCATCGCATATTTGCCTATCTTACTTATCCTACCTTCTTACCATGGCAGTACTGTACCTTGGCTTACCTTACCTTTACTTGCCTTTTTACTTACCTTGGCTTACCTTATCTTTACTTAATTTGCCTTTACTTGCTTTTGCTTACCTTGCCTTTACTTACCTTTTACCTTACCTTTACTTACCTTATTTTTGCTAATTTACCTTTACTTACCTTTACGTACCTTGGCTTACCTTATCTTTACTTACTTTTGCTTACCTTGCCTTTACTTACCTTTACCTTACCTTTACTTACTTTGACTTACCTTATTTTTACTTACCTTACCTTTACGCACCTTGGCTTACCTTATTTTTACTTACCCTGTCTTACCTTACCTTTACTTACCTTGTCTTACCTTACCTTCACTTACCTTACCTTTAGGTACCTTGGCTTATCTTATCTTTACTTGCTTTTGCTTACCTTGCCTTGCATGATACACATAATTATACTTATTTTTAGTGCATGCTATGTTTGGCTTCGAATTGTTCTGCCTTTTAAGTAATTCTTGTATTTTATTAGTTCTTGTATTTATTTTATGGTTTGTCAGCTTTTTGCCTTTACTTCTTTGTTTTGTTTTATTTAATCCGACAATCAATTTTTTTAATACTCGTATTGTAATAGTAGCATTGTAATATTGTTAGTAGTGATGGTCATATTTTTATGACAGTAGCAAATAGTAATACTGTCGTAGTAGTTTCGTAATGATGCAGTAATTTTATTGTAATGCTGTTATAGTGGTTCATATAGCATTGTTATATTGTTGTAAAAGTATGGTAATGTTCTGATAGTATAGTGGTTATACTGCAATAGCAGTATAGTAATTTTATTTTAATAGTAATTTGATAGTAGTAGCAGTGGTCGTATTTGCAACAATAGTACTTATGCAAATGAATGAGTTTTCCTTTTGTTTATAATTTTGTCCCTTTTTATTTTCTAAAACCAGTTTCTGTTTGCGTATTGCATGTTGTCGTCCAGATTTTGTTTCTGTTTCTTTTTTTGTTGGCGTAAAGGACGTTGTAGTCGTTGAAACACACTTGCCGCCGTCGTCGGCCTCTGCGCTCGCTCCGAGTGGATTGCGTGACGATCAATGGCTCGTCGAAGTTGACGAAGATCGTCCAGTGCCAAAACTTACCTCGCTTCAACTCATTGATGATGATGATGACGATGAAACAGTGGATGGCGATGATGTTAAGCTTTTACAAGCGTAGACTTGCCATCGGGAATTGATGATTCATTGCTAGGGCGGTCAATAAGTGGCGGATGGTGGATGCAGCGAATCCTCAATGATGATGATATGTCGATTGTTGATTCGATTGCTGTATTGCTCACAAGATATTCTGACTCGATGCTGTTGCGATACAGTTTTTTTATGTTCATTCAGCAGTGGCATAGGCAAGGGGGTTTCGGGGGTTAAACCCCCCCCATTGGCTCCGGGGAAAAAAGGTTTTTTAAAGGTTATTTTTCCATTTAAGTAAGAAAAAATAGCAAAAAAACGGGTTTCCGGCCATAAACCCCCCCCATCAAAAATTCCTGGCTACAGCCACTGTCATTCAGAGGTCCATTTGTCAATGCACCAATTTCTAAGTGTCGACGAAGTTTTGTGTATTCACTTGTGTTGTCTGTAATATGTGTTTGTTAAAATGCGATCCTTAGCGGTGGTTATTTTTCGATTTTGTCTACACCGATCGTCTGTGAATAAATAAACTGGTTCTTGCGGTTTTTTTGGTCACCGTAGAAATCTTGAAATTACGATGATGATACGTTTTGAGAAATGCTCAATCACGAATATATGTGACCGGCTATCCCAAAACCAGGCGCTTTTCGGATACGTTAATTTATGAGAAACAACCCAAAACTGCAAATTTTGACTCTTACATGCAAATTTCGTTTTCATCAAATTCAAGCATGAAAATATCTTTAAAACATTTTAGGTATCAAGAAGAACCCTATACATATTTATTTAGCCACAAAAGCGAGAGTTTTAAATGGGATTGCGTATAAGAGTAGCACAAATAAACTCGATGTTGACCGTTTTTCAAGGAGTAGCATTTAGAATCGTTTCGTGGGAAGCAATCAATGTTATATTATGTTTGGATAGATCAAAATCTGCTCAACATAATGACACAATCTTTGGGGTTGGTAGAAAATAAATTAACCTAGAAAGAATGAATAATTAAGGACCATAAAACAGCCTTCGCATTGTCATGTGCATTTTCTCCGAACATTGTTTCTGACCTGACATGGCTAAACTTTAAAAGCGCACAACTCCTGTTAGGAACATCGTAAATAAACAAATAAAACGTCATTTGAAAGGTCTTACATAAGAGAATCTTGTGGTACAATAAAGAAAACTTTGATTTCATCCGACAAAAGCCTGCTTTTGCTGTGGTCGGTCGCGTATTTAGATCGTGCTGTAAAAGTGAAATTCTTGGGTTGCATGACTTGTGTTGCAGTCAATAAATACTGGTTCGCTGGCTCTTCCAATTTTCTGTCGAACATAACTTTGCCACCGAGACATTCGCGTATTGCTGAGCGATGCAATTGCGTTAAATTTACGCTGTAGAGTGATGATGCAATTTATGTTAAATTTGCCCTGCAGTGATCAGAGCCGTTTTAAGGCATAGGCACGCAAGGCACGTGCCTAGGGCCCCGCGCAGCAGGGGGGCCCCCGCGGCGACCCAAAATACTACATTGCATAACAAATTAGCAACATGTTATACGAACTTTAACGTGTGCTGAACTTAAATTTATTTTACACTTGTCATACAAAGATTGCTGTGCTCTAGCTGTGCCAGCAGTATAGGCCTAAGTCCTTCTACTACATTAATAAATGTAACAAAATGACACACATGCACATAGAAGGCATGAATAGAGTACTCAATATCTGAGACGGAGAGTTTGAGGAGGAAATCGGGTTACGTTCAGTGTTTAATCTAAGCATCTCCCGGTGTGGGAAGAACTTCACCCAGAAATGACTACCCAAAACATATGGCCAAATTATAAGTTTTAATTGCTCCTTACATTATTGTATTACACGAACTCTAGTAGGCCTAATATACCGCACGTGATATTATTTAGTATTATATGATATTATGAAGATAAAATCCATTTATATAATAGGCCTATATGATAAATCATATTACAATGAGTATAATTTACTGTTAATATTTGTACAAATATTATTTTTGTACAACTAATTGGCGCCTTTTTAGTGCTGCCTTTAAAATTTGAAACTCAAAATTTCAAAATGTTTTGTTCCTTGAACACTTAGTAAAACAGCATCATTACTACATGGCTTCCTGATTTTGGCGGTTCTTCCTTGGTTTGTGTAACATTTGTAACAATTCCGAGAACTATAGGCCTAGGCTATCCTGGTCAACAGTGCAAGTCCTTTTTGAGAAAAAGCCAATTCCAGTGCGAGGAAGTAGGTCTTATATAATTATACATCTGTCTGCAGTTATTCATTAGGCTATACTGTTATGGTCCAAAAGCAACAGAAATGAGTTGCTGAACTTTAAACGTAAAGAAATTATTATTGTAATAATCTTTATGCTTTTTGAAATTTTCAAACACTCTTGTACTCAGCACTGAAATAATATCTATAATTTTGCTTAGATCCCAGCTTACAATGCTGCATGTAGCATTACAATGTGAAAACTGAATAAGGAATTATTATAATTGCAAGAATATTCATTGAAGACTTAGACTAGGCTGCTCATGTCAGCACTGCAAATGTTGAGCAATTCTGTTAAGATGGCAGCTCAAAATGCTGTCACAGCAATGTGAAAATTCAACAATTTCTGACTGGAGGGACACATCCCTTTCCCATAGCTTGCCCCTCTCGATGCTACACGTATCAGCAATCGACAGACAAAATACTTTTTCTCCGTCCCCAGAAACCTTGATTTAGTCGGAGTAAATTAGACTCGCGGATATATTTAAGATTAAGATTTGTGCCTAGGGCCCCAAAACTCCTTAAAACGGCCCTGGCAGTGATGCAACTGCGTTAAGTATATCCTGCGTTAAATTTATGCTGTAGAGTGCTGAAGTTATGTTAAATTTATGATTAGAGTGATGCAATTATGTTAAATTTGCCCTGTAGTGATGCAACTGCATTAAATTTATTGCTGCTTTCAATTTATGCTGTAGGGTGCTGCGATTATGTTAAATTTGCACTGTGACAATTCGATTGTGTTAAATTTATGCTGCAATGATGCAATTACATAAAATATATGCTGTAGAACGATGCAATTACGTGTGATTTACACTGCAGCAAATAGCAAGCTGTCATTACCGTATGTGACATTGTACTTGAACTCCTTGAGCTTTGAGTGCTGTTCACTGGTTTTGCTCTTTTGGTGACGCTATATAAATGTTCAGCTGCTATAACAACAGCCTGAGGCTGAGGCAGATATCAATTTGCGGATTTCCATTGGGTATATTCACAGATAATGGGTCAGTTTTTGAAAGTTGAGTTTCTATCTATTTAAACATTTTTGGGCAATTTGTTTCAAGGGTTTAACTGTAAACTCCCTAAATACACCCATGATTACGGCTCTAAAATACTTTCACCTGGACATTGTTCGCCACGCAGCAATTTATTTTTAGGCAAATGTACGATGGTATCTGTGCTTATCAGCTGTATATGTTTTTACTTTAGACATGTTGTCGAAATGATCAATATTTTCCAATTAATTTTCTTGTTTTTATTAAAAAATTGAATGTGATACGAATGAAAGTCTGATAGATTTTTGAGAACTGTTTTAATAATTTTGATAATTAATTAAATCGACAAGAATCTCGTTTCATTGATGTGGTGAAAGAGTTGTGCTTGTGTGACATAAGTTGACATGACACGTGTCGTGGTGTGACAACATTCTGCGATGTCTGAGAGCGACTTGTGTCAAAGTGACGCAGGGTAGTGTCGGACATTGCTTCTATGATTGTCGATTTTATAATTGTTCAGAATTATTGTGGGAACTAAGTTACTGAAATCAAAGCTCGAGGGTACGTACCATATGTATTCTATTTTGTGAAAGGTACATACGTATTTTGATGTATTCTATTTTAGGGTACGCTTACCCTCGAGCTATGACTGAAATACTCCGTATTAATCGTTTTGTCATTTTATTATACTTAATCAATTTATTCATTACTAATCTTAATAAAACTAATATGCTATTGTGCCTTCATATCTTACCTTATCTTTCCTTTTATTTTACCTTAAGCGTTGTCTTACCTTCGTACCTCACCTTTCCTTGTGATACTTTACCTTAATAAGTTACCTTCTTACCTTACTTTTCCTTGCCATTCTTTACCTTAATTACCTTAATGGGCTATCTTACCTTCTTACCTTTTCCTTGCCATTCTTTAGCTTAATAAGTTATCTTACCTTGCCTTTCCTTACGATTCTTTACCTTAATATGTTACCTTACCTTCTTACCTTACCTTCTTACCTTTCCTTCTTACCTTACCTTTTTACCTTACCTTCCTACCTTACCTTCTTACCTTACCTTCTTACCTTACCTTCTTACCTTACCTTCCTTGCTATTCTTTACCTTTATATTTTATCAATCCTCATCGTATTCCTAACCTAATATTAACCTCAGCTGCTTTATTATGTTAATCAAGAATATTACTAACACTCTCTCTCGTCTGCAGTTTTTTTTACCAAAGCATTTCTGAATGCTTTGGTAAACCGGAATGCTGCTCAGTTTTGGGTCTGAATTTATTCTCTGTATTTTGCGGCTATGATGCTTGACGTTGTAATCTAGAAGATCATTTTATATTTTTCGTCGTATTGTTGTATCGGGTGACCATTTTATTCTTCCTGGTTTTTCTGCATGTGCTTACATTTGGGTCTTCTTTTATTTGTCTTTATGTCCTGTTTAGTTGTGCTTTTGTCTTTTGTTGTTTATCATTTTTGTTGTTATTATTATTATTATTATTATTATTGCAAATATTTTTAAAGAGCTGAAGGTCAGACAGATGTTAAAATTCTCTACATCCTCTTTGTCTGTGCCTGCCTGACTATCTGTCTGTCTGTCTGTCTGTCTGTATGTCTGTATGTCTGTCTGTCTCTGTCTGTCTGGCAACATCATTTGTATCTTCTCCACTAGGTATCTCATGACAAACCCTCTGACATGACTTATGACTTAACCCTTGTGAATAAACTCATGCCCTGCTCTCTGCTTGTGAAAATTTTTAAACTACAATTATGGCTTATGAATCTGATTTAAAAAAATAGATTTTCTCAGATTTGTAAGCATGATTTTGCTCCTGGTTAAGTTTTCTAATAAATATTTTCTATTGTGCGTTTCATTACGATAATTAATTTGTCTAATGTTTAAAACTACTGTGCCAATTGAAACGGTAGTGAAATGCCAAAATGCTGCGGCTGAAAGCTGTTGTTTACAGTGATTTACCTGTTCTGCGAAGTTTGTTTCCTCACTTATGACCTGCGCCCCAGGCCGCACTATTTTAAACTCCCTGATAAATACAACACTAACTACATACCTAGATTACTTTCTAGACAATAACTTCTGACTAGCTCTAATTTTTATGTTTAGTTTCCATCTTTATTGCCACTGATTGTGGTTTGGCACTCAGGTTTTAATAAACGAATATATATGTATATATCTTCGTTTATATATATGTATGCATATAAATTATACATATATATATATAAACGAAGAAATCTATTTGATTTTTATCGAGGCTCAGGTGAAGTGTGGTAACAGCTTAAGAAAGCTACAAAGAGAATAAGTTGCAAAGTTAAGGATCTGGATTTCTTTTTTGATCACTGTGTAGTGAAAATGCAGACTTACGTTATGCAGTTGCCTGTTTTAATCACCCTGAAACGTGCACTTGAGTTTTGGGATTGCTGAATAAGAGAACTGAAGTTGCATAGTAAATGTGTTTTGATCGCTCTGATGTTTTATTGGATCTGGGAGCAATAAAGATACACGTTAAACATAACTGTATATACCTTACCATTTTTGGGTTCCTGTGTAGTGTGTAGTTTTGATATTGTGTCGTATTGTACATAAAAATCTATAAAGCACATCTTCAGTACTAGCTATTCAGAGGTGTTCTCAGCGTGACAACTCCAAGCAAATAAGAAATGATGAGATTTGCTACTTTTTGAAGCTACTCCACAAGTAGCTTTGGTGTAGTACTTTTTTGGATCACTGTGTAACTTGCCCTGGAATTCTTTCTTGTTTAGCGTCGTTCGGATTTTGTCTTGCCAACACGCGTCCGGATTCAGGGACTCAGCGGAGCACCAGTGTAGTTGGACACAACTCAGCGTGGCATCAGTGAAGACAACTGTAGTGGCGCCACCTACAAACCCAGACTTGGTCGAGCAGAGACTCCAGTTTTTTTTCAACTGTTTTTGTTTTTGTTTCGGGATGTAGCCAGTTTTTTTTGCAGTAACGTAACGTTTGCAAAGGTTTTGTCTGATAGTGGCAGACACTTCCAGCAATGTTCTGCCGCTCTTGATCAATGTTGTGGTCCAAGCATGAACAGTTGAACACTTGTGTCCGGTTGGTATGTCAGCGGAGGTATGGTAGTTGTTGCTATGGTGATGGTTGTTATGGTCGTTGTTACTATGGCAATCGTTGCCATGGTAATTGTTGCTCTTGTAATTAGTTGTCACGATAGGTTATACAGATGATGCTATGGTAATATATTCGTGATTGGTAAGGTGACGGTTGCTGTGGTTATTGTTTCTATGAGAACAGCGGCCATGGTAGATGATATATAGATGGTGCTATGGTAATGAAAGGTCAGGTGATGGTTGTCTTGGTGATGGTTGCTATGATCGTCATGGTGATGGTTGCTATGATCGTCATGGTGATGGTTGCTATGATCGTCATGGTGATGGTTGCTATGGTCATGTTATTATCGCTCGTCCACAAATTGTTGTTGTGTTGGAGAAGGAAGTGAAAGAGAGAGAGATAAACAGACAGACAGAGATAGGGAAAGACACATAGAGACAGAGAGAGAATAATGGAGGAGAGGACGTGGGAAGAACGTAAGGAGGAGGGTTTATGTCTGAGCGGGGTGCGGAAGGAAAGAGTGGAGATGGAAGCAGAGACGAAGGAAGGAATCAAGGGAGGGAAAGTGAGGACATGGTGGGAATTGGAAAGGGAGAAGAAGAAGAGAATGAAGAGAAGATGCGTATAGACATATGGAGAAAGAGGAAGCAGTGCAGAAGAGGAAGAAATTTGTGGAGCAGGCGACGTAATATATTGAAGTGGATGAGAATGAGGGAAGACGAAGAAAATAGGTCACACACAGGAATACATGGAAATCAGACAGACAGACAGACACATAGACAGACCAGCTAATTATGTGTAACAGACAGTGAAGACAGCAAATGCTGTGACGAAATTCTATACATCTCCATAACATTCCAGTTACAATAAGTTATTTAAGTACTAGTTAAGTTTAATCATGTTTAGAAATGGAACTCATTAATGCTACATCATGTTTTCATTCATCCACCGAAATTTCACAATGACTACGCCGCCATGGACTGGTTTAATTTAATTTTAAACCAACACTGCGATGACGTGTGTTAATTAAGCAAATCTATTAGCTATTGTTTTGTGTTAGTAACAAATTAGTTCTCTTAGTTAGTGATTAATGTTGACTAGTTAAATGGTATAACTTCATTGGCTCGATGTTAATTAACGGCGAGTGTTACTTATCAATTGACAGCATTAATTTTTAATTATTTTCGTGTGAATAGCTGTTTAATAATAATTAATTGTTGCTTACATACCTATCATGATGGCGATAATTATTTGTTAATTGGTAAATTGTTAATTAATTGTGTTAGTTAGTAATTAATTAATTATGTTTCTTGTTAATGAGCGTACTGTACATCTATGTTTAAGACCAGGTTTCCATTGTGTAATAATTATGATTGTATGCAAGATTTTAATTTGTGTGAAGTTTCGAGAATTTATGCAGACACTAAAAGAAACTTACCAATTATAATAATTATGGCAGTTACTAATGATTTGCATGGGGGTTTTTTTATTGGTAAATGCCCCCTGCCCGATTAGAAATATTGGAGGTTTGATCAGACTGTGGCATAATGGCATTTCAATGGGTGCAATGCTCTGTGTAGGCTGCTTGTCACTTTTGCCACAGTTGGCGTGTTCACAACTAATGTGGATTTCTTTTTTCATAGTAAGTATACTTATTGAAGTGTTAGACCGCTCTTGTAAGCACTGAAATAGTACAGCAGTTTTCTTAAGATGACGGCTCAAAATGCTGCCATTGCAATGTGGAAATTAAAACAAATTTTGATGGGGAGGGCACACCCCTTCCAAGTTTCCATGGCACAGCCCTACACAGAGATGGGCAGATTACACAGTAACATGATTGAATTACCAATTACCAGAGAAAATGTATTTGAATTACAAATTACCAATTACTAGAAAAATTTGCTGGTAATTACAAATTACATGATTTCAATTACATAAATTACAAATTACATAGGGCCTACATAATTCGAATAAAAAAACTCAGGCTGGAACTGGCTGCCTTTCCCAGTCTTTCTATGATGTGTATTATTGTGTCAGAAAATGACTACTTAATTTTTAAAGAGGCTGTTCAACAATTAGTTATCTTATGGCCGCCGTCTCTTTTCTCAGCATAGTTGCATTCAAAGTGGTTTGATTTATGTGCAGATTGTAATTGAAATAACAAATTGCATCGCTCGATAAAATTCCCACAGCACAAAGCCAATAATTATTATACGATTAGATGTCCTACAGTTCTTTTGTTGTCATAGTGATTCTGTGGGGCAATCCGTACATGTCACATGTGCGGGTCCGTCAACACTGCGTGCCTGGATGCTGCAGCACCCTTAGCATATCCGCCTTAACCAGGGGCCTAGGTAAAATATCATTGAGCAGTTCGTAGCCTCGTAGGCAACTCTGACAGTGCTAGTCTTGAATTTTTAGAAGTCATCGGTAAGCTGCGGCCGAAGCGAGGTGTTCATAATGCAAAGGATTATAGGCCTATACCTAGAACTCTTGATTGTCCTTGTAGTGATAGACCTCTCGAACATGTTTAAATTATTGGGCTTGCTGTAGGCCTACGCTAGCAGGAGCGGATAGGCCTACCGAAATTTTCGAAGGGGGGGGCAAATTTTTGTGATCTTTGCCCAAAAAAATCAGATGGACTTTTTTAGTCGTTCGGTCGAAATGTATGCAAACTGGAAAATATACCAGTTTTCCCTGCAAAAATAACTGATGACCTTTTTTATTCATCAGCCATCGCATTGCAAGCAATGATAATTATACTATGGCCTGAAACCAAATGGGGGCACGTCCCATGCACTTTTTAAATTGGGGGCCATGGCCGGATTGACCCCCCTGGACCCGCCCCTGTACGCTAGTACGCTTCATTCAAATGTTAAAGAGATTAGCTTTCCTACCATCTCACCAAGGCCCTATTTAGGGGGAAGTGTTTTTGGCGCTTATATAAACACCGCCAAATAAAAGATGCAAAATTGAAATATTGCATTAAGGCCTACTAGCCTAGGCAATAGGCTTAACACGTGATGTAAGGACGAAAGGCGAATTAATTATCAAGCACTGTGAGATGCAAGCTTATGCTACAATGCGTGAAGTATTGGCCACCGAGTACCCGCAGGAAGAGACCATGCATGCACGACCAGGGATGCACAGTGTGACTGTGACAGTAGCCTACACGACGGTATACGCGGGTACACAGCATGCACTCACCTCTGGGAAAAACGGCATCGTGTAGGCCTACCCACCTCCGAAAACGAGCGTAGGCCTACACGCGGGTATACAGCGTAGACTCAACTTAATTTTTTGAAGGAACAGTAATTATATAAAATTATGTAGCCTATAACAAAATAGTTATTATACCACAGTATAAAATGTTATTTATACTGTGATTATACTAAAGTTGACCTTCAGCACTATCCAATCATATGAAATGCGAAATATTTTATTAACAACAAAACATGACAACTCGTAAAAGGTTGTAATGTTGTATTTTCCCAGACATAGTGTATTTATTTCTTTATTTTTTTGGCATCAAATACAGAATTTAAAATGTGCTGAAATTCCAAACTAATATAAATGCGCTACATGACAGTTTCTAATTCATTTCGCATCATTGGTCCATTTTGTGCGCGGGTTTGCGCTTGATGTTGATGGCGAGTTGTTAAAGTAAGTTTTTTAATTGATAAAATACATCGATATTTGCATTCTCCTAATTTGTCCTGTTGGCCCGATTTCATATTCACTCTTTAGTTTTGGTCACTGGTTCACATTTGAGTTGATTTGAAGGCTTTTGAAACCGTTTGAACGATTTAGTAAATAGCCCGTGGATGGTGTTCAAAAAATAAAACTGATAATACTAGTGTAGGTTTTTCACATGAAATCGTTTTCAGCAGAAGATATTCTGTCTTAAGTGAGCATAGTTGGAGACTTCGAAAAATTAACCGGGATTTGTTATCGATTTCTTTTACGGTAAGAGTTTACCGTGGCTCGGCCAACGCTTCAGAGTGGGATAGGCCTAGGGTTGCGCGCTCTGACAGGTCAACACGAAAGTAGGTAAGTAAATAAGTGTCCATTAACACGATTTTTGAAGTTGAAGAAATTGGCCTTTATCATGAAAACGTAAACAACATCTGCAGCGACTAACAAATTAGCACAATATGTACAAGCGTCAGAAATTGACTGTTGAGCTGTTTCTGGATTAAATTGAATTGTATAGGACGCAATACTTGTCAGCTAAAACTTAAATGTAAAATGAAATGAACTTCATGTGCTCCGTAACCTCTTTCCACTACAGCGTGATCCTTTATATAACTTTAGAGAAAGGGCTCACAATTTCGTCCTCCCCAATAAAGGCTCGTTAAACTTTATCCCAAGAATTTATTCAAAAACATGTACTAACAATTTTGACCATAAGCAGCCATATCGTTTGCTAATGTAAACCTACAGCGTTCTGTCTGTTGTTTATTGAATTAAACGAATATACGTACATACTGTATTAATCTGTACTATAATTTAATAATTAACACTTTACTTAAAAAATTATGCTTTTGGACACTTATTTTCCTGCTTTTGTGGAGCTAGTAGGTTCAGAGCACCATAAACGGGTTTAAATCGTGAGAGCCGAAAACAAGAACCCTTCTGACTTGACACAGTACTCGTGAGTAAATTGGTGCTCTGTCTCAGCTCTAAAGAAATTAAACTCTATTATTTGAGTGGTATTTTGTTGTATATGTTGCCATTTATTCATTTTGATGTTGAGATCATCAACATTGGTGTGGCAGTGCTCTTAGGTGCTGCTCCTGTGTATTTGCAACTTGTAACTTTAGCTTTCCTTTTGTAACTTTCCTTGAAACTCTACTTTTGTTGTACAGTGGCATCGTGCTCTACCTTCCTCCACTCAGGGATCTGAACTCCTCATTATCTGAGCACAAACTGCTGTTACATTTCCGATTTATTCTGCAGTTCCTTTGGGTTTTTTATTTTCAGGGCAGACTGTTCTTAAAATGCCACGACATTCGAAGAGTTGGTTGCGGAGGTTGAACCGGTGGAACAAAAGAGGAGGAGGTGGAATTCGTTATGCATCTGACCCATCGTCATGGCAACGAGCTTTTGACTACTTACCAGATCTTGACGATGGTCTCGACTCGTATCTCACGCAGTTTACAGGATCGCAAACATTCGATGACAGTGGTACCAATTATTATACATGCTTTTCTTGTTGCTATTGCTGCTGTTACAGTTATTATTTAATTACTAGTACTTTTTATGCTAAAAATGTCCTAAACAGAGCACATTCAAACAATTAATATGAGCATGTGTAAAAGCGCTTCCCGCAGCAGAGCTATCTTGAAGTGCTCCCAGCGTGACAGGCCAATGAAAAGAGAAAGGTCTTCAAGCAGTGAAAGATGCAGGTGAATTCCCACCCGAATCCTGCTATCAATTGCAGGGGAAAGGTAATTAATTTTGGAAGAAATCTGTGAACCCGGTAGGGCACATTGCAGGCTAATATTTTTATTTTACATGTGTCGATATCAATAAACTCTGAAGACACTTTTATATTCACTGTCTAGTTTTGTTTTACTTTTTAGATGACGATGGACCGGCCCTCTCGCTGTACGGAGTCGTCAGAGGAGAAATTGTTGGCCTGCGATACTACAAAGGAACGGTATGAAAGGAACAAATCGGTTTTTTAATGTGTCAATAACTTTGAGTCACTTGGGTGAATGAAGTTAGTTTCTGTGTCATAACAAAGGCATCTTGCCCATGGGGAGGGGGCAGTGGTGTAGTGGTGAGTTCGGTGCCTTGGAGCCAGAGGGTTCCTGCTTCGAATCCACATCAAGCCGTCGCCACGTAGGGATCTTGAGCAAGTTCTTCACTTTCTATTGCTTGTGATCATCGCCATGAACCTCAGACGCGAGAGTTCACGCTGTAGTCGGGAGCACCTCTGAGTCATAGGCGGAGACCTGGGCCGAGACTTGGGGAGGAACGGAAGGACACGAGATTTTCTGATGGACGAATGGCTGAGTGTCCCAGAAAAATTGACATCTTTTTCCGGCAAAAATTTCTGACGACTGGCGAAATCTCAAATATTTTTTCCGATTTTCGCCGCCAAAAAAGTTGATGACCTTTTTTTAAGTCTTCACTCTCAACGATTGGGGGGACAAATGCATGGGCCGTCCCCCAACACCTCCATTGGGGGACCGCCCCCCCTAGGTCTCCGCCCATGCTCTGAGTAGAGAGCTTGAAGGGGCGTTATGGCAAATGTGAGAAATAAATAAATAAATAATAGACCGCATAATCCCACTAGCCGAACGTCTGATGCACATCTATTGTTGGATTATTACTATGAATGAAAACCTTCATTGATTTCCATTATCTGCCGGATTCAGTATAAAATTCTCGTTCTTACCTGTAGGATGTTTTTTGGTCAAGCTCCTCGCTACCTCTGTGATCTTATTATTTCTTTGTATGTGCACTTGTTATAGCGCCCCTTCAAGCTCTCTACTCAGAGGCGCTCTCGACTGCAGAGCGGACACGGCATCAGAGTTTCACGCCGAAGCGCTGAGAAATTGCGAGTGAAGGACTTGTCCAAGATCCCTACGCGGCGACTTGAGCTGGATTCGAACCTTCTGGCTTCAAGGCAACGACACCACCACTACACCACCTTATTAGGTTGCCTATCTCAGCTACCATTTGACGTCCTCTCCGCTCTTAACCGACATTGTGCAATAGCCTGGCATCGTATCTTTACCTCTGTTGGCCATTTGTTGACTGACTTTCCTATTATAACTGAACTCGTGCTGAACTATTTTCTGAGGACTCAACTGTTTCTGACTTTTTATTTTATGGAGTTCTTGCCACTGGGAACGCCTCTGATTAGGCTGTACTATGAGAGGCGCTTTATAAAACCATATTTAAATAGCTAGCATAGTATACTATATAGCTATTATATTTGCTGTCTGCTACCAAAGTGAGATTAGCAATTAGATTAATTGTGGATCATACTTGCATATGTCTCCACCGTTTGCGATGCTGTGGGATCCGAATTAGACTTTCATGGGCGTATGAGCATTTGATGCCATGTTTTTCTGACGGAGTTTCTTCACAGACTGAGTCTTGTTGTGATTATTTAATAAGTTAAGTTGTGATTAAGATATTGCGATGTGGTTGTTGTCGTAGGTCAACGACAAGGAGATGGTGTCGCTCGTACGTCAACCGGACAACCAGTACGACCGAAACGCGGTTAAGGTCGACAATGTGATAGGACAACAGGTTGGACACATCAAGAAGGAACTGGCCAGAGCGTTGGCCGTTATCATGGACAACAAGCTGGCCAAAGTGGACGGGTCAGTTCTTGTTGACTGCTGGATTCATCTGTCCATCCATTCTGTATTTTACATTTGTTTATTCATTCTGGCATTGTAGAATCCATTCATTTGTTTGTGCTTTCAGTTGTTTCCTGGGTTTGTGCATTCATTTTATCACTTGGTCATACGTTTTGGAAACTTTGTTACTGGGTTGAGTCAGGATGCCATATTTTGAATTATTGATACTTATATTTAAATCAAATTAATAATTCCTTTGCTAATGTTTGGATCTAATGAATTATTTATGCTAAATCTGATTGAATAATTTATGCTAAATCTAATGAGTAATTTATGCTAAATCTAATGAGTAATTTATGCTAAATCTAATGAATAATATTTGCTATTGTTTAGATCTAATGAATAATTTATGCTAAATCTAATGAATAATATTTGCTAATGTTTAGATCTAATGAATAATTTATGCTAAATCTAATGAATAATTTATGCTAAATCTAATGAATAATATAAATTTGCTAATGTTTAGATCTAATGAATAATTTATGCTAAATCTAATGAATAATTTATGCTAAATCTAATGAATAATATTTGCTAATGTTTAGATCTAATGAATAATTTATGCTAAATCTAATGAATAATTTATGCTAAATCTAATGAATAATATTTGCTAATGTTTAGATCTAATGAATAATTTATGCTAAATCTAATGAATAATTTATAAATGCTAAATCTAATGAATAATTTATGCTAAATCTAATGAATAATATTTGCTAATGTTTAGATCTAATGAATAATTTATGCTAAATTGAATGAACGAATTGAATGTGGGTTCACATAATACTTCGGTGCCGCCCTTTCCATGCGTCAGCGCCTTTTCCACACTTCCACTGTCTGCGTTTCAATGCTTTCATGCCTTTTCCATACACATCGGGTGTGTTACTTCTGTAGAATTGTTCCGTTTGGTGCAACAAACGTCTACTCGATGCCGATTGACCTCACCTTCTTTGGTCAACCGGAGAACAAGATGCGGACGATCCAAACGTTGAAGCAGAATGGATTTGCGATTCTCGAGGGAATGGCGGAGATTCCGAAAGGAGCGTCACGCTATCTCAGCTCCAGTCAGTCGGCCGGTGGAGAGAACTCCGGGTTCACACCTGGAAAACGGATGTTTATGAATCCAAAAGAGGTTGGGATGAATGAAGTTTGTGAATTGCTTTTGAATTTATGCTGTAGCACTTTTTTGTGTTTGTGTGACACTTCTAGGTTTGTTCGAATTGGGATATATACTTGCGGCTTTTATATTTACTTTTGTTTCTTTTGCTTTTTTGTTTGCATTGCTTACTTTCACTTTTATATGTACTTTGGCTACTTCACTTTTTTCACATTGTTTACTGAATGGGTACTTGTGCTTTTTAGTTTACATTGTTTACTTTCTATTTTTTTTACTTTGGCTGCTTTTGTTTGTTAAGTTTACATTATCTTCTTTCATTTTTATGTTTACTTTGGCTGCTTCCCAATTTATGTTTGCATCGTTTACTTTCACTTTCATGTTTACTTTCACTTTCATGTTTACTGCAAACGGTCATGTTATCTTTCATGTTTAGTGTGATTTCTTTTATGAAGTTTACTTTATTTTTATGTTGACTTTTTACTTCAACTTCAGTGGGTGATTTTATAGTTTTAAAAATCTGTTAAATCGTGTAATTGATTACTTAACAAATTGCCCATTGTTTGATTTACAATGGTCTTTGTTTTCTGTGGTACTTGAAGATGAAAAGTGAGCTGGACAAGCTGTTTGAGACGCTTGGTGAGGCGGACAAGACGTCGGAGTGCAATGCGTGCAGCGTGAGTTTCAAACGATACCATAATTTCATGATTGTTTGTATGTGCACTTGTTATAGTGCCTCCTTCAAGATAGCTACTCAGAAGCGCTACCGACTACAGCGCGGACACTGAATCGGAGTTTCACGCCAAAGCGCTGAGCAATTACGAGTGAAGGACTTACCCAAGGTCCCTACACGATGACTTGATGTGGATTCGAACCTGCAACCCTCCGGCTGCAAGGCAACGAACATACCCACTACACACCGTGCCCCTGTGTGATGGGTGTCAAAGGTCACCACCCACTCCGTTCAGCACAGAAGGGAATGCTCTTGTTCCATTCGTAGGAACTGCAACAATGCAGAATCAAACCTTTTTCGCGATTGGTCCAATGCTTGGGAATGGTCTCCCACAGGAGCTCTGTTTGCCTCCTGAGGCTCTTACTGAAGCACTTTTTTTATATTAAACTCAAAATTATACTTATTGCCATGCTAGAGTTGTCATGAGTGCTTAGAACTGAGTACTTAGTTCCCGTGAAGAGGCGCTGTGGAAATTCTTGAACGACTGAATGATATGTTATATCACTAATATGCTGATGTATGTGTTTTGCTTGTAATTGTGATTGTAATTAACACAATTTATATAGAGCATCATTGTCTTTTGCAAACCACGTCTAGGATGCTTTGTGGTTTATAAATAGAGCCGTCAGCAAAAATGTTGAGTTGCTACATAGCAACTACATTTTAAACTGCTTTTAAAGACATGAAAGCTTTCCAAGTCGGTCATATTGGTCAATGTTGGGATTTCGGTTCGAAAAGCCTGATACCTGTTTTAGTTTTCACTGGTGGAAGGAATACATTAATGATATGTGCCTCTGAGTAGCGAAGATCAAGTTTTGTAGTGGTTGGCTTATCCCTCTGGGAAAGATGCCTAACAATCAGTGGCATAAACTCCTCAGCCGCTTTTATGTTGTGGGGAGGGGGCGGGGCTAATGGTTTCAAAGGTACAACAAAGATCATGGTGGCACAAAACTAAACATTGTTATTATTTTACTTTGTCGTTTTTATTATTATTTTGTTAGTTATTTGACTAAAATAGTCATTAGTTTTATTCTTTTTTTATTATTATTATTATTACATGCGTTACTAATTATGTTATCATAATATCATCATTTTAAGTATAATTTTTGTTATTATTCATTCATTTGTTCATTACAAGATTTTGTATAGCATCTCTATGAAGTGGGCTACGACCAAATAGAACCATCTCAAGATAGGGAGAGAAGATATCCTAGAAATTGGGTTCTATGAATGGAGCAGAGTACCAATAGGAGGCCACCATTCAGGATGGAAGTACCTACCACCGAGATATTAGTCAACGTGTCAATCATATTTTTATCGTGGTTGTTGATATTCCTGTTTCAGTTGTTCTACCTGTGTCGTTTCCATTTTCTTGTGTCAGCTGCACTTACATAGCTCCTATATAAAGGAGCTTGGTTCGGGCATGTTATACGGATGGGGGACAAAAGGCTACCAGCGACAGTGTTATATGGACAAACAGAGGGGAAGAGAAGCAGAGGAACACCAAAAAAGACATGGATGAAGAGCGGTGGATAAGACCAGAGACAGAGCAACTTGGAGACGTCTTGTAAAGGTCTCATCGTCAGCATGCGCTTGACAGAGGAGAAATTGGATATGAAGGAGCTCCATAATTTCCAAGTGTTATATGCTGAGGCTGCATGAGCATGTCATTACATTACACTTACGTTTCCTTTCCAGGCGATCGTGACTCCTCTCTTCAGTCACCAGAAGAAAGCGCTGCAGTGGATGATTCAAGCGGAGAACAGTGACGCCCTCCCTCCGTTCTGGGTCGACAGAGGACCCTCGCTTTTCTTCAACTCCATCACGAACTTCACGGCGAAGAAACGACCGAGTTCGATTCGAGGAGGTAAGTCAACGCCAATCTCGTTCGCTCGCCCAGAATGTGGTATCGTACATTGTTTGATGCCACATTCTGGATGCGATCTTTTGTGTTCCTGTAATTGTATGAATTGATTGTTGTGTTTTTATTTTATTTTGCTTGATTACCGGGTGGCTATTATTGGAATTATTCATACGTTCTGGGCTTTACCTTGACAACCACAAATAATGTTAATCAGGAAATCAAGACTGAGTCAATTTTAAAAAAAACAATTGAAGCTGCACTTGCTCTCGAACTCCTGACATTTACTCTGACAATTGACAATAATTACGCGTGTAAAGCATCCTAGAAGGGGCTTGCTACTGACGATGCTATATAAATTGTCTGAATTACATTTACAATTATATTACTGCCATAATTGTATTTTGTTGGTTCAGGAAATAAATTGATTTGAATTGAGGTGTGAGGCACTACTTTAAATTTCTAGTTTACGAATACAATTTTGATGTTGAGGTAATAAATGGCTTCAAATGCAATTCACGTAAACATGTTTCGCATCATGTATGTCTTTTTATCAATGGATCTGGCTGAACAACTGCATTTTTTACAAAATTTATATTGTTCAGGGATTCTTGCTGATGACATGGGTCTTGGTAAGACTCTCGAGATCATCGCCCTCATCCTGACGAACTTTGAGAAGGGTCAACCTCTGGCTGTTCCTGTTGCAGGAGTTCAACGACCTTCCAAGGTTGATGAGCTCACTTACTACTTGTTCTTATGTTTACACCATCACTTATCCATATTCATTCATTAAATGAATTTGTATTGCGCCTCTTCAAGGAGAGCATTCAGAGGCGCTCCCAGTCCTAGGGCAGTCATATAAATGGCTTAGGATGAGAGAGGAATGCCCGAGAAGGAGTTCTAGAAAGGGATAGGAGAGAGTCCAAGGGGAGGTCATTCCAGGTTGAAGGTCCTACCACCGAGAAGGCAGGGTTCTGCCTAGTGGAGATACGAGCAAAAGCTCTCTTTGTTCAACACTACAGAGGTTGCTTGCAAAGATAGGCGGGAGCGAGGCTTAGCAGACAGTGCTAGAGTAGATAAGCAATCCTCAGAGGCGCTAACTAGCCAAAATGATGTCAAGTTAACAGTCATAGCGAGCAAAAAATAACAACAAGTTGCAAAACAAATCGCAGCTAGTAAGCTGAAAGAGTCACCAGTGGTGAGCCCTCGCAAACACGTAGAGTTAACCATCGGATTCCTGTAGACAGCTGGTAGATGGCGTGGTTGATCAGAGTCTCTGGTAGGTGTAAGTTGACGCCCGTCCGGCTAATCGTCGAGGCTCAAGCAAGAATGCGTATAGGAGAAGGCATTCGTCACTTGTCGGTCGGCAGTTGGAAGCGCCGCCGGTGGGTGACAACAGTCGAGGTCACTTCACTGACCCGCGTGAGCCGTCCTCCGGCGAGATGTAAACACCGGCTAGCAGCGGCATGCACGCACGGCGCATGGTACGACTCGGCTGTGCGAATATTAGCCTATAGTAAAATAAATGTTTCATAGATGATTGACTAATTATCTTTTGGAATGGGGCATTAGAGAAGCTCATTTATATGTACACATAGGGATGGGGTTATAGATACGTGGTTCTTAGGGATGGGGTTATAGATACGTGGTTCTTAGGGATGGGGTTATAGATACGGGGTTCATAGGGATGGGGTATAGATAGGGGGTTCCGTAAATGTGCAAGTTGCAACAGGGGGAATGAAAGGTGAGGTCAAAAATACGATTTTTTGCCTACCGTGCGTAATATATGGATGGCCCCTTTTAATGTTTTCGACGTATTTCATTTCATTCTTCTTTAACACATTGGCCGCCAAGGACGAGTTAACTCGTCCTTCAAAAGATTACGCACACGCCAGGGACGAGTTAACTCGTCCTTCAGGGAACTGTTGTTATTTAATCATAACGCGTTTCAATAATACATCTAAAATTGGGGGAAATAAATTTCCGCCCTTTCCCCAGATGGGTTGGGTCATGTGGGGTATGGTGGGGCGGAGTTGGGGTAGATATCGGTGATTTGGAGCCGAGTTGGGGGCAGTGGGTCCTGAGTGATAACAAAGAGAAACATTATTTTTCATGGTTTTCATAAGTTGAGCACTTTGGGAGGTGAGGTGGGGTGGGAGTGGAGGATAGAATGGGGCGGGTTCGATTTCGGGTAGACTCGGGAAAATTATGGGGGGATTTTTTCGGAAGATTTTTTTGGGGGAAATTTTTTTCCCAAAAACCAAAATTTCACGGGTGGCGTACCGGTGGAGGTCCGATTTTGGGTGGACTCGAAAAATTTTGGGGGAGAATTTTTTCGGGAGATTTGGGGGGGGAATTTTCCCCGAAAACCAAAATTTCACGGGTGGCTTACCGGTGGAGGTCCGATTTTGGGTGGACTCGAAACTCGTATATGGGGAGACATTTTAGACATTTTGGGGAGAACTTTTCCGGGAAATTTGGGGGGAGAATTTTTTCCCCGAAAGCCAAAATTTCACGGGTGACGTACCGGTGGAGGTCGGAGTTAGTGGTGGCGTGGTGTGGAGTGGGGTGTGGGGGGAAATTTGGGGAGGAATTTTTCTCCGAAAACCACAATTTTTTCGAGTGGCGTACCGGTGGAGGTCGGAGTTAGTGGTGGCGTGTTGTGGAAGAGGTGGGGATGGGGTGGGGAAAATTTGGGGGATTTTTCTCCCGAAAAATCAAATTTCTCGGATGGCGTACCGGTGGATGTCTGAGTGTGGTGGTCAAATCCTAAATTTCCCGAGCAACGCCGGGTACTCCAGCTAGTATGTTGATAATTTGTGACTTTGGCTTGGCGTAGCGGTAATAATAGTCGTGGCGGTCAACGTGTTAACTTTTCATCAATTTCTTAATTCTCTTGGATATTATTCTGTGTCTGTTATGATCTTGAAATGTTGAGATATTGTGAGAATTATGTGGTGACAAAATCATCTATGTTATGGACAATGACAGTAATGTATAAATCGCTCAGCTCATAAAAGAGGTGTCTAAAGTTGACTGCACTTGATGGATATATCCAGAGTTTAGCTATGTTTTTATCAGTATTTTTCTTCTTGTTCTTCAAGATTCGTATTATTATTATTATTATTAGTTTTATTATTATTATTATCATTATTATTATCATTATTATCATCATAACCAGATGACTCATTAAATGCCAACAAGGAATTATTATTATTATTATTACATAAATTTCTTATGCGTGCAAGGTCATACCAAAATGTGAATCTGAGACATGTATAGTCAGCCACCAGAGGAGGATGGAGTTGGATATCCATGTACTAAAAAGTCAAAAAGAAATAGTAAATTTTGAACCGTTTTTGGAAGGTAGGGAGTGAATCAACCAAATAAAATTTTTACTATATGCACTCTGGAAATTAACTATCCGCAATTAACTATCCACCAATCACAATGACAATCACAACAATGACAATCTCATTTTCCAGATTGCGAAGATGGAGCGACTGAAGATCTACCGTGCTGCCGCATCCGAAGAACATCAATCTGCAAAGACCGCAGACAAACCTACGAAGAAGGAGGAGGATGATGATGACGAGTACATTCCACCTGCTAGCGTCATCATCCGCAAGCCGCTCCTCCCTCTGTCTCTGCTGGGGAATGGAAAACCGGAGACAAAGCCGATTGAAAAGTTGCCCGTGAGCGATGACGTGAGTCCACCGCTTCCGAAGAAGGTCGTGGTGGTTCGAAACGCTCCGTTTGTTCGTGGATTCAAGATCGATGTCATCAAAACCGTTGATCCAATTCCGATTGTTGTTGTTGAGTCTGTTGCTGATCCTGTGGCTGCAGTGGTCACGGGGGGTCGACCAAAACGGTGGGTTGAGAGTACTGTACAGGTTTCTCCCATTGAGTTTTAGACATGGGCGGAGACTTGGGGGAGGGACGAAAACGACCGGCTGAAGATTTCGGGCGGACGAATGACTGAGTCACCGACGAAATTTTTCCATTCTTGGCGGGCAAAAAAGTTGATGACCTTTTTTCTTCTTTTTTTAGTCATCCATCTGAAAATGTCGACGAAAACCCAATATTATCTGCGCTAAAAAAGTTGATGACTTTTTTTAAGTCGTCACTTTTAGCGTGACATGTCCTAACGCTTAACGATTGGGGAGGGGGGGCAAATGCATGGGCCGTCCCCCCATCACATTAATTGAGGGAGAATGTCTCCTCTGTTCCACCCCCCCATAAGTCTCCGCCCATGGTTTTAGATTTCGGGAGCTACATGACTATTATAACAAATATAACAAATGTATTGTGGTTTGTATTGCACCTTTTGAATGCCTGTCAGAATCGTGTTAAGGTGGCAAGGAACTAATTGATTTATTTCATTTGAGACTTCATTGAATATTAGTAGAGTAAGTAAGTTAGTGGCCTTTTTTGCATGTGACAAGCACGCATGCATGATATAATTAAATTGCATTATAAGACGATTACATGCATTTAAAGAATAGCTGCGACAGTTGACAGCAGATTTTAAAGTCGCTTGTGCATAACTAAGAATAACTGAAAATGCATCTTTTGACGAAACTAAAGACAAACTTAAAAGCAAATTTGATTTGACGATAGTCAGCATGAAACGATGTTCTCTGTTGCGGAGTAATACTACTTGTCCTCAGTACTACTAGTGGTAGCTATTGAGCAAGATAGACGTTGCTTTTATTGTGTGTACAGTTTCGTGATAATGAAAAGTATTTAAAATTTGATCATGTTAGTTGTTGAGTGGTTTCATTTGATTTAGCAAGTTTTGCCTGGTTCCACATGAATTAGCAAAGTTCTGGTGACTGGTTTCACTTGACTCTACAGTGTTTTCTTCAACATTTTAAAGGACCGTTAGAAAACCAGCTCAGTACCGTGACATGGATGAAGATGAGGAGGAAGGAGAAGACAGCGAGAAGCCGGTTAAGAAGAGTAAGTTTCGATCGTTTCAAACGTTTAAATGCTCTGAAACATCGATTTAAAAGACTCTTTGCATAGAAATTTTATAGATAATCTTTAATATTGTGTGCACCACCTTAATCTGAGCAGTTGTTAGTGATAGATATAGTTGCTCAAGGTTGATGAGCAGTGTAAAAGTGTCCTTCTTGGGGAGCAGGAGGCTCAGGCCGTACTCTTCATTGTATAAGGGAATGCTCTTTGAACTGTTAGGGATCCATTATGTTTTAATGATTAAATCCGGTAAGTAAGTACGTAAATCGACTTTAGTTCTCAGTTTAGTTCTGAGCTACAAACGATATTGTACATAAGCCTGCGACTTGCGCCTGGTCTTGGTCAGATGGGTCACATATGTTGGACATAATCATCTATGTTATGGACAATGACGTTAATGTATAAATCGCGCAGCTCCTAAAAGAGGTGTCTAAAGTTGACTGCACTTGATGGATAGATCCAGAGTTTAGCTTAGTTTTTATCATTAGTTTTCTTCTTGTTCTTCTTCGTATTATTATTATTATTATTATCATCATCATCATCATTGTTGCTGTTGCCAGATAATTATAACCAGATGACTCATTAAATGACGATGAGGAATTATTATTATTATTGCATAAATTTCTTATGCGCGAGGTCATACCGAAATGTGAATATAAGACATTTCAAAGACAAGAATAGTGAGGATATAGCATACAAATAAGAAACAGTCGTTATTCAGCTTTTGTTTCTTTCTGTGATCTTCTGCCATTGGCATATCTATGGGGAGTTCATCAGTTTTAAAACTCCTGAAATAAGTAATTTATTATTTTTTACAAATTCTATGTATTTTGCAACCACGTCCATCCTCTGAATGTTTTGCGTGAACAACAACGAACATGTGAAGGTCATAATCTACTTTTGTTGCCAGGGAAGTTGACGAAAGCAGCCGACGCCGAGTGGGGGTCACAGCAGGAAGCGGTGGAACCGTCTCGTCGAGGCCGTGCCAAGAAGAAAGCGACCGTTGCTACCGACGACACCATCGCCATGACGACCAGTGCTTCCGTTGCCATGGCGACTGGCACTTCCGTTGCCATGACAACCAATGCTTCCGTTGTCATGGCGACTTCCGTTGCCTTGGATGACATGAGTTCTGTTCCGGGTGCGGTTGTCGAGGAAGTGGTTTCCGATGCGAACTGGGTCGATGAGTGTCGTTCGTTGACTGTTCCGTTGCCTGGAACATCTGTTCCAGTTCCGGCTCCAAGTTGTTCCTCCTCACAGGACTCCGGTAAGCATGGTAGTATGCTTTCCAGCTTAAGACAAAAGGTTTCTGATGCCTTCTTTACAATGTATCTTTACTTGTGTCTGTTCTGAGCCACGTGCCCCAGCACCTGTAAGTCTGCTCTACACCGGTGGTTCCCAAACTTCAGCAGGACGCGGACCGGCAATAATTTTTGGTGAAGCTCGCGGACCGCTAACTTAGGCCTAAATGGTGATGCAAACAAAAGTGACCTAAATTTTAAAAAGACTAAAATATAAGGCTATTTACAATTATCCTACATTTACATGTCCTTGAAACCTTATTTGTTTAAGATTTATTATGAGCAGACTGTGCTGTTAAATGCTATTTGTGCAAGACTCCTTTTTTGTTTAGGTGCGCCATAAATAAATGGCAGTTTAATAATAATAATAATGTCGCTACGTAAGTTCGGATAATTTCGCAATTTCAAACAAATAAACTAATAATTACATTTTAAAATTTATTTCAACTCTTCTTCGCGGACAGACGATCATACCTCCGTGTGCCAGTCCGCGGACCACCACTTTGGGAACCACTGCTCTACACTACTCTACAATGTCATCCGTCCACTCTCGATGCGGCTTTCCTCTTTTGTTTGTACCCTCCATTGTTCCAAACAATCTTCATCTTTCTCTCATCTCTCAGTCTGCAGATTATGTCCGAACAATCTCAGTTTTCATTGGATAATTTTCTGCATAAAGTTCTCAGTCAAATCCACTCCTCTTCTTTGCTAACCTGTGTTCATCCTATTCTCAGGATTTTCCTAAATTTACATTTTCTCTCCTTTGTTAATCTTTTGTTGTTTGCCAGTTTCTAATTCAAGTAAGGCGTTCGATAATGCCAGACCTGAGATTTGGGCTTAGACCCCACAAGGGTTGAAGATTGCTCTTCTCATTCTATAGATGTTTGTTCCTAATAACCTAATTTGTTTTCTCACTAATTGCCTTATTAATAAGGTTTACAAAGTAAATAAAAAATTTGTTATTTTTTAATAATCTAGTTTTGTCCTATTTTCTTATATTTGCTTTCCTATTTTACTTTGTTCATTGACAACAATTTCTGTGGTGTCTAGGTTGCTTTACGGTGTCAAGAAAGAGTAGGCATTTTTAATGGTGCTATATAAATGCAATGAAAAAATGAATGAATAAGACCTTGGTGGCCATTCCTTCATCATTGCAACACCCGATTCATTTATTCATTCATTCATTTGTTCATTCATTTATTCATTCCTTTTATAGATTTATATAACGCTTCTTCAAGAAACTACTCAGGAGCACTCCCAGCTTTGGCTTAATGTGATCCAAACTCCATATTTTATCACCCTGTTTGCTGAACGACACTACCAGGTACTGTGTATACTAGGCAATGCTTTCACAATTTGACTTAAATTGTGACTTTAAAGATAATAGTATTATTTTTAAATTGATAACAGGTGAAATCGATTCTGGTGATGAACTTCCAGATCTTGATTTGGTCGATCTGCCCGATCCAGCTGCATCTGGTCAGTTCCATTCATTTAATCTTTATAGAAATATTATATATTGATAATAATGATAGTAATTGATATTAGTAGTAATAATAATCATTATGATAATACATAATCACGATAACGATGATTATGATATAATATGATGATAATAACTATAAAATTGCAAGAATAATTTTAACAATAATAATAAACGTGGCTGTCTTGAGGACGAACATAACTTTCTCTTTGTGTCTACTTCATCCGATTGCAATATTGCCATTGGCAGCGATATCTTTGGGACGAGGTATAATAGTTGCGATGACTTGCGGTGCTTATCTTTTATTCAACATGTTTTTATAAATTTAAATAATATCCAATTTAGTGTTCACTTGTCTGTTTGGCCTAAACTGTTTTGATCCGTTTTTGCTGATCTGTCTTGATCTATTGTTATTTTATCCCATGATAATAATAGTTTATTTCTCATTGTCTTTCCTGTAGGCTTGGGAAAGCAGAAGTACGGAAAGTCAACCGGTCGAACGAAAGGTCGTGGACCGAGAGCGACGCTTATCATCTGTCCACTCTCAACGCTCAGCAATTGGCTGGTTCGTCCAGTTTCATTCTTATCGATTGATTTGTTATTTGATAAATTACTGTCGGGCAGAGTAGTAGATTGGTTTGAGCACTTGTTGTCTTGTGATGCGATGATTAGGGATTGGAACTTCTTTAATTGATTGATTGAAATTATTCTGTTATAGATTTTTCATCGTTTTTCTGAATTCCAATTTGTATTTTTTTTAAAAATAATTTTTCGTTTATTGAATAATTTGGTTGACAGAGAGCAACCGGTTACAGTGTACAGTTGTGCAG
Source organism: Lumbricus terrestris (assembly GCA_949752735.1). NCBI lineage: Eukaryota > Metazoa > Annelida > Clitellata > Crassiclitellata > Lumbricidae > Lumbricus > Lumbricus terrestris. Next base: position 13,659,782 of record OX457048.1, on the reverse strand, counting down.
TTATCTTAATTGATCTTAACTTCTAACAGAACACACAGCCTTCAATAGAAGGGCTCTAATATCTGTCTACAGAGCACGTCTATCCTACCGGGGCTTCGGGAATCGAACTCGGGTCCGCTGATCTCCATGCCCGGCTCCCTCCAATTGTGACCAGTCATGACGAAATGAGTCGCTAGGCCCTTTTTGAGTATTTTGGGTTATGTATTCCACGTTATTCTGTGATAAATTACCTTCAAAATGAGCTATAACGCATCAAAATCGACCAAGTGCTTGTGGAGTTATAAAATGTTTAATTGATCGACCTGCCTAACAGGAAATGTTGGAAAAACGCAATTTTCTGAATTTTTTATATGTTTTGAATCTTATTGGTCATTTGATCTGCACAAATAGCATGTTGAAACAACAAAATAAAGTCAGTTTTAATATTTTATTGAGACTATATAATGTAGATTCAAAAAACGCAAAAATCGCAAAATCAATAATTTGATGGTTGCACACCTTTAAAAGCGATTTTTGGCGTTCTGCATTGAGCGACTTCCGACTCATTTCGTCATGACAGGTCACAATTGATCTTGAAACTGGAAGTTTATTAGATTTTATCATTGTTTTCTGAATTTGGAATTTATTGACTTAGCTGTGTCTCATCTGAGATTTTTCTTTGTTTCCATGATTTTCTAATTGGACGTCTGATTGAATCTGTGTAATTGTTTGTTTGTTTTTGTATGCGCACTTGTTATAGCGCCCCTTCAATCTTTCTACTCAGAGGCGCTCCCGACTACACAGCGGACACTGCTTCGGAGTTTCATGCCGAAGCGCTGAGCAATTGCGAGTGAAGGACTTGCCCAAGGTCCCTACACGGCGACTTGAGGTGGATTCGAACCTGGAACACTCCGGCTGCAAGGCAACGAACATACCCACTACACCACTGCACCCTGCGTTTGTTTCCTTTTGTTTTAATGTTCGTTTGTCTTTTTGTTTTTACCAGGACCAGATCGAAGAGCACGTTGACGAGAGAGTTCTGCTTCAGGTGTTCACCTACTACGGGTCGTCACGCACCGCTGATCACGAAATGTTGGCCGATCAGGACATTGTCCTCACCACCTACCAGACAATGGCCTCGGACGCGAAGGCCAGTGGTCCTCTGCTGAAGGTCCACTGGCTGAGGATTGTCCTCGACGAGGGACACACCATCCGCAACCCAGCCGCTCAGATGACGAAGGCCATCCTGTCGCTGAGGGCCAATCGCAAGTGGGTCGTCACAGGTCGGCCTCTGCTTGATCTACGTAGCCATTGTCTGTTTATCAAGATTTATGTTGCACCTTTTGTCTGTATGCGATTATTGTTTTCGATTTGGTGATTGTTTTTATTTGTGATTTGTTTATTTTTTGGGATTGAATTATGGAGTTCATTTAGCCTACTATTTACTTTATTTATTTTACTTTCTTGTCATGATTTTGATGGAGAATTTGCTTTTTCTCCTTTGATGGAGAATTTGCTTTTTCTCCTTTTTCTCGTTCTACAATGAAGAATTGAGCCTTTTCTGTGGTTGATCCAGTGGTCTGGAATGGCCTTCCTTTTGAGCTATGCCTACACTCTGGGACTCTTCGAGGATCCTTCCTTACTAAACTTAAAACTGTTCTGTTTTGGGCGCGCTGGAGTCGGGAGCGCCTCTGAGTAGTTTATTTTACTTGAAGGAGCGCTATATAAATATCCGAATGAATGAATGACTATATATATATATTTATATGTGTTTATTTGCTTATTCAATGATCCAGTTGGCAGACCACAGTTTGGAACACTCTACATTTTATGCGGCAAAAAGATATATATTTAAGTTAGTTTGATATAAATCGGTATCGTATCGTATCTGACCATTTGTAAAGCGCTTCTTGCAGCAAGAGCCTTTCAGAAGCGCTCCCAGTGCGTGCAACTCCGAGAGAAAAGGCAGGTCTTTAGACAAGAGAAAGATGACGAAAGACTACCAGAGAGGATGGCAGAGCGAACGGATGGGAGAAGACCATTCCATAGGGAGGGACCTATGCAGGCAAATGATCTGGATTGAGCCATGGCGGTCCTGACGCAAGGAACAAAGAGGTCAAGCGGTGAGTGATGGAGTGACAGTGATTGGATTTGGAAGTAGCTGATTGATGGAATGACATGTAATTATTGAGTTACATGAAGGTTGAGGATCATTTGAGACCTCAAACTGAAATTTCTTTTGTCTTTAGTCGGTGAGGTAAAGTCGTGTTATCTTAGTACAGTCTGTGGCTCTGCCTTTCGAGGAGCTCAACGATTAGTGATAGATTGATTTGATTACCCTTGAGACAATTGAGATTCAGTCATCAGTGGCAGATCACAGAACCACATGACAATCATTGTTTTCTATTGTTGATCTAAACAATGTTGTCTGTTTAAGTTGCGACAGTGTCAGCTTGTTACTTCATGAAACAAATTGAATGATTGATTGATAATTATATTATTGTGATTCTCATATTGTTATTTACTTGTCTTGTTATTTGCTCGTATTGTTATGATTTGTTTGTTTCTTTTGTTGTCTAGGAACGCCAATACAGAATGCGCTGAAGGATCTGTGGTCGCTTGTGAGGTTCCTGAACGTCGAACCTTTCCAGGAGAAAGTCTGGTGGGATCGGACCATCGCTCGACCTCTCTCCTATGGAGACGAAAACGCTGTCAAGTATGCACATACTGATTGGTTGATTCAACTTGATTGATTGGTTTATCAGTGTTTGATGATTTATTGATTGAATGATTGATTTGTGGATTAAGGGATTGGTGGAATATTGTTGATTGATGGGTGTAATTGACTGTTGGAGTTATTGGATGTTACATGTAGATTGATGGATGGATGGAGTAAACTAGGAAGTAAGGTCAGATGACAGACACCAGGACGGAGTGGCACTGATCCTGGAGATGGACACAATTGGTTCAAGGATACTAAAGGCAAGGTTTAGACTTTGTGTGTTAAAGGAATCCAGGTGTATGCACCAACATCAATTCAACTGAGGAGGAAAAAAAGAGTTTTTTTTACGGCTCTGCAGAGGACAGTTGAAAACTCTTCAAGTCAAGACTTGATCATAGCTTTGGGAGATAGTTTAATGCAAAAATTGGAAATGACTGGAGGACATGCAGAGGAGCTCTCATGCAAATGGCTGGTTTAAAAACGCTTGCCACATTGAAACAATGCTTTTCCAGGTCTCCTGTTGACTAAGTCTGTCATATTTCTTGTTTTACCATCTGGTGATTGCTAACTGAGTGATTGGTTGTTGATTTGATTGCATGTTTGATTGTAGGAGGGTGCAGGGTCTGCTGGGAATGATTGCCCTGCGTCGAGTGAAGACGCAGATTGTGGATGGAAAGCCGTTGATTGAATTGCCATCGAGAGATGTCTTTGTGGAGACCGTGAAGCTTTCCGCGGAGGAACGGGTGATATACGATACGATGCAGAATGAAGGAAAGCTTATCGTCAGCAAGTCAGTTCCGCTTTAATCAACGTTTCAGTCAATGCTCAAATCATTCAATTCTTTGTCAGCCATTTCAGTCACTTCGTCAATCAATTTTCTGTCAATCAATTCTGGTTACTGTTGTGTATGGATCTAAAGCAAGACCATCATTATTTCATTATTGGTCATTTGATAACGGTGCTTAGTAGATAATGGTAAGGATAACGATGATAGTAATAGTGATGATAATGATGATGATTATGATAATAACAAAATAGTGATAATGATGATGATTATGATAATAATAGTCAATATAATGATGACGAATGGCAATAATAAATTGTAATAATTAAATGGTAACGATGATGAATGATAATGAATAGTAGACTTGATAAATAGTAGTTACAGCAATTAATAAAAAATATTGTGTGTGAGGACAAGCCCTTTGCCGCATTTGCTCAGCTCCATGGATTGGCGTTTTCAATTTCAAGTTGTTTGCTGTTCACATAAATAAAGACATACAGCGGGTGGTGCATGAGCAATGAGTACACGCAATGATTAATTGTAGTTGACAGTTATGATGATTAGTTGATTAAATACAAAATCATTACTGCGTATGTTAGAGAGCGATAGACCACCTGAAGGCAGTGATCCCGCTAGATAGAACGTGTTTGCCAAAACATATTCACCAACTATAATATGGTAACAGTTTAAAAAAAAATATATACTGTCGCTATCTTGGGAAACATGTAAACAGTTGCATCAGGATACCTTTCCTCTGCGTAAACTCAAAATATAAAAAATAATATAAACACAGGTTGATAAAGTAGTTTATACTACATATTTAATTTTTGTATATATTTTATTTTTGTGTTTTTCTTGTGCTATTGTAATGATATTGATAATAATTCAGAATAGTAATAATTTAATAATGATGATAATAAGCACTATAATAATGACAATAATGATTACTATGATAACTGGTGGATGGATGTTGCAGATATTGTCGTCAAGGAACATTGTTGCATCACTATGGAGAGGTGATGGCGCTGATGATGCGACTGCGACAGATGTGTCTCCATCCTTTCCTCGTCGCAAAAGCTGCTGAGGCAGCTCAGAAACTGATGGGTACGCTCTTAGACTTATTACGACGAATTTAAACTCGTCTTTCTATTTTCAAAATTGTTTCTCCTGACATTGCACGAAACAATGACTGCTGTTCTTGAGGATTTTATTGGCTGTTTTGACTAGGGCATGGCATATGCTTTTGCAGGGATTTTACCATATAATGTCCTGGTTTTTTGTTTACCATAATGTTCTTTGGTTTTCTGTTTTACCATAATGTCCTGTTTTTTTGTTTACCATAATGTCCTGGTTTTCTATTTACCATAATGTTCTTTTTTTTACTATAGCGTCGTGGTTTTCTGTTTTACCATAATATTCTGGTTTTCTATTTACCATTATAATGTGTTTTTTGCTATAATGTCCTGGTTTTCTGTTTTATCATAATGTTCTGGTTTTCTGTTTACCATAATGTTCTTTGTTTTTGACTGAAATGTCCTGGTTTTAGGTTTTACCATAATGTTCTTTTTTACTATTATGTCCTGGTTTTCTGTTTTACCATAATGTTCTTTATTTTGTTGTTGTTATAATGTCCTGGTTTTCTTGTTTTACCACGATGTTCTGGTTTTCTATTTACCATAGTGTTCTTTGTTTTTTTTACCATAATGTCCTGTTTTCTGTTGCCATGGTAACCAGACACACAGTCGTGCGACTCGATGACGTCCGACGAGTTCCGCGCGAAGTTGATCGAGAAGATCGTCGTCGTTCTGAAGAGCGGATCAGACGAAGAATGCGCGATCTGTCTTGATCAACTGAAGACGCCCGTCATCACACACTGCGCTCACGTCTTCTGCCGACCGTGCATCGAGGCCGTCATCAACACCGAAAAGGTCAGTAGCAGCCATTCTATCTTCTATTGTGTGTATCAATCAATCAATCGTAATTTATATAGCGCCCCTTCAAGGTATCTACTCAGAGGCGCTCCAGTCGAGATCAAGCGGGAAAAAAACCTTCAACAGTTTATGGAATTGAGAACAGCTTGGGAGGTGTCGCAAAGTCAAGGGAAGTCCATTCCAGGTTGTTGGACCAACCACAGAGAATGAACGCCTCTGCATTGTTGCAGAGCGAGTGAAAGGAACCATTCAGTTGCCATGGACTTATATGTATGTATGTGTATGGCCACTTACATAACTCCTTAACAAGAATTTCATGAAGGCACTTAACGTGGCTAACCAGCAGATTTAAACAGATGTGATTAAAGAGATTTTAAGAATGTTTCCTGAGTTGCATGCAGTGCAGTGCTGCAAATTGTTAGTGGAAAACTGAAGGTCAATTGCATGAGAAGGTGAGCTCGCATCGACGTACGAGTGTGCAGACCATCGACATCAAGTTCTATGAGTTGCAGATGATAGGAATCGACGTCCTCGCTGGCTGGAGACGGGAACACAACACTGGAGCCACTCTGTTATTATTGAGATTAAGAGAAGGAGAGAGATATTGTTTCTAGGTTATCTATTGTAATGGTCTTGTCTGGGTTGATTATCAAGAAATTGCTGACATTTATAGTATCAATTTATTATATTAATATAATAATAGTAATAATAATAATTTTATTCCTTGCAAAATAATAATACAGTTATAATGAATAGTGATTATAATAATAATGATGACATTTTATTCAATCTGACTTGCCTTAAGTTGCTCTACCTGTCTCTAACTTCTTACCTTAGCATGACACCTTGCCTTACGTTACGTTGCGTTTGCAGCCGATGGCCAAGTGTCCGATGTGTCGTGGTCAGTTGTCACTCGACACTCTCGTTGAAGTTCCGCCTGATTACGGAAAGCAAGAGGCCGACATCACGACCGACCAACCGTGGCACGCCAGCAGCAAGGTACGACAGATTTGCACAATGATATGGCACTGATGCTGCATAGTACTTGAATATGTTATGAATAACCATGCTGCTGAATCACGTTTTCTGTATGAACTTGTATGTAGAAATGTTTGTAATAATGATAAATAATAGTAATAGTATTTGTATCACTGTTTTATCTGCCCAGTGGTGATTTGGAGGGGAGAGTCAACGAAATTACTGACATTGATAGTATTAATATAATAATAATAATAATAATAATAATTTTTTCCCTTGCAAAATAACAGTTCTAATGATTAGTGATTATAATAATAATAATTATTATTATTTTTATTATTGTTTGGAACAGAAGCTACTGCTTCCCTTGTTAATCATAGTTTTTGATGTTGATTGTTGAAGATTATAATAAATTAATAATTATTTAATGATAATAACAATAAAAGCAGCGAAATCTGACATCTGAAATCTCATCCATCAAAGTGATTGTGGTATTTATCGAGCGTTGCTGTATGATTGTCAAGTTGCTATAGGGTGATTCCACGTCAAATCAACCAACATATTTGACATGACCGACTCAGATTTATGAGTTAAACGAGTTGCATTATAATTATCTGTTGTTATTCTTGAGAGATTGTGCTATATGAATATAATATTTTTTCTGCTGCTGCTCAGGTGGATGCATTGATGAACGCGTTGGTTCAGCTGAGGCTTCAGGATCCCACGATTAAGAGTCTCGTCGTCTCACAGTTTACGTCGTTTCTTACGATCCTCGAGACGCCTCTCAGGTAGGACGAGACAATAGACTGTTGTCTCACTAGGAAAGGTGTGTTGTGCTAATACTAATTATGGTGTCCCTGTGATTATTAATCAGTAAGGTGTGTGATTGATAACGATCGGGTGTGTGTTTACTAATTAATAATATACTTGTTTCTTTAATGAAATGCCCGCAGATGCACTGCGTTGTACATGTACAAGTTATGCAACAATCTTTAATGACACATCATACTTAACTACTAGCGCTAATAGCAGCCAACAGAGCATGTCTGCCCCACGGGGCACGATATCGGTACCTCTTGCTCTCCATGCCAACGTGTTATCCAGTGCGCTACCGCCCCCAATAGGTATGCAATTACTAATGTGTGTGAGATTGCTATTTAATAATGTGATTGATAATTAATATTAATAGGGTGTGTGATTATTAATTGATGAGTTGCATGATTACTTATTTATAAGGTATAATTTGATTACTAATTAATGAGGTGTGTGATTACTTATTAATGAGGTCGGTGATTGCCAATTGATATGATGTGCTATTGCTACTCACCTTGTTCATTGCTTAGGTTAGATGCTATCATGGTGTAGTATATAATTAGGTCAGGTGAGGTACTTGAACTCTATGGTCGCCGGCCATGTTGGCCGGTGATTCGGCTCTGAGTTGCTACGCAAATTATTGTGTTTGAGGCTAAAGTTGGTCGAAAATTTCCTGATATTTGGATGTCATCCGAAGTCGAGACTGCGTTTTGGCCATTTTCGACTCTGATTCGTGCATGATTGAGCGGGAATTCACATCGCAAGTTCTCCGTTATGGACCTCATCACCGACGACCACCATTGGACAGGTCCATTGCTTACAACCATCAAGGGATGTCAGGTTGGCCACAACACCATCGCCGCCACCTTGCGAATGATTTCCGCTCTCGCATGCATGGATGGGACGAGAGAGAGCTTGGACGCTGCATCAACTGTCATCAAGCGAGGACCGAGACGAAGTGGTGCTACGTGAGTTGCAGTTGCTCCGCCCGTCGCTCGTGATGCTTCTCGGCCTCAGGGACTTCAAATTCGGACTCTAAACATCGGACGAGAAACCGTCGACTGGACTCTTATGTGCTCATCGGAGTTTGTCGCTGGGAACTCTTAATTTTCGATCATCGTACACCTTCAGATGACTTTGTTTGTCGTGGCTGTTACACCGCAGAGCAGAGTTGTGGGTCGGGCGCCGTTGTTGGCTGCCAGTTTCTAATTTTTTTTTCTTTGGCCTATTGATAGTTTTTTAAAAATAGCATTTAAGTTGATTTAACATCATCAATAACAGTTAGGCGCCTGTTCATGGCTGCCGTAGGCGCCTGTTCATGGCTGCCGTAGGCGCCTGTTCATGGCTGCCGTAGGCGCCTGTTCATGGCTGCCGTAGGCGCCTGTTCATGGCTGCCGTAGGCGCCTGTTATGATGGCGCTACTGTATCTTTTCTTATTTCTTTGCATTATTATTACTATACTTTATTATTATTTCTGTGTTTTATTTAACATTTTTGACATGTAATGCGTGTGCGCTTGTCATATGCAAATAAAGGCTACTTACTTACTTACTTACTTAATGACCAACTGTAATTACAAATTGGGTCAGGTGACAAGATGCTGGGTTCTAATTAGTCAGTAATTGCCTAGATCAGGAAATATCTTTATGTAATTTGTGATTATGTCAGCTAAGGATTCAGGTTGAACAGAGCCTTGGTGTTTTTAGTCACATGCTTTTAAAGAAGCTCTATAAATCCTACTTTTTGTGGTTCTTGAAAAGTGCCATGTGCCTAATGACTCAATAAATGAATCAATCTTTGGATTTGCAGAGAAACTGGCTTCCAGTTCGTGCGATTGGACGGTACAATGTCGAACAAACAGCGCGTTTCAGCGATCGAGTCTTTCATGGACTTGCGTCCTGGTTCTCCAACGATTTTCCTCCTTTCCCTGAAGGCCGGTGGAGTCGGTCTCAACCTGACAGCAGCCAGCCGTGTCTTCCTTATGGATCCGGTAAGAACGCAGAACCTTAGTTTTCCGGCCGGGCGTTTTGTAAATCATGCTTGATAGTTAGTATTTTGTATTCTGACAAGTAATTGGTTAGTTTTGTGAATAATTTATTGAATAACTTAATGTGTGATTTCGTTAGAAATTTAATGAGTAATTTCATGCATCGTTTTATTGTATAAATTTAGCAAATAACTTAATGTGATTGACTTAATCAGTAATTTCTTATTGAATTTAATAAATTATATCACAAGAAATTTAATGAGTGATTTGAAATGCAATTTCATAAGTAACTAAAGTAATTTATTGTGTTATTTCATACAAAAACTTTATGGGATCGTTGCTCCTACGAAGTAAGACCTGTTATATCCTCCCCTTGACGCTCCTCTCCCTTCTAGAACTCCTCAGGCGTTCCTCTCTTATCAGCTTTATTTGGCCATGCTGAGACTGGGAGCACCTCTGAGCAGTCAATTACCAAAGTAGTTTTTTGCAGACTACACTATACAAATTCATATAATGAATGAATGAGTTAAGAATTAGAAAGAAACTGAACAATGTCTGTGACATTTATTTTTGTAGCCTAACAATGCTTTATAGTTCGAGGTATTTATTGTGAAACTGTAAAATTTTGTTTTTATTCGTTGAACGCAGGCGTGGAATCCTGCGTCTGAGGACCAATGCTTCGACCGCTGTCATCGTCTCGGTCAGACTCGACCCGTCGTCATCACGAAGGTCGGTTTGGTTTTACCTTGCTGTCTACTTACTTGTTTACCATGACCTCTGCAGGCGTCATTGATGGATGAACTCTGTTGTAGCGGCAAATGTTGCACATGTTTTGTTTGCATCTAGATAATTTTAAGGTAGTTTTCCTTTTCTGTCTGTGAGCCAGATCTGGAAATTTCTTGGCCACTGAATTAAGTAATTGTGTGAGTATATTCTTTACTGATTGCACTTTGGTAATTTAATTTGGTGAATTGCATTCTCTGTCCTACTGTACACCACTTTAGAACACAGTTAAAGCTGGATTTGATAAAATCACTGCATGCTATCAACTAATTAGTGGCTAATAAATTATATTATGTCAAACAGTATTTTTCGTTTCTCAACTTTTTGTGGGTTTCATCAGTCGACAAAAAATAATGATGATAATATATTCTTAGATTTACGTATCTATGGAATTTATATAGTGCTCTTCAAGATAACTATTCAAAGGCATTCCCGAGGCATGACCAAAGGGGAAAGTCTTGGTAGTTTATAAAAAGAGTTTGGACACGTTCCATGGAAGGCCGCAGGGGAGGCTATTCCAATCGGAAGTAATAAAATAAAATGCCTGATCTGTAAAAGATTATAAAAGGAAAAGCCTTATCTTTAATAAGAGATTAACATATTAAGATGTGTTATCTGTAAATATTGAGATGCATTATCTGTCAGAGATTATAAAATGAAATGTATTTTAGATCTGTAATAGATCCTAAAATAAATGCACTATCTGTATTAGACTGAAAAAAATTTAAAAAACCAAATCAATAAGAGATTATAAAATTGCATTATCTGTTAAAGTTTATAAGAAATCAATTCATTACCCGTAAGAGATTATAAAATTAAAATTCATTATCCATAAGAAATTATAAAATTAAAATTCATTATCCGTAAGAGATTATAAAGTTAAAATGCATTATCCGTAAAAGATTATAAAATTAAAATGCATTATCCGTAAAAGATTATAAAATTAAAATGCATTAACCGTAAAAGATTATAAAATTAAAATGGATTATTCGTAAAAGATTATAAAATTAAAATGCATTAACTGTAAAAGATTATAAAATTAAAATGCATTAACCGTAAAAGATTATAAAATTAAAATGCATTATCCGTAAAAGATTATAAAATTAAAATGCATTAACCGTAAAAGATTATAAAATTAAAATGCATTATCTGTAAGAGATTATAAAATTAAAATGCATTATCCGTAAGAGATAATAAAATTAAGATGCATTATCTATGAGAGCTTAGTAGCAACTGTATATGATTTTAACTGATCTAAATTTCTGTTCTTTTTTAGTTCATTGTTGAGAATTCAATTGAGGAGCGTATGATCGAAATGCAGGACAAGAAACGCAAGTTGGTGCAGGGCGTCTTCGGCGACGAAAAGAAGCAGACGGCCGAAGAGAAACGACAGACGCGAATCAACGACATCAAGAACCTGATGGATCTCTAGACCAGCTTTATGTCGGATGGCAACTGCGACCAACTTGAGAAGAAATTGTCTGCATTTTTTGTGTCTAATTGTTTTGACTCTTCTGGTGCAATTGTCAGATTGTTAACCGAAAAGAATATCTGAGTAGTTTTGAGACTGTCTGAATGAAGCAAGATTACTGAAGTTATTTCAGATTATTGGAACAGTTTTAATTAAGAGGTTTGACTAGAGATTATTGAAGTAGTTTCGATTAAGAATAAGTGACACTGTAGCATTAAAATCAAAATCAGGTTTTCTAGATGATTGTCTAACTAAGTACACCTAACCTATCGTAAGAACTCACAAAAGCTACACCTCATGCTATATCCCACAGGTCTTTCACTCGAACCTCGAAACTTCAAAACACTGCTTTTTTCACAGATCATATCCTGATTCCTACTCTTCCCCAAAACTCCACACAGTTTCAACTCTAAACATCGTCCACCATAGCCGACTGTCTAACTCCTCACCTGATTCTCTGGATCTTGACCCCTGCCTATCAATTTTGTTTTGATTGAGCGAATGTGAACAAGCGACTTTGCTTTTGTGGACGCTGTAGAAGTTTCGAGTTTGTGCTTATGAAGAAACTGCTTTTTGCGTTACAATCAAACTACATTTGGCAGAAGAAGTTATATGAGTGGTCTTTTAATGAGCTAAAAAGAACAGAAATTTAGATCAGTTAAGGTCCTATGCAGTTGTAAAGCTCTTATAAATAATGCATTTTAATTTGATTATCTTTTGCAGATAATGCATCTGAATTTTATAATATCTTACAGACAATTCATTTTAATTTTATAATCACTTGCAGACAATGCATTTTAATTTTATAATCTCTTACAGATAAACAATGGATTTCTTATAAACTTTAACAGATATACATGTACATGGCTTAAGTGGCTGTTGGCAAATGCTGGATTAAGATTGAGCTGAACACATACTGGAGGTTTTTTGGTCGGTGTCGGCCCGCTATTCCGAGGGTCCACTATTCCGAAGGTCCACTCTTCCGAATTTCCGCTATATTTTGTTCGTTATCCTTGGTGGTTAGCCAGGTTAGGGTTACGGTGGGTTAGGGTTAGGGTGGGTTAGAATTAGGGTTTGGTGGGTTAGGGTTGGGTGGGTTAGGGTTATGGTTAGGGTTGGGATGAGTTAGGGTAGGGTTATAGTTAGGTTTAGGGTTAGATTTAGGGTTGGGGTTCGGAATAGTGGACCCTCGGAATAGTGACCCCAAACCTTTTGGTCAGCGTAAACATTTGGTCTTGTCATAAAGGTTCGGTGCAGAGATATGACGGATATCAACACAATAACCCATGCAGACAGAATTGAGAGTGCCTCTAAGTATTTTACGAACTGATGTAATTATTTGCCGTAGCAACATTTAGCATCGTATTATAGACTAGCACGGAGAGCACCTCTGAGTAGATATATCTAGAGGAGGTGCTATATAAATTCTCAGACTGAATGAAGTAAATGTGCAGTATCAATTGACAGATGCAATTCAACAGGGTTGGAACTAACGATGACTAAGCATTTTTGTGTTTTGAGTTTTCACAGAAGTAACAGACAGATCAGTGGCGTAACAAAGGGTTTCAGAGCCAGGGGCAAGATTTCACAACTGCACCTTTTTTAATATTTTAGTTTAATTTTTAATTGTTCACGTCATGGTATTGTAAATAACACTGTAACAATGTGTGTTGCTATAACGCAATAACAAAATTAATATGATATGGTTCAAGATTTGATTAAGTGGTTTCTCTATTGCTCTGCAATAAATATTAAAACATCATTTTCAGCTGTGCTTATTGTTAAATTTAATATATTGAGTTTTGAATTTAATAAAAAATTTCCATGGAATAGTACTTACCACTGAAAACTTCTTTTGTGCCCCTTGTGCTGCACTTGAGTGTGGTTGCCCCTGTGTGCCCATTTTGTTACACCACTGTAACACTGTCAAAATTTGTGAAAGCTGTTAACAGATAAGGTACTTCTGTTGAGTTGGATATCGTACGAACTGCTGGTGTCGACTTGAATACTTATTTTGAACCGGCTATAGTAAATAAGCAAGTATATTCTTCATTAAACCAGTTGCATGACCAAACTCTTGTGTACATACCTCTTAATAACAATCAACTGCCAATACGAGTACAACATTCTAACTAAAATTTTATGCATTGCATCTGAGAATGTTATATTGCATGCAAAAACTGTGTCTAGAAATTTGCAAACGTTGTAGGACAGGGTGATGCCGTCGTATGCTGAAGTTGACTTCTAAATTGGTAGATAGTTATTTCATTATACCCTGTAGCGTAATTTAGAAATCAGCTTCGTTCAGACTGTGTTGGATCTACTTAAAACTTTTTTGATGTACGTGATGGTTTATGACTTTTCCCTGCTCTGTGCTTCTGAATCGTTGCTCCGGTTTTTAATCGATTTCTTACGAACTCATGGCACTTAAATCTCTACATATTCAATTCATTTATTGCAACCATCAACCATAAACAATAGACATAGTATAACATGCTTCACATAATCAGATGGCAACAAGGAAGGCCCTAAGGGCTGAATATCCCGCTAACAGGGACACCTAAATACACGTGCAATTTTAACTGATGGCTAGACGGTTGACATCATGAATTGAACATATCTTTATTATTATAAAAACGGTACTTTTTGACCGTGCGGAGTTGGGTGGGGATGCATCTGAGTAGTCACCTTGAAGAGGCGCTATAGAATTTTATGCATGAAAGAGCAAAGGAATAGCCTGGTTAGCACTAGAAGAGAGTTGATTGCTCTGATGCATTGTGGACGTATGCCAAGGTAAACACCAATGCAGAGAATGTTATGTTGCATTGCATATATTGAAGGGATTTTTCAGCAACCTCTTATCCTGTTGTGTTTGAGTGTGAATTTAGTCGTGATTCGAGGAAAGTTTTTCCTTTAGTTTTTGATATTTTTAGTCTTGGCTTTTCCAACCAAATTGTCGTCTGTGTGACGAAGTTAGTCACGTTGTGAGGAAACTTTTATTTTTGGTCAACATTACCTTTTAATGAGGCTATCGTGTACAATTGCATTCGCCCAGCTTACTGCGACATTAAAAGCAATTTATATCAATTGCATTGTTTTGACTGTTTTATACATTTTAAAAAGGCACAATTCAATATTATTATAATTATTATCATAATGTTAAACATGTATCTGTTAAAAATTGACTGAACATTTATTTTTGGAACATGGTTTTTAGTTTTACTATGCCCAGAGTCCCAGACCTACCGAAAAGAAAGTTTTTTTCGTTTTAGATTTCTGTGACAGAAATGTTCAAAACCGGTGTCAGAAGTGCAATAACGGCTTGCCTTTAGTTTACAATGTTGGAAAAAAACTGCCAAGGATTCAACAGTGGGTAAAATGCTGATCAGGGTTTTTCGCACTTCAAGACAATCAATAGGCTACAAAAACAATTTAAGGCTAGTTACAAAGTTTGTGCCGATTCCAATGTGGCTGACCACGTGACGCGTCCATTTCTTGGCCCGCGGTTGACCGGCCTACATGTTGACCCGACCTACATGTTGCCCTCGTCAGGGTCAAGTCGCATGTGTTGACCCTGGAGTGGAGCATTGTTTGATGTGCTCGAATACTACAATATACAAAACCACACAGTCCTGTGTCACTAGGGACGATTAAAACGGCTTTCATCTACTAAATTTTTAATTGTTTAATGACGTCAGCAATATTATGACGTCGTCAAAACTTGCGTTCAGCGGCCGTTTTAATGTTGAGTTCATTTAGTGATAAATCTTATTTTTTTCAAAGGTAAGTTAGGTGTTGGCCTACATGTATTTTCTATTTTAATGTTGGATATTGTAAATAGGTCGATGTTTGGTGAGTTTAATTAAGTAATTAATGTTGGATATAGTAAATAATTCGATGTTTGGTGAGTTTAATTAAGTACGAAACCCATGTGTGTTTAGTTAGGCCTAATTATCTAATTAACTCGACGTATTGTTTTGGATGAGTTTAAGGTAAGAGTATTCGTTAATTGACCAATAATATTGTTATACGCATTTGATTACAAACATGGTCACAGAATAATATACACCAGTCAAGACAAACGACGGTCAAGACAGACAATAATTATTCAAAAATCAAATCCTTTTTAATACAAAACTGTAAAAGCGTTCGCATTAAAAGACAGTAGTCTATCTTTCGGCTGTGCAGTGTGCACACACTACTCGAAAATGGAAGTAGGCCGACAATGACTATAGCTGCGCAGCGTGAAAGGGCAAAAACTGCTGTGAATGTCATTTGCAGCCATGTGAAACGTCACATCATCAAGACATTTGTATAGCGCATCTATAAGTTGATCTAAAATGCATAGTAGTTAAAGTTGAAACAGTTCAATATTCTTGCATTCATTTTCAGTGCTTAAAGTGTAGAAAAATAAATGCATGGGCGCCCCTTACCTCTTCAGGCATAGGCTAAGTGGCAGGACGGCGTTCAATTTTGAAAAAATGCCTGGACACCGTCCATGACCGCCATGTCACACTTGAAATTTCTGTACCTGGACATACAGGGCTACAGGCCTATCGTTTGTGACTTGATGTATGCCTAACTTTCGGCACATATATAGTCCCTCATTGCCAAAACTTCGACTCATATAATTTATTATAAGCGACTTTTATGAAGGTGTCTAATAAATGAGCAGATATATCTTGCATTATCGTGCTGCACTTGTGGCGGCCAATATCTAAAATTACTGTGGTCTACAGCCAGACACTGGTGTGATTAAAATTGCTACACCAAATTTCTCACTAGGCCTACAGGCCATGGGCGCCTGTAGCTATTTTGCAGGAGCGGCAAAGCGGCAAGGCACACTCTTGACGGTTAAATGTCATAGGAAGAACTTGAAAGATACAAACTTAAGAGCAGTCGTATTTTTCACGGAGAATTCTAGTTGAAAAATAGGTGAGAAAATCCGTGCTCGTGAATAAGCTGGTGCCCTGCACTTGGCTTTCGAGTGGCACTCTAGAAATTTGGGGATTACGATTAGGGGTCAATTTCCAGAGGGCCCCTCTATATACCAGTGGTTCCCAACCCCCTGGCCCGCGGGCCAAAAATGGCCCGCCAGGACTAAGAAAATGACCCTTCAACCTCTCAATGAATTTAGAAAAAAATCATAGGTGAGGGCGCCCATGCTATAATAGGCCTGGCTCTATGTTAAACAATGCACAGACTTTCCATTGCCACAGCAGTCAGTCTTAGAAACTCTACAGCTGTTCTAGTTGTGATAGCGAAGCAGTTGTATGGAGTCGGGACCAGCGGCTGCGGCTGCGGCGCGACGAAGTCTTACCTTTCCCTTGTATCTGTAGTAAACAAGTTCCGCCGTTGCGATGAGCAACGTCACGATGACGCCGACGATGACCAGCACCAGAGGGCCCCAGAAATCGTTCGCGTCGATACGCTTCGGACTTCCGGCGTACAGTCGCGACCTCTCGTGTCTCAAACGATCGGCGGAAGTGACGTTCCAGCACTGGCCGCGTTCGACGTACCACCGTCTTTCCATCTCTTCCAGCGTTCCGTCCTCCTCCAATTCAAGCACGGCGCTGTCGAAGGCGTGGAGCAGCGGCGAGCCCCTAGGGAGCGCCAGGCCGTAGGAGCGTTGGCCGAACTCGGCTCCGATCGTCGCCAGATCGCACGGGCGACGGTTCGTGTGTAGCTTGGCGACAAGGCTTTCAACGATGAGGGCGTATTTCTCTGTGCGGACCCGGCGTAGACCCTCCGTCAGGTTTGCGACGAGGTCTGCCCGACCTGCTTCCGACTGCCAATGGCTAAAATACCAGAGACATATGCAGTGTAAGAATTGTGGAAAAATAACTGAAATTTTAAATTAAAATCTATGACTATCAGCATTGAAAATGAGCAATTTTATTAAGATGACAGCTTAAAAGCCTACCATTACAGTATGGAAATTAAAAAATAAAACAATGGGAGGGGCATTGAAATCTTGCACCATGTCTTTCAGCAATGAAATCATGATAAATTTCGCTAAAATGACACCCTAAAATGATAGTTATGATACCACTGCAGTGTGAAAATAAAAAAATTCTATGTTGGGGAGGAGGCACATCCCTCTGCCCAAACCCATTCCCCTGCTAGACCTATGTTGAAATCTGAAATCACTCTTTTTATCAGCACGGAAGTTTTAGAGTTATTTTGCTAAGTTGACATCTTAGAATGGTACCAAAATAAACGTGAGTATATTCATTGAAGTTTAGACCACTCTTGTCAGCAATGAAATAGGCTAGTATCACAATTTTGCTTTAGATGACAACTTAAGATGCTGCCATTGCAGTGTGGAAATTGGAAAATTTCTGATGTAGAGGGGCACTTCCCCTCCAAAAGCCCATGCCCTCTCGGCGCCACGTGCTTCGGGGATTTGCCGTCGGATGCTCACCTTTCCCCAGAAACCTTCATTCCCAGAGAAGGGACTAGAAAAACACAGGTTATTGGGGAGGGGCTAGATTAAACACTGGTTATTAGCTCTGCCACTCGCGGGCAGAGAAGAACCAAGACCCTTTGTTTTATCTAAACAAATGGGAAAGGACATTATTTTTGTATGTTTTCAGAAGTTTTCATGACTTTTCGCTCATAAATAAAGCTGGCAAACAAGAGCCTGAAACACGCTCTAGCTGATGGCAAAAGTAAAAAATGCGTTGGTTTCTGGGGATCCGCCCCAGACCCCGCTGGGGGAGCTTACGACGCTCCCCCAGACCCCCTAGTCGGCATTGACCTCGTGCCTTCGGCACTCGCTGCTTCGCACCTTCGGCGCTTACAATAATTCTGAGCACCCCCCAGGAAAATTTTCTGGTTGCGCCCCTGTCTGTATTGCATATTATCTGTTACGGCGCCATATAAGTTGTGTAATAAATATTATTATTATTTAGGCTACTATTATTATTATCATATATAGGCCTGTAAATTATGTTCCCATGCACTGCACTGCAATTTTTTGCGTACAACACGTAGGCCTAATACGTACTGTTCTGTCTATGGAAAGGCTCTGTATGGATTTTATCTGCCTTTGGAGAGGCGCTGGATTATATCTGCCTATGGAGAGGCACTGGATTATATCTGCCTATGGAGAGGCACTGGATTATATCTGCCTATGGAGAGGCACTGGATTATATCTGCCTATGGATTATATTTGCCTTTGATGAGGCACTGGATTATAATCTGCCTTTGGAGAGGCACTGGATTATATCTGCCTTTGGAGAAGCACTGGATTATATCTGCCTATGGAGTGGCTCTGGATTATATCTGCATATGGAGAGGCTCTGGATTATATCTGCATATATATGGAGTGGCTCTGGATTATATCTGCCTATGGGAGAGGCTCTGGATTATATCTATCTATGGAGAGGCACTGTTTTATATCTGCCTATGGTGAGGCTCTGGATTATATCTGCCTATGGTGAGGCTCTGGATTATATCTATCTATGGAAAGGCACTGTTTTATATCTGCTTATATGGAGAGGCTCTGGATTATATCTGCATATATATGGAGTGGCTCTGGATTATATCTGCTTATGGGAGAGGCTCTGGATTATATCTATCTATGGAAAGGCACTGTTTTATATCTGCCTATGGTGAGGCTCTGGATTATATCTGCCTATGGTGAGGCTCTGGATTATATCTATCTATGGAAAGGCACTGTTTTATATCTGCTTATATGGAGAGGCTCTGGATTATATCTGCCTATGGAGAGGCTCTGGATTATATCTGCCTATGGGAGAGGCTCTGGATTATATCTGCCTATGGTGAGGCTCTGGATTATATCTATCTATGGAGAGGCACTGTTTTATATCTGCCTATGGAGAGGCTCTGGATTATATCTGCCTATGGAGAGGCTCTGGATTATATCTGCTTATATGGAGAGGCACTGGATTATATCTGCCTATGGAGAGGCTCTGGATCATAGGCGCAACCACCCTATGGGACCCACGGGACGCGTCCCCCCAACTTTTGAGTGGTCCCCTAGCTTTATTATTATGGTCCCCCAACTTTTAGGACGTGATTCATTATGGTCCCCTCCAACTTTTAGGACGTGATTCATTATGGTCCCCTCCAACTTTTAGGACGTGATTCATTATGGTCCCCTCCAACTTTTAGGACGTGATTGCGCCTATGCTCTGGATTATATATACATATATGTCTATGGAGATTTTTAGAATTGGAATTGCACATCGTATACGTACGTATACATGCATGCATACATATTTACAGTAATTCATTTGATGACGCGCGTTTTAGGTATATGTATGTGGTGGTGGTGGTGGTGGTGGTGGTGGTGGTGGTGGTGGTGGTGGTGGTGGTGGTGGTGGTGGTGGTGGTGGTGGACAGGTGTGGTTCTTTTGGCTCCGCATGCGGTTGCCTCTGTAGAGTCCGTCAATCGCTTGTCTCTGAATGTGTGTTTGTCGTTGTCAAGGCGCCCTTGTAGCAGCATGGCTGCGTTATGGCGCCATAGAAATTGTCATTATTATCATTATTATATGGATGGGCCCTTTTGAGTTTTAGATGACATTGTATCTAGTTTAATTCTTTTACTTTCAATATTTTCTTTCACTTCCTCGACTATAATTATTCTGTGTTTGGAAGGATCATGAGGTAAATAGGCATACCAATGATGATACAATGTATATTGTCTATGTTACGGATAATGACATAATGTAAAAATCATGCAGCGCTTAAAAGAGGTGTCAAAAGTTGACTGTACTGGACGGATACAGCTTGCAGAGTTTGCCGATATATTTATTTATTTATTTATGTTAATAATAATAATAAGGCTGTTCCATGGCAGAGAAACACCATTCCATCTTTGCCATCAACTATCATTAACTATTATTTTATCATGTAACCTGCAGTGTTGCAGCTTATCACCCTGATTTTTAAAATTTCTTTTATATCTCGTATTTGCTATAGCACCTCTTCAGACTCCCTACTCAGATGCGCTCCGACTACAATGCGGACACTGCATTGAGTTTTACGCCGAAGCGCATGAGCAATTACGAGTAAGGACTTGCTCCTACGCTGCGGCTTGAGGTGGATTCGAACCTGGCTCTAAGGCACCAAGCCCACCACTAAGCCACTGCGCCCCACATGTTTTAAATGCTTGATAAGCAATACAATGCAATACTACAAGATGTCGCAAATACGATAAGCAACACAATACAATACTACAAGATGTCGCAAATACGATAGCCAATACAATGCAATACTACAAGATGTCGCAAATACGATAAGCAGTACAATACAATACTACAGGATGTCGCAAATACGATAAGCAATACAATGCAATAACCTTCTACAAGATGTCGCAAATACGCCAGCAAATGTATTGTACTGCTTATACGATAAGCAGTACAATACAATACTACAAGATGTCGCTGTCGCAAATACTCACTTTCTTAGGACCTTGAATTCCTCCCGTGCTGCCACATCCATCACGTATCGATAGGTCTGACTGTCGGCAATACATCCGACTTTGTAGTCGATCCTGGTGGTGAGAAGGTGAGCGAGGTCGACGATGGGCGGCTTCTGCGTGTTGGGGGCGGTCTCCACGCTGTCGAGGCTATACCAGAGGAGGGTGTTGACGACCCCTGCGATGTATGCAGTCAGGAAGAGGGTCGCGTAGGCGAACCAGATGCAGCTGAGGAACTTGGAGGCGACGGACCGAGGGGCCCTCTCAAAACCTACAGGACAGAGACAGGGTCACTGGGCCATGAGAGGAGAAACTGGTGAAAATAAGATGAGATAGAAATATTCTTTAATATTTTTTTTATTTGACCAATTGCCATCGGCATTTGATGTGCAGACATGGTATACTAAACGTACATCGAACTATAGAGCCAATCAAAAGTGAAATGTCTTAGGATTATATTTGCTATATTATATACAATACAAGATGAGGTGTGTATATAATAATAACAAACATAATCCTAAATCTAATATAAATATTATTATTTTCTCATGATTACCGACTATTTTGGGGGCGCGGTGGTGTATAGTGGTGGCGTCGTTGCCTTGAAGCCGGAAGGTTCGAGGTTCGAATCCACCTCAAGCCGCCGCGTAGGGACCTTGGGCAAGTCCTTCACTCGCAATTACTCAGCGCTTCGGCGTGAAATTCCGATGCAGTGTCCGCGCTGTAGTCGGGAGCATAGGCGCAATCACGTCCTAAAAGTTGGGGGGGGCCAAATGAATCACGTCCTAAAAGTTGGGGGGACCATAATGATAAAGTCAATGGGACCACTCAAAAGTTGGGGGGGACGCGTCCCGTGGGTCCCATAGGGTGTTTGCTCCTATGGTCGGGAGCGCCTCTGATTAGTTGAGAGCTGGAAGAGGCGCTATAACAAGTGCGCATACAAACAAACAAAATTTATACTGAAATTTATGCTGCATACATAGGGCCCAGAGGTCCCGGTACTTTTGAAGCAGGGGGATGCTTTGGGGGCTTGCTGGCTAAACCTGGCTCAACCCTCCCAGTAAATTATTTCCGAATTTTTTGGATAATTCTGTGCATTCATTATGTCCACTTGGAAAATGTTCAAAATGGAAACGCTTGGCATTTTTTCTGGTTCAGAAGTGGGGGTCGACACGTTTCCTGTAGCGAGGTTCAGCGCATTTATATACCGATTGATATTCTTAGTAGAGGTGTCGAAAGCATCTCGTTGAAAAAACGCCCTAGTGCTGTTGGGTCATAGATGTGGATTGTACTTTACCTATTACTATCCATGTTGACAGATTTATTTATGTAGCAAAGTTCAGTATATTTATAGATTAATTGATACGCTTAGTTGAGGTGTCTCGTTGAAGAAACGTCCTACTGCTATGGTCTTAGAAGTAGATTCTACCTCATCTACGATAATGTACATTGCATTGACATTATGATGACAGAACTGATTGATAGAAATATTCTTTGTTAATTATTTATTTATTTGATCAATTGCCATCAGCATTTGGTGTACAGACATGGTATACTGAACGTACATCATGATCATCTATAGAGCCAATCGAAAGTCAAATGTTTTAGGATGATGTTTGCTATTATTATATACACAATACAAGATGAGTTGAGTATGATTGTAATAATAACAAACGTAATCCTAAATCCAATATAAATAATTATGTTCTCATGGTGACCAACTATTTATACTGAAATTTATACTGCATATACATAGGGCCCAGAGGTTCCGGTATTATTGACGCATGGAATCGATGCTTTGCGGGCTTGCTGGCTGTACCTGGCTCAACCCTCCCAGTAAATTATTTCCGAATTTTTAGGATTATTCTGTGTGCATTCATTAGGCCTACTGACTTACTTAACTTATGGCCTTGGCGATGCTCTAGCTGCTCTAGCACGCATAAGCCGCTCATCTATGGAAGCTCTCCATCTCCCTCTGTTTTCATTATAATACACTTGGAAAACGTTCCAAACGGAAAGGCTTGGCATTTTTTGCTGGCTACGGTATGCCTACGACCCTACGTGATAATTGACATACTTCCTGCAGCGAGGTTCAGCCTATTTATATACCGATTGACATTTTTAGTAGAGGTGTGGAAAGCATATCGTTGAAAAACGCCCTACTGCTGTAGGGTCATAGATGTGGTTTCTACTTTACCTCTTATCATAAAATTGTTATTATTATTCCACCGTTTAACGTCGTCCTATGACATCAATGGCCGTTGACGAACTTGACGACAAATTGCCATACACATGACGTGTCGATGACAGATTAATTATGTAGCGAAGTTCAGCGTATTTATAGAGCAATTAATACGCTAAGTTGAGGTGTCTCGTTGAAGAAACGTCCTAGTGCTAAAGGCCCTATAATGGTCATAGGAGTAGTTCTACCTCATTTACGATATGAGCATTGACATTATGATGACAGAACTGATTGTTAATAACTCCGCCACTGGTTGCACTCTGCCAGTGCCAGTCCTAAGTCTGGATAAAGGAGGAGGGCGTCGCTAATGGTCTTTGCTACCACACAGTGACGTTAAACTGCAAATACTATACTACTGATTGTTAATGTTCATGTAGAGGTTTTCAGCGAATTATAGAGTTATAGACCGATTGAAACACCTATTATTGAGGACTTTTGAAGTGTCGACAGTTTCTCTAAAGCCGTTGCCGCGGCTGGGTTAATGATTATATCCTATCCGTGCAGTATTTTACTGTAAAAAGGTGGACACTACTGATTGCAAATATACTGACATGGCCCTATAACTATATTTTCCAAAACATTTTTAGATGTTTTATTCGTTCTAAATAGTTGTTTTTTTCACATTATAGGACTGTATGATTACGATGGATAGTTAAATCCTATGTCTCTGTAAATAAACTGGATAACAGGTTTTTGCTGTGAACTTTTGCGATATCGCAGTTCTAACCTGCACTTCCAGTAGCATACAGTGCTGACAATCAGTGTCTCAACCCTCGCTTTAGGTCTAGCCTACTTCTGAAGTCAACAGCTTTATCTCCAGTTTCGTATTCTCGGCTTGACGTCATCGGATTTTTTACGAATGCCGAGAAATCCTGCCATAGTTATAAAACCTGATCAATTTCGTCATAATACCATGGAAAACGGTAGACCCTCTGGGATTAAAAGATTCGCCAACCTTCCACCGACATTGCCCACACCGACACAGTAGTGAAGGTTTGGAGTGAAAAGTTCAAAAACTGTGGAAATGCATCCCGGTCAAACAGACACACAGGCACACAGAATCTTCTCTTTATTTATATAGATTTCCTTAACGACGCCTTCGACACCTCAACTAGTCTTATCCATCGCTATACAAATATGCTGAATTGATGGCTATAACAATAATTTCGCACATATCTCTAAGCGACGTCACATAAGTTGTTTTTAGGAGAATTGCGGCGGCTTCAATCTCCCCAAATATTTTCCGAATTTTTACAAACTCTAATAACTGACTACTGACTTTGTATTTTTCGACCATGCCATTTTTCACGGCTACTCTCTGACACATGGTGGGGCGCGGTGGTGTAGTGGTGGCGTCGTTGCCTTGAAGCCGGAAGGTTCGAGGTTCGAATCCACCTCGCCGCGTAGGGACCTTGGGCAAGTCCTTCACTCGCAATTGCTCAGCGCTTCGGCGTGAAACTCCGATGCAGTGTCCGCGCTGTAGTCGGGAGCGCCTCTGAGTAGCGGTTGAGAGCTGTAAGGGGCGCTATAACAAGTGCGCATACAAACAATCTCACGTAATAACTGGAAAAATTGTATTGCTGTGTAGTGTATAGGGTTTGGACTCGTACCCTGCCACTGTAGGGTTGAGAAGACGAACCAGAAGGCACCACCGACGTTGAACAGCTCAGCGTGAGCCTTGTCGGCAAGACCGAGCTTGAAGCGACATCCATATTCATGAGGGTTGTAAATATTCATGAGCCAGAGAATCGCCCAAACCTGTAATAATTATCGCAAAAGAGTTAGTCGGATGATTAGTATATGTATGTATGTATGTATGTATGTATGTATGTATGTATGTATGTATGTATGTATGTATGTATGTATGTATGTATGTATGTATGTATGTATGTATGTATGTATGTATGTATGTATGTATGTATGTATGTATGTATGTATGTATGTATGTATGCATGCATGCATGCATGCATGCATGCATGTATGTATGTATGTATGTATGTATGTATGTATGTATGTATGTATGTATGTATGTATGTATACATGTATGTATTTATATATGTATAAATGCATTTTAAATGTAGCACATCTGTCTTTACATACGTTTGTGTGTATTTATGTACGTATAATATAGCCATACGGCATCTACTATAAAACCTATAGGTGTGCATGTATGCATGTATGACATTGTATGACATACTTATATAATTATCTGTGCATGAATTGCTTAACTGTAGCGGCTATACGTTTAGTCTGTCTATTTAACTGTATACGCTGCATAGCGTCATTAATCACGATGGCATCAAAGAAGTGCCACATAAATTATTCAGATAAGTTGCTGTTATATATATTATATATATATAAGTTGCTGTTATACATATATATATATATATATTATATATAGATGTAGATCGTCTATTATAACAGCAACTTAGCTCAAGAGAATATATATATATATATATATATATATATATTTAGGCAATCGACTTACGACTATCATGAGGGCAAAGGTCGTTGCCCATAGCGACGGTTCCAGCGGTTGCCAGGCCCTCATCAGAACACCCTGTGAGGAGAGGGGTGGCTCATCGGCAGGCAGCAGTGATGATGATGATGGTGATGACCTCTGGGCGATGATTGACATTCCGAGGTTCTGGAAAGGGCGAACGAAGTCGACCACCGTCTGTCGAGCCAAGGTTATGGTCATCGGTGCGGCCGCTAGGTGGATGCCGTCGCCGGTGTCTGGGGAACTCTATATTATGATATATAGCACTTGTAGGTTATGTCAAAGGTCAGATTGGGGTTCAGTGACGGGTTGAGTGACTGAGGGATGAGATGAGAGAATGAGCGATTGGATGAAGGGATCAGTGACCGAGAGAATGATTCGCTTACAAATGAGTGAATAAATGAATGAATTAGTGAATTTATGTTTTCTCCTCAACCAAAACAACAGACAAACATGACACAATTATGGCAGTGAATAATACTTTAACATAATTTGGTGAAGAAGGGGAGACCCAGAAGGGATGGACAATCCTGCTAATAGCGGGATGAACTAGGGATTGAGTGAGTGAATGAGTGATAGAGTTATTGAAAGAGTCAGTGAGGGAATGAATGAGTGGATGATTGAGAGGGTGTGTGATAGATTAAGCGAATGAATGAGTATTTAAGAGGGTGAACAAATAATGATTCATTTACCGAGGGAATGAGTGGCTGAGGGAATTAATGAATTATATCTATATGAATACACATATTTATGTATCATACATATGTATTATTATGTATTTATGTGTGTGTGTGCGGAACATAATGTCTGTAAATGTGTATATATATAATTATATATATATATATCTAAAATCTTATATATATATATATATTTACGTTATTGCGGATAAGTTCCCCAATGAGTCCATTCCATGAGTTTGTTGTGTTGTCGATGGATCCATAGATCGGTGGATCAGCGAGTTTGAATCGGAAGTGGAAATGGAGTCGACGAGAAAGGATGAGGAGAAGATCCGGAATGAATCCAACGAATCTCGGACCACCCGGATTATCTCGGTTGACCAGACTCAGATAAGGCTCCGTCTATTATAGATAATTATGAAAAAATAAAAGTATAAGAGGATTGGACATTGGCTGCAGTGCTTAAAGTGCACGCTTCTCATCCGTTCAGGTGTGCTGGTCAAATAAGTGGCAGGAAGGCATCGAGGTTTGAAAATAAGTGCCTGGACGCTGTCCATGACCGTCCTGCCACACTTTAAGCCCTGAGCACAAGGCCGTAGCTAAGGGGGTGTTTTGGGTGTTTGAACACCTCCCGAAAGAGAGTATAGGATGGGATAGGTTTGGAATTGGACATGGGGAGGGCAGACAGAGATAGGCTGGTATTTATGGTGGAAGAGGATAGGGTAGGACAGAATCGGAAAGTATTAAATAATTATATACTTGGTTGGACCATCAACAGGTGGAGTCTTGAGCATTGTAACATTGGCGCAATAGAAGTTATTCGGATGGGATTAGATTGCATTGAGTTGGATGGAACTCAACTGGATTTGATTAGGTGACGCTGGTCTCTGTTATTGACCACTTTCATTTGTTCCTTGGTTTGGTAGTTTGGTGTTTGAATAATTTATAATCACATTCGTTGGAACTGGACTGGGAGCGCATCTGAGTGGGCTTCTTGAAAGGGCGCTATATAAATCCTTGAAATGAATGAATGTTCCATTACCTCTATTGTCCCAACGATCAGGGTTCTGTTTCCAAGTATTGAACTAACGACGTCGGCCAATGGAAGCCTTTCTTGAACTGAAGCAAAAGTTTACGAAAGGTGGTTAACGATGAATAATAATTATTAATTTAATTTATTTCTTAATTGAAGTCTTCCGTAACAACTGAATTTCTCACATAAATAATAATTGGTGAAATAGAAAATAATTGACGAACTTCTGAATTAATTTCTAGACAGATTAATTTCCGAGTGAATAAATAAATAAATAAATAAATTAAAAAATTAATTAATTCATCAAGAGATTGATAGCATCTATATATAATTATAGACAGACAGACAGACAGACAGACAGACAGACAGACAGACAGACAGACAGATAGAGAGACAGACAGACAGCCAGACAGACAGACAGATAGACAGACAGACAGCCAGACAGACAGACAGATAGACAGACATACAGATAGACAGACAGACGGACAGAGTAGTTCAGGAACAGAATGCATTACTTGAACTGTAATTAACTGCACCCGTATTAAAAATTTAATTATACTTATTATTATCTCTGGAGCCTGATCACAGAGATTGCGAGATGCCAGAGGGAAGTCAGGAAACGGATAGCGATGGGAAAGGAGGCGTTCACGAGGAGGAAAGAGATGCTAAGAGGAGGAATGAGTAGATACCTCAAGAAAAGGCTGACCAAGACGCCGCTGATATGGAGTGTGTCTCTGTATCTATATGGGTCTGAAACATGGACCATGAAGAAGGAAGGCATCAAGCGATTGTAGGCAGGTCTGTTTTTAAGGAATTTTTAGAACTGCACATCCTCTTCTCTCCTTTCGCATCCTCCATGGTAAATTACTCCTAGTCTGAGGAAAATGACCTATTTTTTACTAGTTTTAACTACACGGGAGTGCTTCTACAACTGCACGAATCCATTTAGAACTGCACATTTTGTGTAGAACTGCACGATAAAAGCCCTGATTGTAGGCTTTTGAAATGTGGATAATATCGGCGGATGGAAATGATTAGCTGGACGGAGCACATAAAGATTAACGAACGAGGAGGTGCTGCGGACGGTGGGGGAGGAAAGAGCGACAATTCCCACCATAGGGAAAGACAAAGAAACTGGATTGGCCACATACTGATATAATTATGTGACACTCTAATGGGAGAACTAATAGAAGGATGAATGGAGGACTCAGGGACGTAAAGGAAGAGGAAGACCTAGACAGAAGCTTCTGGACTGGATGATGCAGGAGGGATATAAACATCTAAAAGAGGAGACTCGACAACAAGAGGAGTGGCGCCACCTGACATACGAACCTGCCAACTGACAAAGAACAGCATGATGATGAACCGATGATATATTAAATTCCTGGGTTAATAATTCTTAAATATATAGATGAAAAGATGAATTGATCGAGAACCCGCTTCCTGATGATAAAAAAGTAAAGTCCTATCCCGTTCCATGAGGAACATAGGGAGGCGCTCATCTCCTTTTCCATGGCCCTGAGCCAGCAATGGACGAATCCCAAGGTCCTGGACACGAGGCCAGTGTATCGCAGGACGTGCTGTTTACTTCCCAGCTTACGCCGGTACCAAATAATACTGCTTGGTGACAGAGGCACGTGTGCGTGAACAACTTGCCCAAGGTCGTTACCCGGGGTCGAACTCGCAACCCGCCGCTCCGAAAGCGGACGCGTTACCGGTCTGCCACCAGGTCGCACGATACACCAGTATAATATAATACACAATCATAGTAAGCAGCAAAATGAGCACCTGATCGCAATGTGTCCCAAGATTGACCTCAACCTGATCACAGATTGACCCCAACCTCCTCCCAGATTGACCCCATATTGACCACGGCCTGACCCCAACCCTGCCCTCAGATTGATCCTAACCTGATCCCACCACGCGTCGATCTACACCAGAGTATTATACGACACCACTTCACAGTCCAAATCATATACATTTCACACTCGGAGCCAAAACCGGTTTCGACATCGCCTATAGCTATATGGTTAAGCCTACCTCAATCGTTGAGCCCCGAAGGCATATATGGATCGACATTGAACGATCATACCAACCGCAAGATGTCGCTAGAAACTCGACTCACCTGGGAAGGATTCGTCCGCCATTACCACTTCCGGTCTTGCGACTAAAAGAAGAAGAGCGAATACGAATGACGATATCTCCATCACGTCATCGAATGACGAACACACTATATCGTCACGAATTATATAGCGCTGCTGTGTGCCGTGAGTGACGATGTGTACACGATCGCAGCTGCAGCAGCAGCAGCAGCAGCAGCGGCAGCAGCAGCGGCACTGGTCCCTATAGAGCAGACGCGACGGCAACGTCTATCGACTGCTGTCCTGCGTTGCTATGGAGAGCGTCCGTCTCTGTCTGTCTGTCTCTTTGTCTGTCTGTCTGTCCTTTTCTCTCTCCATATTATTTATATATATATTTACATTTACATAAAATTATATGTATACGATATTATTTATTATTTATTTATTTATAACGTGTGCTGACACGTTGTTTACTGTGTGCGCAATATAATTAAAGATATAATTTCTAGAAGTGAAGATTTGGATATTTTCGTATATTTAGCCTATGTATATATATATATATATATATATATATATATATATATATATATATATATATATATATATATGTATATATATGTGTGTGTGTATATATATATAAATGTGCGTGGAACAATAATTCTAGGAACGCTTGTTTATTTTATAATTATGTGTATTATAGGCCAATATATATTTATATACATACATACATAATTACATATATATATATTAGAAATACATGTCTTATTATACGATGAGTGCGTATGTATGTGTGTGCATGGTGATGGCTTGCACGACGAGGTGAATGCAACCTGGTTCCTTAGTGCGTGAACTGCTTCTCGTCGATAATACCAAGATACACATAGAGACAGAGAGACACACAGAGACAGAGAGACACACAGAGACAGAGAGACACATAGAGACAGAGAGACACCTAGAGACAGAGAGACACACAGAGACAGAGAGACACATAGAGACAGAGAGACACACAGAGACAGAGAGACACATACATGTAGAGTCAGAGAGACATATGGAGACAGAGAGACACATAGAGACACATAGAGACAGAGAGACACATAGAGACAGAGAGACTCATAGAGACAGAGAGACACGTAGAGACAGAGAGACACACAGAGACAGAGAGAGACACATAGAGACAGAGAGACACATAGAGACAGAGAGACACATAGAGGCAAAGAGACACGTAGAGACAGAGAGACACACAGAGACAGAGAGAGACACATAAAGACAGAGAGACACATAGAGACAGAGAGACACATAGAGACAGAGAGACACATAGAGACAGAAAGACTTACGGACGGACAGAGAGACACATAGGGACAGAGAAACACATAGAGACATATAGAGACAGAGAGACACATAGGGACAGAGAGAACATAGAGACATATAGAGACAGAGAGACACGTAGAGACATAGAGACACATAGATACAGAGAGACATATAGATACAGAAAGACACATAGAGACACATAGAGACAGAGAGACACATAGAGACAGAGAGACACAATAGTGACACATAGAGATAGAGAGACATATAGAGACAGAGACACACACAGAGACAGAGAGACACATAGAGACAGAGAGACTTACAGACGGACAGTGAGAGAGACGAAGACGCATACCTGTGCTTCCTTTCCCCATTCGTCGCTCAACGCTGCATCAGCGAACGTACCGCGGCGCCACCGTCGACAAAAGACGCTCATTATATGCATCTCATGCATCTAATATACAGGGTGGGCCAAAAAAAGACCTCCTAATTTTTTTCCCAATATCTTGGCCAGAAGTAAGAATTTCGAAATGATGGCCAGATTTCATCAAAATATTTCAGACAGAACAAAATTTATACCACTTTTAGTGAGGCCACACACCCGTTTTTGACGATTCAAAAACGTAAGGCAGCAAAAAGTAAGAAAAACACGATTTTATTAAGTCACGTCTCAAATAATTGTTTTCAAATAATAAAGTAGCCCTGATATTGCCAGATGATCATTATTAGGCTATTACTATTTTAAACAGAAACAGGGTACCAGTATAGCCGCAGGTCACTGTGAAGTCACTTAGCAAGATGACAATCAAGTTGGTAAATAAGGAATCTGTCAGATTAATAAAATTGCTATTAAAGCAATGAAATTCAAATTTCTAAAAAATAAAAATTTCCAAGGTGTCAATGACCCACAAAATGTTTATTCAGACACTTCTTGAGAAAGATCCTCGAGATAATTATAAAGCTATGAGCAACGTTTGCTGTGATAAACAGTGAGAGCGCAAAAATTAGGTGTTAAGCTGGGGTTTAAGAGATTTGCCGTGAATGAACGGAGATCTACTCAATGTCGATTGTTCTGTTTTTATTGAGAATGCCAATGGCCTCAAATCTCCGGATTTGAACTCGATGGATTGAAAATCAATTGCGGAGAGATATATGCTGAAGAAATATCACAATCTGCAACCAAAACCAAGAGCGGTAAGAGAATTGATGGGCGCATTGTTTTTTATTGAGAATGCCAATGGCCTCAAATCTCCGGATTTGAACTCGATGGATTGAAAATCAATTGCGGAGAGATAATTATATGCTGAAGAAATATCACAATCTGCAACCAAAACCAAGAGCGGTAAGAGAATTGATGGGCGCATTGGAGTTGATATGGGAAGATTTGCCTTTGGAACGCATCAAGAACTTTGCAAAGAGACTAAAAAGAAGTTTTGGCACAATGTGGTGGGCACATTGAACACAAGTTGTGAAGCCATATTTTCGTAGATAATGACATAAAAATGCGGTGGCTAAGGCTGTTCCAAACATTTCATTAAAACTAAAACTAGTACCAGTTCGACCTTTTTTAGAACTAATACTAGAATGAAATACCTTTAATTTAATGCCTTAAGTATAAATATATGTTAGCAATCGGCGATATTATACGCGTGCAAAGTCGGGACATTTATGCTGGACCACCCTGTATATTTGGCTAATTAAACGACGCGCAGGCCTGTGCGTGCTGGCATACATAAGCGAGTGTATTTTGGCGCCAAATATATTTGCGTGTATGTATACATGACATTTGTATGTGCACTTGTTATAGCGCCTCTTCAAGATTGCTTGTCAGAAGCGACAAGCGTAAACATAGGCCTATAATTATAAATACACGCTCATACACGTATTTGCATACATAACATACATAATATTGTCTTGTCTTTAACCTTCCTCGATTCGAGGGTTGGTCGCTTCATGGACACGCCTTCGCCACTTTTTCCTGTCCTCCGTCTCCTTCAGTATCCTCTCGAATAGTATCCACGTGATGATATTAGCGATCCATCCCATCGTATGAGAGTGCAATGGACAGAGAAAAGAACAAACGAATGCTCCGAATGCCCGAAATTGTACCATGTATTATTTCCTTTTCCAAGCATCCCCCCTGTTTCCTCATCAAACCACCGAAGTAAATGAGTTTCCTTCTTTTTTATCGTGCGGGTTCTTTCTGTTCCCGTTTTCTCCAATACCCATTCGTTTGTTCTTTTCTCTGTCCATTGCACTCTCAAGATCTTTCTTAGGCATTTCATGTATAATCAATTAATCATCATACATATATTATTATATATAATTATGATGATGATGGTTCTCTGCCCGAAGGCAGGTTCATTGGCTTTGAGTGAGGTGGTTTCCCGTTGCCTTCCCCACAGACAATGATGGGTAAGCAACTTGCCCAAGGTCGCTTCGCAGGAGCTTGCACCCCTGCGTCCCACACGTGCTAACCCGAGATATCTAAATCTCTGAGTGTCAACTCTCAGGCCGGGGCTTGAACCGTAATGCATTTCTTCCGTTTATGCAGCGTGTGATAATCGATATCTATATTTAGATATAGATCTATATTATTGGTCTAAATATAGATATCGTCGATGGTGTGAAAACAGCTGCAGCTCTGTATACGTAAAGCTGACGTCATAATCGCTTCAGCAAACAGTAAGCTCGAGCTCAGTTTCACGTTTCTCTCGTTCTTACGTAAACGCTTCGGAGCGGGATTTAACTCAACTCCACCACTGCTCGTTTTGTTGTCGTGCCAGTCTCAAGCCTGGTCAAAGGAGGAGGGCGACGCTCATCATCTTTGTTGTTATGACACGGCATCGTTAAACATCGACGAGGCAAGAGTCCGACAAAACAGCTGAGATCGACTTATGTTGCAAGTTGCCAGAAGTAACCAACACTTTATTGTCTATGTTCATCTACCAGAATTTGTTTGGTTTAGGCTATTAGTTTATTATACCATTGTCTAATAAGTTATATGAACATGGAAAACAGTGGCCTGCAGAAACAAGCTATCAGACAAAGTAGGCCCATAACGTAATATGTTATGTGTTCAATCAATCAATCAATCAATCAATAAATCAAACGATCGATCGATCGATCAATCAATCACTCAATCGATCAATCAATCAATCTATCAATCAATCAATCAATCAATCGATCGATAGATCGATCGATCAATCAATCAATCAATCACATAAATTTATACAGCGCACATTCAAGATAAATACATGTATATATTATGTGTTGCTATATATCTTTATTATATATACACATGTTATATACACACACATATATATATATATATATATAGGCCTACATGTATATAAAGCATAATATTGTTTGTGAGTGTGTGTGGTTGCATATTTTAAGTGTAGGCTTAAATAGCGTGATTGTATATTTCAAGTGTATGCGGATACGTATACAGTGCGGGTCAAATGTACCAACTATCTTGACCAGAAGTAAGAATGTTTTAATTGACTTGTTTACAGGCATGATGATAATTCGTATCTACGTGCAACAGTCAAATTTCACCAAACTATTTCAAACAGAGCAGAAGTTATATAACTTTTGGTGAGTCCACCCACTGCCTTTTGATTATCCAAAAACATAACGCAACAAAGATAAATTTTTTAAAGTCGATTCTCAAGTAATTGTTATCATCATACTATAAACTTGATAGCGCTCCACAACTTGTGTTCAATATGTCCACCAGTGCGGCCAGTGCCCACACTTGTTTAGAGTCTTTTTCTAAAGCTTTTGACGGTCTTGTTGATGTGTTCCAGAGTTAAATTTTCTCAGAAACATACGTAAAGTAGCCTATGTTACCTTTATCGCTGGAAAACCATATTAAAAATTCTTACCTATGTCCAAGATATTGACAGAAACCTTAGGGGATAATTTTTTGGGCCACCCTGCATGTATATATATACATAGGGTATATGTGTATATTGCCATATATACATATATATGTATATATTGCCATATATACATATACATACACACACATTGGTTATGCCCGCGCATGTTCGTGCATACCGTGCGTGCCTTGAGTCGATAAATTTCCTGCCTCGTCGCCCAGGAGTTTGAATCGATAAGCATAAAGCAGTCGGCAATTTATTCAAGGAATACAAAGCAAACGATTCTCATCACAGTCGTCGTTTTTCTTCGTCTCCAAGACTCCTCCTCCAGTTTACCTGTCAGCGCAATTTACCTGTTGGACTATTTCCACAAGTATGGATCCTATACAGGCCTACAGACCCATGCATACATGTACATGCATAGTTGCATACATACAGATACACACACATACATACACAAGTATACATACATACATACATTCATGCATACATTCATGCATACATACATACATACATTCATACATACATACATATACATACATACATACATACATACATACATACATACATACATACATACATACATACATACATACATACATACATACATACATACATACATACATACATACATACATACATACATACATACATACATACATACATACATACATACATATATACATACATACATACATACATACATACATCATCATCATCATCAACAACCGAGGGACCAATGCCCGTACGTGCTCATATTCTCGTTATTCCACGCCAGGTTTGTCTCTCCAAGGCAGCGTGTGTTAGGTCCTGTAGTGGTGCTCCACACCATTCCGATATGTTATCCAGCCATTTCTTGTGTGGTCGTTCTTTCCTGTTAGATCCCTCCATTCTTCCAAGCACAACTGTCTTGATCTTTCTGCTGTTGTCCATCCTGCATATATGCCCGAAGAGGTCTAGCTTCCTGGTTATTATTTTCTGCATAAGGTTCTCTGTGTGGTCTAATACATACATACATACATACATACATACATACATACATACATACATACATACATACATACATACATACATACATACATACATACATACATACATACATACATACATACATACATACATACATACATACATACATACATACATACATACATACATACATACATACATACATACATACATACATACATACATACATACATACATACATACATACATACATACATACATACAAACATACATACATACATACATACATACATACATACATACATACATACATACATACATACATACATACATACATACATACATACATACATACATACATACATACATACATACATACATACATACATACATACATACATACATACATACATACATACATACATACATACATACATACATACATACATACATACATACATACATACATACATACAAATGGCCTATAAACATAGGCGAAGACTTGGTCTTTGCTTTGGATGGGGGGGACGAACGAACGTCCGAATTTTTTTAATTTCCACATTTCATTTTAACTTCAAACTGTTTTCAGCAGCTCACTTCTATGCCATCGTATTATTGGGGGCTTGCTAAAAGGGTATTGAGCTCATAATATACACTTTACGTTGTATCAAGAATGCTCATTGGTCAAGTGATTAGGTGTAATTTACACTTTACAAGTTTTCAGTCAACCGAAAATTATGGGTTCGAGTCCCCGCCACGGCAGAAATTTCATTGAGGACTTCTGCGCCCCACCAGCGCCCACATCTAACTCAGCTATGATGCATGAACACTGTGCAGGTCCGTACACCTTACACTTACACTCTACGCTGTGGGTATACGACGATGAAAGTGTCTGGGTCTATTTCCATTAGTATACTTTATATGCTCCTGTCAGGCTTCTGATGGGGTGTCCGAGACTACATGTATGTACAATCTACACAGTGCCGCAATTAAACTGAAACTAAGAACTGCTAGTCGCTATGATTCAGAAGCTGCGTTTAGCCGCCAACGCCGCCACTTGTTACTCTCGTATAATGCCAATCTAAAGCTATAAAGAACAGTTCCTTATTGCAAGTTTAACGTCGTCTTACGACAGCAAAGGTCGTTGACGACAATATAGGAAACGTACAAGGCAGCAAAAGAAATGTTTATCATCCAAAATCCACTATTAATAGGTTAAACGGAGCTTCACAATCTCACAATAATATTAAATTCTATAGCAGCCTGTTGCAGTTCATCCAACTCTGTCTACTGTATGATGCAGCATATGATGCAAGCATCTCGCACACATTGTGACAAAGGTGGCAGCAATGGATGGATGAGTCCCGATTTACCGAGGACTTGTGGTAACAGAGGCCGTTTCCTTCGAAAAAAATTTGTTCTTCATAAAAAAATTATCGCACTACTGCACTTAAAAGATTTAGACGAGGTTACTGAATTTCTAATGGCTGTGGGATGCGTATTAAAGGTGTCCACGGTTAGTAGTGTTTAATCACCGAGTTGACTTATTGGTGGGGTCGCAGTAGAAATTTACGAAATGAATGAATTGCTATCGACATCTTGAGACTGCAATAACTTCGACCTCATGATACTTTTACATCCAAGTAAACAATAATCCCGACTGCAAGAGCAGCTCCTGTTGAGCGGCACTGCGTCTAAGTTTTTTTTTTAATTCTAAAAGTCTAATTTCGACGTTGTTCCAACGCCAACACATGACATTTTAATTTTTTTATTACTTCAAGGTTTAGCATCGTCGTATGACATCAAAGACCGTTGACGACAATAGTTCACAGCATATACAGTGCAGTAGATATGTCAAGACCGTAGCAACAATGAACGTGGCCCCCTCCGAACATATGTCCGGGGCGGCGGGGCCCCTTGCAATGCAGAAACTGGTATACGAGGTATACATGATTCTGAAACGTGCCTATTGTAAGTAATTTCGTTTCATAAATCATAATATTATTACTAGGAAGCTCAAAAATCTGATATTATATTATTCTATGAACTTTTCTAGTATTGGTATCAAAGTGCCTTGATCGAGTATTTCATATCTGAAAATCCGTTGCAATTTCAGCGTTCAAAACCTGTCTCCTAGGGCCCTTACAATGCAAAAAATGGAATGCGGTATTTATATTTATACAATAAAATTATAATGGGGTTCATAATTATGTATAATAGCCTACTTAGGCGTACAGCGTTTGTCTGCTTGTATGGGCACTTTTTATAGCGCCTCTTCAAGCTATCTAAAGCAACGAACATACCCACTACACCACCGCCCCCACAAGTGTACATAATGTATTCCGTACTTACTGCTGCTGAAGTCTTTCTGGCAGTGCTTCCCAACATGGATTGTGCAACAGCGTCAATAAATGTCACTTATCTATCTATACCTTATATTTTTTGCCACTTTCAGGGGCCCATTTCTTGCGGGGGCCCCTTCCAGTCGGAGGGTACGTAGGGGGTCCCTACGCCTCTGAATGAATTGATAATGTCCAATATACACTACTCAACGTTGTCTTAACATAGCGTTCCAATGCCATTAGTATACACTGCTAAACAGAAAATGTTTTACAGTTAATAACGTCAGTCACACATGTTACGATAATTATAAGTTATTCTCTGCTTTTGTAAAGTGTAACTTGTGACTTGGATGGATCCAGTTTTGACGTGGGTTAATGACAACAGAAATTTGTTTGTGTGTGTATTTGCAGTTTAACGACACTGTGTGGTAACAAAAATCATTAGCGACGCCCTCCTCCTTTATCCAGGCTTGGGACTGGCACTGGCAGAGTGCAACCAGTGGCGGAGTTAAATTTGTTTGGCACAATGCAGCTCTTCTTAATTATACCGAAGAATTCTATCCACTTGTGACTTCTGCGCCTTTGCATTATTTATACAGCTGGGTAAATGTGCGTTTAAGGTGTTTAAGACGCGCGCACTTTATTTTAATTAGACATGCCGTTATCGCGAAATGGTCCAAGTCGATCATTGCCTAAAGTGCTAATTATAATAAAATTATATTTTCCTTCGACTGCGATGCCATCTGCGTCTTGATGAGGATATTAGCGACTCCCTCCTCCTTAATGCTTGGCTTTTCAACTGGTGCCATCCACTGCTGTAAAGCCGACCTGCGTGTCGTGCTATAGTGGGCCGTATATCGTATAACCTGTAATCATTCTGCGGTTTGTCAGATTGAGTCATTAATCGAAGATTATTGTAACAGTTATAGTAATAATAATAATTCTCGTTTATTCAACAATCCGGTTGACAGACCGCAACCCGTTACAGCGTATAGGACCCTACGGTTATGCAATTATCTTAATTAACATCAATCTGGACTACTTACGAAACAGACAGCCTGCAATATAAAGGCGCTAATGGCTGTCTACAAAGCACGTCTATCCTACGGGACTTCGAGAATCGAACTCAACTGCGCTCGTCTCCATGCCAGTGTCACAGTGTGTTATCCAATGCGGAGTTCAATATCTGAGATATTTGTATTGGTGTTAGTTTCAGTCTTGCGACTGCGTAATAATAAAGTTCTAGCGTTGCCCTCCTCCTTTATCATGGTTGGGACTGGCACTAAAGAACGGTCAGGCGGTGGCGGATTTCTAAGGAAGATTAAGTATATAGTTGCAATTTCAGTTTAACGACACTGTGTGAGAGCAAAGATAACAAGTGTCGCCCTCCTTCTTTATCCAGGCTCAGGACTGGCACTGTTCGAGTGCGAGCTGTGATGAAATTAGAGGGAGTTGGAATCGATAAAAATCTATCGTTAATATGATGGAACATATCCATTTATTTGCGATGCATTTGCTCAATTTTTAACAATATTATCATCATAAATAAAGGTGTCTGAGACGAGCACAATATTAGTATGGTAGTAGATGCAGTTTAATGTCATTGTGTGATAACATAGTTTATTAGTGACGCCCTCCTCATTTATCCAGGCTTGCGACTGGCACTGGCAGAGTGCATCCAGTGGCGGAGTTAGCAAGCTGTTATAATTATAATAGAAGACTATTAAGCGACATATTGCATATGAAAACAGCGACCGCCTATCATATTTTGCTATGCAATGAAATATTATTCTATTGGTAAGGATAGTTTCTACGTAACGATCGACACTGAGACCTCAATGAGGTTGATAGGCGTGACCCTCCTCCTATATAGCCTTGGGACTGGCACCACTCGAATTCAGAGGTGGAGCACAAGCAATGAAGATATTTGAATGAAGATATACGTGGATTGTTTATTGGCGTTGCCCTCCTTTACCCGGGTTCAGGACTGGCACCACTAAACTATTAATTGCATTGCATCGTACAACAACAAAGGCCATTGGCATACATTCATCACAGTGTTAGCCGAAGATTTTGTTAATTATAGTTCCAGCACTATTGTTCAACGTCATCAAAGGTCTCTACCGACATGCTACATAGAAAATGTACAATGGTGATTCATGGTGTAATTTCGGTTTAGCGACGTTGGGTGAGAGCAGAGGTGGCCAGCGTCACCCGCCTCCTTTGCTTAGGGGTTCAGGACCAAGGTGCGCGCCATAGCCAGGATTTGATTTCGGGGGTGTTTACCAACTTTTTTCGGCCAAATTTTCGGACCATTTTTCAGTCGTCGAAATTTCTTATGAGCGTTTTAGTCAGCACTTGCTTTCCGTAAGATTTTTCGCCAGAAAACCGTTCACCGCGGCGTAAAACGATCTACTTTCATGTTTTTTCTACTTAAATCGCGATCTTCAGCGGACTCTGTGCAACTAATACATTGCACACTGTAGCAAGACAGAATTAGGGTGATTAAGGGAAGAGTATGCTATATCGTCTATTTGAATGCAGTTGCTAATTATTATAGCATCGTGAAACAGCGTTTCAGAGGTGTCGTTAACAGTTTAGCGAAAACTTGTGGTCGCTACCGTCAACCTTCAACTCACTTCATCGGAAGATCAAAATAATGTTTATGCAATAATTGCCTGTTAGTTAACTACATTGAGGCGTAACAAAGAATCGCCCTCCTCGTTCTCCCGGCTTGGGACTGGCATTCCTAAAATAGAGCTCGCTCTTCTGCAGTGGCGTAGCCAGGAATTTATAATGGCCGGATGCCCTTCCTTACACCAACCCAACAGTATTACTGTAAATAAAAAGAGAATAAAGTAACAAAAAGAATAAAGTAAGAAAAACAATTGTTACTACAAACAATTGTTTTGTTTTTCTTATTTAAGTGGATAAATAATCGTTTAAAAAACTGTTTCCTAAGCCAATGGGGGGGGCTTAACCCCCGAAACCCCTATTGTCTACGCCACTGCTCTTCTGTTTCGCTTATAAGGTGAGTATATATATATATATCGCACTTACAAAGTATTTATTTTTACCAGCTCTCGTCGTTCGCAGCTGCTAAATTACACTGAGAGCGACTCTGAATAGTCACACGAATGGCGCTATATCAATCTATAGTCTCTATAGTTATGATGTTCATTGTTTAATACATCTTATGTTTTCTAAAAATTGTTTACCACATCATCGAATAATATTAGTGAATGTGTATCCAGGGTTTAACGACAGCTTATGACAGCAGAGGCCGTTGGTATAATAGATTCTATTTACTGTAATGGCTTCTATAGCGTCGTTATAAATAGCACAAGGGTCAATGGTCGTTTCAAGCGTAATAATAATAATATTCCTTTTAATGATTCAATCTGACACACCGCAGAATGATTACAAGTACATGTTATACGAAATACGGCCCACTATAGTACGACACGCAGGTCGGCTTTACAGCAGTGGGTTCGGTAACTTAACACTAATGGCCTAAGTACTGGATCACTCCTGGTCGGCCAAGCCAGAAGTGGGAGGGGCTATCTTTATTTTTAGCAGAGGCCGAGTCAAGCAACACAACAGCAAAGCGCCAATAGAGGTCGAGAACCGTAACCTTCCGCTGGGAATGTAGGCTTACAATGATTACAATCGAATATAAGTTCCGAAATAGGTATTACTACAGCAGCTGACCAATTGGTGGGTCAACAAATTGGCCATGTTAGACCAATTGGTGTGTACCAAAGTAGGTCATGTCTGTAACTACACCATCCGGAATAGGTCATTTTTAGACATATATGCTTACGATTGTTTCAAGAGCAGGCCGCTACAGAAGCTCACAAATCAACGTCGATTATTGTTACCAGTTTCAGCCGACCTCACACCATCACCAGGCAGTCAACACAAAATTACATTAAACGACCGGTTATTTTCTCATTAAAAGCGAATATCAATCATTTAATCTTTTGGATCAGAAAACATTGAACTGCAGTCGGCGAATGGCGTCAAACATGGATACTGCAATGCGCCCCTTAAACACCTTTTTAATATGCACTAGGTCAATCTTATAATTTGTTCAGTTCCAGTTTGTTTCAATTGAGCTGAAATGCCTTGAACGATCGATGTAGACGCAAAACGGTCTTGGAACTCGCAAGGTTACACAAAAGAAAATTGACTAAAAATTGTCAGCAACCCATTTGGGTGTCATCGTCATTGAGTGCTATTCTGAAAGGACGCTTTCCCTGCATTTTACGTCTCAACCGAGGTGCGTTTATAGGGTCTATTGGTGTGGTGCTGGACTCTCAGCCGAGAGGTCGATAGTTCAAATCCCACCAGGGAAGAAATTTGGTTCAAAAGAGCTGCCTCTGCTTGGACACCAGCCAACTCAGCGACCGCACACTGACGATGGGAAGATGAGACGGTGAAGGTGAGGACTGGTCACCTGCCCTCATTTGCCGAGGTTAAAAAGATGAAGGCGTCCAGAGGGATCATTGCATTATCCATTGTTAACAGCGTTTTGTGGCCTTCGTAAGATAGGAACAAGCGACAACTAGGGAGATAGAACCTTTATATTGAACGTCAGTTTCAAAATAATCAATTGTATAACGCGAAACTATTATAGTTAAGACAGTTCCGGTGTTTCGCGACATCCAATGTCTGTCATGGCCGTTGATGACGCCCTCCTCATACGTCAAGGCAAGGTTCTGGCACTACTGATAGCCGTAGTTTTATGTCAAGCATGTATCCAGATTTTAACGACCTCTAATGGCAGCAACGGCCTTCAATTGGCTTAAAGCCTTAGACAAAACATAGCTTTAAACAGTTCAAACATGTCACAATGGCAAAATAGGCCGTATCAGCCAATTATGATAAAAGTCGAACAATGGTTGCATGGATGGATATAAAGTTTGACGATAGTTAATGATAATGATGACATCTACAGCAATTTGGTTTGACATCTGATAGCTTTAACACCTTTAAAACGTTGTCAACAGATGCGATAAATTCAGCATACGCTTGTCAGCGTTCGAATTTTTCCTTATTATTGATTGTCTATGAAACCGGTGACTCGACAATAGGGCGACCGACAAAAGAGCGGCGCTTTTAAAAAGAAATAATTATTATCGCGAACGATATCGCGGAAGAAATAAAGTATTTGAAAAGGACAAGTACGTGATCCACCACTACACAGGCTCACATGACTTTAATGTTTAACGAGATGTAGAAGCTATAAGAAATTACTTCAGAAATACAAACAAGAGTTAAAATGAGAAGTTAAAACTCCATAAAAGTTGTTTAAACTAGAAATATGACTGAAAGTTCAAGCAGAAATTTTCATAAAATTAATAGACTTTCGCAGAGTCGTTAAATGACGGTAAACCAGAAACGCAAATCATTAGGCTACGTTACACTTGCCAGTGTGGAGCTATTTGAAACAAATTTAATCATTACATATACCTCCATGGCATGCTTCCTTTGCTTAGGCCCTATATATAAAACTGACATCACGTGATTACGACCGTTCCAACCACTTAACCACTCATGTTACCGTTTCCTACACTCGATTTGTTTATTTTAGCACCTCTTCCAGGTCCTCGGAGCATGTTGTCTGTCAACAAACACCATGTGTGAAATATTTGAGTATTATTTGCTCGTTGTCGCGTCGTCGTTGAGCTGCTTATTTACTAAAAATATTATCACCTCTAGGCCGACTCTTCATCGATACTATTTCTTTTAAGAGCTCTTCTGTCGGCGCCCTTATGTCGGTCGCCCTTTTGTCGGCGCTTTTGTCGGGTCCCCTTTAGTCGGTTGCTCTTTTTACGAGGTGCCTATAAAACGTTTTAAGGTGTCTAAAGTGCTTTACGCATGGTTGCAAAGCATGAACCAACAAGAAATCTGAAAACGGACAAGGAATGAGGGAGATACCAAAATTTCAGAGATGTGAATGGAAGTGTTGCAATATGCTAAACAAATTTCTGTCGAGGGCAACAGCCTCTGTTGTCATAGGCCCTCGTCAAATCTGGATCCATCCATCCATCCATCCATCCATCCATCCATCCATCCATCCATCCATCCATCCATCCATCCATCCATACATCCAACGTTTGAATTTTGTTAGTTCGAAGCGTTTATAGAAAGTATGACATCTTGGGGTCCCCACTAACTGTTCCTTTATGAGCGACGTAAAACTCTTTGACGATGGATGGATGGATGGATACAGATTTGACCAGGGTCTATGACAACAGAGGCCGTTACCCTGGAGAGAAATTTGTTTTGGCATAGTCTACTGCAGCTTTTCACAACAGTCTCTTTTTGACGATTGGTGGATAAGAAGATTAAAGACAGCTAAATGGAGTCGTTTTAACGGTGTTTATAAGACAGAAAGAAGGAATAAAAATGGCATCAGTTATTTTAGCAGTAAAACGGTTATTTCTTCTAGCGATTTTGACCGAAAGATAAAACTGATCGTCAGAAAAATGGGCCGATGCAGTCGTCGCCGGTGGCTCAGCCGTCAGCTAAAAATTCTCGACTTTTCTCGACCCCAAGAAAACCGGATTGCCTCATAAAAGCGCAGTACTTGGTTAAACACTGCTTTTACGCAATCCAGCACCGGTTATTGTCTCAATAAAACGAATATTAACCACTTAATCTTATAGTTAGGGTTGACACTTTAGCGTTTTGCAGGCTTTTTAAAACTGTGCTGTATCACCCTGGTTACACTGGGAGCGCCTCTGAGTGGATTGCTTGAAGTGGCGCTATAGAAATTCTTGAAATGGTTGAATAAATGAATGAACTCTAGTCGTTGAATGGCGTCAA
The DNA here is from genome assembly GCA_949752735.1 of Lumbricus terrestris. Classification (NCBI taxonomy): domain Eukaryota; kingdom Metazoa; phylum Annelida; class Clitellata; order Crassiclitellata; family Lumbricidae; genus Lumbricus; species Lumbricus terrestris. The sequence goes on along the minus strand of OX457048.1, from coordinate 13,615,016 downwards.
GCATGGACACCGCAATGTTTTCCTTGTACACCTTTTTAATACGCGCTAGATCGATTATATAAATTGTTAAGTCGCGTTGCCTCACTGCATTCTCGATGACTCGACGATAGGAACAAGCGATAACTAGGGAGATAGAACTATAAATTGAACGTCAAGTTGAATAGGTAACTAGAATTTGAATTAGTCAAAACTGTGGAATATAGAAATTAAAGTGTGAAAAGTTAATTTATACAGAATTCTCAGTAACAGGGGTTGTGTATAATTGTGCCATATAAAAACGAGTCGTCAATGACACTGAAGAAGAGCAGTGCTTTAAGTCATAGCCATTGGACATCGTGGAATTGTTATCGACTTATTTTTTTAGCCTCGCATATATGATCATGGACGTTGGTCAGTCCTCTCCCTGGACATCCCATCCTCCCACCGACAGTACACCGCCAGTGTACTATTTATAGCTGAGTTGGCTTGAAGCAGAGGTCTTCAACACATTTCACAGACCTCTGTAAGTTATACAATGAAGATGCTCTCCAGACGCAACTTTACAAAGGCGCAGAAGAATTTATGTAGCTCATTGTGTTAAAACAATATTGGAATGTTCCAGTGCTTCGCGACGTCCAATGGCTGTCGTGGCCGTTGACGTCGCCCTCCTCATTTATGAAGGTTTGGTACTGGCACTACTGATAGCCATAGTTTTATATTAAGCATGGATCCAGAGTTTAACGACCTCTAGTGGCAAGAACGGCTTTGGCGTAAGCACAACTCGGTCCGAACAGTTCATACCCGTCATAACATTATGGCAAAATAAGCCGCAACAACCAATAATGATACGAACTATGGATGGATGGATATAGTTTGATGACTGCTTATCATAATACAAGCCATATAAGTCGACAAAAAACAAAACAAAAAACAACAAAAAAAAACTGGTCAAGTACCTTGCTCTTAAGTGCTGTTAATACGCCGAGCAATTAACTGTCCAGGGTAACGACCTCTGTTGTCATAGACCCTGGTCAAATCGGATCCATCCATACGTCGACAAGAATTTGTTCGGAATTTAACAGCTCTGACACCTTTAAAACGTTATCAGAAGACAAATAAATTCAGCAGACGGTTATTATATTTCGATAACACCGGTTACGGAATGCCTCAACGTTTAAACGGTGTCTCACAAAATTATGTCGTAAAGGATGGATCAACAAGAAATCTGAAGAGATTATGAAGAGATTATAATGGAAACATGAATGGACTGAGGTAAAAAAAAGAACTTCAGAAATGGCAATGGAAACCAAACAAATGGGGTCTTGAACAATGAACATATCGGCGTATAGAGCGTGGTCAGCTGTCAAGCAGCATTAAAACAAGGAAGTTGAAATAATTTGGTGACATTATCAAGAAACGTGGAAACTGTTTGGAAAAGAGATACTACAGAGTACAACAGCTGCATGGATCGAGAGCACGTGGAAGACCACGAACAAGTTCGGAACAACCTAGAATGAGAACATAGTGTCTCGGACAGGTTTAACTTTGAGTCAATAATTGAAAAGGACAGAGGAAGGAAACATGGGGTCAACCATCGAATCGAAGACGGCTAAAGACAAGACAAGGCTATACGCATGGTGACTTGGTTGTCCCTATGGCTCGATATTCAACAGTGCTGCACAGAAGCTTTGCTGTGGTCGGTCCGTCTTTCTGGAAAAAGTTACCTATTAGTCTCCGTAATGAACTTATTTGTCTTTCTTTGATCCTTTTCCGCAAGCGTTTGAAAACCATTCTCTTTGATTGTGCTTTGGTGTCAGGTCGGGAGCACCTCTGAAGAGTTCTCTTGAAGGGGCGCTATATAAATGTACGATTAAAATTACAATTACAAAGGACGACCACGACATGTATATCATTAATAAAATTGCTAATCGACACCTTGTAGCCCCAAATAATTGTGGGAGCCTATACCGTCACTCTATTATCGACGTGGATGAATCGAAACTTTAACGACATTCTATAGGGGCCATTGATATAATTATTACACAAGAAAAATCCTATTTTCGTTCCCCCTCTATCGAACGCACTGACACATTTTGTTGACGACGCTATGGGAACCTGCATGTAAGCTTCTACCCCACCCAACAAAGGTTATTTAGCCAAAGTAAACTACGAAACGTGTGTTTTACTGACGGGTATACTATTTGTTTTCATTAAGCATCGAATTTGCTGGTTAAAAGTTGGTTTATAACTGTTATGGTTTGCTGTTTAGATCTGAATAGAATACAATTTTAATATAGTGAAATGCCATAAAATGACTATAGGATATAATACAATTGTAAATAATGTGGACGTTATAATTATACATCTATTTTTGCGTACATACATTTTGTGGAGCCCCCACCCCCGTACGCTAAGCGCCTAAATCCTGTGACCTCTCTCTCCTCCGTGCGTAGGCCTACGTAATATATGACTGTCCCGTATGACAACGGATGCCGTAGCCGACGACAAAAGTTATTTTACAGCTCTAGATTCCATGGCGATTAGTAATAATAGTAGTTTCCGTCTATCTACAATGAGTGGTAATTTATGCCATCGATTCCCTCTTCCTGTTTCCAGAATCCAGACGATTGTGGGGTGGTTGTGTTGCTGCTTAGCAACACTGTCTCATTACAAAGACGATTAGCGACGCCCTCCTCCTTTATCCGGACTTGGGACTGGCCCTGATAGAATGCGAGGAATGGCGGAGTTTTCCAGGTGATTAGACGCATTTGTTGAACTCATAGCATTTTTAAAATGCGTTTTGTTTAAGAGGAACGCCATACTTTTGAGCAGGGGCGGATCCAGGGGGGCCAAAATGGCCAATGGCCATGGCCCCCCCAAAAAAAAAATTGCATGGGACGGAAAAATTGGACGGATGACTAAAAAAAGGTCATCAACTTTTTTGGCGGATGAGTTGGTATCTTTTTCCGGAAAAAGTCATCAGGTTTCTCGGCGACGAAAATCACACCCAATTTTTCTCCTGTTCCACCAACAAGTCCGAAAATTTTGCCCCCCCCTTCGAAACGTTCTGGATCCGCCACTGCTTTTGAAATATCTTGGGTAAACGTGTATTTTAGCGTCGTAAATTAATTATTCGCTATTGCATGGGTTTCAGCAACAGTCGAGTGCAAGTCGGATTGACGACAAGGATTCTTTCTAAATAAAAGTCGGATTGATGAAAGTAATTTCTATTGAGATAGAAGAGGAATTAATGAAAACTTATCTTGCTGAAATTGAAGCTGGATTGATGAACAATAATTTAGATTAAATAGAAGTTATATTGATGAAAAATATTTGCTGACGAAATAGAAGCGGGATTGATCAAACAAATTCTTGCCTAATCATGCAGAAGCTGGATTGATTAAAAGGATTCTCGTCAAACTAGAATTTGTATTGATTAATTATAACAATGCTGCGACGAGCGAATAATTTACGACGCTAAAATACACGTTTACCATATCTTGTAGTCGCCAAGGACCGCAAACGTTGATCTTACCTCATGAATGGTCGCGCCGGCTGAGCTATAATTGCTCTGGATGGATCAAGATTTGGCTATGACAACAAAGGTCGTCGCCCTCGACAAAATTTGTTTGGCATATTGCGCATTTTAAAAAATTTATAGTCTTATATAGAAGCGTTTCAAAGGTGTCTTAGGCGACCACCATTATTATTATCTGTGATTTTCATGCCGTCAACGCCAAATTTAGCGAAGCGTTACAATTTATTGTTTCAAGAAATGTTTATCAATTCCATAGCAACATCTTGTCGCCACTAAGTGCAGACCTATCCATGAGAAAGCACATCATCTTATAGTTTAATAAATGAAGTTATATTATAGCGTCATGTGACAGTGTTTTAAAGGTGTGTAAGACGATCAATGCGTAATTAACTGTTTAACCAGAACTTGTGGCCGCTTCTGCAGCAGACCATTAACAATTAAATTTTTCGTTAGATCACGACTTCAGGCTGGCAGAACGAAGACTGTTACATACAATAATTTTACAAATGTTTTAAGTGTAAATTCAGTTCATATGCAACACAAATAAATATTGTTTGAATCAATATAGGTTAGATGGCTTTAAAGTTGGTTTGTTGCAGATTTGACGGGCTAAAATGTCTTTAAAAAGTATTCTATAGAGACAAAGTCGCAATTATCTTTTTCCGTAATAGTGAAGCCATGAGTCCGAGGACGGAGCTCGTGCCCATAGGAAGAGCGAATCTGTGAAACACTGACGATTCAACACCATAGGGGTGACAGGTGTAGACTCCAACGGGGAACTATTAATTCCAGACATATGGACCTACAACTGAGGGTCGTATTTATTTTTAACAGCTCTCGTCGTTCGCAACTACATAGGCTAATACTGAGAGTGAGAGCGACATTGAATAACCATACGAGAGGCGCTACGTAAATCGACAGGTACGGTACGATGTAGGGCCTACATGTAACACGTACGATAATGTCCTTTGTTTAAATGCATCTTGTGCTTCCAGCTAGGTCAGTGTACGACGACCCGAAATTAGATCCTAATATTTTGTTTGGCACGCAATAGATATATGATGTTAAGCAGTCGACGCTTGAATTTAATATGGGAAGTTAATCCTATAAAAAGGTGTCTGAAACATATACAGATGAATATCATGAATACTCATCGTTTTGCGGCAGATTTAAACTGTAGCCTAGCGCCACCTTTGCGCATCGTAAACAATTAACCGCCATTTAAAACGTATCTGTCCTTTAGGGTCTCAATAGACGGTGCCCTATGAAGGATGGAGGGTCAAGCAAATGCGGCAGAGGGGTCAGTACACAGAAATGAGAAATGATTAAGGTTCCACACATACCTCGCGGTTGAGCATGTACGTATTAACCTCTAACACAAATGAGCAAGTATTTACATTACCAGTATTAGTAGAACCATAGGCTATAAGCAAGCACACGCATTTGGTTAATCCTTCTCTCCTCAATGCGTAGCCTACATACAATGATAATTAATTATACGGTCCTTAAAGTCCCAGATCTAAACCCGCTTTATTTCTTACTTCAGTCCGTCTGCCGTGCAATGGGGAACAAAAGGTAATACGAATCTCATAGTACTAGCCACGTGTAGGCCTGGGAAACATTAGTCCAATCTACTGTAATGGCTTCTATAGCGCCGTTAGAAATAGCACAGAACCTCAATGGTCGTTTCAAGTATATAGGACTCAGGGCTGTTTTAAAGGAATTTTTGGAACTCCTTCTTTCCTTTCCCATCCTCCATGGTAAATTACTTCCAATCGGAGGACAAAGACCTTTTTTGCTAGTTTTAACTGTACAGAAGTGCTTCTACAACGCACGTTAAAAAGCCCTGATAGAGGTCAAGAACTGTAACCTTCAGCTGTGAATGTGCAATCGATTCCAATTGGTGGGTACAAAATTAGATGATGTCTGTAACTGCACCCTCCGGAGTAGCCTAAGTCAATTTTTAGACAAACGATTGGTTCAAAAGCAGCTCACTTCAGAAGATAATAAAGCAATGTCTATTATAGATGACCCCTCCAATCCAGCTGCTCTCATCTTTACCTTTAACATCAGTGTTTAATTTACACGCCTCTGGCGGCGGGAAATTGCTTCACAGAAATGAATCCACCAGAAAAAATAGCGAGTGTTGCGTACACTTAAATACGCCATATTATACGTGCCATTTTCTCTCAAGAAAAATGAATGTGTAATAATCCCCTTCCCGAAAAACCGAGGGACCTGGTGAACATGCATAGAAGGGCATGCCGGTAAATTTTGATGAAGTAGAAAGGACTAAAAAAAGGTCATGGTCCGCTATTCTGAGGGTCCACTATTCTGAAGGTCCACTATTCCGAAATCCGCTATATTTTAATTGTTCGTTATCCTTGGTGGATATAGGGTTACAGTGGGTTAGGGTTAGGTTGGGGTAGGGTGGGTTAGGTTTGGGTGGGTTAGGATTAAGTTTAGGGTTATGGTTAGGGTTAGAGTTGGGGTGGGTTAGGGTTATGGTTATTGTTGGGGTGGCGGGTGGGTTAGGGTTAGGTTTGGGGTTATGGTTGGGGTCAGGTTTAGGGCAGGGCCGTACGTGTTTAACATACATGTAGGTCTATTCGGTGCGGTGAATGCCCCTGAGCCGAGAGTTTTGTTGCCATTGGCCAAATGTCTGTTGCATGTCTCAGTATTACTTAAACCATTTGTAAAATCAGTAGGCCTAAGTGTAAGAAAACATTAATTTCACTAAGTTCTCCGACGTTGCGTGCTTGCTTGCTGACCCGCCACAGCCGACAAACTACACAGGCTAGCTATATTGAACAGCGTTTTTTTTAAATGACTAATCTTGTAAGACTACCGAATGGCACTTTGCCTCTGCGGCAACGCTTTGCACCGACACTCGAAGAACGTTAAACACAGCCCTGGTATAGGGTAATTTTTAGGGTTGGGGTGAGTTAGAGTCAGGATTATAGTTAGGTTTAGGGTTAAGTTTAGGGTTAGGGTTAGGGTTCGAAATAGTGGACCTTCGGAATAGTGGACCCTCGGAATAGTGGACCCAAACCTAAAAAAGGCCAACAGTTATTTTAGTATGAAAACGGTGATTGTTTTACGGATTTTAACCGAAAGACTAAAAATAAAGTCGTGAGAAGATTTAACCGATGAAGTTGTCGTCGATGATTCAACCGTCAGCCCAAAAAGTTCGGTTAAACGGACTTTTTCTCGCGCCCCAGAAACCCGAATCCCCCCCCCAAAAAAAATCAGGGACTGGATTAAACACTGCTTCAACACGTACCAGACCACACCAGACACTCAACACATACTTACATTAAACGACCGGTTATTTACTCAATAAAACGAAAAATCGAACAATTAATCGAATAGTTTAATAAGGTTTACTCGTCAACGTTTTACAGATCTACTCCTCAAAGCCGTAGCTAGAGGGTTGTCTTTGGTGTTTGGACACCCGGGCACCCCCGAAATGAAATAATATAAAAATGAAAGAATGCGTTTGCTAGTACAATATGTAAAAACCAATTGGGATTTCATTTTGAGACTCTTATTTATTATGTGTTATTTTACAGCAGATTAAATCCAACAACGTTATGAGAGCTCATGCATGCTTCCCCAAAACCTCTCAGTCAATTGATTCAGTTGCTTGTCACCTTGATCACGGTTTGTGTAACCCCTCCCCCCCAGTAAAATCCTGGCTACGGCTTTGAGTCTCCTTAAAACAATTTTGCATTACCGTGAATGGACTGGGAGCGTCCTCAAGTCGATTTCTCGAAGCAGCGCTGTATACATTTTAAGATGAATGATTGAATGAATATTTAACAAAACATTGAACTCTGGTCGTTGAGCAAACATGGACACCGCAATGTTTTCCTTAGACACCTTTTTAATATGCGCCATATCGATCTTATAAATTGTTAAGTCGCGATTGCTTTACTGCATCTCGAGCACAACAGCTCTATAATACAGAGGGATACAGACGTAAAACGGCCTTGAAACTCGCAACGTTAAACAAAACAACAGACAAAATTTATTCACCATTGTCACCAACAGATGGCACCCACTTCTGTGCCATCGTCTTACATATGGGCATTTCAAGAGGCTGTTTTCTCCGTTTAACGCCACAACCGGGGTTCGCTAGCGTCTAGTGTAAGAGATGCTGGGCTCCTAGCCGAGAGGTCGATGGTTCAAATCCCCTATCAGGGCAGAAATTTGGTTCAAACGAGCTGTCCCTACTTGGACACCAGCCAACTCTGCTTTATAGAATGAGTACACTCGCCAAACACTGACGATGGGAAGATGGGATGGCGAGGGCAGGACTGGTCACCCGCTCTCATAATTATGCCGAGACTAAGAACATGTAGGCGTCCAGAGGGTTCATTACATTATCGATTGTTTTTAAACCGCATCTTGTGATTTCTGTCGAGACAAGCGACGCATAGACTGACCTAGTTTGGTAGAACTTCCAAAATTGAGCGTTAAATTCAAAACATATAAACAGAAATTATATTCCTTGAAACTGTGGAATATAGATAATTATTAGAACTGAAGAAATATATTTAATTCCTGTTCAATTCTCATTGAAACACATCGATTACCGTTTTATAAGAAAAATGGGACGTCAACGACGTTGAAGAAGAGCAACTTTTAATGGTGTTCTAAAAGGACGCTTTCCCTGCATTTTACGTCTCAACCGGGGTGCGTTTATAGGGTCTAGTGGTGGGGTGCTGGACTCCCAGTAGAGAGGACGATTTTTCAAATATTCCCAAGGCTAAAAAGATGAAGGCGTCCAGAGGAATCATTACATTACCGTAAAACGGGGTGACTTTGGCCCGCGGGGTGACTTTGGCCCGCGGGGTGACTTTGGCCCAAATTGAAAAATTAGTTTGCACACCTCCGGGCTTCCGTAGTTATCACGTGATTTTGACTTGCTTTACACCTGATTATATGTCATTATATCGCGAATATTTAAAAAAATTTGATTGATTTCAATGTAATACTTGTTGGAATTTTCCAGATTTGTTTGCTAGCCCTAAAAACACGAAAATTTTAAGATGTGCAAACTTATATTTCTATAAAATATACCGTTAATAATACCGTGGGTGACAATTACACTTGTCAATGTACATTATATTGGCATGTGTATGGCGCACCGTTTGTTCCGCGATGTCGCTAGTAAGTAAGTTAGAAATGCAAGAACATTTTTTGGGGTGACTTTGGGCCAAATTTGGGGTGACTTTGGCCCATATTATAAATTACTGTTGACAATGTATATATTATTTTTCTGTCAAAATTAATAAATGCATTTGCTTAAACTTCACTTTCTATGATATTTTGAATGGTTTGTGGTTGAGCATACCGTACCAATTTCTTGAAAGGTGAGTTTGTATAGGGCCTAGTCACATGTACGAAGATGAACAATTCCCTGGTATGGTCAAAGCACAAAATAAACAAAGAACTCAAACCAACTGCTTAGCTAGAGGTGATATGAACTGGAACTGACCTGCAGATGTGGATAAGATATTCTACCATACAGCAGCAGTTTTGAAAATTCCACAGCCAAAGAAACATCTGCACGAGAATTGCTCCAAGTCCATTCATTGGAAAGTAAATGGAATTTGTGGACATTTCATTAGTCAGTTGACTTTTCATTAATCTTTTACAAGTCTTTTATAAGTACCAGTAACATTACCATAGATCATTTTTGTGTTAGTTTCAAGTGTGGGTATTGTTCTAACTGATTCACCGAGATTGAGAAGCAGATGGAGTTCAAGAACATTTCAATTGTCGTATGACTTCGCAGTAGTCCTTTACACGTCTTTTACAAGTACCAGTACCAGTACCAGCGTCATTTTTGTGTTAATTATAAGTTATATATCTTTTAAAACACATTCCTTGGGCCAAAGTCACCCCAGCAAGTGGTCCACTTTGTCCAATAACGGCAAAACCACCGTGGGCCAAAGTCACCCCACCTGATGGGGTGACTTTGGCCCACCCCAAAAGTAAAAAAATAAAGGTTCAACTTTTTTCACACAATTTTTTTAATTGTACACTTCTACTCTCTAACCCTATGCACTGCTAATGAAATTGCTAGATCAGCCATATTCAGTCACATTATCGTTTTATTATAAAAACAAGTTGAAAATGGGCCAAAGTGACCCCGTTTTACGGTATCCATTGTTAACAGCGTCTTGTGACCTTCGTCAGATTGGAACAAGCGACAACTAGGAAGACAGAACTTTAATATCAAACGTCAAATTCAAAATAATTGTATAATGCGAAATAATAATAGTTAAAACATTTCCAGTGTTTCGCGACGTCCAATGGCTGTCATGACTGTTGACGTGTCGCCCTCCTCATTTATCAAGGCAAGGTTCTGGCACTATTGATAGCCGTAGTTTTACATTAAGCATGGATCCACAGTTTAACGACCTCATAATATGGCAGCAACGGTCTTCAATTGGCTTAAAGCCTTAGACAAAACATATAACTCTAAACAGTTCAAACACGTCATAACGGCAAAATAAGTCATATTAGCCAATTATGATAAAAGTCGGACAATGGATGGATGGATATAAAGTTTGACGATAGCTAATGATAATGACGACATCTACAGCAATTAATTTTGGTTCTGCGTTTTATAGCACTAACACCTTTAAAACGTTGTCAACAGATTCGATAAATTCAGCATACGCTTTTCACCGCTCGAATTATTCCAAAGATATCAAACGCTTTAAGGTGTCTAAAGTGCTTTACCCAACAAGAAATATGATAACAGAGACGGAATGAAGCAGATACCAAAATTTCAGAGATGTGGATGGAAGTGCTGCAATATGCCAAACAAATTTCTGTCAAGGGCAACGGCCTCTGTTGCCATAGACCCTCGTCAAATCTGGATACATCCGTCCGTCCGTCCGTCCGTCCGTCCGTCCGTCCGTCCGTCCGTCCGTCCGTCCGTCCGTCCGTCCGTCCGTCCGTCCGTCCGTCCGTCCGTCCGTCCGTCCGTCCGTCCGTCCGTCCGTCCGTCCGTCCGTCCAACGTTTGAATTTTGTCAGTTCCAAGCGTTTATAAAACGTGTCTAAGGTGTCTTAAGCATGATTGAAAAGCATAAGCCAACAGGAAATCTGACGAGATAAGGAGAAAATGACAGGGCAGAGGCAGATGCTACGAATTTCATGGATGACAATGGAAAGAAACGGAACCATTGGGAACCAACTAGAGCGTCAAGCAACATTAAAAAAGATGTTGAACTGCTTTGGCCACATTATGGAGAAATGTGGAGAATGTTTGAAGGAAAAGATAATGCAGGTTGCGTGAGACCACTTGGAAGACCACAAACAGCCTGCATTGAAAGCATAATGATGTATTGGACAGGTTTAACTTTGATCGAATTAGCGAGGAGGACAGTGGAATTAAGATACATTTGGAGACAGACAGTTCACGGTGCGGTCAATCTTCGGATCGAAGACGGTGAAAGACAAGAGAAGACGACCGCTATCGAACGCTAATTCTGACATCTTGTCGTCCCCAATAACTGTTCTTTTATGAGCGACGTGAAATGCTGTTTGCCGATTGGATGGATCGAAAGTTTAACGACAGCTAAATGGAGTGGATGGATGGATCCAGATTTGACGAGGGCCTATGACAACAGAGGCCGTTGTCCTCGAAAAAATTTGTTTTGCATAATACAGCTCGGAAGTTTAAAGACAGCTAAATGGAGTCGTTTTTATAAGACAGAAAGAAGGGCTAAAATTGGCATCAGTTACTTTAGCAGAAAAACGGTAAATTTCTTAGCGATTTTGACCGAAAGAAAGAAAAGATCGTCAGAAAATTTGGCCGATGTAGTCGTCGCCGGTGGCTCAGCCGTCAGCTAAAAAATCTCGACTTTTCTCGACCCTAAGAAAACCGAATTCCCCTATAAACGCAGAGATATTTGATTAATCCACACACCACAAGTTAATGTCAATAAAACAAATATTAACCACTTAATCTTATAGTTAGGGTTGGCACGTTATCGTTTTGCAGGCTCTTTGAACTATTTTGTAACACCCTGGTTACACTAGGAGCGCCTCTGAGTGGAGTGATGCTATACAAATTCTTGAAATGGTTGAATGAATGAATGAACTCTGGTGGTTGAATGGCGTCAAACATGGACACTGCAATGTTTTCATAATACACCTTTTTAATACGCGCTAAATCGACCTTATAGATTAAGTCGCGTTGCTTCATTGCATATTCCACAACAAACATAACGTAAAACTGCCTTGGAACTCGCAACGTTAAACAGAACAAAAGACAAACTTTAGTCACCATTGTCAGAAACGAATGGCACTCAATTGGGCGCCATAGTCTTTTAGGGAATTTAGGGGCGTTCCAAAAAGGCTATTTCGTCCGTTGAACGCCGTAACCAGGGTTCGCTATATGGTCTAGTGTAAGGGATGCTGGGCTCTTAGCCGAGAGGTCGATGGACCAAATCCTCTATAAGAGCAGAAATTTGATGTCATATGACGACGTTATAATTGTTGGAATAAAAAAGAGATGCCCATGCTTGGACACCAACCAGCTCAGCTACAATGAGTACACTCACCGTACACTGACGATGAGAAGATGAGACGGCGAGGGTAGGACTGGTCACCCGCATTCATAATTAAGCCCAGACTAAGAACATGTAGGCGTCGTATCCAGAGATGTCATTGCATAATCCATTGTTTTACCACATCTTGCGATTTCTGTCGAGACATGCGACGCCTATAGTTAGGTAGAACTTAAAAAACTGAGCAACTTAAAAATCTGGAAAAAAGACTTTTCTCGACCCCAAGAAAACCGAATTTTTCCATCAAAGCAGACGAACTCGATAAAACACTGCTTTAACGCAATCCAGCACCAGTTTTTGTCTCAATAAAACGAATATTAGCAACTTAATCTTTTTGTTAGGGTTGAGACGTTTGCGTTTTGCAAGCTCTTTAGAACTATTTTGTATCACCCTGTTTGCACTGGGAGCGATTATGAAAGTAAATTTCTCGAAGTGGCGCTATACAAATTCTGGAAATGGTTGAATGAATGAATGAACTCTGGTCGTTGAATGGCGTCAAACATGGACACCGCAATGTTTTCCTTGTACACCTTTTTAATGCACGCTAGATCGATTATATAAATGTTAAGTCGCGTTGCCTCACTGCATGAACTCGAAGACCCGAAGATAGGAACAAGCGACAACTAGGGAGATAGAACTTTAAAATTGAATCCGTCAAAACTGTGAAATATAAAAGTAAGGGGAGAAAAATTAATTTATACAGAATTCTCAGTAACAGGTGTTGTGTATAATTGTGCCATATAAAAACGAGTCGTCAATGACATTGAAGAAGAGCAGTGCTTTAAGAAGTTTAAGTCATAGTCATTGGACATGGAATTGTTATATCGACTTAATTTTCTTAGCCTCGCATTTGATAATGATGGACGTTGGTCAGTCCTCTCCCTGGCCATCTAATCCTCCCACCGACAGTGCATAAGGCCAGTGTACAGCTTAGTGCTGAGTTGGCTGGAAGCAGAGATCTTCAACAAATTTTATAGACCTCTGTTACACAATGAAGATGCTCTCCAGACGCAACTTTAGAAAGGCGCAGAAGAATTTATGGGGCTCACTGTCTTAAAACAACATTGGAATGTTGCAGTGCTTTGCGACGTCCAATGGCTGTCGTGGCCGTTGACGTCACCCTCCTCATTTATAAAGGTTTGGTACTGGCACTACTGATAGCCGTAGTTTTATATTAAGCATGGATCCAGAGTCTAACGACCTCTAGTGGCAAGAACGGCTTTGGCGTAAGCACAACTCGGTCCGAACAGTTCATACCTGTCATAACATTATGACAAAATAAGCTGCAACAACCAATAATGATACGAACTATGGATGGATGGATATAGTTTGATGACTGCTTATCATAATACAAGCCATATACGTCGACAAGAATTTGTTCGGAATTTAACAGCTCCGACACCTTTAAAACGTTATCAGAAGACAAATAAATTCAGCAGACGCTTATTATATTTCGATAATACCGGTTCTGGAATGCCTCAACGTTTAACCCTCGAGTGCCCAAGGGGGGTCCGACCGGACCCCAGGCCCGTTTTTTCCGGATAACTTTTTAACGGCTATAGATATGCAAAAATGCTTTTAGGTATTCCTAGAGCAACCATTTGGGCATAGAATGGTATATTTTGCGTGAGTATTGTCCAACCCTGTACCCCACAACGACATCGTATACTAAGGGTACCGCAAGATTTGCTGCTATTCCTTCGGTAAATGACGCAAGCAAGCATTATACTGTGCATCATGAGTTTTACACTATTATTTTGCACCAGATGGTGCTATTGTGATATAAGATAAATCAGTCGACTGAAAATTCATTTTGGATTACATAGAACTAAATTCTGTTATGATATTCCAATCCCTTCTCAAGATTTTAGCATGAAAACGATAGACTTCCTTCGGTAAAGGACGCAAGCAAGCATAGAATGTGTATCAAGAGATTTTACACTATTATTTTACACCAGGTGGTGTCATTGTGGTATAAGATACATCAATCGATTGCAAATTCATCTGGGAATACATAGAACTAAATTCTGTAACGATATTCCAATCCCTTCTGAAGATATTACCATGAAAACGCTGGGGTCCGTGAGGACCCCCCCTTGGGCCTTCGTGTACCAAAAAATACCTTGGGCACTCGAGTGTTAAACGGTGTCTCACATAATTATGTCGTAAAGGATGGATCAACAAGAAATCTGAAGAGATTATGAAGAAATTATAATGGAAACATGAATGGACTGAGGTAAAAAAATAGAACTTCAGAAATTGCAATGGAAACCAAACAAATGGGGTCTTGAACATATCGGCGTATAGAGCGTGCCATGGTCAGCTGTCAAGCAACATTAAAACAAGGAAGTTAAAATACTTTGGTCACATTATCAAGAAACGAGGAGACTGTTTGGAAAAGAGATACTGCAGTGCACAGCAGCTGCATGGATCGAGAGCTCTAGGAAGACCACGAACAAGTTCGGAACAACCTAGAATGAGAACATAGTGTCTCGGATAGGTTTAACTTTGATTCAATAATTGAAAAGAACAGAGGAAGGAAACATGGGGTGAACCATCGAATCGAAGATGACTAAAGACAAGACAAGACTATACGCATGGTGACTTCAATTGGTTGTCCCTATGGCTCGATATTCAACAGTGCTGCACAGAAGCTTTGCTGTGGTCTGTCTGGAATAAGTTACCTATTATAGTCTCCGTAATGAACTTCTTTGTCTTTCTTTGCCCCTTTTCCACAAGCGTTTGAAAACCATTCTCTTTGATTGTGGTTTGGTGTCAGGTCGGGAACGCCTCTGAGAAGTTCTCTTGAAGTGGCGCTATATAAATGTATAATTACAATTACAAAAGACGACCACTACATGCATACCATTAATAAAATTGCTAATCGACATCTTGTGGCCCCAAATAATTGTGGGAGCCTATACCGCAACTCTATTATCGACGTGGATGAATCGAGACTTTAACGACAGCCTATATATTGATATAATATTACAGCCTATATTGATATATTACGTAAGAAAAATTCTATTTTCGCTCACGCTCTATCGAACGCACTGACACATTCTGTTGACAACCATATGGGAACATGCATGTATGCTTCTACCCCACCCAACAAAGGCTATTTAGCCAAAGTAAACTACGAAACAGTAAATAATGTGGACGTTATAATTATACATCTATTTTTGCGCACATACATTTTGTGGAGCGCTTAAATCCTGTGACCTCTCTCCCCTCCGTGCGTACGTAATATATGAACAGCCCCGTATGACAACGGATGCCGTAGCCGTCGACAGAAGTTACTTTACAGCTCTAGATTCCATGGCGATTAGTAATAGTAGTAATAGTAGTTTCAGTCTATCAACAATGCGTGGTAATGTCATCGGTTCCCTCCTCCTTTTTCCAGAATCCAGACGATTGTGGGGTGGTTGTGTTGCTGTTTATTGACAATGTCTCATTACACAGACGATTAGCGACGCCCTCCTCCTTTATCCGGACTTTGGACTGGCCCTGACAGAGCGCGAGGAATGGCGGAGTGTTTCAGGTGATTAGACGCATTTCTTGAACTCTAAGCATTTTAAAAATGCGTTTTGTTTAGGAGGAACGCCATACTTTTGAAATATCTTGGGTAAACGCGTGTAGTTTAGCGGCGTAAATTAATTATTCGCCATTGCATGGGTTTCAGCATTAGTCGAGTGCAAGTCGGATTGACGAAAAGAATTCTTTCTAAATTGAAGTCGGATTGATGAAAGTAATTTCTATTGAGATAGAAAAGGAATTATTTAAAACAATCTTGTTGAAATTGAAGCTGGATTGACGAACAATAATTTTAAATTGAATGGAAGTTATATTGATGAAAAATATTTGCTGATGAAATAGAAGCGGGATTAATCAAACAAATTCTTGCCTAAACAGAAGCTGGATCGATGAAAAGGATTCTCGCCAAACTAGAAGTTGGGTTGATTAAATATAACAATACTGCAACGAGCGACTAATTTACGACGCTAAAATACACGTTTGCCATATCTTGTAGTCGCCAAGGACTGTTAACGTTGATCTTACCTCATGAATGGTCGCTCCGGCTGAGCTATAATAGTGCTCTGGATGGATTCAAATTTGGCGAGAGCCTATGACAACACGGGCCGTCGCCTCGACAAACTTTGTTTTGCATATTGCACATTTGTTATATTTATAGTATGGAAGCGTTTCAAAGGTGTCTAAGACGACCACCATAATAATAATCTGTGATTTTTATGCCGTCAACACCAAATTTAGCGAAGCGTTACAATTTATTGTTTCAAGAGATATTTATCAATCGCATTGCAACATCTTGTTGCCACCAAGACTAGCGCAGATCGTCTATTTAAATGAAGATGAAGTTGCTAAATATTATAGCGTCATGTGACAGCGTTTTAAAGGTGTGTAAGACGATCAATGCGTCATTAACTGTTTAACGAGAACTTGTGGCCGCTTCTGCAACAGACCATTAACAATTTAATTTTTCGTGTAATAAAGACTTCAGGCTGGCAGAACGAAGACTGTTACATGCAATAATTTTACAAATTTTTTAAGTGAAAGTTCAGTTCAGTTCATAAGCAACACAAATAAATATTGGGTTTGAATTAATATAGGCTATATATAGGCGGGATGGTTTTGAAGTGGGTTTGTTGCAGATTTGATGGGCTAAATTGTCTTTAACAGTATTCTATAGAGATAAAGTCGCAATTATCTTTTTCCAGAAAAGTGAAGCCATGAGTCCGAGGACGGAGCTCATGCCCATAGCATAGGAAGGGCGAATCTGCGAAACACTGACGATTCAACACTATAGGGGTAACAGGTGTAGACTCCAACGGGGAAATATGAAATCCAGACATAATTGCGCGATAGTCGTATTTATAAAAGCTCTCGTCATTCGCAATTACTTCATTCATTCATTCATTCATTCATTTCGAGAACTTATATTATAGCGTCTCTTCGAGAAACCTACTCAGAGGCGCTCCCAGCTAAAAAATAGGATTTGAGATACTTAAAAATACTGAGAGTGAGAGCGACACTGATCGAATAGCCTAGTCATACGAGATGCGCTACGTAAATCGACAGATACGGTACGATGTAGGGTATATATACACGTGACACGATAATGTCCTTTGTTTAAATGCCTATTGTGCTTCCAGCTAGGTCAGTTTACAACGACCTGAAATTAGGTCCTAATATTTTGCACGACTCTTAACTGATAATATGATATTAATCAGTCGACGGTTGAATTTAATATGGGAAGTCAATCCTATAAAAAGGTGTCTGAAGCATTTTATACAGATAATATAATTCACTCATCGTTTGGGGGCAGATTTAAACGGTAGCCTACCGCTACCTTTGCGCATCGCAAACAAACCGCCATTTAAAACGTATCTGTCCTTTAGGGTCTCAATGGATGGCGTCTTATGAGGGATGGAGGGTCAAGCAAATGCGGCAGAGGAGTCAGTACATAGAAATGAGAAATGATTAAGGTTCCACACATGCCTCGCGGTTGAGCATGTATTAGCCTTTAACACCAATGAACAGGTATTTACATTAGTAGAACCACAAGTAAGCACACGCATTGGGTTAATCCTTCTCCCCTCAATGCGTATATACATAGAATGATAATTAATTATACGTAGGCTACGTACGGTCTTTAAAGTCTCGAATCTAAACCCGCTTTATTTCTTATTTCAGTCCGTCTGACGTGCAATGAGGAACAAAAGGTCAAGCGTATCTAATAGTACAAACCACGTGTAGGCCTGGGTAACATTGGTCCAATCTACTGTATTGGCTTCTATATCGCCGTTAGAAATGGCACAGAACCTCAATGGTCGTTTCACGTATAATAGAGGACTCAGGGCTGTTTTAAAGGAATTTTTAGAACTGCACAACTCCTTCTTTCCTTTTCCATCGTCCATGGTAAATTACTTCCAATCGAAGGACAATGACCTTTTTTGATAGTTTTAACTGTACAGAAGTGCTTCTACAACGCACGTTAAAAAAGTCCTGATAGAGGTTAAGAAGTAAAGAACCGTAACCTTCCGCTGTGAATGTACAGTCAAATCCAATTGGTGGGAACAAAAGTAGATCATGTCCGCAACTGCGCCATCCGGAGTAAGTCAATTTTTAGACAAACGATTGGTTTAAAAGCAACTCACTTCAAAAGATAATAAAGCAATGTCTATTATAGATGACCCCTCAAATTCAGCTGCTCTCATCTTTACCTTTACCAGTGTTTAATCTACACGTCTCTGGCGGCGGAAAATTGCTTCACAGAAATGAAACCCCCAGAAAAAATCACGAGGTGTTGCATGCACTTAAATACGTGCCATTTTCTCTCAGGAAAAAATGAATGTGTAATAATCCCCTCCCCGAAAAACCGCGAGGTACCTGGTGAACATGCATAGATGGGCAAACTGGTAAATTATGAATTTTGATGAAGCAGAAAGGACTAAGAAAGTTCGACTGTTATTTTAACAGCAAAACGGTGAATGTTTTAGAGATTTTAATCAAAAGACTAAAAATCTAAAAATAAGGTCGTGAGAAGATTTGACCGATGAAGTTGTCGTCGGTGGTTCAGCCGTCAGCCCAAAATGTCCGCTAAAATGGACTTTTCCTCACCGCCAGAAACCCGAATCCCTCCCCCAAAAAATCAGGGGACTATAGATTAAACACTGCTTCAACAATAGACCACACCAGGCACTCAACACATACTTACATTAGACGACCGGCTATTTTCTCAATAAAACGAATAATCGACCAACTGATCTAATAGTTAAGGTTGACTCGTCAGCGGTTTACAGATCAACTCCTCAATGCCGTACCGGTAAGTAGCTAGAGGTTGTCTTGGGTGCTTGGACACCCACCCACCCCCGAAATAAAATAATATAAAAATGAAAGAATGGGTTTGCTAGTACAAGATGTGAAAACCAATGGGAATTTATTTTGAGACTCTTATTTCTGTGTGATATTTTACAGCAGATTAAACCCAACATCGTTGTGAGAGCTCATGCTTCCCCAAAACTTTTCAGTCAGTTGACTCAGTTGCGTGTTTGCTTGATCACGGTCTGTGTAACCCCCCCCCCCCCAATAAAATCCTGGCTACGGCTTTGAGGCTCCTTAAAACTATTTTGCTTCAACTTGATTGGACTGCATGGGAGCGTCCTCAAGTCGATTTCTCGAAGCGGCGCTGTATAAATTTTTAAGATGAACGAATGAAAGAATATTTAACAAAACATTGAACTCTGGTCGTTGAACAAACATGGACACCGCAATGTTTTCTTTAGACACCTTTTTAATATGCGCCATTTCGATCTTATAAATGGTTAAGTCGCGTTGCCTCACTGCATCTCCAGAATTGTAGAGCTCTACAGAGGGATACAGACGTAAAACGGCCTTGAAACTCGCAACGTTAAACAAATCAACAGACAAAATTTATTCACCATTGTCACCAACAGATGGCACCTACTTCGGTGCCATCGTCTTACATGCGGGCATTTCAAGAGGCTGTTTTCTCCGTTTAACGCCATAACCGGGGTTCGCTAGCGTCTAGTGTAAGGGATGCTGGGCCTCTCTTAGCGAGAGGTCGATGGTTCAAATCCCCTAACAGGGCAGAAATTTGGTTCAAACGAGCTGTCCCTACTTGGACACCAGCCAACTCAGCTCTATAGAATGAGTGCACTCACCGTACACTGACGATGGGAAGATGAGACGGCGAGTGGAGGACTGGTCTCTCGCCCTCATAATTATGCCCAGACTAACAACATGTAGGCGTCCAGAGGGATCATTACATTATCGATTGTTTAACCGCATCTTGTGATGTATGCATGAATGTATCCATGCATGTTTCCGCAAAAATAGGCACATTAGCTGACAAATTTTACGCAGAAATATCTATTTGCGTTGTAAAAACTTCAACTTTTCATACATTTTAATTTATTTTGTGAGCACTTCCGGTCATCAAAGTCAAATTGATTGGTATGACTAAATAGCCCTTCATGTCCTCTATAGAATGGCATAATTTATTTCTCTCCAAAATAAATTATGGATACGTTATAGTAGAAAAAACATGAAATTTTACGAAAAAACTAATTTTATATATTTTAATTTATGTTGAGCACTTCCGTTTGTCAAAAGACAACTCAATGAGCATGAAAATGTAGCCCCACATTCCCTCTATAGAATGGCATAATTTGTGTCTCTACATAATAAATTACGGATAAGATATGGCCGACAATCTAGGGGGTGGTACCCACCCTCTTGTACCTCGGGCATGTCGGGTATAACGTTTGAACGGTATGGATTATCATCACAAATTTTACCTCAAAATGTGTGCAAATGAACCCTCTACAGCTACTTAATGTGTCAAAATTTTATTGCAAGCGAAACAAGTAGGCTATTATTTGGGAAAAACCTAGGGGTGGATGCTAGCCCCTCTTGGTAGCCCGAGGGTTAAGCATGGATCCAGAGTAAACGACCTCTAATGGCAGCAACGGTCTTCAATTGGAACTCCGCCACTGGTTGCACTCTGCCAGTGCCAGTCCCAGGCCTGGAAAAAGGAGTATAGGGCGTCGCTAATGGTCTTTGTTACCACACAGTGACGTTAAACTGCAAATGCCGCCGCCGGTCTTCAATTGGCTTAAAGCCTTAGACAAAACATAGCTCTAAACAGTTCAAACACGTCATAATGGCAAAATAAACCGTATCAGCCAATTATGATAAAAGTCGAACAATGGATGGATGGATGGATGGATGGATGGATGGATATAAAGTTTGACGATAGCTAATGATAATGCTGACATCTGTAGTAACTTAATTGGTTTGGGATTTTATAGCTTTAAACCTTTAACACCTTTAAAACGTTGTCAACAGATGTAACAGCAGTTAATTTTGTTTTGGCATGCTATAGCTCTAACACCTTTAAAACGTTGTCAACAGATGCGATAAATTCAGCATACGCTTGCCACCGTTCGAATTTTTCCATATCATTCATCATCTGTGAAACGGGTGACCCGACCAAAGGGCGACCGACAAAAGAGCGCCGCTCTTAAAAAGAAATAATTATTCTCGCGAACGACATCGCGGAATAAAGTATTTGAAAAGGGCAAGTGATCCACCACTACATATATGACTTTAATGTTTAACGAGATGTAGAAGCTAAGAAATTACTTCAGAAATACAAACAAGAGTTAAAATGAGAAGTTAAAACTCCATAAAAGTTGTTTAAACTAGAAATATGACTAAAAGTTAAAGCCGAAATTTTCAAAAATAGACTTTCGCAGAGTCGTTAAATGACGGTTAACCAGAAACGTAAATCATTAGGTTACGTTACACTTGCCAGTGTGGAGCTATTTTAAACAAATTCAACCATTACATACCTCCATGACATGCTTAATTCCTTTGCTTATATATATATATATATATATATATATATATATATACAGGGTGGCTCAAAAAAAATGTACCACCGGGGAAAATGCGATATCTTCGCAGCCGATTGAGCTTTTTCTGCGAAAATTTCACAATTTGAAGGGGAATGAATTTCCAACAATCCCTGAAAGTTCCATTTGAAACTTTTCATGTTTGCAAAAGTTACAGCTGTTCAAACTTAAAATTTCGTTTTTTCAATTATCCCGAGAATTATGCTCCAATACATGTGATTTTTCATTAAGATTTTTGGCAAATTACAACACACAAATTGATGATGATATCATACGACCTCACTATGAGCTGTAAAGAAGCTGTTTATGAAGCAATCTGCTGGTATTTGGTGATATTTTATAGATTAAGGTCTCAATTCGTGAACCCATTACTGAACGTCATGGGCAAAGTTTCTGCGAAAGATAAAATGGGAACTCGGACTTTGCATGAACAGAGACTGGGGCATCGCGTGATCATAGCAAAATACCCAGTGAAAAGTGGAGCCTGAGCACTTTGAAGGCTATCTGCAAACATGTTTATGTAACGAAGATCAGATGTCGGAAGAGAGGCAGGAAGTGGTCGCTTGGCCTGATGAAAAAAACACGATTTTCAAGAAATTCGCTTGGTAATCGAAAGGGTCAAGTTTGCAAAGCACATCGTGGTTTCGACATCAGATATGCTGGCGTGTGTTACGGCTGCAAGAAAAGACTGCATTTAATCCCATTCAGTTGGTTAGATGTCAAACTCATCTTTGAACTCTCTTTCTCTCCAAGCAGCTTCTCTGACTCCATAAATAATCTTCTCTCTGTGGTCACCCAAATCACCTCTTGGATGACCTCAAATCTCCTCTGCCTTAACCCCTCCAAGACAGAATTTATACTAATTGGCCTCAGAGAGCAACTCAAGAAAATTCCTGATCCCTCTATTTCCTTCAACAATGACTCTTCTTCCAACCACACTTTCTCCGCAAATTCTCCTGTCCGAAACCTAGGTGTAATCTTTGACCAGCATCTTAGCTTCTCCGACCACATAACCCAACTTTCCCGCACTTGTTTCATGCACATACGAGATCTCCGCAGAATCCGACCTATGCTTGACTTTAAAACTGCATCCACAATAGCCACATCCATAGTTCATGCGAAACTTGATTACTGCAACTCTCTCTTCCTAAACATTGATATAACCCAAATTAACCGCCTCCAAGCTATCCAGAATGCCCTCGCCCGTGCAGTGACGAAAACCCCCAAACGTCACCACATCACTCCTGTCCTGAAATCACTTCACTGGCTCAAAATACCTGAACGCATCGAATACAAAGTCCTCTCACTCACTTACAATACACTTCAATCATCCCAGCCGTTCTACCTTCGTCAGTTGTTCACCATCCAGCCACCTCGTTCAACACGCTCCTCATCCTCCATTACACTGCTTCGCCCTCCCATCACTTCATCACTGAAATTCGCAAACCGCTCCATAGCCATTGCCGTTCCACCTCTCTGGAACAAACTTCCGCCAGCACTTCGGCAAACTTCCGACCCATCATACGAACTCACCAAAACTCCACCTCTCGCTATCTCCCCACAGGTCTTTCACTCAAAACTGAAAACATTGCTCTTTCAAAAATCCTATCCTGATTCTTCTTCTCCTTACATCCCCCGCCACTTCAACTCTAAACATCACCCACCTTAGCCGTCCATCTATCTGCCTGCCTGACTCTCCGGACTTGACCCGCTGCCTATCGATTTTGTTTTGATTGAGCGCCTGTGAATAAGCTGGTTCCCGCGACTTGGCTTTTGTGGGCGCTGTAGAAGTTTCGAGATTACGATTACGATTACGATTACCCAGACTCATTGAAGACCAGGTGTGCTCTAACATCTGGTTTTATTTTCCAGCAGGACGATGCGTCTGCTTGTTCGCACGGCAAGGCTGATTATGATGGCGCTACCTTATTGCCATCAACTGAAGTAAATGCATTGGCAAAGATGACTAACAAACTCGCCAGACCTTAGCCCTCTTGCTTATCACGTCTGGTGAGTTATGCTGGAACGCTGCAAGACATTTAATCCCAAGTTGGAGAACATTGGCCAGCTGAAGCAAGTCTTGCTGCTAATGTGGGGTCAGTTGCCGCAGGACCCGACCAACAAGGCCATACTGAGCTTCACAAAAAGAATTTGAGCTTGTGTTAAGGCAGGGAGTGAACACTCTCATTATACCTTACAATAAACTGCAAAACGGAATGCTGAGGTCGTAGTGAAAAGTGATATCATTTGTCATGGAAATCTACCAGTGACGTCAATTTTCCGTGGATATTTGAAAAAAACGAAATTTTAAGTTTGAACAGCTGTAACTTTTGCAAATATGAAAAGTTTAAAATGAAACTTTCAGGGATTGTTGGAAATTCATTCCCCTACAAATTGGGAAATTTTCGCAGAAAAAGTTCAATCGGTTGCAAAGATATCGCATTTTCCCCGGTGGTACATTTTTTTTAGCCACCCTGTATATATATATATATATATATATATATATATATATATTATAGAACTTACATCACGTGATTACGACCGTTTCAACCTCTCATGTTACCGCTTTCTACACTCGATTTGTTTACTTTAACACCTCTTCCACGTGCTCGGTGCATGTTGTCTATCAGCAAACACCTGTGTGAAATAATTATTTAAGTATTATTTACTCGTTGTCGCGTCGTCGTTGAGCTGCTTATTTACTAATAATATTATCACATCTAGGCCGACTATTTATCGATACTATTTCTTTTAAGAGCGCCGCTCTTCTGTCGGCGCCTTTATGTCGGTGCCCGTTTTGTCGGCGCCCTTTTGTCTGCTGCCCTTTTCACGGGGTGCCTATAAAACTTTTTAAGGTGTCTAAAGTGCTTTACGCATGGTTGCAACACATGAACCAACAAGAAATCTGAGAACGGAGATGGAATGAGGCAGATATCATAATTTCTTAGATGTGAATGGAAGTGATGCGATATGCCAAACAAATTTCTGTCGAGGGCAACGGCCTCTGTTGTCATAGGCCCTCGTCAAATCTGGATCCATCCATCCATCCATCGTTTGAATGTTGTCAGTTCGACACGGCAGACGGACTGAAGTAAGACATAAAGCGGGTTTAGATCTGAGACTTTAAAAACCGTATAATTGATTATCATTGTAGGGGAAGTAGGGGCAAGACGGACCCTTGGGGCATGATGGATCCCGTCAATATAAGGTATATATGATGTCGCCACCTATCGAATGAACTTTAATTATTGTAATACTGTTGGCGCTTTGGTGATTTGACCAAAATAAGCGACCGAAACGACATTTTTTCGTTTTTTAGGATGAAAAGTTGATTTTCGACCTGTTCGATCTTATTTTCAAGAAACAGTTATTTGCTAAGTATTCAATTGCACATTGTCACAGGCTTTTGATGCAAGTATATTTGGTTAAACACCCTTTTCTGCCGTATTAACGAATTCAGTATTGGCAGGATACCCAGTAGATTGAATTTTTAATTGGTGAAAAGTTTATACCTTACGCATGGGGGTGAGTTGGATCAGTCACCGACGGGGCAAGACGGACCTTGTGATCCATCTTGCCCCGTTTGTATGAATTTTTCCTGTGTTTCGAATTTTTTCATCCGATTTCACATGTTAATTAATTATTATGTTATTATTACTATAACAATAATTGCTGGATACAATAATAATGACAATTAACGCCAAAGACATGATTGCAGTGGTCTATCTTGTTCCACCGTGGGGGCAAGACGGACCACTAAAATCGCCTAAAATCGAACAAATCTAGTCCAATGTAACTTCTGCGTTATACTCACTGTTTTACATTATAGACGATCACATTTATGCATAAAATAGTATTCTGCATGTGATCAGAACATGCTATGATGAAAGACTAATGCGTGGGGCATGATTTATTAGATTGGTCCATCTTGCCCCATAGTGGGGGCAAGACGGACCTTTACGACTAAGTTTTTAAATTTAAAAAATCTTTTTATCAAAAAGGGATGCAATTAAATTTGTGTTGCCCTTAGCTAAGGTACTGTATAAGCTACGAGTAGCCAAAAAATTTGTATCCGTGAAGCACGTTTATGGTGTCTCAAAACCAAAAAATCCGTTACGGGGTCCGTCTTGCCCCTACTTCCCCTATGTACGTCTTAATGCAAAATAAGCCGCAGCAGCCAGTAATCAGAGGCGGATCCAGGATTTCTGGTTAGGGGGGGGCGTAAATACTACCAATCCAATCCCGTATATATATATATATATATATATGAAATTAGATCACGCAAAACTATAATGATCCTTTTTATAGAAAATGTTATGGAACTTTAAAAAAATATATAGGCCTAGTTTCTCATATAAAACCACTGGTCTCCA
This sequence comes from Lumbricus terrestris, assembly GCA_949752735.1. Taxonomy (NCBI): domain Eukaryota; kingdom Metazoa; phylum Annelida; class Clitellata; order Crassiclitellata; family Lumbricidae; genus Lumbricus; species Lumbricus terrestris. Next base: position 13,589,075 of record OX457048.1, on the reverse strand, counting down.
CTGAAGGTTAACAGTGAAACGATTATAAATTAGTTATCGGTTTTGATCATGCAACCCATGATCCAAAAAGGAAATAATTAAGTGTCACATGCCAGTGGATTAAGCAGTGTCATTCTCCTTGTATGCTTTCTGGCGTAGGCATTGATATTGTCATCAATGTCTAACTTTATGTCCTTGTGGACAAACAATAAAAATGAATGCATTAAATATGTCCTCGTTCATTGTACTTCGGAAACACGACTTCACAAATCGCAGACTAGAATTTGCTCGTTCAACACTGCAAGCCGTGACAGAAGTGAGCACCAAAATGTGAATTATTGTGGTAATATTTGGATACATAATACGACAGGAGCGGCTGTCAGCGAGGGTGTCCGACAAGGTGCTTGGTGTGCTGTCAGCGTTTCTCCATATCTGCTGCCAAAGCTTTAACTCTTGATGAAAAGAATCCGGCGAAGGCAGGGCATCATGATAGTAATGAAGTATACCATCAGCCAGTGTTTAATCTAGTCCCCTTCCTCTGGGGGGGGAAATTGAGGTTTCTGGGGGGGAGTTGGCTCGTGATGCGCGTAGCACCAAGACTGGGAGGGGAGGGGTATGGGGAGGGGATGTACCCCTCCCCACCAGAAACTTTTTGAATTTCCACATTGCAATGGCAGCATTTTAAGGTGTCATCTTAACAAAATAGCTGTACTCTTTCAGTGACCCATTAGAAACTTTTTTGAATTTCCACATTGCAATGGCAGCATTTTAAGGTGTCGTCGTAACAAAATAGCTGTACTTTTTCAGTAGCCCATTAGAAACTTTTTGAATTTCCACATTGCAATGGGCTGCATTTTAAAGCGTCATCTTAACTTGATAGTATCATATATTATAGTAGTAAATAATGTTATGATAATCATATAATAATAAATAATATCACGGTATATTACATGTATAACACTTCATGCAAAACAATGATGAAAACAGTAACCAAAAACCAATGTCATTTCGTCAAATTTTTCTGGGGGGGAAATGTCAATCCTGGGGGGAACTTCCCCCCCCCGAGACGTCTAGATTAAACACTGACCATCAGCAGTGAGTGCGTCGATGTTTGAAACATTAGATGGAATGAGACTTAGACCACGAATTGCTTGTTTTGCAAGATCTCCAAATCGTAGGCTAAACTGCTGAAGTAGACTGTCCAGAAATGGAAGATAAATATTTAGTTTGAGAACATTTGCTGCAGATTTAGGGGGGGGGCGTACGCCGGCTCCGCCCCCTCTAAATCCGCGCCTGGTAATGATATAATTATTCAGTCGAACGATGGATGACATCAGACCTCAGACGACACCCACCTTAGTAGCTGTTCCACACCTCTGATCATACGGTACCTCGACCCGGACCACCATGGACTACTCTTACGGACAACCCTTTTGACTCAACGCATTTGATCCTGATCCTATGGTAACTCGACCCGGACCACCACGGACTACTCTCACGGACAACCCTTCTAACTCAACGCAGCGCTCGTGAATAAGCCGGTGCCCCGCGCTTGGCTTTCCAGTGGCGCTTTAGAAATTAGGAGATTACGATTACGATTACGATGGATGGATACGAAGTAACTGTTCAAAGAGACGTACATTGTGGGATACTCAATGACACTGCGCTCATTGTAGTTGCGAACAATGGCCAGAACTCTTGCGGTGGTGTCAGCATACTTCTTCATTGGAGGTTGTCACACATCAAGAACCGTAACAATATTATTGTTAAACAATCGGAACTGGAGATGGAACTGGATGCATTAACGTATGATTACGTCCAATAATTAGTTTTTAATGATTAGTCTGTGAGCATTTGAGCATGGGGTTTATAATTGTCCTGGGGTAATTGTCCGAGGGTAAGTGGCACGAGGGGATAATTGTCGGGCGAGGGTAGGGTAATTGTCCTAGAACAAACTGTTTCAACTGCTGCGATTAATGCAGCAGACGCTTGTCAGTGCTTTAATTTGTCGGATCCAGGGACGTCATTTGGGGGGGCAGGGGGGGCATTTGCTCCCCCCTGAATTTGACCGATTGTTCTTACACATGACATATTTTGCATTGCTTTGCAACGCCACACGTTGTTCAAAATACCAAAATGGCCTGTGTCTTCACAACCTGTGTAATTTTGTATGTGAGGGCAGATTCGAGCTGCACACAGTGCACAGTTCATCATAGCCACAGATACATATATCAACTTATGTGTATATTGTGATATTATCTGCACAGGGAATGAGCTCAGGCTGATACTGGAAAGACGTACAGCTTGTTCCCCCTAGATAAAGTCCCAGGTCAGTATAAGGTCACCAGATGTGTGGGTCCTGTCAGCCACACATGTAGTGCAAGCCGAGCAATACCCAGTTATAACATGAAGCAGTCAGGCATCTGAGGCATGATTCTCCCTCTGAGCCTAGGCCTACAAGCAACCCACCCCGTCTGACCGGGACCTGGAGTGGATTCGCCTCTCAACACCGGCGACCTCTAGGGCAAGTAGCCGGCATAGGACAATGAGCGGGAAGTTCTGAAACTGAAAGAACACAGCAGAAAGATGTATTACAAGGGGCTGACTGCATGCAGCAGTTGGAGGAGAGGTATGAGTGTGGGTTACAGTAGAGCTGATGATTGGGCTTTCTTGAGAACTGAGGAGACGGTGAAAGCGGACCAAAGGACATGAGAGTTCATCCTGTAAACACTCACAACGATCCACATTCCACACGGTAGGCCTATTATGTGACATCCAATTGAACTGGAAATTTACACAAACTGACTGTTTTTAGTGCAATGGTTATAAGCAGGTTACTTCTTATACACGAAATCCTGGATATTAAAATTTTCTTTCAGTGATATCTTTTCCAGGTTGATATAATCACAAGCCATTGACCTCCACTTGAATGATCCCATAGGCATAGATAATAACAGTCATTAACCCAAAGGCAAAAATAATTATTGCAGACTTAGTGCATGCAGCATGCAATATTGCTATGTGAATTGTTATTAATGACAAATTAAAGCAGTGGGGAGGGGATGTGCCCAACTGCCTGCAAGAAATTTGTTTGAATTTTCACAGTGCAATGGCACCATTTTGAGTGATGCTAAGAGTGGTCTAAGACTTCAAAAATATAGGTCCACTTAAAATAATAGCAAATTCTTGTTGAGCTTCCACATTGTAATCATAGCATGTAGGATGTTATCCTGACAAAATCACTCTATTATTTCAGTGCTGATAAAAAAAGAGCGGTTTAATATATCAATATCAAAATGTAATTATAGCTGCAATAATAATTTCTTTGTGTATCAAGTTAGGCAATTCTGTTCTGTTGCTAATGGACTATTACAATGAGTAACAGCAGCAGACTGGAGTATAATAATTATTATGTACAGGTAAGTTTACTTTGTTGTACTGCAATAAGCTTACCATTGTTGTTCAAGACAACACAATTTTAGTAGAAATGGTTGAGCATGGTATACAAAGTAAGCAAGAATTGCCAATTAAACTACCAAAATTGGGAAGCATATTATGTAATAATGATGTTGTTTTACTAAGTGTTTCAAGGAACAAAACATTTTGAAATCTGACAGTTTGAAATTTGAAATATTACACAGTAATTTACACTGGATAGTGGAGATAAGACATTTAATGGTAATTTATTTTACAAGTATTAACAGTAAATTATTTTCCATTTCATGATGATGATGTCATCTATTAGACTATTATTATAGTAAGTAATATCATTATAATTATATAATAATCAATAATATTATGGTGGATTATAATGGTCCAACCCGGTCTATGTAATACAATTCTATGTAATACAATAATGTAAACTGGAGCAATGGTCATTATAATTTTTCAATTTTTTTCTGTGGGTGAAGGTTATTTCTGTCATTTTAATTGTATAAAATAGTATTTGTACAAATATTAACAATAAATCCTACTCTTTTATTATGATACTGTCATATATCATAGTAAATAATACCTTTATTATAATCATATAATGGTAAATAATATCACGGTATATAATAACAAGTGCAAAGCACTTATAGTCTATTTAAAGTACCAGTATAGTAGGCATTTAAAATATACCTCATCACTGAATCAAAGAGGCCTATAAGTAGATTTAATAAATATGAGCATGAATAAAACATCTCATTTAAGCACAGTTTTGCACATGTTGGCTAAATACAGAACTTACGAAGCTTGTGGAGTTTTGACCCGCGAAATTTTTTTTGCCCCCCCCTGAAAAAAGCTGAAATGACGTCCCTGGTCGGATCGTGTGTAAACATTTTAAAAATTTAAAGGTGTCTAAGGTGCCTCACTAATGGCTGCAAAGCAGCAAAGGATGAGCCAACAATCTGACGAGATAAGGGAAAGTGAAAGCCTGGAAAGGACTGAGGCAGATACTAATTTAGAATTTCAGGGATGGCAATGGAAACGAGCGAACGGGTCTTCAACAAATGAGCTGTGAAGCGAAATTAAAATAAGGAAGTTGAAACACGTTGCCTGGTCACATCATGATGAAAAGTGGAGACTGTTTGGAAGATAATGCAGAGTAGTACAAGTAGTAGGGCCTACAGCCTTATTCCACGAGGCCAAGACTACATGACCGAATCATTCCTAGGGCGGACAATCTAACGAGGAAATCATTTTTGACGAGAATGCCTTATCATATTTAAATGTAATACCACATAAACCAAAGTGCAGCATAAATTGTTGGTCATCAAAAGAACTTCTTTCTAAATTTATAATTTATATTGGATTTGTAGGCTACTTAGGATTTTATGCTATTCTAAAACATTTTTACATTGATATGAAAACATTTTTACATAGAAATGATGTACGCTTGTTTATAATAAATTATTTTAACATGTATGTACACCAAAATGCGGATAGCAATTGGTATATTAAAGAACATTCTTATCTTATCTTATCTTAAGTCGATCGAGAGCACGTGTAAGGTCACGAACAACTTGGATTGAGAGCACGATGTCTTGGACAATGATTCAATCATTGAGGACAGAGGAAACCAGTACTGCATCATCATGACTTGTGTCTCCAGAGGTGTCATCTGGAGCCATGCTGCGGACAACCTTCGGATCTACAGACAAGACACGATACGATAAGGGGTCGTCCATAAAGGACGTCCGCAATGACGGGGGAGGGTGTCATTCGAATGCGGACATATGCGGACATGGGGAGAGGGGGTCATGACAAGTGCGGACGTCCGCATATAAATTTGGTAAATAGACCTATTTCAGAACAATCTGTGCCATTTTAGAGCCTGTTCACACACTAATCACCATGAACTTCAGTCAGATAAATATTTAATGTTTCATTCCCAAACTATACATTCAGGAATAATTTCCTTGTTGAAAGACTTGCTGGTAGTTTCTTCTTCATGTTATGCCCCAGTGTAGTACCATACACTGCCTTGTGTGTGTGTGTGTGTGTGTGTGTGTGTGTGTATACAGGGCTTTTTTTAACGTGCAGTTCTACACAAAATGTGCAGTTCTAAATTCATTCGTGCAGTTGTAAAAGCACTTCCGTCACGTTCTGTGCAGTTTAAACTAGCAAAAACAGGTCATTTTCCTCAGATTGGGAGTAATTTACCATGGAGGATGAGAAAGAATAGAAGAGGATGTGCCGTTCTAAAAATTCCTTAAAAACAGCCCTGTATATATATATATATATATATATATATATATATAGATTGGAATCATGTTAAAGTGCATGTTAACAGCCGTCTACCCAGACTTAATTTCGTCCCGAGGGATGCATTATCAGCGTCTCTAACATAATCCAGAATTCCAGATGCTATAGCATTTAAGGTGCTTGGCTTGCGGACTTCTGAAAATGGGGGGGTGTGAAGCTAAATGCGGGCAAATGCGGACAAGGGAGAGGGAGGGGTTCAAAGTTGGTCATTTTCTGCGGACGTCCTTTATGGACGACCCCTAAGACGCCCACAACAAGATCATTAAGCGACATCTTCTGACCGCCGCGGACCGTAACTCTATGCGCGAAAAATGTTTGTTACACTAAACGCTCCTTATTACATGCTTAACTTTAACACAAATTCTGATATAACACGGACAAGGACCTCAATAATAGGTGAAATAGAGAAAAAATACTGATGATATATTTCGTTTATTGTGGCAATCAGAGCAGAATGATGAAGCGCATCACAGATAAAATTTATCAGGAGCTGCTGTAAAGAAATGAATTAAAATAGATGTTGAAATTATTGAGATCATGATTTTTATAGATCTATGAAATTACTTATTATCACACAGGAGTCAAAGAGCAGCTTTTAAGCAACTTCTAAAGAGAGCATCATAATTGAGTGCCTCGTGAAGCCTACTCACATTGTCACATTTCATAATATAGAATTTATCCCATTAAAAGTATGACGATTGGATGGATCGAGAGTTTAACGACAGCTTAGGGCCATCCATATAGTACGTATAGGCAAAAAATCCTCTTTTGCCCCCCCCTCTTTCGTAGGTCTACGCACCTGTACATTTCTGACCCCTTATGCGTACGTATAAATTTAACTTATAATACCCTTAAAAGGGTTATAATTTAGAAAAAATTCTAAAATCGTCTATGAATCATATATTTTACCGATGGCTACTATTTATTTTTTTAAACATCATATTTGTTGGTTTAAAATTCACCTGGAGACATACGACTCAGGGTGCGCTCAACCTCCGGATGAGCACGGCATATAAGACTACCACGATATCATTAATTAAGCGACATTTTGTGGCCGCCATGTAACCTACCGTCCCATCCTTATAGACCTGGGAGTGACTTTGGTCAGCTAATCGGACCCCACTTGACCCTAAAGTGACTTGAGGTCGACTTGAAGTCGACTTCTCGGCGTCAAAACGACTTGACCCGACTTGACAGAAAAACAACCGACTTCCGACTTGAAGTCGACTTCTGACATGGCAATAGCCATTAGCCTAGGTCTACCTATATATGGCTACTATTGCAAGAAGTCAAGCCAATTTTCCCCGCAAGCATTAATTTCATTTCGGCCTCCCAATAATAAGCAATGAGGCCTCAACACTTAATTGAAGCGTGAATTTGTTAAAGTTTTATTAAACCCATTTCAGGCTTTTTCTGTTTCAGTTTAAATAGTTTTGTGATGCTTTGGGCATTCTAGTAGCCCAGACAATGCGACGGCAAATTATTATGCCTATGAATTTTAGCTTGTCCATTGTCTATGATTATTCAGATTACCCTCATTATTATTAATATAATCTTATTATTAATAATAATATTAAATAAATTTGCAAAACAATCTAGGTCTATGATAAAATGGGGACCGCGGACCGGTTGCACTGAATGGCGTGTTATGATAGGCCTCATTTGTAAAATCTGTATTCACAATAGGCCTAATATTATTCGGCCACTAACATCATTCCGCAACTTAGCAAATAGCATTGCAAGCACATCATTCGGCAGTTACTAACAGTAAAGGCTTACATTGTCCAATTGGCCGGTGTACAATAGTTTTTCCGTCTGCAGATGCAGCGTAGCCTACCAAAGTAGCGCCAGTTAACTATAGATTCATCAGCAGGCCTGCAGTGGCTTGTAGATCCAGCTTTCTTTGCGCCGAATTCACTGACCACTATAGAAGTTCCCTGATTTAATTGCTCATGTTCATGTCCTGATAAGCACACGTGCTAATATTTTAGCAACATTTTGTTTCACCATTTGAATTAAGCGTATGCCTAAGCGTGACGTTTTGACATAGAATAACAAATTATATGAATAGATCGGCAAATGCTGCAGTCTGCACGATAGCCTATGCCTACCGGTAAAATAATCGGTAGGCTAAGTCTCTCTTAGCAAAGGCCTCATTCATTCTTGTCAGTGGCGGCGCCAGGATTTCAGTTTTGGGGGGCTAAAGGGGGTAAATCGTCAAAAAAATTTATTTTTACATGGGAGAAAAAATGGATGGCCTTTTTAGGGGGCTTAGCCCCCCTAGCCCCCCTAGCGCCGCCACTGATTCTTGTAAACATAATAGGCTACAAAAGTTGTTTAAATGTTGTCACGATCATTGGTTTGAAGTGATAAATTTAACTATGCTTGTGTCTCAAGTCGGTTTAAGTCGACTTGTGGTAAAAACAACTTCAAGTGACTTCTCTCTACAAAATTCGACTTGGGGTCAGTTGCGGTGAGCAGAAACGACCCGACCCGACTTGGGATGACCAAGTCGACTGGGGTCGACTTATTGGGGTCGACTCCCAGGTCTACATCCTTAGGCAGAATGCATAAAATTCTATCATATAACAAAGTGCTGTCACCGTGCTGTCGCTCAATTTATAACGTCTAATGACAGCGTTTTAAAGGTGTCTAAATCGTTGACTGTATAATATGTTTGCGACGGTTCCACGACAACTGGTTCACAGACAACTGGTTCAGCGACAACTTGCTCACGGGCAATTGGTTCACGACAACTGGTTCACGACAATTGGTTTACCGACAACTGGTTCACGACAATTGGTTTACCGACAACTGGTTCACCGATAACTGGCTCAAACCAAATGTTTTTAGTCCCTGGTTATTGCCGCGAAAAGAGAAGTTGGATTGATGAAAATGAGTTTAGGACAGTCACCACATGGACAGTGGACAACGCCCGGACAAAACTCACACGGACAAATTCCCCCAACGGCAAATCCTCCCAACGTAGGACAAAAAGCTTTGTAGAACATAAATTGCGTATAAGTGGTAGGCTAATCCTCCGAATGGCGGTCCTAAGTTCGAAACACATCGGCTGTTGGTCGCAAACAAGCATTATTGATGAAAAAGAATTCTCGCTAAATAGGCTAGGTGCCTGATTCATACAGAATCATTGTAACCTAAATGGAAGCTGGATTGACGACAATATTTTGCTTAAACGGAAGCTGGATTGGTGTAAATATTCTTGTTTAACTTGGAACTGGATTGATGAAAATAATATTTATTTAAATAGAAGTGTGATTGACAAGAACAATTATTGTTGCTGTTCGAAAAGCTGGGTTGATTAAACGAATGAAATTATACCTAAAATAGAAGCTTCAAGCTGATCTGATGAAATATAAGTTATCTAAATAGAAGTTGGATTGATATTTAAATACAGTTGCTGCTATTTAAATAGAAGCTGGACTGATGAAACAAATTTTTTCACAAATGGAATACGGATTGATGAAAGTAAAATTGAATACTCGAATATTTGAGAAATATAGGCTGGATAAAGTTATTTTACAGGTGAAATAGAGGCTGGATTTATGAACTGAACGCTTGATAAATGGAAGCTGGATGAAAGGTCTTAATAGGGGAAATGGAAGCTGGATGAAGGTACTTTACAGGTGAAATAGAAGCTGGATTGATGAATTGAACGCTTGAGAAATGGTAGGATGGACATATAAGGTGAAATGTAAGCTGGATTAACAAAAACACGATTGGGAAATAGAAGCTTAAAATGTTTTTATATCTGATCAGAAGCTGGATTGATGAAAACAACTGTTGGTTGAACGGAGGCTGTTTATGAAAATATGGCTTGATAAATGGAAGCTGGATGAAGTTATTTTATGACTGAAATAGAAGCAGGATTGGCGAAAATAACGCTTGAGAAATGGAAGCCGGAATGATTAAAAAGCTTGAGAAATGGAAGCTGGATGAAGGAATTTTTATATCTAAAATGGAAGCTGGATTAAGGTATTTTTCTATGTGAAGTGGAACCTAGATCAAGGTAATTTTGTATCTGATATAGAAGCCGAATTAATGATAAACTCTTGAGCAATGGAAGCTGGATTAAGATATTTTTATATTTGAAATGGAAGCTGGAATAAGGTATTTTTCTATGTGAAGTGTAACCTAGATCAAGGTAATTTTGTAACTGATATAGAAGCTGAATTAATGATAAAACTCTTGAGCAATGGAAGCTGAATTAAGATATTTTTATATTTGAAATGAAAGCTGGATTAAGGTATTTTTATACGTGAAGTGGAAGCTAGATCAATGCAATTTTATATCTGAAATAGAAGCTGGATGAATGATAAAACGCTTGAGAAATGGAAGCCGGATTAATGATAAAACGCTTGTCAAATGGAAGCTAGATTAAGCTATCTTTATGTGAAGCGGAAGCTGGATCAAGGCAATTTTTATATCTGAAATAAAAGCTGGATTAAAGCTAAAACGCTTGAGTAATGGAAGCTGGATCAATATATATTTTATCTTAAATAAAAAGCTGGATAAAGGTATTTTTATATATGAAATAGAAGATGGATTGGTGAAAAACGCTTGATGGACGCTTGATAAACGAAACCTGGATAAACGATTTTCCAGCCTAAATGGAAGCTGGATGCATGTTGAAATACAAAAATGAAAATCAACAAGCCAGTTTCCATTTCTCGAGGGTTATTTTCGTCAATCCAGCTTCTATTTCACTTATAAGGAACCTTCATCCAGCTTCCATTTCTCAAGCGTTTTTCATTTATCCGGCTTCCACTTCACATATAAAAACACCTTAATCCAACTTCCATTTCAGATATAAAATACCTTAGAAGTTAGAAAAGCTTCAATTTCTCAAGCGTTTTATCATTAATCCGGCTTCCATTTATCAAGCGATATTTTCATAAATCCAGCTTCTGTTCAACCAACAGTTATTTTCGTCAATCCATCTCCAATATACGCAAATACATTTTCATCAACCAAGCTTCAATTTAAGCAAGAATATTTTCATAAATCCAGCTCCAATTTAAGCAAGAAAATTTTCATCCATCTCGCTGCAAGTTAAGCAAGAACATTTTCATTCCTCCAGCTCCAATGTAGGGAAGGACATTTTCATCAATCCAACATCTATTTCAAGTGTAAAAATACTTTTTTCGGTTTCTGTTACTCCAGCGCTATTTTCATCAATCTATCTCGAATTTAATCAAGAAGATTTTCATCCCTCCAGTTCCAACTTAGCAAGAACATTTTCACCCGTCCAGCTCCAATTTACGGACCAAATTTTTCATCAATCCAGCTCCAATTTAAGGCAGGACATTTTCATCAATCCAGTTTCTATTTCAGGTATAAAAATACTTATTCCAGTCTCCGTTACTCCATCGTTATTTTCAGCAATCCTGGTCCAATTTTAGCGAGAAGATTTTTATCAATCCAGCTTCAAGTTAAGCAAGAACATTTTTATCCACCCTGCTCCACTTCTTTATCAAGTGCAATTGGTCTCATGAAAACAGCTTCAATTTTAGACGGAATAGTTCTCTAAATCCTACTTCTATTTAAAATTGAAGTATTTTCATCAATTCAACTTCTATTTAGCAACGCGATTGTTTCGTGTATCCATCTTCAATTTTTACAAGCATAATTTTCATCAATGCAACTTCATTCAGGAAACGTTCTTTTCCTCGGTCAGTTTTTGCAGCGAGGCCATCAACAACCTGTTTTCAATTTATCACGAGATATTTTCATCAATCCAACTTCTCTTTTAGCGGCAATAACCATGGCGTAAAAAATTTGCAGTGAACATTTGATCGTGAACCAGTTGCCGTGAACCAGTTGCCGTGAACCCGTTGTCCGTGAACCAGTTGTCGTTGAACCAGTTGTCTGTGAACAGTTTGTCGTGACACCACTCCAAATAGGCATTGGATCCGTAGCCTTGTCGGATCTACGAATACGCTGCCTGTAATCATCCATACCAAAATCGCCTATATCCGGTGATCACGCTCGCAACATATGGACAGCCAATCATGGATGAGCGCTAGGGTGGAGTGAAAATTTTTTTTCTCGAATTTCTAATTGTAATAGTGATCAAAAGTTGACCATGGTATCACAGAATTGCTACAAAAAATTTGACCTTCCTGTGTTGACGTCTTCTGCCCTCTACCGGACGATTTAAGGACGCCATATTGATTTTCAGTACTGTCAGGCATTTTGAAAATTGCACTGTTAGAAGCAAATCATGTAACAATTTTCTAACTGGTGTTTCTAGACTAACTTGACCCTCCTGAAAACGAAAATCGCGGTTAGGAAGCTGGATTTTTAGCGGTTCCATTGGAAAACAAGATGGCGGACAAAATGGCAGCCAATTGCTTAAAATGACTAAAAGTAAAGTATTGTATGTGATAGGAAGACGGTTTTAGGCTCTAAATTAAGATTATAGGGTTGAAGGAATGCAATGGAATCAAATACATATATGTACCACTGCAAAAAAACAAAATGGCGGACAAAATGGCGGCCAGAATCTTCAAATGGCTATTAATGAAGTCATGTATGCAATGAAATCATGATTTCAGGGTCAAAGTCAACATTTTCAAGGTCAGGGAATATGATGAAACCAATGTCGCTCATGTAACGCTGCTCAAAAACCAAAATGGCGGACAAAATGGCGGCCACAATTCTAAAATGGCTACAAGCAAAGTCATGTATGCAATCGGAATTTGACTTCCGTCTTTTGCCAGGTCTTTGCAAGATGGCATCTGTTGTTGAATTTATCTACAATGTTCTTTATTTTGCCAGATAATAATGATCATTGAAATTACCACAATTTTCTCAGCAGATCTTAAACCAAGGAGCGTTCTGCAAAAGAACACTGACGAAGTTATCATGCAGCACCTTATCACAGCGAATCAAACTGACTTTCCGATGGATCTAGCATCAATATCGTGCCATGAGCTTCCCTCAAAATCTGTGGCATTGGATGCTTTGTGAAAAGTAACTTGTCCAGTCAGCAACTTTTTAACAGAGGTCAACATTGATTTATTTAGAAAATTTTATGTAGGGCCTTTTCAACGTAGGCTATTCAGTATCACTCCCAACCTAACCGCAACGGAATAGGACAGTTTCTAGATTCTTAAGGAACGGAGTGGAGTGACCCATGGACAATAAGTGCAGTGAAAATGGGTGGACATTTCAGGTTGTGGATTCAGCCGCAGAGAATGAACGTTGCTGTCGAATAGCAGAAGCTCAGCTTGGTCCGCCAACCGAAGAGTGGATCGACGCTGGAGTTGAAAAACAGAGTTCTTGCAGACAAGTGGGGCTCGTCCCTCAAGGCACCGCCTAACCAGCACACAGACCCTGTAGGTAATACGCTGCTGGAAACGGAGCCAATGCAAGACATCTGCATATAATATGAGACATGACCAAATTTTGCGATATGCCCAATAAATTGTGTCGCAATTCATAGGACAAGTATCCAGATAAATTTTTGGATGGACAAGCAATGGTACAAGCAATGGGGACCTTCCAAAGGCGAAGACATTTGGTGACCTGGCAGATACAATGGTTGCTCGTGTAAAGATACTTTCGATTGGCTACAAGAGGGTCAATAATTATTGTCTTGGATAGGTACTGGACCTGGAAATTGCTTATAAAAAAGTGGAACCACACAGAAATGGCGACTAAGACCACAACTTCGTCATTGTATTGAGTCTTGAAATAGCGGTACTCCGTTGTCGGAAAATTGCCTGAATGTTCTTGGTATGCCTGAAAGCAAAGCTGATCTAATTTCATTCCTGCTCATTCAGCTCTCAACAGCCACATTTGGGCATTTGGAGGTATAGATGTAGCTGTTGCTTCCGTGAAAGAAGAAAAGGTGTTGCCTACTACTGAGTGTATGCCTTATATTTAACGATATTTGGGTGTAGAAAGCTAATTTGAGAAGAATCATGTTGTGTAGCGAGTAGAAAGGTTTTCAAAGCTGACTTGTATTTGGAGGAATTGAGCGCTGGACTCAATCATTAGATACAGAACTTCACTAATAGAAAATTCCAGGATCTGGCCGCCATTTTGTTCGCCATTTTGGTTTTCATGCAATGCTACATGAGTGACATTGGTTTCATCATATTCCCTGACCTTGAAAATGTTGACTTAGACCCTGAAATCATGATTTCATTGCATACATGACTTCATTAATAGCCATTTGAAGATTCTGGCCGCCATTTTGTCCGCCATTTTGTTTTTTTGCAGTGGTACATATATGTATTTGATTCCATTGCATTCCTTCAACCCTATAATCTTAATTTAGAGCCTAAAACCGTCTTCCTATCACATACAATACTTTACTTTTAGTCATTTTAAGCAATTGGCTGCCATTTTGTCCGCCATCTTGTTTTCCAATGGAACCGCTAAAAATCCAGCTTCCTAACCGCGATTTTCGTTTTCAGGAGGGTCAAGTTAGTCTAGAAACACCAGTTAGAAAATTGTTACATGATTTGCTTCTAACAGTGCAATTTTCAAAATGCCTGACAGTACTGAAAATCAATATGGCGTCCTTAAATCGTCCGGTAGAGGGCAGAAGACGTCAACACAGGAAGGTCAAATTTTTTGTAGCAATTCTGTGATACCATGGTCAACTTTTGATCACTATTACAATTAGAAATTCGAGAAAAAATGTTTTTTCACTCCGATTCACTCCACCCTAATGAGCGCGCCATGTGGGGCTATTAATTGTCGTACAAATTTCAATTTACAATAAGCTATCAGTTTTAGTGATGCAAGAGCTTTTAGCACAGGCATAGAAGCACGCTCAATGCACGAACCTGAGAATAGTTATATTCTCTAAGAACTGCAATAAAGTCAAGAATGAAATAATAGAACAAAAAATCATCACAAAGTCAATAATCACAGCACACACACCAATAAGAAGAAGAACTTTGACATTAAGTGAATCTAGTCCGTACAGCTGGAGAATTGTAGCCTACTACCTTCAGGGCCGGCCTTAGCCCAGGTGGCGCCCTAGGCAAGGCATACATTTGGCGCCCCAGGCATAGGCATGCATTTGGCGCCCTTAGTTTCCCACTCAATTGTTCAGCCCACGTCAGAATCTAAAGATGAATTAGGCAGAGCCGGTATACCCTTACAGGGCCGTAGCCAGGATTTTATTTCGGGGGATGTTTTCTTGACCGTGAATTTTGAGGTGCGTACACGCTGCGGGCGACTTTTTGGGGGCGAAATTTTCTGACGACTTTTGTTAGTCGTAGAATTTTCTGACGTCCAAAAAACCACTATTTTCCGCGATTTTCGACTATTTTTCTGCTCAATCTTACACACTCTCATGTGCTAGCAAATGCATAATTATTTCATGTTTACATTACTTCATTGGGTGGGTGGGGGTGGGTGTTCAAACAACCAAACATCCCCCTAGCTATGGCCTTGTAGGCCTACGCTCAACTGAGTAATTCATTATAATTTTTTTATTAGTGTACACTGAAGGCTGGATAATATTTCAATTTTGTGGAGAATGGTATAAGTTAAAAATATTAAAATACACTCTTGTGGAAATGGCGCCCTCTTTATGGAAATGGCGCCCTCTAGAACTTGGCGCCCCATGCAACTGCCTGCTTTGCCTTTGCCTTAGGTCGGTCCTGCCTCAGCTACTGAACTTTCTTCATCGTCCCTACTAGACTATTTTATTTCAATCTGAATAAAGGGCAGGCTGTAATGTTGTAATCTCATCTTCATACTCGGCAAGTCTCACTCCCATTTCATTTCTTGCAACATCTTCACTATCGAAACTGAGCGTCGCGTATTTTAACCTGTCTCCTAAAGCAAAGAGTACGGAATATCGTTAAAAATCGAATTTTATTTGTCGATTTAAAAATTATGCAGCCCTTGAAATTGAATTAGGCCAGCCTGAACAGGTGCAAAGAATCCATAATTATTTTAAATTCTTTCCATTAGCGAAAGTTTTGAGTTTAAAAGAATATAGTGTAAAAAAATAAATTCAGTGCCGCGGCGCCCCCCAAAGACTGCGGCGCCCTAGGCAACTGCCTACTTTGCCTATAGGTAAGGCCGGCCCTGACTACCTTACAAAAAGTCTGCATGACCGATGCAAAACATTTTGGAGTCAAAATGTTACCCAGCAAACATGATATTATGTCAGTAGGTCTCTGAGGTCCAAAACGAAATGTATTATTTACGTAAACGACTTTTGTCAATCCCCAACCTTTAACAACATGTGTTGAAAACTACAGATCAGCACAGATCAAGAAATAAATCGTCAGGTTGGGAAAGGCGATGGCTAGAACAATGTTCAAGAAATTCCTTCTCAATTGCAAACATTTCACTGCATATACCACATCCAAAACGTTTTTCCAGGTACGGTTTTGAATCCTCAGGAGATTTGACTATGTTGCTTTTTAGAAGGGGACTTGTTGCTTCATTGGAATCCGAATGCATGTTCCATGACAGCTGGCTATTTGGTTTATCGACGTCTCCGCTACATAGGCCAAATGCTATGAATTGAACAGATAAGTCACCATCGGATTCACTTTTCATTGTTTCTACGTCTAGGTTATGTATTCCTGGCTGTTTATTTGAAGAACTGCCTTTATGACAAGGCTCATCGCATGCGTGTTGTGTCTCGTTCGTATGAGAACTTCTGTGCTTCTTCAAACTTTCAAGTCGGATGAATCCTCTTTTACAAATGTCACAAACGAACACTTTTTCGCCAGTATGAGTTCTCATGTGCGTTTTCTGATCACCACATTCAGTAAATGATTCCTTACATAACCGACATGAACATGGTTTCTCCTCACTATGGATTCTCAAATGTTTTGTTAGGTAACTAATTGTAGCAAATGATTTCTGACAGAACATACATTTGCATGGTTTTTCCCCAGTATGGGTTTCCAAATGTGCTTTTAAGTGACTACTTGCAGTAAACGATGTCTGACATAAATGACATTTGTATGGTTTCACGCCAGCATGGATTCTCACGTGCACTTTTAGACTGCTACCTCTAGTAAATGAATTCTGGCATAACATACATTTGTATGGTTTCTCCCCAGTATGGATTCTCATGTGCATTTTCTGATCACCAATTCTAGTAAATGATTTCTGACATACTGGACATTTGTATGGTTTCTCCTCAGAATGGGTTCTCAGATGTGTAATTAAGTGATCATTTGTAGTAAATGATGTTTGGCATAAATTGCATTTGTATGGCTTCTCCCCCGTATGGAATCTCATGTGTGTTTTCAGATAACCATATTGAGTAAATGATTTATGACATAACTGGCATTCGTATGGTTTCTCCCCAGTATGGATTCTCATGTGCACGTTCAGATCAGAACCTTGAATAAATGATTTCTGGCATAACTTACATTTGTATGGTTTCTCCTCTGTATGGGTTCTCAAATGTTTTCTCAAGTAACTACCTGTAGCAAATGATTTGTGGCACACCTGGCAATTATATGGTTTCTCTCCAGTATGAATTACCATGTGCATTTTCAGATCACCACCATTAGTATGCTTTCCAATGCCAATAATTTCTGACATAACTTGCATCTGTATGATTTCTCCCCAATATGGGCTCTCAAATGTGTTCTTAAGTGACTACACGTGGTGAATGATTTCTGACATAACTGAGATTTGTATGGTTTCGCCCCTCATGGGTGTTTTCAGATTACTACCTCAATTAAATGACTTTTTAAAACAACTGACATTTGCAAAGATTCTTTGTAGCAGGTTTTGTCAAGCTTGCTTTTATAATGAATATTTAGACGAAATGATCTCTGACATGGTGTTTCGCCACCATAGGTTTCAAGATGCTCTGTCAACCAATGTCTTTCGCTATATGATTTCCCATATAACTGGCATTTGCATGGTTATACTGTACTATGTTTCCTTTTAGGAGTTGCAAGAATTTCGCCTGTGTCCTATGATTTCTAACGAAATTGATGTTTCTTCTCAAAAATTGGTCGTTATGAGGCTGAGCTGTAACGAATAGCCAGAATGTGCACTTTTTCACATAACATGAATTGTAGGCTTAAGACTTTTCTTCAGCACGGTAATTTTCATTCGAAAGCAACAAGCAAGTGTAGAAACGTTCTCCTTGTCGGTCAATGCTTGTTAAACATTTCACATCCTTCAGGTGTCAATTTTTAAAAAAAATTGGAATTGTGTCCGAAATTAGTCCCACAGAAAACAATTGTCATATGTGGTGAAATATTCAAGCCATCCATCTTTTGTAGAATAGGACTCCATTGCCTTTTCATTCAGAAGCCATATGAACCGAAGACAAAATAACTTAACGATATTAAAGTAAGTTACAGTTCCTGGTGAATATTTCGACTTGATGAAGATGATTGAGAGTTTTCACATAAAATCTCAAACAACTATCATAAATTCCAACACAATGTCGCTTGTCATCCTGCACCTGATAAAAAGAAATTCAAACACCTATATTAAAATAACATAGTTTTTTTTTATATTGCTCACAAGAAAAACATAACATGATACAATATCAAATCAGTACTAGGTTGGGATACAAACGGAGGACCTAAACTTAAAGGGACCAAAGTCCCGCTAGCATGGCCACCTATGTACCAGTATAAATATAGGTGGAAATTGGTAACATAAGCAGCGGGAGTCATCTAAGTTCAAAATGAAATAATACGTGTATTAGTGTTGTCTAGTGTAAGGATATTTTAGATAAACAAACGGAATATAAAGAATAGTTATACATTTGGAGCGAGTAGGTGGGCATGCAAATGTTTTTTAAAGAGGAGATTTGGTGCACCATGAACATCAAAAGGACGATTGTTTCAAACAGTTGGACCAGCTATTTTAATTGAAAACTTGCGGGTGTTGGACTGTTGGTGTGAGCAAATGCCGGTCTATAGTTAGATGCTGTTCTAGTACTGTAAGAGTGAATGGCCGAACCGGTGTTAAAATAGTTGGCAAAAGCTTGAGGTAATAGGCCATGCTTATAGCGAAACATGAATTCACCAGTTTGAAATATTCTTATTTGATCTAGTTTTAAAATGCTGTTGAGGGAAAAAGTTGGGTGGTATGACACTTGTAAGAAGATTAAGTATTATTAGTTAGACTTAAACTTCTTTTTCTATTCCTTCAGGCTTGAATTAATCCCTCTACGGAGGGGTGAGCCACTCGCATCCTCAAGTGGCTGAAGACAGACTTAAACATAAAGTTGAAACTTCGAAACTATCAACAACAGCATTGTAGGTGAATGTTTTTCTGAAATGGAAGCTGGGGGGGTTTTGTCCAGGGAAAAATGTCCTACACTCAAGAAATGTATATAAAAACCTTTTTTCATCAGTTTCTAAAATCCATGGATGCATATGCGAATAATTAAATTCGCTAGGTAATCCGGTATTTTAGCATCCCAAATTATTCAGATGATTGCTGAGGTTTGGAATTTCTCGCCAATCCAGCTTCTATTTCATCAATTCTTTAACCTTCATTCAGCTTGCATTTCTTTATCGTTCTTTTCGTAAATCCAGCTTCTATTTCAGAAAAACATTCATCCAGCTTCCATTTCTTTTTCGTTCTATTAGTGAATTCAGCTTCTATAGTTTAGCGTCCCAAATTATTTTGACCATTTCTTTGCAATAATAAGTGAAAGACACATACAATAACACATATTTATTGAGGAAATCATAAAAGGTGTGCATGAAAACCTCAAGGAAGTCCCAAACGTGGTAACTCTCGCGTAGGCCAGTGAGAAAATGCTTCAGAAATGGAAGCTGGATGAGGATTTCTTTTGGCTAAAATGGTAGCTGGATTGATGAAAAGAACGCTTCAGAGGTGGAAGCTGGATCAAGGCTCTGTAATAGTAGTTGAAATAGAGGCTGGAAGATCTCAAATAAAAGCTGGATTCACAAATAGAACAAGAAAGAAATGGAAGCTGGATGAATGTTTTTATGAAATAGAAGCTAGCATTCCTAACTGGCCTACGCGAGAGTTACCCCGTTTGGGACTTCCTTCGTGTTTTCGAGCACACATTTTATGATTCCCTCAATTAAATGTGTTATGGTAAATGTCTTTCAGTTATTATTGCAAAGAAATGGTCAAAATAATTTGGGACGCTAAAATACCGGATTATACCATTCGCTAAAGCGATGTTGAACGAATGTTAAAATAATTAAATTTTGTGTAAACGTGTTAGCGGACAAAAGGCACAAATATATAAATCAAGAGCTTACCATTGATTGTATTAAAAAATTGTTTAAAAAACAACAACCGGACTTTTCCGACCATAAACAATGGCAAAAGATGCCAACAGAGCTCGTACGTAATAAAAGCTCGATTTAGAAAAGCTTACTGTTTCTCCATCTGGTGAATAACCGAGATTTACTTTTAATTATAATTACCCAGGGAATTCCACGATACCGATACTAATAATAATTATTATTATGTACTGTACACCGACATAATGAGCATAATCACATTAATAGATTTCTATATTATCTTATTTATTGTCGAAAGATACAATGTCAGCATGGTGTCGGAAAGCTATCTATTCCGTTCTTATAACCAATTAAAACGACAACGCCGCCGTTTTAGACACAAACACACACGGTAGGCCTACTAGGCCCTTAACATGCAAATTATTGAAATTAATATGGTTAACCATGAGTTTAAGGGTAAGTCGAACATTAGGCCTACAACGGTGACATGACAACTGGTCTACAGACAACTCGATCGTCTAACAACAATTAAGTGGTCTCCAGATCACAATTCGTCTAACGACAACGGCCGGGTCTACAACTGGCACTTGCGAAATGGAAGCTGGATAGGCCTAAGGGTAAAAGGTTTTACAGGTGAAATGGAAGCTGGATTGACGAAAATAACGCATGAAAAAAGCTGGATGAATGTATTTCTAGATCTGAAATACAGGCTGGATTTATGAAAAAAAAACTTAAGTAATGGAAGCTGGATGAGGGTGTAATATATCTGAAATGTAGCCTAAGCTGGATTGACGAAAATAACGAAGCTGGATTGACGAAAATAACGAGCGAGAAATAGAATGTATTTTTAGATCTGAAGTAGAAGCTGGATGCATGTTGAAATACATGAATGAAAATCATCAATCCAGCTTCCATTTTTAGCCAGAAAACCATTTCACTTTTTTCATAAATTAGATCTGCAGCTTCTAGGCTTATTTCATCAATACTAGTCGTCTGAAGACTGCAGTTGTCGTTAGACCAATTGTCCGGAAAGAGTTGTCGTTAGACGAGTCAATTATTGTCGTGGGACCATTAGCCTACAACGATGACTTGATTTTCCTGTGTAGGCCTAGGCCTATTGACAAGCCTATAGAGTTCATTACGATCATCAAAAGATCAGAAACCCAGATGTAATGATTTCGTAGTCCCGTACGTGTCAACTTTAAATTATCCTATACTAGTACTAGCTGGGGCACCCGACGTTGCCCGGGAAATTTAGAATACGATCCGCTCCCGGCCACAATCTCACCATACCCCCCTCCATTCCATCCACAACACTCTAAACAGTTCAAACACGTCATAATGGCAAAATAAGCCGTAACTAGGCCTAACAGTCAATTATGATACAAGTCAAACAATGAATGTATGAATATAAAGTTTGACAGAGATAATGATAGAGATAATGATAATGCTGACATAATGTATAATAGGTCTACTAACACTCTAGGCCTACAGCAATTTGGTTTGACTTTTATAGCTCTAACACCTTCAAAACGTTTTCAACAGATGCGATAAATTCGGCAGACGCTTGTCATCGTTCAAATATATCCAGGTCAACTACAGTACATTTAACCTACATTTACCATCTATGAAACGTTTAAAAGTGTCTAAAGTGCTTTTCGCAGCAAGAAATCTGAAAACGGAGGACAGGCAGATTCCAAAATTTCAGAGATGTAGATGGAAGTGCTGCAATATGCAAAAAATTCTGTCGAGGGCAACGGCTTCTGTTGTTGTAGGGCCCCTTGTCAAATCTGGATCCGTCCGTCCGTCCGTCCGTCCGTCCGTCCGTCCGTCCGTCCGTCCGTCCGTCCATACATTCACCCATCCATCAATCCATCCATCCATCCAGCGTTTGAATTTCGTCAGTTAGAAGCGTTAATTTATACAGAATGTGTCTTAGGTGTCTTACGCATGGTTGAAAAGCATAAGCCAACAAAAATCTGGTAAAAAATGAGATAAGGAGAAAATGACAGGACAGAGGCAGAATGGCAGATGCTGAGAATTTCATGGATGGCAATGGAAAGAAACGGAACAGATGAGAGTAGGCCTATAGAGCGTCAGCTGTTGTCAAGCAACATTAAAACAAAGATGTTTAACAACTTTGGTCATCACACTAAGAAGAAATGTGCAGAATGTTTGAAGAAAGAATCTGATATAATGCAGGGTATATGAGAACACTTGGAAGACCACGAACAACCTGCATTGAAAGCATGATATATTGGACAGGTTTAACTTTGTTCGAATAACAGAGGAGGACATGGGAAAGATACATTTGGAGACAGACAGTTCAGGGTGCGGTCAAGTAGGGTCAACCTTCGGATCGTAGACGGTCAAAGACAATTAAGATAAGACAACCAGGATATCGATCGTTAATATTATGGTGACATCTTTTGGTCCCCGATAGGCCTAACTGTTCCTTTATGAACGACATGAAACGTTGTTTATCGATTGTATGGCTCGAAAGTTTAAAGACAGCTAAATGCATGGAGTCGTTTCAACGATGTTTATAAGACAGAAAGAAGGACTAAGAAATAGCATATCAGTAATTTTAGCAGCAAAACGGTAAATTTTTAGCAATTTTGACCGAAAGGCAAAATGATCGTCAGAAAATTTGGCCGATAGGCTATGTAGGCCTAGTCGTCGCCGGTGGCTCGATCAGCCGTCAGCAAAACAATCTGGAAAAAAGGATTTTTCTCGACCCCAAGAAAATCGAAATCCCCAACAAAGCAGATCGAGGTACTTGAATAATCATTGCTTTAACGCAATCCAGTACCAGTTTTTGTCTCAATAAAACGAATAGGCCTATTAACCACTTGATTTTATAGTTAGGGTGGACACGTTAGCGTTTTTGTAGGCTCTTTAAAACTATTTTTGCATCGCCCTGGTTACACTGGGTGTGCCTCTGAGTGGATTTCTTGAAGTGGCGCTATACAAATTCTTGAAATGGTTGAATGAATGAATGAACTCTGGTCGTTGAATGGCGTCAAACAACGTTTTCTTTAGACACCTTTATAATACGTGCTAGATTGATCTTATAAATTGTTAAGTCGCGTTGATTCATTGTGTTTGACAATTTAAAAAAACTCTTAAGAACTGTAGGGCCTAATTTCTGTCCAGGGTAGCGACCTCTGTACAGTTGTCATAGACCACTGGTCAAATCGGATCCATCCATCCATGCTTCATCGCATATGCCACAGCCAAACATATACGTAAAACGGCCTTGGAACTACTCGCAAGGCTAAGCAAAACAAAAGACAGAATTTAGTCACCATTGTCAGAAACAGATATGGCACTCACTTGGTCTTTTAGGGGCTTCCAAAAGACTCTTTCATCCGTTTAACGCCGTAGCCGATCGAGGTTCACTGGGGTCTAGTGTAAGGGATACTGGGCTCTTTAAGTGGAGCGGCCAGGAACCAAAATGTGAAGGAATTGTTCACTTTGTGATACAAGCATGAAATTTGGTACATACCATGAAAATGTCATAAGAAAAATATTTGGCTATAGGGCCATCGCAGATTTGGCCCCTGGTCCCAATGGCGGCCATTTTTCAAAATGGCCGACCTGTTTACAGACTTTAAATTATCTCAGCTTCCAGTGCACTTAGAATCGTCATCTTGGTGTCAAAACATACATAGTTAGGGGCGAGGATTCCAAAAAAGCCATTAAAAATGTTCCGGAGAGCTTCAATGGCGGCCATTTTCCAAAATGGCCGACCAAAATACGGATTTTCAATATCTCAGCTTCCAGTACACTTAGAACCGTCATCTTGGTGTCTAAACATACATAGTTAAGGGCAGGCATTCCAGCAGAGCCATTGAAAATGTTCCCCATGGCTTCAATGGCGGCCATTTTCCAAAATGGCCGACCAAAATACGGATTTTCAATATCTCAGCTTCCAGTACACTTAGAACCGTCATCTTGGTGTCTAAACATACATAGTTAAGGGCAGGCATTCCAGCAGAGCCATTGAAAATGTTCCCCATGGCTTCAATGGCGGCCATTTTCCAAAATGGCCGACCTAAAAATTAATACTTCAATATCTCAGCCTCCAGTACACTTAGAATCGTCATCTTGGTGTCTAAACATACATAGTTTGGGACGAGAATCCCAACAGAGCCAATGTAAATGTTCAACAAGGCTTCAGTGGCGGCCATTTTCCAAAATGGCCGACCAAAAAAGGATATTTAAATATCTCAGCTTCCAGTACACTTAGAAGCGTCATCTTGGTGTCTAAACATACATAGTTAAGGGCGAATTTTAAAGGATTCAAATACAAACGTTTCTGTTCACAAGATTCGCAGCCAAGGACGTGAATGGTGAGCTAGGGTAAAAAGTTCATGCTTATTTGAAAATCAGCTGTTATGGGCTGATGGTGCATCAAGTATAAATATAGTATAATCCAAGCTACTTATTGCATCATACTTTTTCTGAAACTTCTGATTGAGTTCATGTTCATTTGGCAATAAAACATGTATTGGAATATATGAAATATCTAAGAAAGGTAAAGTTTTTCAATCAGGTTAAGGCTCTCAGCATTGTTATCGAGGAGATGGGAAACCCATTTATTGATGATAGTGTTACGCGCGGGGGCGTCGCCTGTCCTACCGTTTCCGCCCCCAAATTAATGGGCTCTAGTGTTGCACGCCCCCTTAAGCGCGGTTGAGGAAAGCTGGGTCCTAGGTCAAAGGTTTTGGTGTCAATGGTAGCAGGTTCGAATCCTAACCTAGGGTGTGAGCTTCTCTGGTTACCAAATTCCTCAGGATGGGCCGTTTTTGGACATATGTCAGCGGTGGCTGTTAAGCTCACAACAGCCCCACTAAATGGGTGCTTATCAGGGTTCGATTCCTCAACTTTCCCCCATGCTCCATCACCCACTTTACCTTCAGCTACCGACTTCACCATTGTTTCACATTCTTTCTGGCGGGAACTTAATTGGGCTTGCTGCATGGAAACTAGATTCAGCTCTTCAGCTAGACCGATTAAAATGCTACTCTGGCGCTCCATAAATTGTTCTATTGTAGTCATTTGTTTCTGTAATACAGCGGGGTCTAAGTCATCAGTATTGTCTGTAGTCCCCAACTCAAGGGTTTCTCTCGGACATAACTCATCTTCCTCTTGTCCTGTCCCTAAGACACTGTCCGTTTCCCCGTCAGAGTCCATTATAATTCGATAGCAGAAATCACTTCACAGTTCTCTATTTAAGTTTCATTTATTGTAGAATCAATCAAGCGACGGTCTGTCGTTCATTAGCAATTATTTACACGGCCGATAAAATAGAAATAACATTAAAGTTTCACGATTAAGGCCCTCCTAAAACGCCTATGTCTCTTGACTAGCTTAAGTTTTATCAGATCAGTTCGCAGACTGACTATTTCCCACCTATCCGATCAGTTCACAGACTGAATACACCACAACTAATATTTGCACCAAAAATAGAGATACAAGTTTTATCTAATTACACCTAGTTCAGGTTCGAGCTCTATAGATTAGGTTGCTTATACTTCCCTGTTCCCATTGATATTTTAGGACAGCCGATCCACCGTTTTCCGTCCTGTAGAAAGTTATTGAGTCGTCGGCCGATGCCAGAATTTCTCCGTCGGAAGCGTATTATTAATTTAATCGTTGCCGGAAATCTTCGTAATTACACATCGATTCACAAGACATCGGAAGAACCTCGTCTTCTACCTGAGAAAACTTGCCAGAATCGAAAATACCATCAATTTCACCACGTTTCACGATTTCCACAAGCGTAGGTCTTAACCGGTTCAATTCTGCAGCCCGACTGAAGGTTTGCGCGATAATTTGCCGCAAGAGAGCGCTTTTTGGCGCCTAAAACATCGCGTGATGTCTAACCAATCAAAAATCGCCGGTGGTGGAAAGTTCCATTGAAAAATGCATGGGAAGCTAAAAATAGCGATGACCGCATCGATTTGCGCTAAGCATAGCACCCATGAACTCACAATTAAAATAGCGGCCTCACTTAAATAAATAAGTAAGGTAGCTAGTAGCGACCTGGTTCGCTACACCCTCCACCACTTACTTTTTTAAATTTACCAGTACCCTGGGAAATTTAAAACAAACTCTGGAGATCGAACCTGACATATATACCCGATAAATTCTACTTAACATTGTACTAAAAATGTCGCAGAAACTGACATCAAGAATTACCATTATAACATATTCCACGCAGATCAGCCGTATAAGAGTCCACACAAAGGCTGAATACAAATCTGCCACTCGGGTTCACATATGCCCAATTGATAAGCTTAACCAAGCGAAGCAGTCAAACTGACCAACAGGAGATTAATAAGTTTGCGTTAACAGAACATGACCTTCGTGTCAAATTCTATTCCAATCAGACATAAAAGCTTGTACAATGACTGAGTATGAGTCAGTCATAAGGGTTCACAGATGCCCGAAATAACTCTTAACTACGGAGGTCCTCGAACTGACCAACAAAGCAATTCGGAATGTCCTTAACAGAGTACTCCGTTTTCTTTTATCGCTACTACTCGTTATCACCAAATGACATACATCATACATTAATAATATCTTGACAAGGAGGAACGCAGCAATGCAAGAACATAGCACTTCCAAGACACTCATAGCACCTTCTCCAAAGTTCATAACAAAGTTCAGAACTGCCATTACGAAGCCTATTCTTAATCTTCGTTAACGGAAGCTGAGATGTATAGTCCACATTATTATTGATAACATAAGACAATCAACTGAAATCTTATTCACTTGTACAATCAGTTTCACAATTGAATTTAACAATTCTAAACTACAGTTCTATTAACTATGCATGGCCAAAACCATACAGTTTATCACTAATATAGGCCACAATTACTCAAGCAGGTGTCTTCACTCTGACACCATTTATTAGTCTACAACACATACTTAACTACATTCTACTTCCAGCAATTGCACGGAACCCTAGCGAGAGAAAGTCCTCTTAACACATGTAGTCATGTTCCGGCGCCAAATCTTACATTAATTAAACACTGTTATATTCTTCGTGCAACAGTATCACCTTAGAAGAATTTATACCTTAACACAATTTTATGGCATTATTATTCTACAGAATCTCAGACACACACTAAAGTCTGAGGCCACACTCTATTTATAGCTTGTCATCCAAAAGCCACAAAATAAAGAATCCATCTTCAAGTACACTCAGTCACTCTCATACATACTACCTTACTCTATCTCTCAGACAATGTTTGATATCCACAAACCATCTTTTCTACTGCAATCCAAAACCATGTTCACCCATTCTCTAAGCCAAACATATCCAGCAACTTAAAACTTAAGCTGTGTTTTACAGGCACGCATTCCTTTTACAACTAGCCACTGTTACAGAGATGAAGCAACGTCAGATCATAAACCTAGGCTACTAATAATGCATACCAACATGCACATGTTTCAACATTACATCAAGGCTTAGCTACCTGGATCGAAGAAGGAATTACTGCTCAGCTAAGCATACCCAAGGCATAAAGGACTTATTCCCATATCCTATAATAGTCTATTACATTACAACCTCTACAGGAAGTAGTCTAAGACTGGACGAATTCATCTACAGGCCCAGCTTCACCATTGCATGTAATCTCCACTGCCTGCTACAGTGATTTTGCCTCTAAGTCTATAATCCAACTTACTCACTAACTCTCAGGGCGATGCTTACAATTGGGTGCTCTACTCAACCTTACTACACAATCTAGCACCACATCATCACCAAGTTACTCATTCATCCAATCACACAAGGCTATCTTTCAATCACCAAGCAGAATGCTAATTATTTCTACCATAGCATATTATAATCATAATCTTTTAACTTGCAATCATTATTATGTACATAGCATACAAGCACAAAATTTGCCCTTCTTCGTGGCAACAAGAAGCAATTCAAATATTTAAACTGAGTTTAAAACTACCCTTTTTATTTCAAACTAAAGGACTACTCTTTAAGCATTACGCTGGAACTCATGCTTACTAAATGTCCTTGTAGCATCACATCACTCTACATTACTTTCTTGTAACTGCACTAAACACTAGTTTAAAAATCATCTGCTTATATCAAAACACACAGGTGATCTGAAACACTTAAGCTACACTTCACACGAATAAAACTATGCATTCTTACTTAACATATATCATCATATTACACTTCATTACTGTAATCACTTTCACATTTTTACACAGTAAGAAAGCACAATATATCAACGCACATTAAAATAAAAATGTAAACCTAAATCTCAAGGCCACATATAATATCATCAAAACACAACTAAAGCAGAGAAGACTCTATTCTCTATTCACCTACTTGTCGCCATTATGCGACAGGACTACCCTATCATATCGCAATACATTACATTACGCTTGCCACAGTCTCGCCAGCTTTGCGAGTCTGTTTCCTCCGGTGAGTTTGATTCTCTGGTCGACACCAGACTTTGGGCAGCGAGTGACCATGTAGATTGCATCTGACTCTTCCACTCGCATTGATTCGACAGATGGCGTCACTGGAGGAAGGCAAGTTCCACCCCGGAAGGAACTATTTGGGTCGACCCGAGGATGCACATCCGGTGGACGTGGGATTCGGGCTGCCACCTCAGCAGGACAGAGATTTCCGAAGCGATTGGACTGGACAGCAGTCTTCTCTTGACACGAAGCTTCCGGTTCGAAGGTTTCGGTTTGCACGGCACAGATTCCTTTCGTGATTCTCGTCTCTGGCAGCACTGTTCGATTTTCGACATTCGTTTCACAGCTCGTTTCAATGTTCGGAGAATTTCGCAGGTCACTGACAGTTTGTTTCGCTCGCTGACACTGTTTCAAACTGTTTGTGCACAGGACATTCAGCCGCAGATTCCGGACGAAGATCCATCCTTTCCCTACATGCCACATGACATTTTCCTTCACCATCCAAGAGAGTCCGAGAATAAGTTCAGTAACCTGCTCAGTTACCAAACAAGGAATTTCGAAAGCCTGATCTTCGATTTTCAGTTTCAATACAGTCTCCCCCAGTACCCGAATTGCAGACCCATTAGCAGCTCGCAACAGTTGACTGGAGCCTTTGATTTCCGCCGGATCCACTAGCGACGCAGGGCATAATGTCATTTCACTGCCAGAGTCTAACAAAGCTAGCAATTTCTTTCCTCTAATTGTCACGGACAGATAAGCGTCACTGTTTCCTTTTACATGTCTGGCGTTACTCACCCCAGGTTCTTCAGGTTCATCTTGCTCTCCAGTTGACGAAGAGGTGATTCTGCGAGGACAAACCCGGGCCAAATGTCCAACCTGGTTGCACTCGAAGCAGCGTCGGTTGTCAGGCGTTGTCCTTCGGTAGTTTTCATTCGGTTTCTGACTCCAACGTTGATTTCTATAGTTTGTGCCTCTCCATGCCGAAGAGGTGCGTTGCGGTTGCCATGGCGGATAGTGTCTTTCGGTCGATGGAGTATTCAGCAGGCAGTCCATTCTGTCACTCAATTGTTTTAATTGACGGGCAATGTCTTCGCGAAATTCTTTCATATCGCAATCTCCCGTTTCATCACTTTCCTTCACAGTTTTGACTCGGCCTGGACGTCGTTCTTGGCGGTCCATGCCATCTTCATCAGCTCTGCGGTAGCCTTCCAGTCTCATGGCCGTCTTGTACGCATTGTCTAGGGTGACCGGTTCCCTCTCTCTCACTTTTAAGGCTAGCTCTTTGTCTCGTAAGGCATCAAGAAAAGCCTTGATCGCAATAGTTTCACTGTGTGTAGACCTCGGTCCTGGGAATGCCAGAATCATTAATCTTCTTATGTCTTGGACCAAAGAACCCAGATCTTCTCCTATCTTCTGTCTGCGAGCACTTAGTTGAGTCTGGTACAAAACCGTTTGGTCAGTGCTCCCATGTCTTAGCCTCAACCTGTCCATCAAGTCGGCGCATGTGGTGATTGTGTCAGAGTCAAATTCATAAAGAAGTTGATCTACAGGTTCGACCAGTGCGCAGGTCAGTTGTGCTAGTTTTTCGTCTTCTGTCCATCGATTGTTCTTGGAACACACTTCAAATTTTTTTAAGAACACCTCTACCGACGTTTTTCCATTATAATGACCTAGTTTCATGTGCGATCTCACCTTCTCTCTTGTTGAGTCGGCAGCTTTTTCTTGTTCTGTGTTGGTTGATGGCGTTACCATGTCACCAGTTGATGCTCGACTTTCAGCAGCAACTTGCACTGCTGGGAAAGAAAGACTGACTGTCTTTCCTTCAGCTGTTTTCAGACAGTTATCTTGGCAGTTCACACTGGCTGGGCTGAACATTTCTGACGATGAATGCAGTTGCATGACCTTGACAGAGTTTTCCAGAACTGTGCTCGTCATGGGCCACGGTTGCATCTGGATCGGAAGAGAAACTGCTTCCGCGTAGACAGGGAGGACTGGAACAGGTGGAACCATCTTCTGACTGTATGGCGCATACATGGGCTGACCATTAGCCCAATGCATGTATTCGTAGCTGTGCGTGACTCGAGTTTCCGACGACAGGGACACCATGGACATGATCGGTCGACTCGAAGCAGATGTGTACGCGAACATCTGAGGAACTGATGCGAAGACTGGGAGGGTTCTTCCGGTTTCTGTTTTCGACTCGCAGAACAGAACATCAGAAGCAGCCGAGGTGACTGAAGCGGTCACTTGTGACAGCATGTTGCTTGGTGACCGGAATTTTTCTGTTTCAGGAACCGACGAGGGGGGGAAGGTGGCAGCCCATGGGGTAGCAGTCGTTGACTGACGAGGATGTGCATCCCATGTTCCCACGTGGTCGTCGCTCAGCAACGAAGAATCCCCCATTTTTCCAGCTGAAACTAAAAATCTGGGATTAGTACAAGTTTTACCCTCATTTTGCTCTGCACCTAACGCTTTTGATTCGAGTTCGAGTCTATTATAGAGGTCGCAAGTCAGTGATTTCTGAATCATCATTTTCAGATTTATTTTCGATTCCCATTCTAACTAATTTATCTTGTTTTCGACGCATGTAATTTTCAAAGTCAAAATCTCTATACAAAACATTTGTATCATAATAATACATTGCTTGACCATGCAACATGTCAGTCGTATTTACTCTTTGACCTTGACCTTGTAAATCATTTACCTTTTGACCTTGACCTTGACCTTGTAAATCTTTTGGTCTAGCACCAAAGTATTTCATCTGTACATCCATTCTTCTTGGATCATCTTGTGAAAAATTTTCTTTTCCATTTTCCACTTCTTCCCATAAATATTCTGCTCTACTAAATCTGGGATCCATTATTATTCTACCCTCTGACCCATGACCTTTTTTAGCTTCATCCCACTTGCTGGAACCAATTGTTACGCGCGGGGGCGTCGCCTGTCCTACCGTTTCCGCCCCCAAATTAATGGGCTCTAGTGTTGCACGCCCCCTTAAGCGCGGTTGAGGAAAGCTGGGTCCTAGGTCAAAGGTTTTGGTGTCAATGGTAGCAGGTTCGAATCCTAACCTAGGGTGTGAGCTTCTCTGGTTACCAAATTCCTCAGGATGGGCCGTTTTTGGACATATGTCAGCGGTGGCTGTTAAGCTCACAACAGCCCCACTAAATGGGTGCTTATCAGGGTTCGATTCCTCAACTTTCCCCCATGCTCCATCACCCACTTTACCTTCAGCTACCGACTTCACCATTGTTTCACATTCTTTCTGGCGGGAACTTAATTGGGCTTGCTGCATGGAAACTAGATTCAGCTCTTCAGCTAGACCGATTAAAATGCTACTCTGGCGCTCCATAAATTGTTCTATTGTAGTCATTTGTTTCTGTAATACAGCGGGGTCTAAGTCATCAGTATTGTCTGTAGTCCCCAACTCAAGGGTTTCTCTCGGACATAACTCATCTTCCTCTTGTCCTGTCCCTAAGACACTGTCCGTTTCCCCGTCAGAGTCCATTATAATTCGATAGCAGAAATCACTTCACAGTTCTCTATTTAAGTTTCATTTATTGTAGAATCAATCAAGCGACGGTCTGTCGTTCATTAGCAATTATTTACACGGCCGATAAAATAGAAATAACATTAAAGTTTCACGATTAAGGCCCTCCTAAAACGCCTATGTCTCTTGACTAGCTTAAGTTTTATCAGATCAGTTCGCAGACTGACTATTTCCCACCTA
The DNA here is from genome assembly GCA_949752735.1 of Lumbricus terrestris. Classification (NCBI taxonomy): domain Eukaryota; kingdom Metazoa; phylum Annelida; class Clitellata; order Crassiclitellata; family Lumbricidae; genus Lumbricus; species Lumbricus terrestris. Next base: position 13,556,945 of record OX457048.1, on the reverse strand, counting down.
TCCGATCAGTTCACAGACTGAATACACCACAACTAATATTTGCACCAAAATAGAGATACAAGTTTTATCTAATTACACCTAGTTCAGGTTCGAGCTCTATAGATTAGGTTGCTTATACTTCCCTGTTCCCATTGATATTTTAGGACAGCCGATCCACCGTTTTCCGTCCTGTAGAAAGTTATTGAGTCGTCGGCCGATGCCAGAATTTCTCCGTCGGAAGCGTATTATTAATTTAATCGTTGCCGGAAATCTTCGTAATTACACATCGATTCACAAGACATCGGAAGAACCTCGTCTTCTACCTGAGAAAACTTGCCAGAATCGAAAATACCATCAATTTCACCACGTTTCACGATTTCCACAAGCGTAGGTCTTAACCGGTTCAATTCTGCAGCCCGACTGAAGGTTTGCGCGATAATTTGCCGCAAGAGAGCGCTTTTTGGCGCCTAAAACATCGCGTGATGTCTAACCAATCAAAAATCGCCGGTGGTGGAAAGTTCCATTGAAAAATGCATGGGAAGCTAAAAATAGCGATGACCGCATCGATTTGCGCTAAGCATAGCACCCATGAACTCACAATTAAAATAGCGGCCTCACTTAAATAAATAAGTAAGGTAGCTAGTAGCGACCTGGTTCGCTACAATAGCAATGACCTACTTGTCCAGGATACCAGATATCTGGCCGATCAAACAGCGATGAACACCATGTGCAACCTCGGAGTACAACTACTGCTGTACCAGTACAACAACTAGTGTAGTACAAAACACTTATCAAGGAACGTCTCATTAACCAAACGTGACCTGTCAGTGATCCAACAAAAAGAAATAACTTCCCTCTCTTCAGTCGTCCGCCTGTATGGAACAAGTCAAGAGCAAAAGAACATTTTTGTCATCTGTGAAGAAGGACTGTTCACTATTCTCCAGGTTGTACATTTCCTGTCAGACACACGAAGGAGACCTGGTCACGTGGACGATTTTTTTGCTCACGAGAACCTAGCATGCCACTATCACTCTCGAATATGGGCAAACTATAGGCTAGGAATTAGGCCAGACAGTAACTGTCTACAAGAACTAATTGCTGCATCAGATATTCAACCAGGCCATTCACTGGGTATTCCAATTGTTGACGCTCTTATACTGGATGGAGCCGTCATAGTCATCATGCTGAAGCCTGTCACTGCATGTTCCTTTTCAGATTATTCCTCCTATACTTTCTTGCCCTACTTCACAAGACAGCTAGAGCACGTGCATAGAGTAGATGCTGTATGGGATGAATACGTGCGTGGCAGCTTGAAGACATACACACGCAGGCAGAGTTGTTTTCTTTCTTGAGTCTGCGAATAGCAACACCAGAAATAGAAACAGGAAGACAGATCATAGCTACTTACCACAAGTATGTGCTCGATCTGTACTCGGCAAAAAGACACAACTGGACTTGCTCCATGCACTCAGGAGGAGGCTGATACAAGAATTTTTCTGCATGTCTCCGATGCTCCCATACATGGTCATCGTAAGGTGATTATGCGCACCGTTGACTCTGACGTGTTGGCGTTGGCCGTAGCAGCAGTTCAGCAGCTGAACATTGATGAACTGTGGGTTGATTTTGCCTCAGGCAAAAAGCCTCAGATACCTGCCAACCCATGAGATGGCGAGTGCCCTCGGTCCAGAAAAGTGCGTATCCTTGTCCTTTCTACACGCATTCAGCGGATGTGACACAGTATCATCCTTTGCTGGGTGCGGAGAAAGGACTATCTGGGATATTTGGAAGACATTCAGCAATATCACCCCAGCCTTCTGCACCCTATGGCATCAACTCCCAGCTCTGTTTATGATCGGCTCGGTGTAATTGAGTGCTTTGTGGTTCTTCTGTACGACCGTGTTAGTGGTGAGGAGAGGGTGAATGAGGCAAGAAAGCAACTGTTCGCACAGAAAGACAGAACTATGGATGGCCTTCCACCAACTCAAGCTGTTCTGGTGAAACACACAAAGAGAGCTGCCTACCAAGCAGGTCACGTTTGGACAAAAATGTTCATAGCTGTTCCTAAACTACCATGTCCTGGTCAATGGGGTGGCTGAAAATGATTAAAGATGGCTGGGGAGTGAAGTGGACAACACTTCCCGGAGAGCCACGTGCCGGTTGTGAACTGCTCAGATGTGGCTGTTAGGAGGGATGTAGGGGACAGTGCAAATGTGTGAAAGCTTCTCTACACTCTACAGTGTACTGGTCTCTGTCTGTGCAGAGGCCTATGCGACCGTGAATGATGTGGATGATGCTGTATAATTCTGTGGTCAGTACATTGTCTGCATAATGGCCCCCAAATGTGGACTTAAATCACGATAGGGACATATCTAGCCTACGAGCATATCAGCAACATCTTGAATTGCATATATTCCAAATAGGGCTGCCAACTTTTGATTTTGTCATTCCGGGACGCCCGCTGTCATGCACTCAATATGCCGTTACCAATTTTTCACTGTCCATATGTGTAACCGCATAGACCTAATGTAACAAATGTTGTGTCAGTCCAATTGTACGATCTAACCTAAAATCTGCAAAAATAGTATGCCTAGTTAATAATTTTCTAGATAAATTGTCAGAAGACAAGACTAGTAGCCTAAATTTAGGATTAGAATCAACCTCAAGAAGGGATTTTTAAAATAAATTACGTAAGTTCCAGTAACTTAAGGGTCTACGTAGCCTATATCAGAGTAAGCAGACTTGTGAGCCCAGCACGAGCGATGTTCATAGTTAGCCTATAAACTTATAGGCGACATCGTGCATGCAGATTACAAAATTTAATGTCATTTTATGAAATTATCAGGTCGGCGACCGGACAGCAGACGCAAACTAATTTGCTTCTGTTGAGTTTTAAGCAGTTCCAGAACAGTCGTAGAAAATAGCACATTTCATGTCAAAATTGATGCTGAGGTCTATGAACAGTTCTGCTTTTACAAGGTCGATGCTCAGCTAGGTTTAATTGCGATTGCTAGACAACAGGTCGTCCATAATGATGAACGCTCTCTCGCAAAAAGCATCAAAACGGAATGAGAGTAGGCCTACGAAGGACAAAATATGCCATATTGAGTGTCCGAGGTTTGTAAACTTTGAAGACTTCGACCCAGCGCTGTCCAACATTTGATGTTCAGCCAACAACGTCAAATTTATCGTACAATCTATTAAGTTTAGTGTGCAAATAAGAACAATATTGTGGAATGTGGGTCTTAACAGCAAATTCCGGGACAATTTGGGATCAATCCGGGACACGGGACGCACAGGGTCAATTCCGGGACTGTCCCGGTGAATCCGGGACGGTTGGCAGCCCTAATTCCAAAACTTGTTTTATTGCCAAATGAACATGAACTGAATCAGAAGTTTCAGAAAAAGTATGATGCAATAAATAGCTTGGATTATACTATATTTATACTTGACGCGCCATGAGCCCATAACAGCTGATTTTCAAATAAGCATGAACTTTTTACCCTAGCGCACCATTCACGTCCTTGGCTGCGAATCTTGTGAACAGAAACGTTTGTATTTGAATCCTTTAAAATTCGCCCTTAACTATGTATGTTTAGACACCAAGATGACGATTCTAAGTGTACTGGAAGCTGAGATATTTAAATATCCTTTTTTGGTCGGCCATTTTGGAAAATGGCCGCCACTGATGCTCTGGGGAACATTTGTAATGGTCTTTTTGGAATCTTCGTCCCTAACTATGTATGTTTAGACACCAAGATGACGATTCTAAGTGTACTGGAGGATGAGATATTGAAGTATTAATTTTTTGGGTCGGCCATTTTGGAAAATGGCCGCCATTGAAGCCGTGGGGAACATTTTCAATGGCTTTTTTGGAATGCCTGCCCTTAACTATGTATGTTTAGACACCAAGATGACGATTCTAAGTGTACTGGTAGCTGAGATATTGAAAATCCGTATTTTGGTCGGCCATTTTGGAAAATAGCCGCCATTGAAGCTCTCGGGAACATTTTTAATGGCTTTTTTGAAATCCTCGCCCCATACTATGTATGTTTTGACACCAAGATGACGCGTCTAAGTGCACTGGAAGCTGAGATAATTTAAAGTCTGTAAACAGGTCGGCCATTTTGAAAAATGGCCGCCATTGGGGCCAGGGGCCAAATCTGCGATGGCCCTATAGCCAAATATTTTTCTTATGACATTTTCATGATATGTACCAAATTTCATGCTTGTATCACAAAGTGAACAATTTTTCACCAGGCCGCTCTACTACTTAGCCGCGAGAGGTCGATGGTTCAAATCCCCTATAAGGCCAAAAATTTGGTTCAAAAGAGCTGCCTCTGCTTGGAAACTAGCCAACTTATAGCTACAATGAGTACACTCACCGTATACTGGCGATGGGAAGATGAGACGGCGAGGGGAGGACTGGTCATCCGTCCTCATGATTATGCCCAGACTAAGAACACATTTAGGTGTCCAGAGGGATCATTACATTATCCATTGTTAACAGCGTCTTGTGATTTCTGTCGAGACAGCTCTAGGTGACGCCTTATATAATTAATTGTTATTAGACGAACTTCAAAATTTAGCGTTAAATTCATAATATATAAATATAAATAATTATATTCCTTAAAACGGTAGAACATAAATATTAGGACGGGGGAATATTGTAACGCCCGTATGACGTGACGTTACGGCTTCCGATAGTTATTTTTGGAATCCGCCATTTGCGCTTCGGGTGATCGGTATATTATTATATATATTGGATTGCGGCCAGCGCGAATTAATGGCCTCGCGATGCGCCATCTTGTGTCGATATGCGACGATGCGTCGGCGGTCGGCGACTAATATATATTGGGTTTCTGCCATCGGGTTTTAATTACTTCCGGTCGGCAACTGATACGTATTGGACCATGGCCAGCGCGTCTTAATCGTTCGCGACATAGCGGTAATCGGTATCTGAGCGATCAGCAGTCAGTCGTCATAAGTCGCTAATTTTTCCCACGCTTACTATAGTCGGGAATCGGCCAGAGAGAGAAAGGGAGCGACACCAGACATAGTCACACAGACAGGCTCTGTAGTAACAGACATAGACGCTGGTATAATCCACCGCTGTGACGGATACTATAGTTGTATATATACGCGATGGCACCAGGCGAAGTCGCTATCACAAAGAGAGATACAAAGGAAGATAGAAAGGGAGGACCTAGTGTGTCGTCGGATAGCGCGTTTTAATGGGCATAGAGAGAGAGACCGATACAGTCCGACAGACAGGATGGTAGACACAAAGACACGTGGGCGTGATCTTGGCAGCTATTTTTGCTGCGTATATGCTTTTGCGCAGTTCTTGCCACGTATACCTAAATGCGTAGATTTTTAAATGCGCAGTTGGTGACGTCAGAAGGCTCTATATAAAGCCGCGCATTGTCGACAGAGTGCGCAGAAGAGACGACAATGTAGATCTTGACAGAGTGGAGAAGCGCTCAGTGGAGTTGCTTGAATCCGACGTTGGGAGAGAAGACAATGGAGATCCGGACCGAGGGAGTCCGACGTAAGACAATGGAGATCCGGACCGAGGGAGTCCGACGTTAGGTTAGATGCGCACTGTCGACGATTGGGGAGATGACATTGTGGATCTTTGTCGACGGAGTGGAGAAGTGTTCAGTGGAGTAGCTTAAATTCGACGCTGAAGTTAAAAGGCGCCGTTGCGATTTTTATTGAAAGTCTTTCGGATTCTGTCCTCGATCGGAGGAATGTAATACGTATCAGTGTTGCGTCGAATCGTTACTGCTGAGCGAATTTATCTTCGTCTTGAAGTTCGGTTGTGTCTTAGGCGATAGCCTGAAAGTTTGTTTGCCCATGAGGCGTCAATTAATCGATATATATATATAGTTCGACGGGTTGTTTTCGTTCGGCGGATATCGTCGCCAATCTACGGAAGTCAATCTTTTTCGGACTCCTTTCGGCGCTATACTTCCTCGACGCCTATCCAGGAACTACGTATGTCTCCGGATTCCGCGCATCCTCTCTCAGCCTTATGTCCAGCCAATGATATCGAGGTACGTTTAGTTTAAAAGCGATCGATGATAGGAATTTGGGCTATTGACGAAATTGGCCTGGGGGACTTAGAGAAGAAACGGGAATAACAATAGATGATACTCTGGTCTATGTGTCGTTTGCAATACTAGTATTTCTGATTGCTTAAGTTGTTCTTGGTGATTGTATAAGTTGTAACTATTGTTGTTTGAGGAGTTAACCGACTGACAATAATAAGAAACATTACTGAAATTACCGACTTTGTTCATTGCTAGTATTAGAAAAACAAGTAGGCTTAACTAAAATACACTATGGAGGACTCCCGAGCTGCGACTCCCGCACAGCATTCAAGACCTCCCCCATCACTGGAAATGATTTTAGAGGCTATTGCTTCCATGCATTCATCTATGCAAACTAACGCTAGGTCCTTCCAAGAAGCTATGCAGAAACACGCTAGGGAAACACAAGAAGCGATATTCGCGATACAGTCAACAGTTAGAGAAGCCCTGACAGAGGTTGTGTCACGTCCAGAAAGGCTAAAATCATCGCCAATAATAAGATCTGTTGTGGGTTTGAACTCGGGACTGAGGTCCCCCGCTTTCATCATGGCGGACGCACCTTACCATTTGACCATCGGCCTGGCAGAAAGTACGGGTGCTAGACCCAAGGACTCATCTCTCCCGCCTAACCCCGGTAGGCCTATTGAACGACTATCAAGCAAAACTCCAATTTCCTACAGGGAATTAAGCCGCAGAAATAACTGGCCGTCATTTCATCGCTGGGACTCGAATCCAGAGGTCACCTCCTCCTGTCCTCCCTCCATCTCTAGGAACTACCTGTATCACCCACAACAGCACGCGGTCCCATTAGGCGAGGATCCGGAAGTGGCGACTCCGGCTAGGCCGATAGGGGCGGGCGTTACAATTGGTACCAGAAGTGGGGTACTGGTACAAATTGGTTCTAGAGATTTTTGTGATGATAGTTTAGAGGAGGAAGCTGATGATGTTGGAAGAGGTGAAATGGCAATGTCTTTTGAAAGAAGGGAGGAAACTGTGAGGAAACTAACGAAATTTGATGATAACATAGAGTTTATGTCTGATGATGGAAGTGTAGACATTGAGGTCAGTAAAATAATGGATAAAAACAAAATGCAAACAGCACAGCAACCAGAGGTTCGAAATGTAAGAACAAACAGACAGATCGCTAATAGATTGCCACGGGAGGGGGGTGATAAGGTCAATCCACTTCCTTTGGCCTCTTCATCGCTCGCTCACGTCGACCAACAAAGAGTGGGAACGGCCACGAACCTGGTCGACACTCTGCAATCAACGTCGGGAAGGTCGACCTACCTGTCGATGGCCGACAGCGCTTTCGACGGCCGAGCAACTTCGACCTCGGTTGGTCGAGACTACGCTCGACCTGATCTTCATCCTGGACCAGCGGCGATGGCGACGGTCGACTGGATGCAACCGCGCTCTCGCCCTGACTATCCTTACGTCTCGTGGATACCTCCTGCTCCGACCTACGCTCCGAGCGCGTTCTACGACAACAGCGACAACCGGGTTGGCTTCGATCCGCGTCGACCAAGCGACGCCTACTTTCCTCGGTGGCCAGCCGTAACGGAATCGATGAGGATCAGCTCCTGCCTCGGTGCGCAGAGTTTCGGATTCGGCCGTGACATCGAAGTACCTCGTTCAGCACTACTGAAGCCGACACTTCCGGTGAGGATTGAAACGACTGGCGATTGGGCACTACCGGCGACCTGCTCCGGTGGAACAATTAAAGAACCGGAATCTATCGTCGTAACAGCTAAAGTACACGAAGTCATCCGTCTGGGACTTGTTGCCATCTGGGTAACTGTCCTTAAGGATCGTGACGGCCGTAAGTTGGAAGGACAGGAACTCGCTTGTAACACTGGTTTGATTTTGATGATACATTTTTTTTCCATGTGAAAGAATTCTCATGTTTGTGTGCTGTATAATAACTGTGTACTATTGTATGTTTGCCTTGATGATGCTCGCTGATGATTGGTTATATGGTGTTTAATATTGGTATTGCATTGCAGATTGTCTGATTGATAGTTGCAGTTGTGATTGAAAATTGGATTGTATTGTAGTGATGGACAATATTAGTATTGCCTTGCTATAAACAGATATAATGACTGTCTTTGCATAGTGGTGCTATATAAATGTTGGTCTGACTTGAGGATGAATGATTAAGGTTGCATATTTTCATTAAGGCCATTGAACATGATTATGTGACCTTGTGAACTGAGATGACCTGTCTTGAGGCTGGGTAGGCCTATCTTTTTGAGAGGTGATTAAGGTAATGTGAGGCAAGATCAACATGTTTTCGCCCTATATAGGCCTATTGACTAATACAGTCATTTAATAATATTAAGAGATTTTTGCAGTTAATTTTGATGCTAAAGGTTCTAGATGATTAGCAGTTCGCATTTCTGATATATAATATTCAGCAGTGAATAGATGCATATTAGTTGAGGCCGTATAGCATTTATATATATATATTAAGTATATAGACGCATTATCTGGTTTAAAAAGGCGCTAAATAATTGGTTTATATGCCCATAACATGACTGAGATTCTGTAACTGTGATCAGTGGCAGAATATGTATATATAGTTGTTCTCTTCCATTAATAATATATAAGGATAGGCCTATCTAGCGTTTAACTATAATTTCTAGATTCTGCGTTTTACTAGTGTAACTTGCAGGCTTATGACTATGAGGCTATTTTTTTAAATGGTAAGACAAAGGCGAAAATAATATTTAATTATGCTAAAGTGACTGGCTGCCTTTGTGAATAATAAACATAGTAGCCTGTGTGATTTCTGTCAGCAATGAGACTGTATATATATAGTTGGCTTGGATTAAAAATCGTAGGCTTACTTTTAAAACTTAAGTGATAATATTATTATAATTATAAGTCTGCTATGCTTATAAACTGCTGCTATGAATAATGATTTTCCCATATAATTACTGTATTAATTTGTCAGTGTTGGCTATGATTAAATTAGGGGCATAATAATATTAATTAGGGCTAGAAATAATAATAATAATTAGAATCTCTGTGTGTATGATGAATAAGACTGGCTATTTAATTTTTCATTTTAACTACCGTGGATATAGTTTAAACGTGCCATGTAAGGTTTATCAATAATATTAGCTTAGTAAAGTTTTGCCACGATTTATTTACTGACCTAGTAATTTTGCGATTTCGTTTATCTTGCACGTGGGCGTACATGTATGAACAGTTCTTGGCAGGGCTCGTTTCCCGACTTCAGATATGATGGACAGAGTGGAGGGAGGAGCCCATGCAAAGGGTCTCGTCTAATGATCATTGGCAAAAATTGTTTCCCGGATATTATGTTATCGGCTGTGTGGTTTTCCTGTGCAGAGGATTAATGTTGGATTAAAAGAAAGAAAGAATGAATGAATGATGATGCAATGGTGCTAAGTTAATGCATAGGACTAATAGTAGACTAAAGTGGCCTAAACTGTTGATTTGCTTTAGGCTAAGATCTCCTATTAAAATCATGGTGATCGCTTATTATAATGGTCTATGATTCATGATTTATGCGTCAAGCTGTACTCTACTGTTACAGACAGTTACACAGCGCAAGACCATGTGTAACCAATGATCGTTTTGCAGTATATTTAGTTGATTCAGTTAAGCCTTGTTATCGTAGTTATATTATAGTTTGCATTGAACAATGAAGCCTATTAAATAACGGCTTACTGGAATCAGTCACGTCTTTTTAGGAATATAGGCCTAAGTTTATACACGGTTACGTGGTGTGTGTAAATATGTAATTGCTGCTGTTACGGTGCCCTAAATAAGTTCCTATTATCCTGTGAATAATCGGTTGCATTTTAATTTAGGATTGCATAGCCATACTAGTAGGCCTACCGAAATATGCTATGTTGAAAGCAGGCCTAGGTCTAATTGCATAATTATTATTAAGATAAAGTTAGGCTTGGTCTTTTACGGTTAAACATTGATGAAGGCCTACGAGATAGTTATAATAATCATAAGCTATGTAGAGATTTAAGCTGTGTGCACAGTCTCTGATAATTTACCAGATTAAAAGGAATCTGTTTTGATGTGATAGCAGTGCTATGTTGAGGTTAATGGGATCCGAGAATTAGGTTCAACTGCTTAGAGTGTCTTTAAATGTAGACTTTTTCCTACAGTGAAACGCCTAAAGGAGTCTCGATGATAATTGCCATAGGTGGCCTTTTGATAAGATGACCCTTGTAACGGTAATATAGACTTATGGATTTTGTAGCTGTGTCGTAGGTTCCTGAGTCAATGTTTGCCGTAGGATTCTTGGTGCGTAACTGAACTAAAATAAGCTTACAATATATGTAGAATGTTTACATCTTCGTCTGGACATTTGAGGAGCGGAGCTATATAAATTAAGTAACTTTTTGCTTGAATTGATAATTGTGAGCTGATACAAGATCAGCTAGACTTTGACGTTTATTGCTTAAACCTTGTGAGCTATCGTTATTTTGACTGTCTTTGCATAATTTTATTCCTTGCATTTAATTTTGAACTTTGGATGTACAAATCAGAGTATCGCCTTATTACCCATTGCAGAATATGTTTTTTCCAAATAAATATATTCCGCAATTGTCTTGGTTGGGGGTAGTGTAACGCCCGTATGACGTGACGTTACGGCTTCCGATAGTTATTTTTGGAATCCGCCATTTGCGCTTCGGGTGATCGGTATATTATTATATATATTGGATTGCGGCCAGCGCGAATTAATGGCCTCGCGATGCGCCATCTTGTGTCGATATGCGACGATGCGTCGGCGGTCGGCGACTAATATATATTGGGTTTCTGCCATCGGGTTTTAATTACTTCCGGTCGGCAACTGATACGTATTGGACCATGGCCAGCGCGTCTTAATCGTTCGCGACATAGCGGTAATCGGTATCTGAGCGATCAGCAGTCAGTCGTCATAAGTCGCTAATTTTTCCCACGCTTACTATAGTCGGGAATCGGCCAGAGAGAGAAAGGGAGCGACACCAGACATAGTCACACAGACAGGCTCTGTAGTAACAGACATAGACGCTGGTATAATCCACCGCTGTGACGGATACTATAGTTGTATATATACGCGATGGCACCAGGCGAAGTCGCTATCACAAAGAGAGATACAAAGGAAGATAGAAAGGGAGGACCTAGTGTGTCGTCGGATAGCGCGTTTTAATGGGCATAGAGAGAGAGACCGATACAGTCCGACAGACAGGATGGTAGACACAAAGACACGTGGGCGTGATCTTGGCAGCTATTTTTGCTGCGTATATGCTTTTGCGCAGTTCTTGCCACGTATACCTAAATGCGTAGATTTTTAAATGCGCAGTTGGTGACGTCAGAAGGCTCTATATAAAGCCGCGCATTGTCGACAGAGTGCGCAGAAGAGACGACAATGTAGATCTTGACAGAGTGGAGAAGCGCTCAGTGGAGTTGCTTGAATCCGACGTTGGGAGAGAAGACAATGGAGATCCGGACCGAGGGAGTCCGACGTAAGACAATGGAGATCCGGACCGAGGGAGTCCGACGTTAGGTTAGATGCGCACTGTCGACGATTGGGGAGATGACATTGTGGATCTTTGTCGACGGAGTGGAGAAGTGTTCAGTGGAGTAGCTTAAATTCGACGCTGAAGTTAAAAGGCGCCGTTGCGATTTTTATTGAAAGTCTTTCGGATTCTGTCCTCGATCGGAGGAATGTAATACGTATCAGTGTTGCGTCGAATCGTTACTGCTGAGCGAATTTATCTTCGTCTTGAAGTTCGGTTGTGTCTTAGGCGATAGCCTGAAAGTTTGTTTGCCCATGAGGCGTCAATTAATCGATATATATATATAGTTCGACGGGTTGTTTTCGTTCGGCGGATATCGTCGCCAATCTACGGAAGTCAATCTTTTTCGGACTCCTTTCGGCGCTATACTTCCTCGACGCCTATCCAGGAACTACGTATGTCTCCGGATTCCGCGCATCCTCTCTCAGCCTTATGTCCAGCCAATGATATCGAGGTACGTTTAGTTTAAAAGCGATCGATGATAGGAATTTGGGCTATTGACGAAATTGGCCTGGGGGACTTAGAGAAGAAACGGGAATAACAATAGATGATACTCTGGTCTATGTGTCGTTTGCAATACTAGTATTTCTGATTGCTTAAGTTGTTCTTGGTGATTGTATAAGTTGTAACTATTGTTGTTTGAGGAGTTAACCGACTGACAATAATAAGAAACATTACTGAAATTACCGACTTTGTTCATTGCTAGTATTAGAAAAACAAGTAGGCTTAACTAAAATACACTATGGAGGACTCCCGAGCTGCGACTCCCGCACAGCATTCAAGACCTCCCCCATCACTGGAAATGATTTTAGAGGCTATTGCTTCCATGCATTCATCTATGCAAACTAACGCTAGGTCCTTCCAAGAAGCTATGCAGAAACACGCTAGGGAAACACAAGAAGCGATATTCGCGATACAGTCAACAGTTAGAGAAGCCCTGACAGAGGTTGTGTCACGTCCAGAAAGGCTAAAATCATCGCCAATAATAAGATCTGTTGTGGGTTTGAACTCGGGACTGAGGTCCCCCGCTTTCATCATGGCGGACGCACCTTACCATTTGACCATCGGCCTGGCAGAAAGTACGGGTGCTAGACCCAAGGACTCATCTCTCCCGCCTAACCCCGGTAGGCCTATTGAACGACTATCAAGCAAAACTCCAATTTCCTACAGGGAATTAAGCCGCAGAAATAACTGGCCGTCATTTCATCGCTGGGACTCGAATCCAGAGGTCACCTCCTCCTGTCCTCCCTCCATCTCTAGGAACTACCTGTATCACCCACAACAGCACGCGGTCCCATTAGGCGAGGATCCGGAAGTGGCGACTCCGGCTAGGCCGATAGGGGCGGGCGTTACAATATTTAATTGATGTACAATTCTAATTGAAACACATCGATTTTTACAAATTATTAAACTATTTAAAAAATGGGACGTCAACGCCTCGACGGCCTTGAATAAGAGCAGTTCTCCCTTGAACCATAGACTCTGCAGGATATCATGGAAGTGTATACCGACTTCAATTTCTCAGCCTCGGCGTATGCATGGTGATGGAAGTCAGTCAGTCCTCTCCCTGGCCATCTTATCTTCCCACCGACAGTGTATATATGCATGGTCAGTGTACTCTTTATAGCATAGGCGTAGGGACATTTCATCAGTGGGAGGGCACAAATTTTACTTTTGCCCGAAAAATTAAACCCGGAATAATATTGACGTCGTGCACACATAGCCATCTCTATTCTTGTACCCACACCCGGGGACAAAGGTCAAATACACTGGAGCCCGACCATATTAGATCCATAGGGACCAGGCTGGGTAATTTTAGGCATATATGCAAATTTATTATGTATAGCCTATATTAATATATATATATATATATATATATATATATATATATATATATATTCCTGACGCTTAATCAATTCAAACTTCACACGAGCAACTTATTAAGTTCATAATTGTACATTGTTTTGTATTGTAGGCTATATCTAATCATCTACAAAGCGCCTCTAGTAGGGTGAACCGTTCAGAGGCGCTTCTAGTGCGCAAACCCGCGCTCGAAGAGGCAGGTTTTAAGATGAGAGAATGAAGAAGAGAGACTGCCACAGAAAGTGTACAGAGCGAACGCAAGGAGAAAGCTCATTTAAAAGAGAAGGACCAATCGAGGCAAATGATCAAGACTGAGCCATTGCAGTTTTAGAAGGCGGAAGCAAGAGTCAAGTCTGTTGGATGAACGAAGTGGACGGTTGGAGGAAGCTGAGTGAGGCCGAAGTATAGGCCTAACGTCGGTCAGATATTTGAGGTAAAACCCTGCTGAGCCTTGAAGATCAGTGAGGAATTTAGATTGTATGTGAGCACGGAGAGGAAGCCAATGGGTGGGGACAAAACAGCGAAAGATCCTGATAGCTGAGACACCTTAAACGAAAATAAGAGGAACGTGTGCTTTTGGAAATGTGCTCAGTTAAGGTATTATCCTTCCCATAATATAAGTGAGCTATCAAATGCAACACCCTGACCCCGCACACTTGACAAGAAGGAAAAGATTGCAAATTTTCGGAGAGCAGACCAAGATCTGCACGTTCAATGTTGATGATCGCAAGATTATCGTGTCTATACAGTCTATTTTGCCTCATGACCAGTAGAAATTTCGATGTCATTCAGGCAGTGAATTCCGTGTTCCATTGCACCTGGCTTGAACGCTGTGAATTCCCCGAATGCCACGAATAGTCGCAATTTTCGGTCAAATTTCGGCTCTTGAATTTGCTGCGACTCTAGCCATTATTTACCGTGATTTCAGAACTTTTCGGGAATTTCTGCCATCCATAGCCTAGTTGTTGTGAGCTAATATCTAACTCGATTCGGGCAAGATTTTCGGGCAAATTTCGGCTCTTGAATTTGTTTCGATTCTCGCCATTGTCTACAAAAATAATGCTACCGTGAATTCAGAATTTTTCGGGAATTTCTGCTATCAATGGCTGTGAGTTAATATCTAACTCAATTCGGGCAAGATTTTCGGGCAAATTTCGGCCCTTGAATTTGCTGCCATTCTCGCCATTAAGCTTTATAAAATGCCACCGTGAACTCAGAACGTTTTCGGGAATTTCTGCTAACTATGGTTGTTGTGAGCTAATATCTAACTCGAATCGGGCAAGATGGAACTGGGAGATAATGTGGTATATACTAATGAACGTTGAACTTCAAGAAGTTTGGTTAATATTTTCCCGGGTCTACTTGCCCGAAAAAACAGACTTGCCCGAAATTTGGGGGGGCATTTGCCCCTCTGGACCCCCGTCTCCTACGCCTATGCTTTATAGGTTGGTTGGTCGAGAGCAGAGATCGTCAACAAATTAGATATAACTCGGGATCCGCTATGCAATCCAGATCTCTACCAGACGCAACTTTACAATGGTGCAGAGAATAAATTTATGTAGCTCAGTGTCTCAAAACTGGAATTGGTGTTTCAGTGTTTCACGACTCCTACTGCTGTCATGGCCATTGACGTTACCCTCCTCGTTTATCAAAGTTTGATACTGGCACCACAACATGCTGATAGCCGCAAGGGCAGATACAAAAATTTTCGAGAAGGTCAAAATGCTCGATCTTGGGACAGGGAAAAGATGCCTCGAATTCACAAGAAACGATACCATTTTATCCGCCAAATTTTTAAAAAGTCGTATACGGACCTCGTGGGCGTGGGGAGGGTCCGACGGAACAGATCATGGGGAGGGCCACGTCAACTTTCCAAGCCAGAATAGCTGGTAAAAAATAAAGAAATTTCGAAATGGGAGGGCATGGCCGGATTGACCCCTCTGGATCCGCCTCTGGATAGCCGCAGTTTTATTTTGAGCATGTGGATCCAGAGCTATAATATTATTGTGTCAACAACGGCCGCTGGAGTGGACAGAATTAACTTAACCTATAGTTTTGAGCAGTTCAAACGCGTCGTATGGCGTAATAAGCTACGACACCCATTATTAATTTTAGTCGAACGATTAAAGCAACTGCGGAAAATTAAACATTCAATGGAAATAGGTTCAATTTTAAGGTGTATATATTATAATTATAAGGTGTCTTACGGTTGCGAAGGACGGCTACCAATTGAGGAATCTCTGAAATAAGAATAGGTTAAATGGATTTGTGTCACTTCCATTGCGATTCTAGCTTCTCGATCATGTCATAAAAACTATATAGGCCTAGGCCTAAGGGGTCATTGCATAATTACGTAACGCCAGTGTGAGAATTGTGG
Source organism: Lumbricus terrestris (assembly GCA_949752735.1). Lineage (NCBI taxonomy): Eukaryota > Metazoa > Annelida > Clitellata > Crassiclitellata > Lumbricidae > Lumbricus > Lumbricus terrestris. Next base: position 13,541,082 of record OX457048.1, on the reverse strand, counting down.
AAAAATAACCGGGGGGGGTTGGACCATTATCCACTTGGAATTCGGGTGTAAAAAACATACTTTAACATGGGGCTCTAAGAAAGACTGGGGGGTCGAAACCCCCAAACCCCCCGGCAATTCTCACCATGCGTAACGCTGAAAATGACCGTTTTTGACAAACCCAGCCTGTAACGCATCGTGACGTTTCCTTAGACCCACCCACCTGGGCTGTACTGGTAAATTTTGAGGTATATATAATTAAATACCGGGAGAAAAACTTTTCGGGCCCAACATTTCTGACGGCTGTCATCCGACCAAAACATTTCCCCATTTTCCCATCCGAAAAATATGACGACTTTTTTTAGTCATCCGGCCAAAAAATGTGTCCATTTTCCCGCCTGAAAAATCTGACGACCTTTTTTAGTCATCCGGCCAAAAGATTTCCCCATTTTCCCGTCCGAAAAATCTGATGACCTTTTTGTCATTTGCTCCGGGTTTCGTAAAGCTTGTGCCCACATGCTCTTTGTGAGGTGAGTAGGCTATACGCTGTACCGTAGCCTATACCCGCGTATACCCTGGTTTTCCGGTGTGAGTATACGATGCCTTTTTTCCCGGAGGCATATACGCCGTATACCCGCGCATACCCTTGATTACAGCCCTGCCACACACCCTCCCCAGCATTACGCAACGAAAAATCAGTTAAGATTAATGTCTACTCTAGGCCAAGGTTGTATATATATATATATATATATATATATATATATATATATATATATATATATATATATATATTAGGGTGGTCCTTATTTTTAAAAGTATGATTTTATAACGGGGCACCCTCTAAGTTGGTTCCTATTGATGAGAAAAAAATTGAGAAAAAGTTTGGAGAGAATCTGAAGACATTTAGGGGTCGCTACCAGAGGTTAAAGTTCAAGGTTATAATTAATTTGGGCTTTGTGGTCCACTATGCGCAATTTCCATTAATATGCTTTCCAACTATGTTAATCGCTATGATAGGATTTGATAGACAACTACTCACATATTTATTAACATCCCCGACATCATGACTGCCACCTACTTACTTATTTTATTGACATTTTTTATAATGCATTCACAGCCATTGCATCTTTTGGCGGCAATTTCGCTTCATTTTGGTTTTTTCGTGTATATTGCATAATTTCTCTATTGTCAAAGAGAACACAAAGTTGGCAATAGACCTAAGTCTTGACAATGCCACGGTGAAAGTGAGTAGGCCTAACAGAAATGCAACACTTGTAGGCCTACTTTCTTTCGCACTACATTGTCTTGGCAATGATCTCGCAGAGTTCAACCTCTGTTGTTTTTCAATGCTTAAGGAGTGAATAAAGAATCGGCAAAAAATTTATGAAAGCTTGAAAGCTGAATGCCGACCAGGAGTTCCTCTAATAATTCACTGGGATGGAAAGTTGTTGGAAGACATCTGCAGACTGCAGTAAAGAAATAGTAGACCGTCTTCATGTCCTCGTTTCTAGAGTGTTGACCAGATCCTCGGTTTACAGAAGTTATCATGGGGACAAGAAAATCTTCAGTGTCTGCAGTGTATGAAGCGGTTGTAACTTGAGGCATTACAGATCAAATAAAATGTATGCGCTTTGACACCACATCAGTGACCAGTGGACTTAGAAATGGTGCCTGCATCCTGTTGGAACAGAAGCTGGAGAAAGATTTGTTGTAGAGTGCATGTCGCTATCACATATGCCTAAATTATGTTGGAGGCAGTGGTTATGTTTTCTCTTGGTTCACCGAAGGGTAAAGACATAATGATTTTTCCGCTGGGCTGCACAGAGCGAGGTTGATCGGCAAGAGCATTTACAGTGTTAAGATATGGATGTTCAAGAAATAATTCAAGTCAACAAGAAGAGAATAAAGGGTGGCTGACATCTGCCTGCTATAATACGTCAAAGTCTGATTGCAAACACCGTAGGCCTATACACCATTTATACTCCTCAACTTGACCTGTAGAGAGCAGATCTTTAAGGACATTGACAAAATACAGGGAGATAAAATAGTGCAGTTGCAGACGTTGCAATGAAGAAATGTTTAGATGACCTTTGGTATCTTTCAGAGGAATTGGTGACTTGCGTTCTTTGATTTAGCCTATGGGGCTTCCATTTATACCAAGCGCCAAATGGTTACTACTCTGGACAAAACTTGGATCGAACATCCACTTCAAAGAAGAACCTTTGAACCTGCTGTAATAAGCTCAATGCAACTGGAAGATTTTGTCATGGAAAACACGAGATTTTTCAAGTTTTCTCCAATAAGACGTTGATATACATGGTCAAACGACACGAGAACTTCAAGTTAGAGTAGGCCACTGCGAGCTCAGTGAAAGTTGTGAATGACATTACAAAGCGTGGAGTGACACTCATGAACATGTATAACAAGCTTCAAACAAATAATGAGGATCAGATGCAGAGTCTGCTATATTGATTGTGAAGAAATATACGGTATACCCATCGTAGCAAAAGACTGATGCAATAATGGAAACATTAACTGGAAAAACATTTTTATGTCCGTGTATGCGTTTTGTCCAAAATAGTAAACCAGTCCACAGGCCACTAGTCCACCTCCAGCACGGTCCATTGCCCACCAGAATTTATTTAAATTTGTGCATTCAACCATACATGTACACTAGTAATAGTATACAATGTACGATATTACATGTTTCGCCTGTGTCTCTACATTGATATATATTACATTCGGTAGCGACCCCTAAAACTCAAAAAATCTGCCAAAATTTTCAGTGTTAATATTTTTTAACCTAAAGGTATAAGTTAGGAGGGTGCCCCGTTTAAAATTCTCAAAAAAATATTTCTACATGGAGCTAAGGACCACACTAATATATATATATATATATATATATATATATATATCCAGGATTTGATTTCGAGGTTTGTTTCGCCAATTTTCCTTCCTGATAAACTGATGACTTTTTTTATTCGTCCGGCCAAGATTCTAAAAAATCACCAATTTCCTTCCCCCAAAAACTGAAAACTGATGACCTTTTTAAGTCATCCGGCCTGAAGCTTCCAAAAAAGTCACCAATTTGGCAATTTCCCTAATTTTTAGTCATCCGGCATTCTGTTTTGTTTCACATTTTCCATATCGGGGGCATAGGTGCCATCACGTCCTAAAAGTTGAGGGCACAATAATGAATCACGTCCTAAAAGTTGGGGGACCATAATAATAGTTAGGGGACCACTCAAAAGTTGGGTAGACGCGTCCCGTGGGTCCCATAGAGTGGTTGCGCCTATGATCGGGGGGGAGGGTGGTGGTGTTCAAACACCCAAACCAATCCCTAGCTACGGCCTTGCTATAGGCCGATGTAAACGCGTAATTATAATCGACATTTAGCCTAATGCATCTGCTCGTTTGATCGATCAACCCTCGATTTTTTCACATTTCAACTTTTGTCACTGAACACCTTCATTGGCATCCCTTATTGTATTATTTATAGCTTTTGCAGTTCACGCAGAGCCACTCAACGGCAGCCTTAATTATCGGCCTCGTGTAGGACGGGCATTCCGCCCGGAAAGCGAGATGTTATACAGTCATTTACAATGTACAATGTGCGCCATAGTCTGAATTTTCCCACAGTTGCAAAGGGGATCAGTGGCTTGACCCCAACGGACCAGGTTGGCACGCATCGTCCCTGCAGGCCCGTTCTGAAGCGATTCCCTTAACTGCACGGATTCAATATGAAATTGTCTTTCTTACCTATTAAGATGTCCTTGGGTCAAGCTCCTCGATCGCTACCTCTACATTGTATCTTAATTATTAGGAGGCCTTTCTCAACTACCACTGGACGTCCTTTCCGCTCTTCAGACCGCCATGACCTACATATGTACCATGCACGGTCTCGGACTGCCACAGCCCAGCATCGGCCTTTGCTTCTGTGGGCTATTTGCTGTGGAATGGCCTCCCAACTATTATTCACACTTAATAGATCTTATCTGAAAGCACTATACTGTTTTCTGCACGTTTCCTTAAAAATTTAGTTTCCAGGGATTTTTTCGCGCTGGATGCGCTTCTGATCAGGTCATAGGCGCAATCACGTCCTAAAAGTTGAGGGGGACCAAATGAATCACGTCCTAAAAGTTGGGGGGGACCATAATGATAAAGTCAATGGGACCACTCAAAAGTTGGGGGACGCGTCCCGTGGGTCCCATAGGGTGGTTGCGCCTATGGATCAGGTCAAGGGCGGATACAGAAATTTTCGAAGGGGGGCCAAAAATTTTGGTCTTGTGAGACAGGAGAAAATTTTTTTAGTCATCGACCAAATTTTCCGGAAAAAATACCATTTTCATCCGCCAAAAATTTTTAGTCATCGACCAATTTTTGGGGAAACATCCGCCGCTGAATCGACGGGGGGCCAAGTCCCGTGCGATTTTGTAATAGGGGGCCTGATGTCCTGTTTTTCTCTCCCACTACATTTATTTAATGGCTTGTTGAAACCAAATGTGGGGGCCACGTCCCATGCAATTTTTAAATGGGGGGGCATGGCCGGATTGGCCCCCTGGATCCGCCTCTGGATCAGGTTGTACTGTGAGTCACTTTATAAATCCAAAAACAGTACAGCATATCATATATAGTAGCCTATCAGTCCCAGTGTAGCGGCAATAAATGCTAACAAGGATCATCATCATCATCATCCTTTTATCCAGACGATTGTGGGGTTAACCTGTTGTTTAACGACACAGTGCGATCAGCGTCGCCTTCCTACTTTATCCTAGCATTGGACGACCACTAAACCAAGTCTTATGAGAGATTGTATGGAAGGTGTCTGTTCTGTGAGTAGTCGAGATTTCTGATCCTGTGAATTGTTTCAATTGCATAACTGTACACCGTAACCGGTTGCGGTTATTCAACCGGATTGTTCTATAAAGGAAATTATTATAATATCTTGCGGCCGTCAAAGACCGTTAACGTTCACATTCCCCTCAGACTAGTGGCGCAAACTGTTCAACTAAGCGCATTTTTTTGTTATAGTAGGCTATATACCAGGTAATGCACCGTGTCTAAGGCAACCACCATAATTATATTTAAATTTTGATGCCAACGTCGACTTTACCGAAGCGTTTTCAAACTAGAGTGGCATCTTAATTGTGGCAACCAAGACTCAACCTCTAGCCCTACGAAATGAATTCACATCATCATTAAACTGTTTAATTGGATGGATGGATCCGATTTGACCAGGGTCTATGACAACAGAGGCCGTTACCCTGGACAGAAATTTGCTCGGCGTACTATAGCACTTAAGAGCTTTCTTCTTTCGAAGTTTTTTAAAGCCGCAAAATTTATGGCGTCGTGTGACGGCGTTACAAAGGTGTCTGAAGACTGACGTCCCGGACATGGGCGAAGACTTGGGGGAGACAAGAGGACGTTCCCCTCAATGGATGCGGTGGGGGGACGGCCCATGCATTTGCCCCCCCCTCCCCCCCAATCGATAATCGGTAAGTGTTGGGTCATCATGTACACACTTCACGAAACACACCATGAACAACAAACAAGACGAATTGATGACAAAAAAGGTAATCAAATTTTTCGATAGAGAAAATTAGGTTTTCCATTGACTTTTTGGACGGATGACAAAAAAAGGTCGTCATAAATTTCTGCTGGCAAAAATATGGGAAATTTTGGCCGGCGTCTCAGCCATTTGTCCGCCCAAAATCTTCGGCCGCCTTTTCATCCCCCGCAAGTCTCCGCCCATGGCCCCAGATAAAAAACTTCACTGAAGATTCCTCAGCAAAGAGAATATTATATAAGAGATGACCTAAGAGGCTAAGACCAACCCCCGCTGGACACCTAAGTCAACCCTAACCCAGGGTGTTCTAGTGTTACCCAGACCCACCATCTGAGTACGATCTGCAAGATATGATTTAAATGAACGAAAGTGTGCCCAGGGCTTAAAGTGGTGGGAACGCATGGGAACGGCGTTCCCACTGCTCTCGAATTTCGTGGCTTGCGTTTCCACTGCTCAACATACATGGAACACAGGAAATATGGGCGTTCCCAATAAAACTTCATCAGCGTTCCCACTGCTCACAGTTGATGTTCCCACTGCTCACCCAAACCACTTTAATCACTGGGTGTGCCACATAGGCCAAATGAGAGATGTAGGCGCTGCAGAAGGAGCTCATGATCTACCACATCAAACGTCTCAGATGCATCAAAGAGTGCAAGAAGAGACAGCTGAGATAAATCAATTGCAGTGTAAATATCCGACAAGAGTGAAAATAGAGAAGTTTCTGTCAAGTGATGGCCTAAAAATCCAGATTGGGCAAAAGCACTGATTGCTCCAAGTAAGAGACAAATTTGGCTGTACAACAAGTCTATATCAAGAATCTAATAAAGCAATGCCCATCATAGGTGATCCAATTGCAGCTTTGTTTTCAACACAATCCCACACTGAACACTAAATATAAAATTACTTCAAGCAAACTTTATAAAAGGATGCAATTCAGTTGCATCAATGTGCAAAACTGGGAAATTATAAAGGGTCATTTCATTGAACATACCATGTGCATGGGCGTATCAAGCAATAAGGGGTCACTTTTTCAAATCAATGAGGTATATTACTTACATGCACTAGAGAGAGAGTATGACATATCTGCTCTGAAGTCAGATTTGAAGTCACAAACTATCTAGTGATATATTTACATATTATACGCCTCAATGGTTCAAACCCTCAAACATGTAATTTACGAATATTTTACCAATTTAGTGTATATTCTGTGTATTTTGCGACCATATAAGTTGGAAAAACCCAAAAAGGAAATGCTTCTCCAAACTTTTGTCCGGTTAAGCCCCTGACCAAATGACACCCTCTGCAGTGACTCAACCACACCCCCCTGAGCCTGTCACGCTGAGAGCGCTTCTGAATAGCTCTGCTGTGAGAAGCGCTTTACAAATGCTTTATAAGATTAGATTAGAATATCCCACGTAGAAGACAAACTCGACTGGAAATTCCACCAAAACAGACTTCTTTGACAGCTCTTATTATCACCACTCTAACAATCATTGGAGTTCAATGTCTTTCACACCAGGGTCAACAAAATGCAAAACCTCATACTGCTACGTAAGTACGTAGCCGACCAATCATGCGGCTCATTTTCTCACTCGCCTCAAGAAAGCGTCAACAGTCGCCATAAGAGATGCCAGTCCTCAACGCGCACATTGTTCGGAAAAACCCACACTACGGGATTTCGTGCATTTGAATAATTAACAGTTTCCGTTTGAAAAACGAATAAGTCCAGCGCATAAGGTCACGACCTACGACTCTTCTTGTGCTTGTGGCGATTCTGTGACCTTGACCGCGACCTCTTCGTAGCCCTTGGACTCCCGGGTTTTGACCTGCGGTAGATAAATCAGGTCAATTAAAATTGTGTAGTACAATAAAATATGTATATTAGGAAGAGTAGGGAAGAGACAAAGAAACTGGATTGGCCATATATTGAGAGGAGACACCGCAATGAGGGAAACAATAGAGGGAACAATGGAGGGATGACAAGGAAGACGAAGACAGACAAAAGCTTCTGGACTGGATGATGCGGAAGGGATATCAACAGCTAAAAGAGAAGGCTCAACAACGAGAGGAGTGGCGCCATCTGACGTACGAACCTGCCAACTGGCAGATAACAACATGATGATGATGATATATTAATTACTTCTGCATATTGCACTCACCAACAATATTAATATTATTAAGAGAAAACCACACATCATCGTTATTATCATCATCCTCTTCATCATCATCGTCGTTTTCATCATCGTCGTCGTCGTCATCGTCGTCGTCGTCGTCATCATCATCATCATCATCATCATCATCATCATCATCATCATCATCATCTTCATCATCATTGTTGTCATCTTCATCATTTTTAAGACGTGCAAGGTCACATCAAAACAACACAGCCATAAAAAGGAGTGACCCGGTCAACTTTCCCAGAAATAAATTATTTAGAGCGTTCCTCAATTCAGGGTTAACTCCAGACCCAAGACAGAGCCCCCGCTAACGAACAAAATGAACTTCCAGCATTTCAAAAACATGGCTGTTGATAATAAATAATAATTTCTGATGATCATTGGCCATAGGCGTACGAGGCCCCAAATTTCGGGCAAATGTGTTTTTCGGGCAAAAGAGGCATGGTCGGGCAAAAAAAATCGGAATTTTTCTCGGGCAAAACAGGCACGGGAAGATTTTTTCGGGCAAAAGTCGTCAGATTTTCCTCGGACGGGAAAATCTTAAGAATTTTCGGGCAAAAAATTTTTTTTGCCCCCCCCACTGCCGAAATGTCCCGTACGCCTATGTCATTGGCAATAAATTTTTTTAAAAATCGAACGTACGATTTCTTTGGTGATCTGCGTCTGTGTCTTCGTCTGTGCGATGATCGATTGTCTTCGTCGTCGTCTTCGTACGTCTGCGGCGAATCGGAAGACTGCGACCGAGCGTAGCTGACGAGAGGATTCGCTCCAGTTGACGGATCCTGCGCATGGAAAAGAAAAGACCATGGATAGACACAGTGCAAGAAGTGTGGAAGAATAAGTGCCTGGACGCCCTTACTTGACCAGGCTGTGCTGGCCAATAAGTGGCAGGACGGTAGTCATATTTAAAAATAAGTGCCTGGACGCCATCCACGACCGCCCAGGCACACTTTAAGCCGTGGATAGACAGTGTTTTAAAGGCTAATTAAGAAATATTTGTACCATTCTGGAAGCAATCCCGTGTTTGTTTGTTTGTTTGCATGCGCACTTGTCATAGTGCCTCTTCAAGCATCTCTTCTCAGAGGCGCTCCCGACTGCAGAGCGAACACTGCATCGGAGTTTCACGCCGAAGCGCTGAGCAATTACGAGTGAAGGACTTGCCCAGGGTCCCTGCGCGGTGACTTGAGGCGGATTAGAACCATCCGGCTTCAAGGCAACGATGCCACCACTACACCACCGCGCTCTTTTTGCAAATTCTAAGTTAAACGAAGATAAAATCCTGACTCCAACTTCATCCATCAACAATAAACAAAAAAAGATCAAATTTGACAAGAACTCACAACGTAAGATGACGCCCCACTGTATGCCCCCGTCTCACTCGGCGACCCCGAATCCTCCCTCTGCTCGACCCGCACCCTCTCGTTGCCACGGTAACTCCGATCGCTGTCGTTTCCATGCTCGCGATCCGCCGCCGCGTAGAACGTCTCCGGCGACGCGTCTCTGTAACCACTGGCAACGCTGTCCTGGGAAACACGCTCGCTCCCCGGATCCCTGTGCCTCTTGTCGTCACGGTAACTGCCCCGGTCGTAGCCCGTCTCTCGGAAGACCCGGACGCCGTCACCACGGTCGCGGTTCCTTTGATCGCTGTTCTCTCGTGATCGTTCGTCATCTGAATCGCGTCGATCACGGTGTCGTGATCGTGCCGAGCGATCGCTGTTTCGATCTGTATCTCGGTCGGATCGAGCGACGTCTCTGTGACGTGAGTCGTCTCGGGTGTCGTCGTTGTCGTGGCGATCGGCGTCGCGACCCTTGTCACGACCGCTGCGACCTCCTCGATCCCTGGAGCGATCCGTGGATCGGTCGTCCTCTCGAAGCTTCTCGTATTCGATCTCCTTTTCCTTTTCTTCCTCCTGGGTGAAAGAATAAACAGCATGTGGAGGAGCTACATAAAATAGAGGAGCTACATAAATCCAGATACATACGTAATAACAATAATAACTATGACGAGTTATATGGCGCTGTAACGCTGCCATATACAAGGGCGCCTCACAAACAGTTACCTGTTGGATAAGCTTTGACAAACAAATCAGATTAAAGATTTGATGTGAAAGAGTTCACTGAGTGATCACTGATCTGATGGAAGATTGCTGAATTGCATTCCAAAACAATTCCTTTAAAATGAAATAAATAAATAAATGTTAATGCTCCGAAAATATCATTGAACCACGAACAGTGTGGCAGTGGCTAACACGTTGGACTGTGTAGTAAAAGCCTACAAAAAAATAGTGGCTACCACGTTGGACTGTGTAGTAAAAACCTTAAAAAAATAGTAATTTAAAATAGATTCCAATTTTCCAGCGACAGGCAAGTGCCTCCTCTTGTCCCTACATGCAGGCGCCAATGCCGTGCAGGCACAATTATGGTTCGAGATAGCCCATCCATATCCCCTACCCAACTCACCTCTAATGACTACACCAACCATACACTGTCAATGGGAAGAAAGGATTGTGAGGGAGAGGACTGACCAGCTGCCCTCATCATATGCCAAGGTAGAGAAGAGCACCACAATCTCGATATTACCACAAATTGTTGATGTACAGATAAGCAGGCACTGACCTTGCGAAGCTGTTTCTTGCGGTAATGGTCGACCTGTTCCGCTATGCTAATCTCCGGCTTCCGAGTCCGTCTTCCGGCCTCCAACTCATCCTGATACCTCATCACCTTCACCTGCAACCAAAACCAATCAAACGTCAAATCAATCGCATCATTAATTATTATCATTATTAACCTTATTATTATTATATTATTACATAAATTTCTTATGCGCACAAGGCCACACAGAAATGTGAATATGAACTGAATAAAAAATCAGTAGAAATCAATACATTGTCTCCACTTCACAATTTTTACATTACCAGTAATAATGAAAATAATACTAACAACTACTGCTTATAATAATAATAATGATAATAACAATAATAATAAAAGTTAAAAACAAAAAACAATAATAATAATAATTGTAATCCTGAGGGATTATTTAACTCGGGGGAAATAAAGTAATAGCAATAATAACACCTGGTAGTAGTGCTCAGTAATAATAATAGCATCAACAATCTAACTAACAGTATCTATCCAGTCCCACTATCGCCTCAAATCTCTTCATACAACATCGATTCATCCAATCCGCAATATTATTTAAATTAATTAAACAAATTAAAATTTATGCATGAAAATACTTTTTAATCGACTCAACCTTACCTCAATCTCCCGAAGCTTCGCTCGCTTGGCCTCACTCAGTTCCTGGCGCAACTGGGCCGACAGTCTGTCCTCATCTCCTGCCCTCTCCCTCTCTCTGTCCTGCTGGCTGTCCTTTGACGCCTCCGCACTGTCGGCTGTGCTGTCGTCTTGGACTTGCCACGATGAAGTCTCGCCTTTCTGTCTGTTTGTGTCGTCATCGCTGGCGTTGTTTGCGTCGTCATCATCGTCAAGTGGTCTAAAAATTGCGAAAACATTAATGATTGCATTGTAAGTCCATATGCAGCAACGTGCAAATTTTTACACGTAATTATAATTATTACCACCATTACCATTGTCAGATATTATTACTATTAATATTATTATTATTAGCTTAAATAGTATAATTACTTTTACTATTTTTATGATTACTATTACCATTACTATTATTATTACTATTATTAGCTTATAAATTATTATTACTTTTACTATTTTTATGATTTTACTTTTTTTCATCATTAGGGTCATTCCATGTCAACTCAACCAGGGGGTACACCACACCCCTTTGGATTTTTTGAAAATTTTGTACATAAACTACATGCAATATGATGAATAAAAGTGAAAATTTGAGCAGAATATCTCAAAATTTGACCGAGATATTAATTTTGGAAGTTAATGATCAAAAAATGTACCGCGAGAAAACGGCATGATCCACCAAGTTTGGACTGTTATATCTCAGCCAAGAAACGAGCTAGAGGGCTGAAATATTTTTTGTCCAATCAGTTTTTTTTGCTCTTTCCAAATATGCAAGAACCAGGATGGAGTTATTTTTGGTTTTTAATAAAAAAAATTAGTAAATATCGCACAGATGCCAATTCTCACTCAAGTTGTGGACATCATGTCACCAGGCAGGAATGAGATATAATAATACTTGTACTGGTTTTATATTGAGGCACATTGGTGCTCATCAGACATATAGTCAGTATCTGATTAGTCTCATCATTAGTGTGTTTTCCACCGACGTTTTCCTTGTCGTGATCGTGAAAATAGAGTCCAAAGATCATCAAAAAAGTGGCAATGTGTATCTTTTGAAATTGATGAAAATTTGCACATATATTGAGGACATGTAGATCCTTAATTGGTGCAAAATTCAGGATGGTGTTCAGCTCCGTTTCTGGAAAATTATTTTTTGAAGTCGACCAATAATTACTGTGTCGCGAGCAAATGGCATGATCTACAATGTTTGGACTATCATATCTAGACCAGGAAATGAACCAGAGGACTGATATTGTTGTCATGTAATCAGTTTCTTATGCTCTTTCCAGGGATGTAAGAATCTTGGTTGTATTCCTTGTGATTTTTTATTTATAAATGTGTAATTATTGCGCAAATGCCAATTTACATTTATTCGGACATGAAAATGGCATGACCCACAATGTTTGGACTGTCGTATCTAAGCCAGGAAATGAATCAGAGGACTGATATTGTTGTCATGCAATCAGTTTCTTATGCTCTTTCCAGGGATGTAAGAATCTTGGTTGTATTCCGTGTGATTTTTTATTTATAAATTTGTAATTATTGCGCAAATGCCAATTTACATTTATTCGGACATGAAAACGGCATGATCCACAATGTTTCGACTGTCATATCTAGACCAGGAAATGAATCAGAGGACTGATATTGTTGTCATGTAATCAGTTTCTTGTGCTCTTTCTAGTTATGTAAGAATTTTGGTTACATTTCTTGTGATTTTTAATTTATAAGGTTGTAAATATTTCACAGCTGCCAATTTACCATATATATTTTTGGAAATGCATAATTGTATATATCTCAGATATATCCTCTTTCATATGATGATGACTCGCTAAGATAGCTTAATATCATCCAAATAATTTTTAACTTTCATCTATTACCATAATTAACATTGTGTGGAATGGAAAATTGTGAGTCATTATCATATGAAAGTAGTATTAACTGAGTAAATCTAGTAAAATATACAATTATGTGTCCGGATGAATGTAAATTGGCATTTGCGCAATATTTGCAAATTTATAAATTAAAAATCACAAGAAATGTAACCAACATTTTTGCATACATGGAAAGAGCACAAGCATCTGACTACATGACAACAATATCAGCCCTCTGATTCATTTCCTGGTCTAGATATGACAGTCGAAACATTGTGGATCATGCCGTTTTCATGTCCGAATAAATGTAAATTGGCATTTGCGCAATAATTACAAATTTATAAATAAAAAATCACAAGGAATACAACCAAGATTCTTACATCCCTGGAAAGAGCATAAGAAACTGATTGCATGACAACAATATCAGTCCTCTGATTCATTTCCTGGCTTAGATATGACAGCCCAAACATTGTGGTTCATGCCATTTTCATGTCCGAATAAATGTAAATTGGCATTTGCGCAATAATTACAAATTTATAAATAAAAAATCACAAGGAATACAACCAAGATTCTTACATCCCTGGAAAGAGCATAAGAAACTGATTACATGACAACAATATCAGTCCTCTGGTTCATTTCCTGGTCTAGATATGATAGTCCAAACATTGTAGATCATGCCATTTGCTCGCGACACAGTAATTATTGGTCGACTTCAAAAAATAATTTTCCAGAAACGGAGCTGAACACCATCCTGAATTTTGCACCAATTAAGGATCTACATGTCCTCAATATATGTGCAAATTTTCATCAATTTCAAAAGATACACATTGCCACTTTTTTGATGATCTTTGGACTCTATTTTCACGATCACGACAAGGAAAACGTCGGTGGAAAACACACTAATGATGAGACTAATCAGATACTGACTATATGTCTGATGAGCACCAATGTGCCTCAATATAAAACCAGTACAAATATTATTATATCTCATTCCTGCCTGGTGACATGATGTCCACAACTTGAGTGAGAATTGGCATCTGTGCGATATTTACTAATTGTTTTATTAAAAACCAAAAATAACTCCATCCTGGTTCTTGCATATTTGGAAAGAGCACAAAAAACTGATTGGACAAAAAATATTTCAGCCCTCTAGCTCGTTTCTTGGCTGAGATATAACAGTCCAAACTTGGTGGATCATGCCGTTTTCTCGCGGTACGTTTTCTGATCATTAACTTCCAAAATTAATATCTCGGTCAAATTTTGAGATATTCTGCTCAAATTTTCACTTTTATTCATCATATTGCATGTAGTTTATGTACAAAAATTTTCAAAAAAATCCAAAGGGGTGTGGTGGCAAATTGTCATTTTACTGGTTGAGTTGACATGGAATGACCCATTACTACTATTATTATAACTATTAAAATTATTAGCTTAAATATTAATATTATTTTACTATTTTTATGAAAATATTACCATTATTACTATTACACTGGACAACAAATTTTTACAAAAGTCATGTTACTGAAATGAAATTAGCCAGTTCTTATCAAGTTTTATGTGCTGAACACGAATATGACAGTTAAATTGCTTAATTGGCTCTAGTTTTTTTGTAATCTCAAATGAAGTAATTTTATATCGCACCATGCATTCCAATAGTGATACACTTACGATTAATATTTGTAAAAACCAGGTCATATACTAGTTCTTAGATTTTTTGCCTGTCTCTTGTACAGCTGTTCGGGAGCATCTCTGCGGAGTGTCCAGCAGTAGTAAGCCAACATTGTAGTGAACCATTTCCCTGGTACCTTTGCTCCATTGTTGCGATATCTTGATGAAAGCGTTCGCCATGTTCGTCACTAACCATACCACAGTAGTGTTGTCAGGGAAGAAATCCAGATGGGAGTGAAGGAAATGCATCTTCAGCGACATATTGCAGCGAAATTTCTGGTACTGCTTGAGCATGTCTTCTACTAGTTCCTTGTATTTTTCTGCCCTAACATTCCCCAGAAAGTCTGTAGACACTAGACGAAAAGCATTCCATGCTTGTTTCGCATCACCCTCCAGCAAGTTGTTGAAGCGGTCATCTTTGAAAAGTGCTCTAATCTGAGGACCCACGAAAACTCCCTCTTTAATCTTTGCTTCGCTGAGTCGAGGGAATTTTTCATGCAGGTATCGGAAAGCTGGCGAAGTGCGGTCCATGGCTTTCACGAAGTTCTTCACCAAACCTAGTTTGATGTGAAGGGGTGGTAGTAGGATTTTGTGAGCCTCGACCAGAGCTGGGTGCTGGATATTCTTCTGTCCAACTGCCATGTTTTGTCTGGGAGTCCATTCCTTCCGCACGTAGTGCAACTGTCTTGCCCGACTATCCCACTCACACAAGAAACACATATATTTTGTATATCCTTGCAGCAGTCCCATTAAAATGGCAACTACCTTCAAATCACCGCACAGGTGCCATTTGTACCTGTTATAGTCAATGTAATGCAGTAGCTGTTTTAGGTTATCGTATGTCTCTTTCATGTGGACAGCATGCGCTAATGGAATAGATGGAAGACGGTTTCCATTGTGCAAAAGCACAGCCTTAAAACTCAGTGTCAAAGAGTCTACAAAGTCTCCATTCTTGTGGGTCATGAGTGATCTGTAAGGCATTCATGAGGTCGTCAATATTGAAACAGAATACCAGATTACCTTCTTTCATGAAGAAAGGTTCCAACTGCTGATGGCGCTTTCTATATGAAGTGATTGTGACATCTTCTTCTAGAAGATTCCATTGTTGGAGTCTTGATCCTAGCAACTCTGCCTTGTTTTTGGATAAGTCCAAATCACGAACAAGGTCATTTAGTTCTTCCTGTGTTATTCTGTGTGGGGTTGATGATGCACCACAGTGACGGACCAGGAGAAGAACATGTCGGCTAACCCTTGTCCTCATCAGACTGGCTGTACTTTTACATTGCATCAGAAAATGACGTAAAAAAATAAACTGTGCATGATGTGTCCATGATGGGATTATGCAATGAGGTGGAATATTACATCATTCCATAGGCGCAACCACCCTATGGGACCCACGGGACGCGCTCCGCAACTTTTGAGTGGTCCCCTAACTTTATTATTATGGTCCCCCAACTTTTAGGACGTGATTCATTATGGTCCCCTCCAACTTTTAGGACGTGATTGCACTATGCATCATTCTAGACTTATTTAGGATATTGTCGCATTTCAACTGCATAAATTTACATGGTAAAACATAAGAAATGAACTATATGAAATATTTTCAAAACGAGAGCCAATAAAAACTTTTTATGGTTATATTCGTGTTCAGCACACCAAGATGCTACACATTAGGGCCTTTTCCAGTCAGTAACGGTTTCTATGTTGACCAGTGTTATTATCACTAGATGTTTGCATATCCTAAGGCAGCAGAAAACGTTTTCCACAGTTGATCAATTCAAATGTAAACAGCAGTTTAAGGAAATTTGAAAATGTGTTAATTCCAATATGATGTAAACTTGGTCAGTACAATCACAATCTGTCAAATAGTTAGAAGATCCCAAAAGAAAATAAGGATAAATAATATTATTATGGACTGTGGTCATGTCATTGTCTCCACAATTTTTAATAGCGTGGCCAACTTGGTCCTTGCCACAGACAATGATGATGATGAGTAATACTAACTTTCCGTCTATATCATCATCGTCCTGGAAGTCATCATCATCGTCAGCTGCAGCCAATCTTGCCGCCTCCTCTTCCTCCTCCCTCCGCTTCTGATCGAGTAGATCCCACTTGGAAACAGTCATCGCTGAAACAATGGAAAAAAAGACAACAATGAAAACAGCATGAAGGGCACTGTCCAAAAATACTGACATTTGTAAGGAAAGCAATTAACATGAGACCATAAAATATATTAATATTCTTTGTTTATTATTCAAACTGACATGGCACAATATAATCACAGTGAGAGATGAACGGATGATCACAAGTTATTACAGGATTCAAATTTAAATGTTGGCAACCATGCAAGGCGCAACCACGTCCTATTAATAGTTTACCAATGCCATCTGCCGAATGGAAGGTTGAGTGGACATTAGGGGAGTGTAGCGGGAAGCAATCATGCAACTGTGCGATCTTTGTGCCAGAGTATTACCCTACAGCCTCTAGCTCTGTCAATAAATGACTCAGTTCACTTACCGAAGAAATGACACAGAAACAAATTATAATAGGTGGTGAATATAAAAATATTAAAATAAAAAAGTAAATATAGCCACCTTGTTTCTCCAACTCCGACTCATCCACCGTCTCCCACTTCGACGGAACGAACGCCGGCTTCGGTTTTTCCGCTTCCACTTTTGGCAACACATCCACTAAAGAAACGCACACGAGAATGCGTCAGAAAAACACATCCACCAAAGAATTCACTTTGCATAATCAGGACTAGATTATTAAACAATGCAGATTTTTAACGCTCCACCATTTAACGATGAAGAATCAATAATCGATGGTGCTGAGTAATTGTGAGTGAAGGACCCGAGTCTCAAGGTCTTTACACTGAAAGAAATCTCAGGGGAACAGAAAGATGGAACCCGTCCTCTACGTGCGCTACAAACCGATCAGCCGAAGTACTCATCAATAAACATGACAGTACAGAAGTAGTTGTGATACCAATAATGGCTCAGCAGTTGCGAGTTCACAGGTCCATAAACTATCCTAAAATGCTTCATCAGAAAATTCTGTTTATATAAACAAATTGAAATTTTGTTTATGTAAACAAAATGAAATTTTGTTTATGTAAACAAATTGAAATTTTGTTTATGTTAAACAAATTGAAATTTTGTTTATAAAAACAAATTGAAATTTTACTTATATTATTATTATTATTACTTTTATTACTATCACTATTATTAGTCTAAATATTAAATATTATCACTTTTAATATTTTTATGATTACTATTATCATTATCACTCTTATGATTACTAGATGAACACATATCCAAGACAATAGAAAATGTTTTCCAAAGTGAATGAAAGTGCCAGTACCACATAAGATTTAATATTTATATACAATTATGATTTATATAGCTTATTCTCTCTGATGGCCGTGCATGCATGTCAAGTCAAGTTTATTGATCCCATCATCAACGTACAACGTACAAGAAACGTGCAACCGTGCTTTACCTAATACTGAATCTCTATTGTGTCATGTGGATTAAACAGTTCCACTTTCATCATGAACCCTTTCAAAGACATCCACAAAGCCACTGAAAACAACAGCTACAAACCTGGTTCCCCGTCAAGGTCATCTCCATATGGAACAATTCCCTTGACTGGTTCCTCGCCAGGCTTCAATTTCTCGCCGTCAATGTCTCCGTCGAGAGGCAATCCATCGAGCTCATCCAGGGGAACCCCGTCGACATCATCCAGGGCCAGTCCGTCCAAATCCTCCTCTTCCTTTACCGGCTGGAAAAGGAAACAGAAACTTCTAAAAAATCTCTTTAATAATAGACTTCATTCAATTGCAAATTGATGCAGTAAGATCTTAAGCGAACGACCTTTTACATACAATATTACCCAAACTGCCATTCCTTACCACAAACTGAAATAACTTCGTCAAAACTTGTCTATTTATAATACCATACCATTCGTCATTTACCATATAACAAACCTCATAAACATAACTTATTATCAATGTCACACCTTGCCAAACCTAAATAACCAATCTGGAAGTAATTATTCCTAATCAATATAAATCATAGTCAAATACAGATAAATCATTATTATTTAGCTTGCCATACTTATCATACCATGACATTAACCATTCAACATTATTTTTCTGCCACAATTCACCCTAACTCACTCAAACAAGCCCAAAGCTGTTTCTTCCTCAACTCACAACAATAGTCTTGCCACACACACACCGACTTTCATACAACACCTTTTCATAAACGTCCTATAGATGAGTGCTTCATAAATTCAAGAGAATGGACAACTGCAACATTTTTCCAGATGGAAGGATGGATAGACTGACCGAATCGGATGGCTTCATTGGAACGAGACCGAGAAAGACGTTCTGGAGATTAATGAGGAAGTCGCTTGTGTATATCGCCCAATCTTCCCACGCACGGAAACACGCCATCACCTTTTGCTGACAATATAAAAAATATATATATAAATAAACAAAAAATTTAACATCAACAGAAAAACTTAGCAAAATTTGTAATAAATGCAAAATAGACAGAAAAACAAGAAATACACATAAAAAATAACCAAAATAGATAAATAAACATTGAAAAATAGACAAAAACATAAACAAACAGATATATGAAACACAGACAAAACTCAACAAATCATAAAAAATAAATAAAGAACAAACAAAATTAATAGACTGCAATTAAACAAAAAAACATAAATAAATAAAAAGGGAAGTAAACAGGAAAAAGAAACCATAAGCAGACAATTCTATTATTTATGAAAACTCATTAACTTCTTAGATATCATTATTACATTACATTACAATTATAAATTAACTCAAATGTTATTCAAAAGAAATAATTCCGTTTTTAAAAAAAATTTATTCTTAACTTATCATTCATCAAAATTATAATTGAATTTCTTCCTGATATTACATAACCGTAATGAAATTCAAAGAGCCATTATTGTAATCGACAAAGCATTATTCATTAGTTAAGCATCACATGTGTATTTTTGGATATAATAATTGTATAATTGTAGAGCAGTTATATAAAAAAAAACAATATAGATCTGCTGCAGATGAAACCTTGAACTGCTCGGCCTTGAGTCTTGCGTCGATCTTCTCATACGCTTCGTGGACGTCCTTAAAAATCTCCGGCAACTTAACCTCAAAACTGAAACAAGACAAGCAACATCACGTGACTGGCTAACTCAAATAAATATTTAATGACCTTTGCTTACTTTCAAATTCAAATATATATGATTGCAACCAGGAATGAATAGATGATTACAAGTCATGACACTGGAGTTTCACACTGAAGCGCACGAACAATTGCGAGTGATGAACTTGCCGAAAGTTCCAACGCAGCGGCTTGAGGTGGATTCGAACCTGGAACCCCCAGGCATCAAGGCACCAAACCCACCACCACACCTCACAAATTACCAACTTTCAATCTGTTATTCTTTACGCATGTATTTATCAAATAAAGAATATACATACTAACTTATTTACTCCCAAAAAAATCCACAGAGCAGATCAGCCTGGCTACCTAAAAGTAGATCAGTTACATTGCTGCCTAAAGTGAACTTCAGGGACTTCAATATCATCTAGTAGAAAATAAAAAGTCTGGAATTATTATTATTAGTAGTAGCAGTAGTAGTGGTGGCGGTGGCAGTAGGACATCACAGTAACTTCCTTGGTTACCAATAATAACTAACCATCTTCACCATACTTACAATCGTCGGAAGAACGAGGCGTGGGCGACACGAGCGCTACAGTTGTGGAGAATGTCGGAGATGAGAAAGAGCCGTGCAATCTGGGAAAAAAGACACACACACACGTTAAGATCAGTCATCATATATCTCTAACAGTGGACCTGTATAACAATACTATCTGAGGTACATGGCTTTGCCTGAGAAATTTAGATTTTTCGTCCCCAAACTCAGCTTGCCGCCCCTTTGGGGGTTTATAAATCGTAATTTGTGCCTTTCTGCTTGGAAGGTCCTCCCCAATTCTGCTTGTTAAGCTCATGGCTGCATGAGGCTCCTCTTAGTACTCCTTGGCCGAAGACATTTATCTTTTCTCAGGGTTGTTGTGCTGATAGCGCTTGAGTTTCATGCCAAGCTTTGGCAAAAAATTACATCAAAATTATGTCAAAAGCAATTTTTGCAAAATGATTACAATATGGTGCCGTATACTTCAGCGATAGCGTAAGTAGCACAGCGAAATTTTAAAATGTCTACATCTCGGGATTGAAAGCGAATAAAGAGCTGATTCTGAGCAATCTGGCCTTGATGGCTGATCTCAACCAAGGCTTCGTCTCGGCACCATTTGCATAAGATATTGGCACTACAATCTGGAAACTGTCTCACTCTATCCAACGTCTGTCTCTTCCTACCTTCTTTGGAATCGGCGTCTGAAGGATGGACAGAGATTCCGCAATGCAGTCAACGACCTCCTCAGCGCTGTCGGCGTGATCAAGGCACCACACCATACAGTCACCAATCTTCATTCGCTCAGGCGTCAACTCACGCAGCATATCCTCAAGACGATCTCTTTGGCTGTGATAGATCAAGGGAAACAGACCGTTAAAAATGCAAGACAGCGAAACAGACTGTTCATTCATTCATAATTTCAAACATTTATATCTAGCGCCTCTTCAAGATTAACTACTCAGAAGTGCTAACGACCAACCACGGCTAAAGAGAAGAGGTCTTAAGAGCAGAGTAGAACACAGCTCGGCAGAAGGCTGTGGTAAAATGAATTGTAGGACATGATGGGCATCATGTTGGCTGTCCAATGCCTACAGTTAAATTCGACTCCTGTAATAACTTCTGATCATCTGCTCATGCTATGAATTGCAATCTCAATGTGGTGGTATATATCAGTTTGGAAATAGAAAAGAAGACCATGAATAAAAATAAATAAATCAACAATAACGAACAAATAGGAAAGAAAATGCTTGATTTCTTTCGTCCTACCCGTCGGTGAGTCCCCCTTTCTTCGGCATATCCTCGATGGGCGATGGGTCGTCGGATCCCCCTTCGAGCAGCTCCTCCGGCATACCCTGAGCGTACGGATTCATCTGCGGAGGTCGCCAGATGGAGCCACCCTTGAACATGCAGAACTCCTCCGCTCGCCAGCGGAACGGTGAATCACCCTGCAGTCAGAAATCACATCAGAACAGTAACTGCACGTTTGTAGTTTCAAGCGTGTGTGTACATATTTCTCTCTGTGTTTGTGTGTGTGTTTGTCTGTGTATGTCTATGTATTTCTGTATTTGTCCATGTATTTATTTCTGTGTCTGTCCATGATTTTGCATATGTCCATGTATAGTGTATATCTGTCTGTCTATGTATTTCTGTGTCTGTCTATGTATTGCTGTGTGTATGTGTGTTCACGCAAGAGCGTGTAAGTGCATTTATGTCCGAGTGTAAGTGTATTTGTCTGCTTGCATCTGTCTGGTTGTGCTTGTCTGTCTACCTTGGTTATTGTTTGTGTTCATGTTCGTGTGGACCCACATTTATGTTGATGCATTTGTGTACATCTGCGTATGTGTGTATGCGAGTATATTTATTTTGTTATCTACATGTATGTGAACGTGTGTTTACGCTGTTTGTCAGTGTATTTGTGTGTGTGTGTCACGTATCTCTGGCTGCATCTGTGTGCTTGCCATAATTGTAACTGTACATTCTCACATACATGTACATATGTTTGTGTGTGTGTCTTTGCATGTATGACCATATGTATGCATGTGCTTGTTTTCCTGTATGTACATAAAACTTGTGCACATGTACATTACTTCATGTATCATGAATACATAAAATATCTGCATGCGTGTGTGTACCTACGCATCTGCATACAATATTAATGTAACAATGTATGCACAAATTTAATTTCTATTATCATGAAAAAAAGTACCTGGAGAATGGAGAAGAGTTTCCAGCGGTAGTAAACATGAGCCGGACTCTGGTTCTCAAACAGAAACCTGAAATAAGACGATGACAGAGAATGGCTCATTTGTTTAAAAAAAATTCCAAGTCTTTTTCTTCAAAATTCAGTTCAAAATTCAATTTAAACCCATCCTCCTTTAACTGTGCTTCATAATCTAACTGAGATCCTGTTTATTAAAAACACATCAAATTTGCACTGACATTAAACAGTGTATCACAATAGCAGCTTGCCAACAATGCTAAACAAACCATCAATTAGACAGTTCTTTAGTCAATCTTTTATTCAGTCAGTCATTCATTGCAGTAGCGCAATGGATAACATGCTGGCGTAGAGAGCGAGTTCGAGCCTCCGTTGGGCGGACATGCTTTGTAGGCTGCTATTAGCGCTGATTATTGCAGGCGGTTTGCTCAGTTAGCATTAGATTTGTGTATTCTGTGATCTCCGTTCTTGTGATTGTTTAAACTGCATAACTGTACACTGTAACCGGTGTTGCGGTCTGTCAACCGGATTGTTGAATAAACGAAACTATTATTATATCATTATTATCAGTCTTTTATTCATTCATTCCATCAGTCAGTCATTCATAACTGTAGACAGTTCAGTCGGTCAGTTCAACAATCACAATAATTGTTGTTCCATTGTGCTAGGTTGGGAGTACCTCTGACATGTTTTCTTTGAAGTAGTGCTATACAAATTTGCAATTACAGTTAGTGCGTCCAATGCAAAGGAGGTTCGCCCTACCTGAACATTGGATTCTGCAGTTCACGGTTCATGATCATTGCTTCAAACATTGGTCCCTCACGCACAACGAACTCAACCATGCGATGAATGATGTTGAGCAGGTTCCTGCAACATTGCACAGCGGAAAAGAAGTATTTGGACAACAGAAACAGACATTTCAAACTCAACATCAGACAACTACCAGTGCGCCTACAGCTGGCATGGACCCAGTGCAAGTTTCCAGTTGCCCAGCTCAATACTTCAATCAGTAACTTTAATTATCATTAAAGACAATTAATATTAAATAGTGTGATTATTATAATTAGTACTACTACAGTAATTAGTATCATTAAGTACTATAATCATTATTATTAGTAGTTTTATTATCACATGCGAAAGGTTGGTAACAATTCATTGGGATAGGAATTTAATCCAACAAGAATGACAGACTTTAAACAAATAGTACCGGGTATTATTTTAAAAAAATGGTAACATGTCCAAAGTCACGCAGAAAAATGAATCAGAGCATGAAGAAATGTGATTCGGATGCACCAAGAAATGCAATCGGAGCATGGAGAAATGCAGGTTGAGAGCATGGAGAAATGCAAGTTGGGAGCATGGATAGATACACATCAGGAGCACGGAAATATGCAAGTCAGGAGCACGGAGATATGCAAGTTGGGAGCATGGAGAAATGCAAGTTGGGAGCATGGATAGATACACGTCGGGAGCACGGAAATATGCAAGTCAGGAGCACGGAGAAATGCAATTTGGGAGCATGGAGAAATGCAAGTTAGGAGCATGGAGAAAATTAATGCAAGTTGGGAGCATGGAGAAATGCAAACTGGGGGCACAAAGAAACACAAGTAAGGAGTATGGTGAAACGAGATTGAGAGAAATGCGAATTGTATCTTATAATGACTAGGCCTAAGGAGTTTCTCATGCAGACCAATTTGTTTTTTTCTAAACTGGCAGGTTAAATTACAATAATTACAAAATATCATAAATGTCTAAAATTACCAATCCTTTCCAAAACTGTGGAAAGGTAGAGCCAAGCTAAGTCACCGACATTAACCAACAAGCCATATTCAGTACTAATCAGACATAATACCATAGTACTAATTAATCAAAAAATTATTAAGACTAACCAAGCCAATTATTAATTTAACCAATCTAATTATTAATTAAATTAATTAATAATCCTGGACAGTTGTAATACCATAAATGGCAAGAATGAGGAAAGTTTGCAATACATATGCGATATCATTCCCAGCAAAAAACAATAATGATAAAAAATACCATTTACTTCATCTCAATCTCAATGAGATTAAGAGCTAAAATGTCAAATAAAAACATGATGATGCCTATGACGACCCAAAAACAAGTTAAGAAACTAAGTCAGATTTTAAAAAATTATCAAATAAACGTTTAAGGATGCATATAAATAAGTTAGTTCTTTATTAAACCAACTGCCCATCAGATCTCTGCTGCACATGAAATAGACCAAATGAAACATTCTGATCATGAATGATTTTCTCGTCTGTCAAAGGGATAATTTGGTCATTCAATTTAGTATAAAGATGAAAGGCCTGATTTTTCTTCATGTCGGTATAACAATATTAAAATTAAATTGAAGAATAAAACAAAACAGATGAATAATAAAACAGATTATGAAGTGGTTATAAATAACATGGTCGGCCAGCTTTCAACCATCAGAGTTCGAGTATACGTGAGAATAATACGTCTAAACTAATTAGCTGTTACCTCATTTACTCTTGTAATTATAATTAAACATTTATAAATTTCCATTCAGCGATATTTAGGGTCGTGTTTAGAATGACATCATCTTGGCGTTACAAGCTATGATTATAAGCAAATCAAGTAAATGTCAATTACATAACATAATCATTACCATCTCAACCCAATCATATCCTAAGACTTTAGTAGCATCCTACTTTGAAGAGCTACACAATAGCATTTCAATTCATTACCTGAATGAATGAACATTATTATTATTATTATTACTATATGACATTAAGACCGCTGTAAATAATGGTATGGCAATATGCTACAATAGCCTTCTATTAATGCTTTGCTCAATTCTTAGAACTTTCAGGCATTCCACTCTCATCTTAAGACAATTTTATCTGACTGCGCTGGAGTTGGGAGCACCCCCAAGTAGTCTCTTTGAAGAAGAACTATACAATAGCATTTCAATTCATTTCCTGAATGAATGAACATTATTATTATTGCTATTACTATTTGACATTGAGACCACTGTAAATAATGGTCTCTTTAGACACTTTTAACTCTAACTTTAACTTGCAAATAATAGTCTCTTTAGACACCTTTAAGTCTCTTTATTTGGATAATATAAGTTCATCAGTTACATTATACCAATATTACAAGTGGTTTATGCCCAAAGGCACAACACAAATTCTAGTAAAGAATGAAGAAAAAATCTTGAGGAAAAAAGTCGAGCACAAACTGGAATAACGAACCGTACACAAGCTGTCCACTCGTGACCAAAGGACACTGACGATCGTCTTCTCTGCCAATATCGTCTGACCAATCCTTACTGACCGCTGGCCGATCAGTCCAGTCCAGTCATCACGATGGGCACTTCGACAATCTAGATCCACACATGTCTGAACCACGACAAGCCAATGCCCCTCTCCTCTACACCCAACCCATTCTGCCCCCGAAACACCGCTCCCCACAAAACCCGAAGCCCATTGGGGAGGTAATTTGGAATATTAGATTGAAAAAGAAACAGCTTTTCAGAGAATGAAAAGAGTTTTGTGTACCTTTCTGTCGGGATAACCACCTTCACTATTGCATTGGCAAGCGTCTGTGGTCGACATTTTTAAAACAACGATAAATGACAAAAAGAGATTAATTTCATCAACATGGAGGTAAAATCAACAAAATTTGTAATGCATACAGCAAATGTAAATCACAGTAACAGCCGTAACCATCTTACGCAGCAAAATCAATACGTAGCTTAAAATGCAAAGTGTTCAATACGAATGTATACATAAATAACCATAACAAAACATCTATTCAATCAAATTTAAAGGTTACAACAAATGCAATATAGATCACAATAGGTTGACTCAAAAAGCCATCAGTGACTCTGATGACTCTTTGTCATCAGATTCGCTAACAAGGAAAATCTTAGAATAAGCAATGTCAGCAAGTAAGTAACTAAACAATTTATATAGTGCATTGATATTCGCCCTCATTTCGCCTTGGGTGGCCCCTTTCTCGCACATACAAATCTTGCTTTGATAGCCATCCCATCTATCCAAAATGCATGACGATTTCAATAATGCACAGCATATTTCTTTATCATTTATTACTCATCCTTGATTGTATATTTGAAGAAGAAACAGAGCATTATGTTAAGCTAGATCTGAAGCAGCCATGACTATGACATGTTAGCAACTTCACTGTCTCAGCTTTGGCATGTATACATACGTATATATATATTTACCCATCATTAACCAATTCATCGATAACGAAACATTTGCAATATTAAGACGAACAAAATCTGGTAAATAAATTCAACAAAGCTGGGTAGCACAGTTTATTAGCAAAAAAATTCCAGTGAATTTAGCGAAGAACACAGAATATTTACTGGAGCAGCACAACAAGAATAGCAGCTATGGGTGTACAGGAGGTTGCAATAGAAGGCACCAATGAGTGTACTAAAATGGCACCGGAATAGCCTTCCCATGAAGACCATTCCTTCCTTTCTAGAACTTCTTCCCATGCATTCCTCTATCTCATCTTAAGACGATTTTTTATTTGGACGTGCTGGATTTGGGAGCACCTCTAAGTAGTCCCCTTGAACAGGTGCCATACAAATGCACTTAATGAATGATTGAATGACCATAACCTAGAAATTACCATGACCAGGCAGCAAGAGATGAAGAGACAAGAGAAACCCAGACAACGATCGATAGTTTCCACAAAGGTAGGGCTTCGGGGTGTCGTGTGAATTAAACAGCGGAGGTGTCGCCCCTTACCTTGTCCGGATCTTCGTGCTTGTCGTCCCTGTCCACCCTCTTCGACCTCAGCGGCTGAGCGTTGAATGGAAGACCGGAGGGAGGCGGCGGCTGCGTCAGTTCCGTAAGAGCCGGGGGAATGTAGATCGGGTGGGGTGGAATCGGAACAGCCTTGCCCCAGCCAAGCTTCATCTCAAAGTCCATGATGTCTTTGCCTGGAGAAATCACGCAAAAATCAACAAAAATCATCGTGAACAACATTGAATATTCATTCATTCATTCATTTCGAAAACTTATGCAGCGCCCCTTCAAGAAGTCTACTCAGAGGCGCTCCCAGTCCAGCCACAGCTAAGGTCTTGAGCAACTGGTAGAAAGAAGGCGAATTATTCCGAGGTAGTAAGCGTAGTGCAAGTGGGAGCCCATTCCTTGTGGATGGGCCAACAACCGAGAAGGCTCGACGCTGTCTGGTAGTAATATGTCAGAAACACTTGAATCATTCACTCATTCATATCATATCCGTAGCACCCCCTAGAAACCTCCTCAGAGGCGCTTCCAGTCCAACCACTGCTAAAGAAAAGACTTATATGAAATAGAGTTTGAACAGTCAAAGGTAACATACACGGATCCATTTCTGCCACTTCACTGCGTCATCTTTAAGGTTCTCTGATCGGGCTGATCATTTTAGTTCCCACGAGTCATGACCGCCATGGCTCAATCCAGATCATTTGCCTGCATTGGCCCATCCCTATGGAATGGACTTCCCCCATCAGTTCACTCTGCATCCCCTCTGGTAGTCTTTCGTCATCTTTCTCTCGTCTAAAAACCTGCCTTGTCTCTCGAGGTTGAACGCACTGGGAGCACTTCTGAAAGGTTCTTACTGCGAGAAGTGCTTTATAAATAGTCAGATACAATACAATACATTGGCTGAAAGGGGAGGCCCAAAAGGGGATTGCAATCCCGCTGGCACAGATACCCAGCGTCACCCAAAATACGAATTATTACCACAAATATGCAAATAAATAGAAGTCAGCATGGAAGAAATGCCGACCTTGAAGCGAACCGAGAGCTCGCTCTCCATCTTTCCGGTTCATGTAAGCGACGAAGCCACAGTTGCGACCTCGCGACTTCTCCTCCTCCGTTCTTGGCCACATGACCTTGACGCTTGCCAGCGGACCAAACTTCCCAAATATCTCGCACAGCTGCATCTCAGTCATCTGCAAAGAATTAATTTTACTTGTATTGTATTTAATCATGAATGTAGCACCTTTAGTAGGGTGAACCGTTCTGAGACACTCGCAGCACTTGCACAAATCCTGCGAGAACCAGGTTTTCAGGTCATGAGAAGAGACAATGCAGAAATGAAACTGCCTTCAAGGTAATCTACCGAAACTCAGAAATGGTCATAAAATCATTGATATATGTGTGTTCAAAATCAAGATTGCCTTGCTCCAATCTGATATTGAAATATGGAACTCAGGAGTTCATCCTGCTCACATGCTCTCATTTTCTCTATAATTTAACGATTCGTATACAATTAAATACAAACAATTGAGGCATATCAATGTACGCTTACACATATATTGGAAATCGACGTCCAACCCTGTTTAAGCTGTTGCTTTTGAAGAGCTCCGTTTGTACTTAATGATTGCTTGTTAATGATATGTAATGCTGACATATAATGCTCAACTATAATTATCACCTATCTATTAAATTGGCTAAAATAGAAAAAGAATAAAAAAGATGGTTGGGTACGCCAGTCCTAGCTCGTCCTCGCATTCCTAAGTAGTCCACAACACTTCCCTTGGACATGAATTCACTTGCAATATTATATGTCAAATCTAACGTAACCTCTGGACTGGTCTAGACATTACCACAGGACTGGTTTTAATGTTATCTGGATTAATATTAACTTTAGATCAACATTGCCTCTGGATCAACATTACCTCTAGAATATTGTTTAACTCTGTATTAACGTTACCTCTGTATTAACGTTACCTCTGTATTAACGTTACCTCTGTATTAACGTTACCTCTGTATTAACGTTACCTCTGGATTAACGTTACCTCTGGATTAACGTTACCTCTGTATTAACGGGTGACAGGACAATTACCCCCTGGACAATTACCCCCTGACAATTACCCCCCGACAATTACCCCTGGACAATTACCCCCCAGGACAATTACCCCCGGACAACTACCCCCTGTGCCAATTACTCCCCGGACAACTACCCCCTGTGCCAATTACCCCCCGGACAATTACCCCCGGACAATTACCCCCGGACAACTACCCCCTGTGCCAATTACTCCCCGGACAACTACCCCCTGTGCCAATTACCCCCCGGACAATTACCCCCGGACAATTACCCCCCGTTCCAATAAAGAAGTCTATGTCGTGTTAAACGCAGGTCTGGATTCAGTTTGTAAAATATTAAGAAAATCCAATCTAAAAACGGTTATAAGCTACATGTAGGCCTAGTTGTAACGCCTGCCTAATAAAATCTTTAAATGTTTATCTTTCCCTCTCTCAGAGTTATAAAATTCCATCATGACTAGATATGGATAAATTAAGTAGACTGTGTGTATTGCATTGACTGGTCAGCTAAATATTATGCAAGAGCGTACATGTAACGTATGCCTCAGAGAGAGAGAGAGAGAGAGAGAAACAAACAGATACATAGAGAAAGACAGAGACAGGAACAGAGAGGTATGGAGTGCTATAAGGAGGGATGTACGCTGATAGCTGAGAAATAATGGTAGTAGCAAGGAGTGGGTATAAGTGTGTACAATAAATATTGTAGAGTGCGGTAATGACGAAAGATGTCTACACAACAAAGTTACTTTAGGATAGGCTTTGGCAGCGCTGAAGGTCTGATAAATACGAAGATCATGACCATGATAAGTTCATTCCCTCACGCGTATACGAAGAAGCTCAAACTGTGCCACGGGGGGGTAGTTGTCCGGGGGGTAATTGGTACGGGGGGTAGTTGTCCGGGGGGTAATTGGTACGGGGGGTAGTTGTCCGGGGGGTAATTGGTACGGGGGGTAGTTGTCCGGGGGGTAATTGGCACGAGGGGTAGTTGTCCGGGGGTAATTGTCCTGGGGGGTAATTGTCCAGGGGGTAATTGCCCTAGACCCGTATTAACGTTACCTCTGTATTAACGTTACCTCTGGATTAACGTTACCTTTGGATTAACGTTGCCTTTAGATTAATGTTACCTCTGTATTAACCTCTTGAATAATGTTCACCTCTGTATTAATGTTACCTTTGGATTAACGTTACCTTTGGATTGATGTTTCCCAGATAAATGTTTGTTGTCTGTGTGTCGTTATCGTAGTTGTAGCTACCGAGACGATAGTCGTCAGCTGTTGAACAATATAACGACAACACAATCAACTATGAATGCAGATAAAGGTAAGGTAAACAAGATGCTGGTAAAGGTAAACAAGATAACAAAATGCAACAAGGTAAACAAGACAACAAGATGCAACAAGGTAAACAAGACAACAAGATGCAACAAGGTAAACAAGACAACAAGATGCAACAAGGTAAACAAGACAACAAGATGCAACAAGGTAAACAAGACAACAAGATGCAACAAGGTAAACAAGACAAGGTAAACTGCAAGGCGTACACATGGGGTACAAATACAAAGGGTAGGGAGTTATATGCCGTACCCATAGATAAGTTTACTTAATTGGGCAGTTGGGCACACAAATTAGTTAAATCGAAATTAAGAGTCAAATTATTAAAAGTTAATTAGGTTAAGACAAAGTAGCCAAATTATGAGTTAAATTACTTAAAAGTCGAATTAGGCAAGACGAGCAAAACCAGAAATTAAACGTTGAGGCAAGAGTAGGCAAATAAATCGTTTAAATTGAAGTTAAAGTCAAATAGGTTATAAATATTAAGCTAAAAATCAATTGAATTAAATGCTATGTTACATGTAAGGAGTCAATTAGATTAGGTTAAATTAGGTTAAGTTAATAAGCTCAACTACAAAATAAATAAATTAAATTAAATGCTATGCAAAGGGTAAAGAGTTAAAGTTAAATTAGGCTGAGTTAAATAACCTAAATTAAGATCTAATTTAGTAAAATTAAATACCAGGTTAAATTATTAATGAGCACTGTGTTTAGTTATGTAAGGCATATATTTGACGTACTGGTGGCGTTGGGCTTGATGCCCATGCTCACTCCGGTGGCCACTGGTTCCGGTGAGTTGAACCGCGTCTTCCGAGTGGGATCCTCAACAATTCCAAGCTCCTGACGCACTTTCCGCCTCTCCTGGCGCTCCTCCTGGATTCTGGAAAACATAGAAAGCATTGTGCATGGCAGTTACCAGCCCGGCAGGCAAGTTCAAGTCACGCAAGAAGAGATAATGAAAATCCAGACAGTGTAAGATAAGGTTAGGCAAGATGAGGCAAGATAGAAAAATGGATGGCAAGATAAAGGAAGGCAAGATAACACAAAAGAGATAACAAAAGGGAAGAAAATGGAAGTTAAGAAAAGAGAAGGCAAGATAACACAAGGCAAGATAACACCATGCTAGACAACACAAAGCAAGTTAATTGAAGGCAAGATAATTATTGACTATTATAACACCATACCCAGGGTTTAAAGTGGGTGGGAACGCGTGGGAACGGCATTCCCACTGCTCTCGAAATTCTTGGCTTGCGTTCCCACTGCTCATCATGATGGAACTCCAAAATACGTGCATTTCTTCATCAGCATTCCCACTGCTCACATTCAGCGTTTCCACTGCTCACTTAAACCACTTTAACCACTGACCATACCTGATCGGCTCGAGTACCTGCCTTGTAACGTAGACAATTACAGTGCAAGGATTTTCAACAAGTCCTAGAATAATAAAACTCCGATTGATCTTACACTTTGAGTTCCTCTTTAAATAGTTCGAGGTTAGTCTTTCTTTTCTCGGCCGCAGTCTGAACCTTTTTCTTCGCCGATGACGAAGACGACGATGACTAACAGAAAATAAACAATGCAAAAACAATTCAGCGAACTATACAGTGTACAACTGTACATGAAATATTAAAAATACAACTGCACATGATACAATAAAAACTGTATGTGAAACCTTGAAAATACAACTGCACATGATACAATAAAAACTGTATGTGAAACATTAAAAATACAACTGCACATGATACAGTAAAAACAGTATGTGAAACATTAAAAATACAACTGCACATGATACAATAAAAACTGTATGTGAAACATTAAAAATACAACTGCACCTGATACAATAAAAACCGTGTTGATTGCACTGGGAGTGATTCCGAAAGAAACGCTTTATAAATGATCACATACAATATAATTTTAAACAATATAATGCAGCTGCTCTGATACTACATTTCCTTCCAAAATTTGCAAGTACAACACAAGAGCTATTGTACGGCACAAGCCAAAACAATCGACACTATGTACTGTAGCGTGAGTTTCTTAATGAGAAATTTTTTCCCATTTGCATGCATTCATCATGCAAAGCCATGCATTTTCCGCAATTGGCCTGGCAGTACGGAACAGCCTCCCTCTTGAGTTGCGCCTGTTCAATAGATGATTATCTGACACAATCTAGAAGCACTTCAAAAGCGCTGTTCTTTTTGGATCAAGCTGGGAATCACCTCCAAGTAGTTTCTGTGAAGAGGTGCTATATAAATATTTGAATGAAAAGAGCATCAATGGTGCTGGCCAATGGTGAGTGAAGAAGTTCACTTCACAGTGACCGCTTCAATGAAGACTCGAGTCGAACGAGTACCCCACCACCTTCTAACCAATTGGCCCATATGACGTACGTAGCTTAAGTGCAAACATAGAAGAAGAAAAGAGCCGCCCTTTAAACTAGCCCGAGAGGTGGCAATGCACAAGACGTGTTAGCGACCTCATTTTCTTGGCCTCAGCATACGAGGGGCAGTTGTCCACTGCTCTCCATTGGCGTCTTGTCTTCAAATCGACAGTTTATTCATTACAGTCAAGTTAGATGCTATGGCAAAATTAGAGCAGAAATGTTGGTGATGATGATGATGACTTGACTTACTCCTGTCTCAACTGGCGTAGGAGTCCAGAGTCTTTGCGGAGTTGGAGTTGGTTTGTTCTGGAATAAAACAAAGTCTGTAATTAATTTACATGTGGCAATTTAAGCGTGTTACAACGAGTTGGTTATCTGTGGTTGGCCCAGTGGTCTGGAATGGCCTTCCTTTTGAGCTAGGCCTACACCCTGGGACTCTACCAGGACCCTTCCTTACTAAACTTAAAACTGTTCTTTTTGGGCGCGCTGCAGTCGGAAGCGCCTCTGAGTAGTTTTTTCTTGAAGGAGCGCTATATAAATGTCCGAATGAATGAATGAATGAATAAAGAAAATACATATATATATATATATATATATATATATTGGTTTCAGGCTGATGTGTGCAACTTTCAAATATTTGACTTTTATCGGTTCTTTGAACGTTTTATAAAAACAACAAATAATTTTTAAAAGAAAAGATTGATTTAAAAAAATAAACAATTGAAACGATTAAAATGATTGAAATGATCGATTGATTACCGGTCTTTCTGGTTTCTCTTCGTCTTTTGTCTTGGTTGGTCTGGCGAGTGGAACAGATGGAGAAGATCTCTTCTCCGACAGCTTACTTGTTGGCTTGTACAACCGGTTGCCCTTCTCCAGCTTCTCTTCACCTGGAAACAATTCCATCGGAAAAAACAACCATAATTTAAATGATTTTCCTGCTGAATTGATACGCAGCTCAAAACATGGATTCGTCATTGAAGCTTTTCCAATGCGATTACAATTTTCATTACAGTGTGATAATTTAGTTTATTTCTTGCATTTGATATTGGACCCCTTCAAGCACCCTACTCAGAGGCACTCCCGACTACAGCGCAGACACTGCATCAGAGTTTCGCGCCGAAGCGCATGAGCAATTGCGAGTGATGGACTTGCTCAAGGTTCCAACGTGGCGGCTTGATGTGGATTCGAATCTGGAACCCTCTGGCTCCAAGGCAACGAACCCACCACCACACCACTATGCCCTGCAATGTTAGCACCCATGCATTATGAACAGATGGATGCATGTTCGATACCCACAAAACCCATAAGGGTTGACTCAACCTTCCACTCCCCAGCGGCATGTTACAATTACGATTGAGGTGTCCTTGTAGCAGTATGGCCGCGCTACGGCACCCTATAAATTGACGTTATTATTATTATGATTATATGCCCATAGATATGATTATGATCGAGTATATAAACAGATATAATAATTTAACAATTATCAAGATTAAGTCAACAGACAGTATTATAATTAAAATGAATAATAATAATAAGTATTAAGCAAGTATATTCATAATATTCAAACCCGTTGACAAAAGCACACTTTTGTGCACATGCATAAAGGATAGTTAAAGTCTAAAGTTGAAATTATTATTTAATCCGCATTAATCATCCTGATAAAAAATTTCTCATCATTAGAGTTAATACATTCAATAGGTACCGTTTAGTTACAATCATGATTTTATTTACAGCCATCGTCATGGTTACGTACCCTTCTCGGGGTGAACAAGCCCACCCTTAACCCACGCTCTGTTTAACCCTTTGTCGGCATCATCAAACGATTCCACAAACTCCTTGTAGACCTCAGCCGCCTCCTCTTGCTCTCTCTTCCAAAATTAAAAAGCATTAGAAAATCACAAAAGAATCACGACAATGCAAAAATGTTGCAGTAAAATGACCATAGTGACGTAAGTCAATCTCTGAATTCGATTCTAATCTTCAACATTCAGTTAGTTAGATTTTAGCTACATCAATGCTTATACTCTGTGACAACTTTACTCAATTTCCCTACTTTTTATATTTTCTGTTGAATCCATCAGATTCAAAATTTATACTTTGCACAGAACAGGATAATTAATCATTTATGGTGTTTCAAAACAATAATTAAATAAGAGTTTTCTTTTCAACCTAAATGATTAATATTCTGAGAGACAACATAAATGTTTTGCCAAGTTCTGCAAAACTAAAGACATCTTTTCTCAAACTCTCCATAATATATTTTATCCATGGCAGAATGATTTAAAAAATAACAGGAAAGAAAAATTAACTAACTATACAATAGCCACTTCCTGTCTCCACTACCATTCACAATTCGAATACAAACAAGAAGCTGATCAATATTTTTTCAGAAACACATATAACAGCAATCATAAATTTTGACACAGATATTAAACACTGAACAGCCGTTACCCTTTTGCGAATATCTTCCTGTTCTTTTTTCGTTGTTCCTTTAATGATATTCATGCTTCCTATATTGAACGCCTTCAGTTTATTTTCAGAAATGTTCTACAACGAAATCCTCGAATGAAATTCAAAACAAGATAAACGAAGCTTAATGACAAACAGTTCTCTAAGTTCCTAACTTTCCAACAGCACATGTTCTCAAAAACGGACACTGCTTTGCGTTCTGATTTTTTTTGTCTGTTTGCGAATATCATCACGCCTTTTCCCATCTTTGCACACAAAAATTACTGTCAGGCGACAGTCGATGAATCTCGGCAATAATTCGGTCAATTCCTGGGCCTAGACAGTTTTAGTCGAACCCGAGGCGCGACAGCATGAGCAGGTTTGCTGGAAAAAAGCTACGATCTAAACAAAGTTGACGCTTGCGCTTTGGGTACAAAACTGAATCGAAAGTCCTTCTATAGGACTTCCAAAAAATATTCAATTTTATAAGGAACTAACCTTCATAGATCCCGGTGCTAGGCCTTTCGCCTTCAAACCCCACGGTAGCTTCTCGGCCGCCATCTTTGTGATGAACTCTCCGCAGTAAATCCTCTGACTCCAACAATTTTTATTTTCTAAAACACGTTTTTATATCAGCAAATGAATTTTATTTATTATAAATAGACGTTTAGAATTTCAGCTATTATTTATGAAATTTTCAAGCTGCAGATATACGCATTTTTACAATCACTGCTTTCATAGATGAAAATACGAATGCAAAAGATTTTGCTATAGCGCTAATATAGCGCATTCATCTTAAGGAAGTGCACGTCAGTTTTATATTTAGTATTAATAATAATTATTGATTTAAGATTATAGACTGCAGGTCTTAAATCGTGGCTGATCCGTTGGATATTGACCTAAACCCAATTCTTACCCTGCCTTAGGCTGCCTATCGATTTTGTTGCCGGAGTTAATATCGCAGTATTTTGCCAACAGGCTACTAGCAAAGACCTTTGCTACTAATTATAATAATGATTTAAAAGCTTAGTCCTTATAATTATTCATCTTTATTAATCGTAATCGTAATCTCGAAACTTCTACAGCGCCCACAAAAGCCAAGTCGCGGGAACCAGCTTATTCACAGGCGCTCAATCAAAACAAAATCGATAGGCAGCGGGTCAAGTCCGGAGAGTCAGGCAGGCAGATAGATGGACGGCTAAGGTGGGTGATGTTTAGAGTTGAAGTGGCGGGGGATGTAAGGAGAAGAAGAATCAGGATAGGATTTTTGAAAGAGCAATGTTTTCAGTTTTGAGTGAAAGACCTGTGGGGAGATAGCGAGAGGTGGAGTTTTGGTGAGTTCGTATGATGGGTCGGAAGTTTGCCGAAGTGCTGGCGGAAGTTTGTTCCAGAGAGGTGGAACGGCAATGGCTATGGAGCGGTTTGCGAATTTCAGTGATGAAGTGATGGGAGGGCGAAGCAGTGTAATGGAGGATGAGGAGCGTGTTGAACGAGGTGGCTGGATGGTGAACAACTGACGAAGGTAGAACGGCTGGGATGATTGAAGTGTATTGTAAGTGAGTGAGAGGACTTTGTATTCGATGCGTTCAGGTATTTTGAGCCAGTGAAGTGATTTCAGGACAGGAGTGATGTGGTGACGTTTGGGGGTTTTCGTCACTGCACGGGCGAGGGCATTCTGGATAGCTTGGAGGCGGTTAATTTGGGTTATATCAATGTTTAGGAAGAGAGAGTTGCAGTAATCAAGTTTCGCATGAACTATGGATGTGGCTATTGTGGATGCAGTTTTAAAGTCAAGCATAGGTCGGATTCTGCGGAGATCTCGTATGTGCATGAAACAAGTGCGGGAAAGTTGGGTTATGTGGTCGGAGAAGCTATATTATATTATAGGCTCTCTAAAACGGTGACACACACGTTCTTCTATCACGTCGGTTGTACACACCCCAAATAATCAATGCAATGCAAGTATGACTTCTCAAGTTCTCTTGGCACTTAGAAACATAGAGATTACGATTACTGTGTGCGTTAGTGCCAGATGGAATGTAGGCCTGGATCTATAATAATGAGAACCATGTCGATGGCGCATAGGACCTGCTCATGTTGTCGTGCCTCTTTCTGACCAGACATGGGTAGGGAGCGCCTCTGAGTAGAGATCTTGAAGGGGCGCTATATAAATTTGATTGATTGGCTGGTTGATTTAATTAATTACTCATTCATTAAACGAGTTTTGTACAGCACCTCTTCAGGGACCTTCTAAGACGCGCACCCAACCTCAGCACGGCCAAGATATCGCAGTATTTTGCCAACAGGCTACTAGCAAAGACCTTTGCTACTAATTATAATAATGATTTAAAAGCTTAGTCCTTATAATTATTCATCTTTATTATAGGCTCTCTAAAACGGTGACACACACGTTCTTCTATCACGTCGGTTGTACACACCCCAAATAATCAATGCAATGCAAGTATGACTTCTCAAGTTCTCTTGGCACTTAGCACTTAGCACGGCCAAGAAAAACTGTCTTAAGATGACAGAAGAATGCCCGAGAGTCCAAGGGAAGCCATTCCAAGTCAATGGTCCAAAGCATTCTACCACCGAGAAGGCACGGCTCAGCATAGAGGAGGTACAAGAAAAAGAGACTTTGTTCGGCCAAAGAAAGGCAGCGGAAGTAGCTTTTTCATCAATTGCTGGAGAAGTCACTGGAAATTACCCCACCAGGGTGTGCAATGAACACTTACATTGAGGCTACTAAGAAAGGGGATAGAAAAAAAACAACCTCTGACAACTCAAGATTGTCTCGTCCGGTGTGCAATGTCTGCTCTTGCCTTCATTGGTCCTGCACTTTATCTCTTGCGATATCTCAAAACAACTCTCTTTTCTCTGGCTCTTTCGTACTAGGAAAACATATGATTGGTGCACATTGAAAATTTGAGAGGCACTTTTATAAATTTGTAAGATACAATACAATTCTCATTGAGTGGCACAATTCAAACGTGCAACTACCCTAACCATTATATTGTACTTTATGGTAAGTAATTGTAGACACTTAAATAATGTGCCTCACTAGTTCCCTTCACTTGTTGTATGTGCGCAAAAAAATGTTACAGAGTAGATATTTCTACAAAAGACGCAAGAGAAATTTACAACAGATATCAACACAATATCAACACATTATCAATACAGCATTGTTTTAGCAGTTGGGAGATATCAATCTTCTAGCTCTTCTCTGGGTTGTGACCCACTTGTAAATATCGTGGCCATCTCAACAACCACTGAATAAAATTAGACATTGTGTGCTAAAATTTGCTTTTGTAAATCGGCATGTTTTCATGCCGATTTACAGAAACTGTTCAAAAAGTGGCATATTTTAACCCTTTGAACCCGACGGGCCGGAAAATCCATAGAGTTACAGGAGCTCAGTGTTCAAAGGGTTAAACATTAAAATGAAACTACAACAGCCAGACATAGTCCAATCATGTTAAAATGTTGTTGCTATGTTGTTTTATAGCATGAATTTTTAGAATTTATGACCAAACGAAGAAAAAATAAATATTTCCCGAAAAACTAGGGGAACCCCTCTGACAACCCACTTTTGGGTTGCGACCATATTTTGGGAAACACTGACCTAGATAATTTAAGGGCTGGAGCCATGCAACAAAACTTTAACATGAGTCATCAGTTTTATTATGTTAGCAACATATTAACAGCAGCAGATTTTGACCTGAATTCTTTTACTACGGCCTTAAATCTGTAACCTTCTCAACACACAGCTCTCTTCGAATACAGACAACATCAATTCAGATACATGTAGAACACAACTAGGACACAATTCCAAAATCAGTTCACTTATACAAAATAGCATCTTGTCACAAGTTGGCTCTTTAGTAATATTTTGTTAAATCTACAAACGCATTGCTAATGCATTTCTGTGGTATTAATGGTAGTAACGTGCTCAAGCAAAGAAATGTCAATAAAAATAATTCTCATGTCTTGCATACGGTAAGACGTATGTACACAGTCCACACGGTAGAGGAAGTAGGGGACACAAGTTCCGATGATGAAAGGCTGTTCCATCAAATTGACAGGATTTCATGGAGAAACGCTAGCAGATCCAGCTAAATGCCAAAGTCGTTATTGGTATCTACGCGTCGGGGGTCTTGAGGACGGGCTACCCCTCGTTGAATAGCTCTCCATCACAGGGTTGCCGCAGCTGCCCTTCTGGTTGCCCTGGTGGAGTCCATAACCACCACTTTGGTTGCCATAGCCACTCGACTGGTTTCCATAGCCACCTGACTGGTTTCCATAGCCACCTGACTGGTTTCCATAGCCGCCCGACTGGTTGCCATAGCCACCAGACCTGCTTCCGTAGCCACCAGATTGGTTTCCGTAGCCACTAGATTGGTTTCCATAGCCACTAGAACGGTTGCCATAGCTACTAGACTGGCTGCCATAACCAGTAGATTGGTTGCCGTAGCCTCCACTGCTCTGGCCTCTGTAGCTATTTGACGACTGCTGGTTGCCATAGTTACTGGAACCGTTGCCATAGCTGCCGCGCTGCTGGTTGCCCCTCGCCTGGTTCTGCTGATACGCATCTCCCTGTTGCTGTACCGAACGTTGCCATGACATTGGATTGCTGCCTTGAAATCGCGTAGAGCTGCCTCGCTGGCTCTGGAACGTGTTGCCTGGTGGCGCCACCTGACTGTAGCCGCCACCGCGACCGCCAAGGCTGCCGTGGATCATCCGGTTTGCGGAGGCGGCGTTCGTGTTGCCGCGGTAACCGCTGTTCCTGGTGAACCCCAGCTGCGGACGGAAGCGGTCACCGCCCCCGGAATTACGTCGGTTGAAGTCCTCAGGCTTCAGGACGGGGGCCGGGATCTTCGCCCCGGGGAGCATCCGGGCCGGGAATATGTACCCCGACTTGTACAAGGGATCTTCGTAGCAGACGGCGATCGCCTGGTTGTCGGGGTGGCTTTCCAGTTGGGGAACCGGCGACACGACGGTTTTCCCCGCCATCACCGCTTTATCGTCGCACCACATGAGGCCGCGCATTCCAAAGGTCAGTTTGGGGTCGAGTTCCACGCGCGTCGAGCTGAGGTTGCCGTCTTCGTAAAGAGCCTCGAGGAAATCGTGAGCCGGATGAAACTTCCCGACAAACAGTCGGTCGGGGCCACGAACATTCCGTTTCTGCTCGTAGTCCGTGAGGTCGGGGTAGACGCCCTTCAGGGTCTCCAGGAGCCTCTGCTCGTCGACGAACGGCAGGAGGGCCACTCCCTGCCACGCGTACTTCTTCCCGTTGAGGTCGACGCGGAAGTCAACCGGGTAGAAGTCGATGATCGGCGACTCGGGGTTGTCCATGAGGTCCTGCCAGGTGACGGGGAGGAACTGCTTGCTCGCCGCTGGAAACACGCTCATCAGCTGCTCCAGGGGTTTGAACGGATTCGTGCTCGGCTCGAACTCGGTGTCGAGTACACCGATGTTGATGAAGTCGGAGGCGAACGGCGCGTAGTGGTACGGGAAGTACCAGTCCCAGGACGCACAGCCCTGGTAGTAGTACTTGAGTACCCAGCAGATGCCGAGCACGTACTCGTTGGCGACCTTGTGGCGGAACTCAATGTCGTCGGAGTCGACGGCAAACTTGTTCTCGTAGTAGCGATCCTTCCATCCGTCCTCCCACAGCTTCACGTCGTCCTCCGGTTCCGCCTCCTCTTCCACCTCGCCCTCGTGCTTCCGCTTCTGCCCTCGATCCGGCGACGTCAACTCGTTGCGCAGCGCCGATGCGGCATTCTGATTCGGGTTGGTGAAGTTCCTCGCCTGTTGCCGCAGTTCATTGATGGACTCGCGTGGGTTCATGAGGGGCTGGATGCGGCTCCCGAGGGCGGCAGGGGCGAACTGTCCGCCGGGGATGAACCGCGGGGCATCGGCCGATTCCATCCTCCGCTGGCGTTTCTTCTTTTCCAGGTCGCGGCGCCGGAAGTCGAGATCCGTCTCTCGTCGCTTCTTGAAGATCTCGTCCTCCACCTCGCCAAGGTCGGTCAGGACGAGCTGGACTCTTTCCAGGTTGACGATTCCACTGTCCGTCAGGTAACCCTTTGTCTTGTAGACGGCCTTCTTGTAGAGGTTGATGAGTCGGTCGATGGCGCCCTCGCGGATCTCCAGCGACGGAAGATGCGGAAGGAAGTCGTTTCCAACGAAGAAGCACATGAGGACCCAGTCGTCGATGGCGCGTTCAATGTCCTGCGTGAACGGAAGGTTCGGCATGTTGAGGTCGTGGTGCAGGTACTCGCGGAGAACAGTCAACCGGATGAAGATGAATTCCGTTTCGGCGCCGATGATCGGTGCCGCCTCATCGTGCTCACCCTGCTTCTCCCTCGCCGTTCCGGTACATTCCTTCATCTCGTGTCCCAGTTGTCCGCAGATCTCACAACTCCTCGGTTGATTCGGTTTGAATTCCTCGCGGATGATCGTGAAGTTCGGTTCATGCGTTGCCAAACCAAGCATGATGAGATCAGCGTCGGCGCCGCAGAGGCAGTGATGCGTGTTGGGGTCGTGGTCCGGTTGAGCCCTCTGC
Organism: Lumbricus terrestris; assembly: GCA_949752735.1. NCBI lineage: Eukaryota > Metazoa > Annelida > Clitellata > Crassiclitellata > Lumbricidae > Lumbricus > Lumbricus terrestris. The sequence goes on along the minus strand of OX457048.1, from coordinate 13,499,028 downwards.
CGACGGATGAAGTCCATGATCTTGTGCTCGCCTTCTCCGGGGGCGTTCGCGTCCGAGAGGATCACGGCGACGTTCTTCCATCCCGGATCCGTGTTCAGTCTATGGTGGACGTAGTAGCGGAGACAGTCGGCCAGGCGGAACATGAACTCCGTTCCGGGCGTGATGCAGTTGCTGTCAAAGTGTTCCGCGGCCGGTTTATCCGCCGGAACATCCATCCCACGGTCCCTCATGTCGCCCTTGATCTTCGCGATCTCGTCGAACTTCTCCTTGCTCTCCTTCGACGCTCGGAACCTCCTTGACCGCTGCTGGTTCATCTTCGCGCGTGGTGCGACGCCATCAATCGCCATGTAGAGCAGACGTCGCGGTCGGACGATCGCGAAGATCCGGTCGATGTACTCGAAGATGTCTGCCATCATCTCGTCCTCGTTCTTCGGCGCCGGCTTGTTCTCCGGATGACAGCACGGATGAATGATGCCGTTCATGTCGAGGTAGAGGTTGTCGAACTCGACATCGTTGGGGTTCGGTTGACTCGTGTCGGTCGGTATGGTGACGCCGTCGACGATCCGTCCTCGCTCTTCGTTGCAGTGAACGACGATCGACGGATATTTGCGGCTGAGCCAACGGAAGAATGCGGGAACTCCCATCTAATAATAGAACGGAAAAACTCATGCATTAATTTTTTCCTGATAATAATAATATACAACAGGGCTGTTTTTAAGGAATTTTTAGAACTGCACATCCTCTTCTCTCCTTTCTCGTCCTCAATGGTAAATTACTCCCAATCTGAGGAAAATGACCTATTTTTACTAGTTTTAACTGCACGGAACGTGACCGAAGTGCTTCTACAACTGCATGAATCCATTTAGAACTGCACATTTTGTGTAGAACTGCACGTTAAAAAAAGCCCTGATATACAAGACAACGTGGGGCACGGTGTTGTAGTGGTGGAGTCGTGCAGCCGAAGGGTTGCAGGTTCGAATCCACCTGTTATTTTATTATAGTTTGACTCATCATTTCATTTTATCTGTGCTATATCCCTTGTTCAAACACAATCGTCAGCTCTAGTCAACAACAGGTTCCCCACATCGTTATGTTTGGATACAACTCTTCGTTACACTAGAAAATGAAACAACTGGCAAGCATTGTGTTCAGTTTTAGCATGCAAAGCAAAAAATATTCTGAGGAATAACGTCAGAATTTGTCAGGTAGTTTTTCTAGTTTCAGCAATCATCATCTAGTTTATGTTATCCTCTCCCTTATATTTCAAGGTTCCTTTTGTAAGTGGCATATACACAGGGCTGTAATCAAGGGTATACGCGAGTATACGGCGTATACCCACCTCCGGGAAAAAACGGTGTCGCATACTCACCGCCAAAAACCAGGGTACATGCGGGTATACAGTGTATACTCACCTCACAAATAGCTTGTGGGTATACGTATGAAAAAAGCAGAGTATTTTTCTGAAATTCGTAGCGAAAGACTATTAAAAAAGTCATCAGTTTTTCGGATGGGAAATTTTTGACATTTTTCTGAAGATTTGGGCCTGATGACTAAAAAAGTCGTCAGAAATTCGGACCAAAAAAGTCGGTTTTTCTCCCGGTCAGCGTGTACTCACCTCAAAATTTACCAGTACAGCTATGCATATACAGGGTTTTTCTGGACTTACTAGTCAGAATGCAGGGACTTACTTAGTGAATTGTCAAGAGGGTAGATAGTTGCCTTTTTTGTAGCGTCAAGTGAACATAACTAGAATGTGAACCTTCCAAACGTCGACTCTGGAGATTAGTAGAAATTGCAAATAATATCTGCTTATTCTAAGATTTTCTTATTATCCAGTAGCCATTATTATCAATTTGCATGCTATGAAATTCACAATTACTCATTTGCTTATTGTTACATTATTTATCCTTTTGGCAATGTAGGCACAGCGTATACAAGCACTGAATGCATCCATTTGCTGAAATTAATTATTTGCATTTATAATTTTTTAGCTGAATAAAATGAAAGAATCATGTTTCCATTAAAAAATGGGGTACTATAATTTTAATTCACCCTTTTTTTCGATTTAATTTCGCCAACTTCTAGTTTGTCCAGAACCCTTTTAATCGATCCAGCTTCTGCTTAGACAAGAATTTGTTCGATAAATCCCGTTTCTATTTTGTCAGTATATATTTTTCATCAATTTTACATTGAAAATTATTCTTCATCAATCCAGCTTCAATTTCAGCAGAATGACTGCACTAACCCTAAAACTAACCCTAACCGACCCTCACGACGCCTAACCTGAGCCCTAACCGACCCTCACGCGCTAAATCCCGCTTCTACTTCGTGAGGAAATATTTTTCATCGAATTTCTATTTCTGTGGGGTCGTACACGAAACCTACATCGACACGCTGAAATAAATAAAAAGGGTGAATTAAAGGTAAAACTTCATTTTAGGTGCGTAAATTATTTCTCACAATTTCAAACCGGATAGTTGTCTGAAATTATCGTTAACACTGTAAGAAACATGTCCTCATCACGGAATCGGTTGCGGAAGACAAATTCATGGATATAAAACCTTCATCCAGCTTCGATTTCTTAAGCGTTTTATCATTCATCCAACTTCTATTTAAGATCTATCAAACATTAATCCAGCTTCTATTTAAGATATAAAATACATTGATCCCTCCCGCCCCCATTTCCGAAGCTTTTTTGAATCCAGCTCCCATTTAATATTTTATTCAATCCAGCTCCAATTTAAGGCAATACATTTTACTCCATCCAGATCAAATTTAAGCAAGACGTTTTCGTCGATCCAGCTTCTATTTCATGTGTAACAATATTTATTACTCCAGCGGTAATTATTTTCAACGATCTAGTTCCGATTTTATCAAGAAAGCGTATACATGAAGAAATAATTTACGCACCTAAAATGAAGTTTTACCGAATTAAAATTATAGTACCAAAAATGGGTTGTCAGACTTGACAATAATTTCAGTAATTTCAGAAGTCTGATTCACAAATCGTCAAGGTTTAAAGACTTGGTCCTAAATCCACATGCCTTAGTCTGAGACCAAAGGTCTTGGTCTTTAAGGTTTCAGATCTGTAAAAAAACAGCTTCTCATTATAACCATACACTAATACGGTCGCTAATTTACTGCACCTTTCTGCTACCGGACGAAATTACTCTTTTGCTATCGAACTCTCAACACGAGAACTTAAGAAATAGCACTTCAGTCAACAAGAACAAATTCAGATCTGTGCTTTACATTGATATGCAGCTATCTGTGACACGTGCATACATTCAATCAGAATCAAACTGAACCGTTCTCAAATCTACATTTGCACACAAGCAGTAAGCCTGAACTGAGAAAACAACATAAATACGGTTAGAGAATGTTGTAATCGAATATACCTTCGAGCCGTACTTAGATGTGCAGAAATAATTTTACTGTTGAAAGAGAGTTAAAATGGCCGCCTCCTTCAACAGATAACGGATGGTGACAAAAAATCTGCCACTCTAAAAAATGAAAAACCCAGGTTGGATGGTAAAACACCACAAGAAAACCCAAGTTCAGCAAATCTCTCGAAAAATCCCATAAAAAATTTCTGACGACCTTTTTTAGTCATGCGGCACAAATCTTCCAAAAACTGCCCAAAATATATCACAAATTTTCCGAAAGTGTAAAAAAATTCTCGCTTTTCGGGCCGATAAACCCAAGGAAAAAACCGTTCGTCCCGAAAAAACCCATTTCCCAAGTTCGGATCGAAAAACACAAGATCTTGTGAGAAACCCCAAGGTGTGGCAACGATTATGCTCCCAAAGATTTCCTCTGCTCCATACCAGGCTCCAAACAAGGCATCATAGACAAGACAGCTTTTTCAAAATTTACCTCTTGGCCCGAAATAGAATAAACAATTATTTTATTATCACAGCTAGGTGCAGTGCTAGAGGCACCTTGTGCAATCAAAAATAGTTTAAGAAATTGTATTGTAAAGTATTGTCTAAAACATTTATAAAGCACCTCTACTAGGGTGAACCCTTCAGCTGCGCTCCCAGTGCACAAGGCCACGAGAGAAGAAATTGGTTTTGAGAAAAGAAAATGAGGAGGAGGGATTACAATCAGAAGTTGAGATCGAGTAGAAGGAGACAGCGTATATGAAATGGTCATTTTCTTCCGATTGGGTTTGCAGTTCTAAAAATTATTTTTTAAAGCCCTGGGGTGTGTGCCAGCTTATTTACGAACTTTGCGCCGAGTCCATAATGGTAGTCCAAAAGATCGAGGTCCGATCGACTCGGTTGGAGAATTTAAGATGAGTAATTGTGGCCGGCGGTCGAGAAAGAGTGAGACAGGCGATGATCTTTCGAGCTACCTGGCTGAATGGTGAAGAACTTGCAAAGATATCTGGGTTGGGAGTATCGTAGGGAGTTGTATAGGTCAAGGAGAGAATTTAAAAGTGCACCCACTGTGGGATATTGAACCAATGAAGTGATTCAATGCACTCATTGATCTCGTCCTGCTGCAATTTTACCAATGCCATCTGGCGAACGAGAGAGAGTGAGGGTTATATATTATTCATTTTTTCGTTTTATGTGTACTTCGCATCTTTTACAGATAAAAGCAGTATAAGTAGGGGTAATTTTCTGTCGTCAATCAGCACGACGGGCGCATCACATTTGTTATTTATAGATTGGCGCATAATGAATTAAGATTTCTAGCACAATTCTATGTTTCCTACTTTCCTATTGCCTCTTATAATCTTATTCTATGGTGTGCAGGAAATATTAACGAAATAACCGTTCATTCAAAGTTCCTTATAAATTGGTAAATTTATTTTATGTAATTATTCGCATTTGGACAGATAACGTATTTTGTTTTGTTTTTACTAACCATCTGTTAGATTAATGCTGTTGTTTCATTTTACTTTGGTTCTTAGTCAAACCTTCAGTGTCGTTTTGTTGTTTTCGTACGGTTCTCCTAATAACTAAAATTATTGTCATTGCTCCTCTTTAAAATTTCAATGTAAGTACCTATCAGTTTCGGTCATTTATTAAGTGGAGTATTCGCTGAAATGCTATGGGACACTAAGGCCGTAAGCGATCAACATTATCCTGTCACAGTTTGCAGAGCGTAGTCCAGAGATTGTTCTGTTGCAGACGTTTGACATGTACCAGAGTTATCGGTCTGAAAGTGAAAGGAAATCGGGGGCTGGCGAACCGCGAGCGAATCGGGTGCGTGGAGACTTCTTGCATCTGTGAAAGACCCGTAGAACTTAGAGAAATGTGGCAGGACGTATTTTTCAAAGCAAAGCACAGCATATTTTACGAAACATAATAAAGGAATTATATACCAACACTCAGGCTAGTTAAAGAGACCTAGACTTGTTTTAATATGGTCCAAAACTACATTTTCTTTAGGCCCATAACCTATTTCTCTTCCGCCACTGCCTTTACTTGCTCCAGTGCATCCTGGGTAACAGAGGAAAGTGATGCTAGTCGTCATTGGTTCATTCAGTCATTACAAGAATTTATATAACGCCTGTTCAAGGGAACTACTCAGAGGTGCTCAAACTCCAGCAACGCCAGATAAAAAATGTTGTGACACGGCGTTGTTAAACAGCAACTTTCATCACCTCTGCTTTTGACCGGCACTCGACAGAAATTTCCCATCACTCACTTTCTTTTTTCATTTGGAAAGCATTTAGGTTGCTACATAAATATATAATTGAAAAAATCTTTGTGGTTGGATTGCAATTTGTTATGCTCACTTACTAGCGCCAATTCCAAAGGTCCTCATTGCTGGCCATCAATGACACAGTTCTGTTCATTATCTGTGGGGAAGGCAACGGGAAACCACCTCACTCATCTCATCCCAAGGGGCGTAAAAGCCAATGAACCTGCCTTCGGGCAGAGAACGATCATCATCATCATCATCATCAGTTTATGCAGGAGACCAAAAGGGCGGAACGTCCTGCTATCCATGGAGGGATGGTGCGCTGTCGTGCACCACTGCTGAACCCTGAGAACTTTGGGCATCTTCAAATCAAGACATGACATTGTTGCAATATCTGTCTTTACTGCAAAATGGCCAGCATCACAGACAGATGCCGCCACCTTTTTCTTGGACATTGAATTGTGTTCTGTGGCACTGTATGAAATTTATTGCTTTGTCAATAGGATAACAATATGAATTTCTTTTATCCATGGTAGAAATGAACTCTCAGAATTTAAAAGTCTTTGCAGCATGAAGAGAAATATCTCTTTGAGGAAATAGATGGATCTGTGAAGAATAAGAAATAATCTCTGGAGGGCAGCAAATGTCCTGGAGCATCTCGACAGAACTTTGTAGTTTTTGTCATTATTCTTACTATTGCTATTATTACTATTATTACTTTTACTCTTATTATTATTTGCATTTGATTATTAAATATTACTATTATTGTTTTTGTAGCACCTGATTTAAAAAGACCCCTAAGGCTAAAAACTAAACTAAAAACAGAAGTGTGTTCAAGCTTAGAGCGCATGGTTCTCATCCCAGAGGAATTGTGCTCGGGGCTGTTTCCCTTACCTGAAAACCAATCATCATTCTGTGAAACATCAATGATTGTGCCACGAAATGCTGTGGCATGATAGTGCTTGATACAGATGGTGGGTTGCTGCAAACTGACATGTGAGTCCCCAGAGTAGGTGGAAAGAAGCTGATCAACATCATGGATGAAATCAACCCCCAGCGGAATTCTTTGGATCCGGTGTTTCAAAGGCAGTAAACAGAATATTTAGGATGTGACAATGGCAACACTGATAGCTATTGTTTATTGTTCTTATTGTGGTTATTGAACACTGTTACCTGTCATCCCTCTACTCTATCAATGCAACTTTGTCCAGAGACTCTGAACATCCATCCATGCCAATTGTCAGCTGTCAATGAGAATCCATTGGCTTTCCTACGCGTCTGCAAGAGTCAATCTCTGGTGACTCGTCCAGCTTACTGTGTATTATTTTGCATAGCGGAGACCTGGGCGGAGACTTGGGGGGGGATGGAAAGACGCGAGATTTTTTTTTGGACGAATGGCTGAGTGTCGCAGAAAAATTTCCATCTTTAGCAGGCCAAAATTTCTGACGACCGGCGAAATCTTGAAAAAAATTCCTATTTTCGTCGCCAAAAAAGTTGATGACCTTTTTTTAGTCTTGACGCTCAACGATTTGGGGGGGGGGGACAAATGCATGGGCCGTCCCCCCAGCACCTTCATTAAGGGGACCGTCCCCCTGTCCCCCTATGTCTCCGCCCATGTTATTTTGTTAGCTGATGCAAGTATTCATTAACATCATATTATAGACTAGCGCAGAGAGAGGGAGCGCCTCTGGGTAGATACATATTGAAGTGGTGCTATAGAAATTCTCACAATGAATGTATTGTTATTATTGCTTGAGTGTTTGTGTTTCAGTTAAAGATGGATAAGCCAAGTGGTAATCCCCTGGAGCAGTTCGTTCTTCTGTCAAAGACGGCGAAGGGTGCGGCTGCAGTTGAGCTCATCAAGCAGGTGCTGGAAGCACCGGGCGTCTACGTCTTTGGGGAACTGCTGGACATGCCAAACATCAAAGAGGTACGTCTACACTCGTCTATCATCTACGGTAGGTAGATGAGGTTAGGAGTTGGTCTGGATATGCCAAACATCAAAGAGGTACGTCTCCACTCGTCTATCCTAAGGTACGGTATATGAAGTTAGGAGTAGGTCTGGACATGCCAAACATCAAAGAGGTACGTCTACACTCGCATATCCTAAGATACGGTATATGAGGTTAAGAGTAGGTCTGGACACGCCAAACATCAAAGAGGTACGTCTACACTCGTCTATCTTAAGGTACGGTATATGAGATTAGGAGTATGTCTGGATACGCCAAACATCAAAGAAGCACGTCTCAACCCGTCTATCCCAAGGTACGGTATATGAGGTTAGGAGTCGGTTTGAAAATATGCACCATTTGTGTATATATCTGTCCAGTTCTTCATACCAGATGATAATTGATTTTTGGTGAAAAAATCAAGAAAATTTGGATCGGAGAGTGGGAGGCATTGGTTGATTTGGCACGGAATGACTCTAGACTATTTCTTGCATTTGTATATCTGGACTATTTCTTGCATTTATATATCTGGACTATTTCTTGCATTTATATATCTGGACTATTTCTTGCATTTATATATCTGGACTATTTCTTGCATTTGCTATATAGCACCCCTTCAAGCCCACTACTCAGAGGCGCTCCCGACTACAGCACGGACACAGGATCAGAGTTTTGCGCTGAAATGCATGAGCAATTGCAAGTGTAGGACTTGCTGTGCGGAGTCGTTGGATTCGAGCCTTGTACCTCTTGCTCCAAGGACTGAGCCAACCACTGCACCACCGCACCCCACATCTAAGCAGCGTGCTTACAAGGGTCACCCCGGAGTCAATGAATGGACAGCCAACCGACGGGTTCCACGGCCCAGCAGCCGAAGTGTATGATGGAACAGAGCCAACAATTGTTGCGCGTATATTATGGGTGAGGATATTAAACTAAATACGTTGCTGGATGGGGAGCCAGTGCAGGGTATCCTTCAGGGATGCTCTGTAGCCAAAACTAGATGTGATCACTAGATGTAAGCGCCTTCGTGAGATTCTTGTTAAGGCACTATATAAATGGTCATATACATACATCACCTGCATGGTTTTCTAGGTGGATGTCGCAATGGGTGCTGTGTATATTGTTACGTGAATTGGGTTGCGTTTAATTTGTAGCTGAAGAATGGTCAATTCGCCAATTACTACAATCTCTTGCACCTGTTTGCCTACGGCTCGTGCAGCGACCTCAAAGGTATGTTCGTTCGTTAGTAGTGAGGTTTGAAGAAACTACTTGGGGACGGTCCGTATATTAAGCGCGTAATTACGACGTGTGTCACCGGATTTATGCAATTTCGTATGACGGAGAAATGGTTTCTCGACAAAATGTGCGTACGCAAAATTAATGTTTAATTACGACGTGCACATTAACCCATTTATAACTCTATATATTATCCTATAGTAATTTCTGATGACATTCAATTACTTTACTGTTTAGATCTGAACAGGATTAAGGATATTATTAATAATATTATTGATAATATTATTAATATTATTAATAATATTAATATCTAAACAGTAAACCATTACAGTTAACAAATTTTAGCTAGCCAGATCTATGATGTTTAAGAAGAATAAATTGTATTTGGCCTATGGTAAAATAAATGTTTTATAGATGAATTTAGCTACTTAACCTTTGTAAAAGGGAAGGGAGAGAAGTTTATTTGTACATATGCGTAGGTAAAAGATCCTCAAAAATGTATGAGTTGCAACAGGGGAAGACTGGGTCGAATATACGATTTTTTGGCATGCATAATATGGGACTTAATCAACTTCTATAAGGATTTAAATGTTTGTCTAATGCTGCAGTGGTATATTGTATTATGTTTAATCATTGATGAAGCGTCTCCGCATTGTAGAGTGAACCATTCAGCAGTGCTCCCAGCACTCAAGCCTGCAAGAAGAAGCAGGTTTTGAGAAGAAACAAGGCAGAAGAGAGACTGCCAAACAGAATTGTAGAGCGAACAGAAGGAGAAAGAGCATTGTAAAGAGAAGGACCAATTGGTGTAAATGATCAAGACTGAGCCATAGCAATTTTTCAACGAGGAACCAAGAGGTGTGCTCGGTAGACCCCAGATGATTAATGTGCTGCGCTGTCAATAGAGATGTTGGATTTTGTAAACCCCACCATGGAAGATATTTGGTTTGAGCTTTCTCCTAAACTCCATGAAACTCAAGATGTTGGTGTTTGGTATTACAAAAGGGACGAACAAAAGGGGACGTCTCTTCCGAGAATGGAAGGATGACATCGCGGAATGGTGTGGAAACAGATCACTGCAGCAATTGAGCACATAGCAAGAGTAAGAGACAAATGAGGGAGACAACAGACAGCATTAAGCACTTGCGGGCGATGAACCCATGGACATTGATGATGATGATGATGAAGTTTAGAAGACTGCAGATAAATTACACTGGTTTCAATCAGGGCTGTAATCAAGGGTGTATGCGGGTATATGGCGTATACGTACCTCTGGGAAAAAACGGCATCGTATACTCACCGCAGAAAACCATGGTATACGCGGGAATACAGCGTATACTCACATCACAAAGGGCGTGTGGGTATACGCACGAAAAAGGCAAAGGATATTCAGGTGTATTTTTCATGAAATCCGGAGCGAATGACTAAAAAAAAAGGTCATCAGCTTTTCCGTGCGGGAAAAATGGGTAAATTTTTGGCCGGGTGACCTAGAAAAGGTCGTCAGATTTTTTGGACGGGAAAATGGGGAAATTTTTTGGGTGGTTGACAGCTGTCAGAAATTTAGGGCCCGAAAAAGGTGTTTTTTCTCCCGGTCAGCGTGTACTCACCTCAAAATTTACCAGCAAAGCCCTGGTTTCGATGCTCTTTTTCATTGCAGTTTGTTGTTTACAACGAAGCTCATTAATTTTGGTTTGATTTCAGCGAATCGTGATTCCTTTCCAGCACTCACTCCAACCCAGTTGAATAAGCTCAGACATCTGACAATAGTTACTTTAGCAACGAAAAACAAGGTAACTTGTTTTATCTTCATTTACCTATGTTATCTTTATTTTGCCTTGCCTTTACTTACGTAAAGGTGCACTGATAAATTGCTGCACAAGTAACTGTTGATACCTTTTTTTATGGTATTTTCCATTTGTTAACTGTACCTTATCATATGTGTACTGTTCTTTACCATATGTTCATTTTATCATATTTTCACTTTATTTTTGCATATCTTCACTCTACCATTACATAGGTGTATTTAACCTTGCCATATCGTAAGTTTACCTTAGGATATTTTCATTTGACCTTATCATGTCTTCACTCTACCTTACCGTATTATCTTTGCTGTTCCTTCCCATATCTCTTTGTTTAGCCGTGCAACATCCTCATTTTACCTTAATGATATCTTCACTTTACCTTCAGTGTCATATCTTCACTTTACCTTTCCATAGCATCTCGTTACCTTTCTGCTGTAAACATAAAGTTGATTGTGTTGTTGGACATCTGCTGTGTGATTTTGTTTGAGATGAAAGACCATTTACTGCTCGTTCTTAACTTTTACAAAACATGTGTAACTGAAGTTTTTAATTCTACTGTTCTAATAGATCTGCCCTTTCCTGACTTTTCATTATTTTGCCTATACTTACTTTTTACCTTTCATTACTTGTTCTTTTGTAAGGTTTGAAAGGTCAATTGTAGCGGCCATGTGTATGTCCTTGGCCAAGAAAAAGAACCACTTGCCATTTCCTGGATTGCCAGAAAATGAATTTTTACCTATTTAAAACCATATAATTATTTATTTTTGTGTTTAATTAATGCCTGTTGAACCTTTGACTTGCTGTTTTACTAACTATTTTATGACCCATGACGTATTAAGGCGAAAAATGTGATTATTGCATCAGGTAGAGGCAGATTGAAGTTTCATTTGCGATTTTCCGCCAAATGATTATTCTTATAAATTTTTATTTACAACGGACTTAAATTTTGGACGAAAATCCTGAATTTTTTCCATGATTTTCTTATGATGTCGGCATATATATGGAACTGTTAATAAGTCCATTCCCATCAAGTGGTCGCTTTTCTTGGCCAAGGTCTTTATTCTCCTTCCTTTCCATTGCCTGTCATTACAGTTAGACAGCTTGTGTTGTGTATGTGAGTGGTGAAGGTTTTCTGTTTTGTTTTACAGTGTTTACCTTACACACTTCTGTTAAAGGACTTGGAGGTTAGCAACCTGCGAGAGTTAGAGGTAAGAATGCAGACTTTTTTAATGATCTTCGTTTTTATTTTCACACCTGCGCAACACAGGATGATTGCAATTCATAGGATGAACGGATGATCACAGATAATTATTACTGGAGTTAAATTTAAATGTTGACAGTCATGCAAAGGCACCCATGATGGCGTACTGCTCAATTTACTAACATTATCTGTCAAATGGAAGGTCGAGTGGACCTTTGGTGGATTGCGGGAAGCGATCCATTATCCTTGTGCTCCTCATGCCAGTGTCCTCATGCCAGGGTACAGGGTACTTACATTTGTGAGGCACAGTGGTGTAGTGGTGGGTTTGGTGCATTGGAGCTGGAAGGTTCCAGGTTCAAATCCACCTCAGACCGCTGCGTAGGGACCTTGAGCAAGTTCCTCACAATTGCTCTTGCGCTTCAGCGTGAAACTCCGATGCAGTGTTTGCGATGTAGTCGGGAGCGCCTCTGAGTAGTGAGCTTGAAGGGGCACTATTGCAAATGCGGGAAATAAAGGTCAATGTTTTCTAAGCTGTGAACCCAAATTTGACAAGAGTTTCTTTGGTGAAAATGAAGCCGGTAGAAGAAGCCAGTAAAAGAATGTGAATGACGAATTTATTAAATCGCACGGAAGAGTATTAAAGGTGTCTAAGAAGAGCATTGCATTGTTCCGTGTTTAGCAACTTCTAGTTGCCACAGGTCAATGTTTTTCTAAGCTGTGAACCCAAATTTGACAGTGTTTCTTTGCTGAAAAGGAAGCCAATGCAAGTAATTACATCTGGTATTACCATTCTACGACCTTCTTGCCACCCAGTATTATAAATATAAAGAATAGAAAAATACATGTGCAAATCGACAATTTCACATGGACCGACCCTCAAGGAAGAGACCCAACATCGAGAGGAATGGTGACGTCAGACATTTGTGTCTGCCGAGGAGACGGAACCAGAAGAAGCAGCTGATGATATAATTTTGCTTGAATTGATTTGAGTTGATTTGAATTTAATTCTGCCAGGATCTCATCATTGAGGTGGTTTACGCTGACGTCATTCGAGGCAAGCTCGACCAGAAGCACCAACAGCTGGAGGTCGACTACGCCATTGGACGCGACATCAAACCAGAGAACATCGGAGAAATCATCGCCGTTCTACAGGACTGGTAGGCAGCTCACGATAATCATTAAGTACTAACCTGTGTTTGTTTGTATGTGCACTTGTTATGGCGCCCCTTCAAGCTCACTACTCAGGGGCGCTTGGAGTTTCACGCCGAAGCATTGAGCAATTGCGAGTGAAGGACTTGCCCAAGGTCCCCAACGCGGCGACTTGAGGTGGATTCGAACCTACAACCCTCTGGCTGCAAGGCAACGAACATGCCCACTATACCACCGCGCCCCACTGTGCTTTGCTATGAGGAAAATTCTGACATAGGTGGACCGGTGTAATTGCCAGTTTTTTTATATTGCACCTGTATTGGAGATATTTGCCACATGATTACAACTGAGATTATATTATATAGGGCTGCTTGATAGCTTTCGAGGACAATGGTCTTCAGTGACTTGCGAAATGAAGGCATGCATGAAAGTTGAGTGAGTGAACTGTATTGCATTGTATTTGTACGGTATGTATATATCTATGCAAGCCTGCATGCATGTACGTATACATGTATGTACTATTATAAATGAATGAACACGTTATAGCAATTGTGAATGTATGCATGCTTGTATGTATGTGTAGTATGTATGTATTTGCAACCATACATGTATGTATGTATGCACATTGTACAGTATGTATGTATCTATGCAGGCATGCACACATGCATGTTTGTTTTCATATGTAAGGTGCAGTTCTATGTGACAATAAAGGGACCCTGCTCCCATCATGGGAGTGCAGATAAATACTGGTTTATGCATCATTGCACAGGTGTGGAAGAGTGTTCAAGTAATCCCTACCAGTACTGGGTTTAGTTACGGTTTGAAGGGAGAGGGTCATTCGAAGATGAGGGTGTCCACGATGGCAAAAGTACGAGATTGGATGAATATTGTGTGGGAGTCTGTTGCAGAATGTGAGACCAACAATCTCCATGTTGCTTTGTAGAGCAGTGGGCGACGGGAAACAACCAATTGCCATGGATATTCATTGCCTTAGATTCCAAATTGAGTTCAGTTTTAGGAGCAGATTAGCACATTTGACAATGTCAGCAGTTGTAGCTGCACGTTCAACAATGCCTACTGCTCACGTTGTGCCAGAAACACACTATTTACACTGTTGCTAGTCCATCCAGGGCTCAGAGCGTACAGGCCTGTGTAACTTGATGTGCAAGCTCCTCTCTTCATTCTGCTGACCGCATTAATCTACCGTAGTTGCTGAATAGCTCTGCTGTGAGAAGTGCTTGACAAATTATTAGATTAGATTATCCTTGTGGATTCCAAGGCCATTGACCACATCTTACTGTCCAGACTCCAGAAGCTGTGAAATCTAGTGAAAAAATGTGAATGACGAATTTATTAAATCGCAGGGAAGAGTATTAAAGGTGTCTTAGAAGAGCATTGCATTGTTCCGTGCTTAAGGACTTCTAGTTGCCAAAGGCAATGTTTTCTAAGCTGTGAATCCAAATTTAAGAGTTTCTTTGGTGAAAAGGAAGCCGGTAGAAGAAGCCAGTAAAATAATGTGAATGACGAATTTATTTAATCCCAGGGAAGAGTATTAAAGGTGTCTTGCATTGTTGAGTGCATAGCAACTTTTAGTTGTCACAAGCCAATGTTTTCTAAGCTGTGAACCAAAATTTGACAGAATTGTTTTGCTGAAAAGGAAGCCAGTACAAGTAATTGCATCTGGTATTACCATTCTACAACCTTCTTGCCACCCAGTATCCTCAGTAATGGAACGGTGGATTTACCCCCCCACCCACCCTACCATCTCTTGATTGATATTCCAGCACACTGGCACAGTGCAATAATAATAATAATGCGAAGATTTGGTTTTCTTGTCTAGGTGTTACGGCTGCGAAGCGTTGCTCGTCAACATCGAGGAGCAGGTGAAGAGATCGACGGAACAGAAAGCCGACCAATCGAAAGTCATGCAGACAATCGAGGCCGAGGTTAGTCGGCATTTCCCGTTCAAAACTTCATAATTTATATTCCAGATCAATTTCACTAAGGCTGCTGTTCGATTATGGTTAACGTGTGAGATGAATACATCCTGGTAGCAAGGATTGCTTTGGTCAAACCTCAGGGTTGTGTGGGTGACCAATAATTAAGTTTTAGACATGAAAGGCTTGCCACACATAAAAGACATTAACAAGAATCGTTAAACAATCGAAACCAGAGTATGCATGAAATATGATTATGTCTAATAATTAGTTTTTAATAATCGGTCTTTGATATGATTGTGGCAAGTCAGTCTTTGATATGATTGTGGCAAGTCAGTCTTTGATATGATTGTGGCAAGTCATTCTTTTATATGATTGTGGCAAGTCAGTCTTTGATATGATTGTGGCAAGTCAGTCTTTTATATGATTGTGGCAAATCAGTCTTTGATATGATTTTGGTTCAGTCTTTGATATGATTGTGGCAAGTCAGTCTTTGATATGATTGTGGCAAGTCAGTCTTTGATATGATTGTGGCAAGTCAGTCTTTTATATGATTGTGGCAAGTCAATCTTTTATATGATTGTGGCAAGTCTTTTATGTCTAACACTTAGTTGTTATTTGGTCATTCTTTCAACATGGGGGGTTATTGTCCGGAGGTAATTGTCCTAGAACTGGTAAAATCTCCAGTTTTGTAACCCACCTATTTCGATCCGATTCGAACCTTTTTGTCTCAATTCGATGCAAGATTCGTTATGACTGAAAATATTATTCACAGATTTCGAGACTTTTGTAAGTTTTTGTATTTTTATAACGTTGTACACAACATTTTTATGATTCTAGGTGGTGACTCATATTATCTGGATTT
This sequence comes from Lumbricus terrestris, assembly GCA_949752735.1. Taxonomy (NCBI): domain Eukaryota; kingdom Metazoa; phylum Annelida; class Clitellata; order Crassiclitellata; family Lumbricidae; genus Lumbricus; species Lumbricus terrestris. The sequence goes on along the minus strand of OX457048.1, from coordinate 13,483,234 downwards.
GCTGGGTGTTTAGTTTTTGTATCAAATGTTTTCCTACGTGTGATAATAATTAAATTAAATCTTCGTCATTATTTGCTGATCTTTTTCTGCGTTGGACCTTCAGGTGGCGAACATAAAGAAGACTTTGAAGGCGACTCATCAGCAAGACATCGAGGAGCAGATGAACATCGACCTCCCGTCAACCACTGACAAAGCAGGGAAGAAATCCGCTAAAGCTAAAGGAGGGTCAGTGTCCTAGAGCGCTTAATTACGGCCAAGTTGTGGGATAGTATTACATAGTGGGGTGCGGCGTTATTGTGGGGGTTCGGTGCCTTGGAGTCGAAGGTTTCCGGTTTCGAATCACCTTGAAGAAGTGTCCGCACTGTAGTCGGGAGCGCCTCTGAGTAGTGAGCTTGAAGGGTTGCTATTGCATATGCGAGAAAATAAATAAATACAGTGTCTGCACTGGCTATCTCTCCCGCAGCGAATTGTTTCTAGCGTTTTCGGTACTGTTGCCTCTTTTCGATATCAACAAAATGTATGTAAGTGCAATTTATGCAAATAAATGTCTAATTATGACATCCACATTATTTGCCTATTTATAGCTCTCTGTTATTGTTTAGTTGTCCAATTACATTCTAATTAAGTCCTTTTCAGGTCTAAACAGTAAACATAACAGTTAACAGTTTTTTGCTAGCAAGTAATGTTTAACAAAAATAGATAATAGCCTATGATGACTTTAGCTAATTAGCTTTTGTAAGGGTGGGGTTAGAGGAGTTTTTTTGTATGTATGCATCGGGAAGGGGTCAGCAAAATGTACCAGGAGGAGAAGTTGAAGATATGATTTTAAAAAATGGCTTTACTGAACCCATAAGCTGGGGTTTTATCGTGCATACATATGATACTATAAAATACATGTTGGAAGTTTTCCTGTCTCATGGCAGGTAATATCTGGTAATATTTACATAACAAGCATGGAAACTAGACTATGTTGCAGTGTGATGTTTCTTTTTGTGGGAAGTGGCGAGTTTTGCTCATAGCATCAGATTCTGTGGGAATCCCGATTCTTTCACTGACTTGCATTATTTGACCATAGCTCCCTACATAGTTTTTGATTTGATTGATTCATCGAGAATGTATTTGACTTGATATAATCACTCATTAATCTATTGATTGATTTGAGATTCTAAACTTTTAATTTTTCAGGTTGCGGGGATCCAGTTCAACCGCCAAGCCATCCAAATAGCAAGTCTGATTCACCTGTATATGTGACAGAAACTCTTAATCAACTCTTTATATCTGTGAACTTTATTGACCTCCGTGCACGCATCTTTATAGCTATGTTGAATTTTACGATAAACTCATTGCCAGTTCATGTAATTTGACGATGTAATCAGTTGATTGCCAGAAATCATTTTCTTGTTTTTAGTTCACAGCATTGCATGTTCATTAATTCATTCATTCAGGATATTTATATAGCACCGATTCAATAAGCCTACTGAGAGGCGCTCGTGTTGTAAGATCGGGTGCCCCAAAAACAAGTGAGTTGGAAACGACTGTACTGAACCGGTCGTGATCCATGACATTATTTTGTTATTGTTCGTTAGGATTTATACCATATCCAGCATTGGGTGAATATGGTCGAAAGATGTTTGTTGGTCATTGAAGCTTTGAATTACTGGAAATAAATACAACTGTTCTATTATGTGTTTACTTTGGTAGAAATCTTCCCAACATTTGGTTTCTACAAGTAACAAATACATGGTGCATCGAATGTATAGATCTATATTGGTTTGGGATTGGGAAGTGTAAGCCACAGTCTTCTTGCTTTATAAATGTTCTAACTTCAGTTACATATACATTAGGGTTGTTGTGTTTATTCAGTAAAGGTATAGGTCGTGGAACTCTGGCTAACTCTGGTATAAACTGGGTGAGCTTTCTTGCCAGTTACAGGAATGATGCACCAGTGTGCAGCTTTTGGTGATAATTGAAGGGCTCATCGGTCCGCTCGCGGTCAACACGGTGCCTTGCCTCGTAACCAGGCCCGTCGATCATGTCTTCTACTCGTATCTGTGCCGTCGGAGATGAATGTCTCAGCAAAGAGGTCCGGAACTGGGAGTACAACTCCGAAGCGTCGGATCCTGACTCTACCCCGGCCGGGGTCACCTTGGGGGTAACGTCCCGAGCTCCAGGATGGCCAATCCTCGAAACAGGGTTCACTCTTCGGGCAGAGGACCCTCGCTTGGAGTTCCCTTTCGCGGCTACCGCCTTTGCTTTCATCTCCACATGATCGGGCCGCTTCCGCACCATGTTACATTGAGCCACCGACGCGCCGTCACTTCCAACAGGTAATACCTGGCGCTGCCATGAGGCTGGCCATAGGAAACGGAACCAACTCCACTCCAGGGGATTCAACCCCACACGATACTGTGCTACAACCATCGTCTTGCGTCCGCTACAAGACCGTCAAAATTCTCTGTATCAAGTTTTCTGGTACCAGGCCTTTAGGGAGACCACCCGTAATTCGCTAAGAAGCGAAGTTATCGTACAATTCGCGCAACAGCGAAGTTAACCGTAACCAGGAATACGGCGCTTGCCAGGCGCTCTCGTACTTCTCTCTCTGTTCACCGTGCGCTACCCGTAAAGAAAGGCGCACCACCGTACACGTAACTGTCGACTCTTCGCCGCAACAGGCGCCAACGATCACTGACTTTCAAAACGCCTTTGGTTCGCGTTTACTGCCAACAGGCCAGCATCGCCAAAAAATGAACGGGGCTTAAAAATTAGCTAAGGGATACACCTTTCCTAAACTAAATTAACCTATGACTTATGGAACCGGGACACGCTGCGTAAATTAAAGGGAGCAGTTAGGGCAGCTTTGTTTAACCCTAACTTTGCGCCTACGAATTCCTCGACCTGGCGGGGAAAACCGTAGTTTTGGCGAAGTAAAGCTTGTCGAGCCTTCACCGTTAAATCTACCAAGGATACTCTGACACTGACGTTACAGTCACGGTCGTCTTGGTGCGCTGAAACGATTGACACCAAGATCGACCAGATCGGATCAAAACTGGCAAAGATACGTACACAGGGGAAAATACACGGGCGACGGCTTATGAAGTGCCTTCCGAAGCCCTTCCCGTGATATAGGTAACACACTCACGTGTACGTATACAAGATAGAACTCGGCGTGACGTTCAATCTGACACCAACTTTGTGACGATCGTACCACAAACAACAAAGTTACACTCTCTCGACCGGTGGATGGCCCGGTCTACCGTGGACTTCAACCAACACGTACAAATACAGCCGACACGGCTAAGCGAACACTCACGACCCTTCTGCCGGTCGACGCAAAGACCCACAGGTGAAGGTAAAGATATTCGAAAGAGCCAAGATTACAATTTCATACAATCGCGAACGTATGGAGTCGCGGGTCTCCAACACAGACCTGTACGGGGGCGAACGTCCGTTGCGCGACGCCGCCTTGTCGTACGCGAAACCACTGGCACGTAATCCGAGGCAGCGGATTCGCCTTAAAGTACGGGGCACCTTTGCGAACCTCTACCTCGGAAACTATTACTGACACTCGTTAGCTCTCAACAGGTAAAGTATTGCCTTCGGCAAGACAAACAATCTGACACCAAGATTGAAAGGATCGGACCAGAACTGACAAAGTTTCCCGTCGGTCGAAAGCCCGTTGCGCGGCGGTCGGCGAAGGATTTTTCCTTCCGATGCTGGCCTTCGCTGCCTACGCGGAAGACCGGGAGACCAAGTTTGCGCACTTCTCCCGTCGAAACCGTAACCGTCACTGACTAACTCTTCACAGGTAAAGTACTCTTCTCGTCGAGACGAACAACCGGACACCAAGATTGGACGAATCGGACGACAGATGGCAAAGCCGCTGAAATCGCGGCCGGTCTTTGCGGCACCACGCGAAAGACCAAGGAACCAAGTTCTCGCGCCGGCTGTCTTTGCTTCCGCTAGACTACACCGTCTAAACCGTAACAGATACCGACAAACTCTCCACAGGAAAAGTTTTCTACTCGTTCGGGTGAACAAGATTGTCGCTTAGTTCAAAACGATCGGACCACAGGATACAAAGTTATTCACGCTCACACTTTCGTTGCCGGCCCTTTTCTGCAACAAGGCAAATGGCTACCTAACTCGCGTCATAGATACTCCCGCGAGTTACTGGACAGATTCACTTTTTCGGCTCTAACTCCCAAACGCGGCGAGCTAGACCAGGTTTCTTGACACTTTCACGGGCAAATCGTATGCGCCGCACAATCTGATGCACTTTTCAGGATCGTAACAGGAAACTCCACCGAGTATGACACTCACTCAAACGTAATCAACGGCACAGGGTTTTACGCGATCCGCCGAAACAGAATGCGCAGCGCCCGAGGCACTCGTTGCCGGCGGTCGGCCACGCGGGGAATAGAAGGCGCGACGAACTTTGTGCCCTCACTCCACGCGCAGTCCGAGGCTAACCAACAACCACAATCACGGTTTATTGCTTTTCAAGGTACCACTGAATCAGTATTCACATTCAAGGTGAAAAGACGGAAGAATTACTGATGACGCCCGAAGCGTTCTCGGTAGGCTGGGCAGCGCCCGTAAGATGCGTAACTGACGGCCGGCAACGCTGGGGAGAGAAGGTGCGACGAACTTTGCACCCTCAAACCGACGAGCTGATGCGGTCTCAAGTCACTACGATCAACGTCACTGATGCTCACGACCAAGCTGGAATGACGAAATATTCACTGAGCGCACGAGGCGTTCTTGATGGACCGTGCAGCGCCCTCGACACTGACTGACGCGCGTCCGGGGCGGACGGTGTCCGAACGAAATGCACTAGGCAGTGTGGAAGCCTTCAATGCAGTCACCAATACCACTGTCACCGTTCAATCGTAGGCAGAAATGTAACGTGTATTCTTCTTCGGACCGGTAGAGCCGAAGCGTCTCTGTAGCTTGGCGGGTTTCACCGTAACCCGTGTAATTTAACCGCACTTGCGGCGAGGCGCTCGCTGGCGTGGCCTAGGCGCGTAGGGGGCTGAGTCCTACGAGGCCGGGCCCTTCGCACAGCAGCAGATGCTGGATCGAAAAGTATTATGTGTATATATATATATATATATGTATTATCCACCTGAGGGCAACCCCGAGCAGGTGTCTCTCTCTCTCCCTTGTAACGGTACTGCTCTCGAGGCGCTGGCTGCAAGGCCGAGGCGAAGAGGCTGAAGCCTACCCCGCCGGACCTGATACCTTCACCAGTTAATGGATATCAACTATTCACCACGGAGAATCTCTCCTGGCGTTCTTTACCGACATGCAAGATCAGCACGGAGTACTGTATTGGGTGATGAGGTAGTCAATAACCGCGACACCTCAAGATGCGCTCTCCCGGCGCGGTGGGAACTCGGTCGCTGACAGCTGCGAAATTCCAGGTCACTCACAATACTAGGAGGTCTCGTTGCTCCCAACGTCAAATTAACCGGGTCTCAGTCGGATGCACCAATCCGAGTATAAGGTATTCAGTATATGTGTCGTATATTTTATACTTCGCCGAGGTCGTGGCGGGCAGAGTGCCGAAGTCTGCCGGCGCCGGACCTGCGGACGAAGGAAGAATGCCTTTTTATCGATCTGATAAACACTGACTGCTACAACAGTCAGAAAAACTTCACCTCAAGCAAGTAACCGAGGCACTGTGTGCCAGGAGGTATTCACAAGTAAACTGGGACGAGCCACCACCAACTCTCCCTGGTGCGTCGTAGCGGGGCGATGCCCAGTCGGCCGCCGCTCGATCTCACCGTGGGTCAAACGTATAACCTCCGCGTGTGCGGATTCGATCCGATACAATATTTTCTCACAAAGTTCACCAAAAGTCGCTTGGAAACCAACGAGCCGCTGTCACAGATTCAAACGCTCGTATTAAGGTGTCAAAGTTGCGTAGAGATCAATGCAATAAAGAGTATTCATATACATTGACCATGGAGCAGTCGCCACTACTCCACGTATATAGCAGAACACCGTGTGGCAGGCTTTATTCCACCGGAATTCACTGTTTGAACGAGATTTTTCAGCATGTGAAAAATCTTTAATAATTCGCCAAAAATCCAGTTCTTGTCCGATCTTCACCGGATTTGTTTCTATCGATGCCTCTTGGTCTGGGCCAGGTCCTACACCCTAAACTAAAGTTATCGGACAAGGCTAAAATTAATTATGGATTTAAATCTATTTCGGCCTATAGAATTTGTGCGTAAATTGGGCTATTTTAGGTGTATCGCTAACGCTATCGCTCTCGTCTGTGTCCAGCTTAGTTCCACAGACATTACGGTATATTATCGGTCGCGCTTTATAGCGCATATCTCTTGTGGCGCATTTCCGCCACATAATAAGTCTCCAACAAGAAATTTAGACCCATAATCTACACAGGACTGAAAGAAGAATGTAATCATTACTCTGTCCTGTCTTCGTAATACATGCTCAAAAGGCATAGCTAGGGTGTACCGTGCAGGGCAGACGAATATGTAATTCTGTAATGAATGAATATGTGTTCGTTGGCATTGAAGGAAGGGGTGCCAAAATTATGGTTACTTTTTTGTATTTTACTCTTGATTTTGATGCAGTTTCAAGTTCTTTCGACTAATTTATCACAAATAAATTCGTATCAATGATTCCGTTTTGGGTGCCCCAAAATATCCAATTATATAGATTTACAGAATTTAGGCGTAGGGCCTACTAGGCTATTAGTCTCAAGGTCGCATTAAGGCTAGTGTGGGCCCGGATGCTGTTAGCATATATAACTACGGCCTACTAAATTACCCGTGATATAACCCTCAATTGGCCCCATTCGGAGAACCAACCGGTCCACCACGCTCATATTTATTACAGTGGGCCCAGACTCCAGAGGCAGATTATGACATGTTCAACGTGGTCGGCAATTAGGACCCACACTTTACAGTCCCATTCATTCAATTTACTAGCATGTAATTTACTAGCCTACCTCGCCTGACCGAAAACTCAAGTAATAATGTGAGACGCATTTATATAAGATGACACAAATTTGATTGCGTAGCCTACACTGTAGCACATACGGCCCGTAAGCCTTTAGGCCTATCCGTTATATATATTTTATATAGCAGATAATAAGACATGTAGCCTGATGTAGGCTAATTATGTCCTAACAGTTAAGAAACATTCCATGTAACAAAACTATCGTCGTTAGACTTCTTACAGCAAGTGAGTAGCATATTTATGAACAAAGCTGATAACGTAACAATTATTAATAGTGTTTGCAGATAGCAGAACAAAGAGTGGTCGTCATAATAATTTTATATAGGCCAACGGAATTAGCCACTTTCTTAACGTAATAATATACGTAGCCAATGACGTAACAATAGTGTTGTAGACGAAGGAGATGTCATAATAGGTCTATTACTGTAACAGGCTTACAGCGTTATAACTGTCGTAGCAGCAACTTCCCCATAACGCTGGGGCGCTGTAGTGTAGTAGACCCTACTCTAGTGGTGGCGTCGGTGCCTTAAGCATCCGGAGGACCGGAGGGTTCCAGGTTCGAATCCATCTCAAGCCGCTGAGTTGGGACCTTGAGCAAGTCCTTCACTCGCAATTGCTCGGGCGCTTCGGCATGAAACTCAGAAGCAGTGTCCGCGCTGTAGTCAGGAGCGCCTCTAAGTAGCTAGCGTGAAGGGTCGCCATAGAAACGGAGAAATAAATAAAATAAATAAACAAATAGCCAAATTAGTGACGCAACAAAATTGCATAACAAAAGTAGCCGTCACAATAATGGATTACAGTCCATTGCACAAATTTATAATGTAGGCTACACAACGTCATCAATGTACAATAAAATTAGTGACGTAGGATTAGTCCTAATTATGATGTTTTCAAAGAGATTTCGTCATAGTAAAATTTCCATAGCAAAAAGCAGACGACGAATTTATTCTATAATTTCTGTATTTTATAATTTATAATTATATATATATATATATATATATATATATATACATGTATAATCGCATTTGAAAGCGTAGGCTATAGGCCTACACCGAGAAAAAAACCTGAACTATCAGTAGCTCAGTGACGTAGACAAGGGGGGTTTCGGTGGTTAAACCCCCATTGGCCTAGGAAAAATTTCGAAAAAGGTTATTTATCCACTTAAATAAGAAAAAAGACAATTACTTGTACGAACAATTGTTTTTCTTACTTTATTTCCTTTGTTACTTTATTCTCTTTTTTATTTACTGTATTATAGGCCTAATACTGTTGGGTTGGTGTCACTGTCAGAAACGACATCCCCAAACCCCTCCCATCATAAATTCCTGGCCACGCCACTGTAGTAGCTATAGAGTATAGAGCATAATTATTATGTCGAATTAGCATAATAGGCATGCAGACCTACTAGTAACGATTATAGTTAATAGAATAAAATAATATACATGTAATGTGGAAGAAAATCACGAAGAAAACGAGACTACGAAGACACCATGCACGGAGTAGGCTATAATAGACCAATGCATCGCAAAAAGCGCATGTATAGAATTGGGCCGCGTTTCTTTCCTAGAAACATGTCCAAATCATGCAAATGCTGGTACGGGCGAATTTTCTCTCTCGACGAAACGGAAAATGGACCTCGTTTCGGTTTATTTTCGGCTTAGCAGCCAATTAGTTTCAATAGCTGCTAAAAGCGGAGCACTAAAGAATCGGCGAGAGGGAAATTATCGGAATAAAGACGCACGTCCATTAGCCGAGCTTAAGTGAAACCTAACCGCATTACAGGTACATGACGGGTTGGAATACATCTGTCCCTCTCCTCTCCGTGTCCTCTGTATGACCTCTCCGCGCCTACGTGCGACTGTTCGTTTGGCTGGCTCCTTGACCCTGCCGAAATGCATGCTTCATTATTTGCGCTTTCTCCGTCAATACATCTGTCCGGCTTTGTACGCATTTCTGTCTTTTTCCCTCTCTCCCTCTCGGAAGTGCCTAGCTGTCAGTCTATATGAAGAGCAAATTTCCAAAACTCACTCAGTCCACCGAAACTTATTTTGAGAAAAACGAGAAAAATGTGTTTTGTAATTTTCCTTAGTCTGCATCCAGAGTATACTGCATCTGACTGTTGCATATGATGGCATATGTCAAGTTGACCTACAAGCTAGCAAAACAATGTGAAAAATTCATAATTACAATCCATTAATTAGTCATTTATAATTTTTATTTGTGCACACTGTTAGGCGAAAGTCTATCTTTGCAGCTATTCGTTATAGGTAATATTTGGAATATGTTCCTTGTGGCATCTAACGACTATGAGACCAGGTAGTTTGTAAAACAACATACAATCACTGTTTGAGAAAAAATCTATTATAAGAATTTAAATGAAAGAAATATTTTTCTGAAGCTCCAATATAGATTCTAGTTTGTTTTGTCACTGAGAGTTATTGGGAAGTTCGATCAGAAGCCTACAGAAAAGTTTCCTGATCTTCATACAAATCTGGTTCAATGTCAGGGCCTTTCTTGTCGGTTGCTGCTAGTACATCTTCATAGAACTCCTGTGCGTTGTCAGGTACCTGAAAGAAAGCCATGACGGTATCGAGACACGCAAGTGACCGACAGGAATGTTTCAGAACAAACACGAACACGAGTACCATCACTGACTTTTGGCACATAGTACTGTGACTGAGTAGGGCGTTTTCTATTGTTGTCTTCATGTGAGCGTTTACGGTTGCGTTTTGGAGTGTCGCATTTCAAAGACATGAGAAGGAAAGCATCTTGTTCAGCCTTGTTCTTCGCATACAGCTTGTCGAAATAAACTAAAAGAAAAATTAATGTGAAGTCACTTTAAACATCCATATTAAGTAAATCAACAATAAATGAATAAAATGTAACGTATCGTATCTCAAAACTTCTATAGTGCCCACGAAAGCAGAGTCGCGAGAACCAGCTTATTCACAGGCGCTTAGTGAAATCAGAACCGTAAGGCAAGGGTCAAATCCTGGAGGTCAGGCTGGAAGACAAGCAGATGACTAAGGCGGGTGATGCTTACAGTCTATGTATGTCAGCAATATAAATTCTCAGAATGAATGAATGAATGAACACATAAAAGGCAGGCATTCAGCCAGAACAAGCAGATGAAAATTTGAATATTTTTGTTAGTGTATCCAGGTTTGCTGACTTAAATATAAACTGAACATGCAATACACCTATCATTCCGGAGGATCTGCTGTGAATGCCCTTTCTTTATAATGTTTGGCCCAAAACTGCCAAGAATGTTATGCGCTGCATGATTGCATTATACAAAATAAAACGAACAAGAATATTACACACAGCAAAAAACGACCCATGATTCTTGGATTGAGATCTGAATACGAAGCACTATTGGCATAACTTTTTGCATGACCTTTGGCATGACTTACACACACAGAAACCAACAGTTCAAACAGAATAATAATGTCTTGCTTACCCTGTATATCACAATGTGTTAGCCTGTTAGCCTTGCAGACTCCTTTGTCTCCGGCATGACCACATGCGATCGATGGGGTTTTCCCTTCTTTTTTATATTTTATGCTTTTTGATATATTTTTCGCCCATTTCTCGGGCTCCCTTTTACGTTTCCTCGACTTTGCAGAAAGTAATATTGCCTCCGAGAACTCGGCAAATGATTCTCCGGCCGCCATTATTATTTACTGTGTGCATCGAAAATCGTAAGTAAGAAAGTTGCAACAGGTATGCTATGTGGACTGAATGAGTTTTGGAACTGTACAAAAACGTTCCATTAATTTATTTCATGGTCGGAGTGAGTTTTGGAACTGTTCGAACATGTAGACCATAGATTTGATTATGATGAACAAAATGGCAGTGATAACTCAAAAATGACCAAAATTGGACTGAGTGAGTTTTGGAAATTTGCTCTTCATATGCTAGCTTGTATGTCTTTTCTCCCACAACCCACGCCTCTCTCACTACCTCTGTTTATCATTATCTTCCCACTCTCTCTGTTGCTTTCTATTTTCTCTTTATCTGTCTCGTTCCTCTCAATGTTCCTTTCCTGTCGCCTTCTCTCCTCTGTCTCTCTCGCTTCTTTCTGTATGAATATGTACAGTCTTCACTCTCTTTTTTCTCCTCTTTCTGTTTTTTTTCTGCATAGGTCTCGTGTCCATCATTTCGCCTCACCTCACCTCACTCTTTCGTTTCTCTCGGAAACCGCCCATGCTAATTTTTCTTCTCTCTCTCTCTCTCTCTCTCTCTCTCTCTCTCTCTCTCTCTCTCTCTCTCTCTCTCTCTCTCTCTCTCTGTCTGTCTCTGTCTGTCTCTGTCTGTCTCTGTCAGTCTGTCCGCCTGTGTCTCTCTGTCTGTCTGTGTCTGTCTCTCTCTCGCTCTGTCTCTCTCTGTCTCTCTCTTTTTTCTCTGTCTGTCTGTCTGCCTGTCTGTCTGTCTGTCTGTCTGTATCTCTGCCATCCTTCAATTCCTTCCCTCTCACTGAACTTTGGCACAGCTTTACTTCGATGGCAGATCATCTTAAGACGACCGTTACTCGATCCATTAAAAGCCATTTCGTTTCAGCTTCACTTAATTGCTCAGACATCCATGATTCCATCAGGCGCACACATCTAGTTTTCTTAAACGCGGGGTGGGGTTGACTGTTCGAGCGCGACATCCGTTTCCGGTCGCCGACCGGAAGGCAACTTGAAGAGGAAAATTACGGACACGCGCGAGATAACCGGAACCAAGAAATGAGGAGGCGCTTTCAGGCCATTAGGTTGTCACCACCGATAATGATTGTGGAGAATCATCTGACCGGAGGTTCTAAAGTCCACGTGATGCATCACATAGTAATAGTATTATTATTATTATTAGTATTATTATTAATTTATAATCATTTTATTTACTTACATTTAAAAAAATTATTATTATTATCATTACTATTATGATTACTCTTATTATTAGTAAAATTGTCGTTATTATTATTATTATTATTATTATTATTATTTTATTTTTTTCCGCCCGAGGTATTTATGATCTCTCAGGCTTTAAAAACAATAAATACTAAAAGCTGGGTTGTTCTGGAGTTAACGATCGTCGTCACCGGTCGATTGTGCAAAGGTAGATCGGAAAGAAACAGCGTTACTATTATTATTATTATTATTATTATTATTATTATTATTATTATTATTATTATTATTATTATTATTATTATTATTATTTTATATTATTATTATTATTTTTTGCCCCGAGGTATTTAGGATCCCTCACGGACTTTATTACTAACTACTCGTTTAAAAACCAGTCCGGAATAACCCTAATCATCAGTGTTTAATCTAGACGTCTCTGGGGGGAAAGTTCCCCCCCAGGATTGACATTTCCCCCCCCCCCAGAAAAATTTGACGAAATGATAATTGGTTTTTAGTTACTGTTTTCATCATTGTTTTACATGAAGTGTTCTAATATATCGTGATATTATTTATTATTATATGATTATAATGACATTATTTACTACTATGATATATGATACTATCATGTTAAAATGACACCTTAAAATGCAGCCATTGCAATGTGAAAATTCAAAAAGTCTCTAATGGGGCACTGAAGAAGTACAGCTATTTTGATAAGATGACACCTTAAAATGCTGCCATTGCAATGTAGAAATTCAAAAATTTTCTAATGGGCCACTGAAAAAGTACAGCTATTTTGTTAAGATGACACCTTAATATGCTGCTATTGCAATGTGAACATTCAGAAAGTTTCTAATGGGTCACTGAAACAGTACAGCTATTTTGTAAAAATGACCCCTTAAAATGCTGCCATTGCAATGTGGAAATTCAAAAGGTTTCTAATGGGTCACTGAAAAAGTACAGCTATTTTGTTAAGACGTTAAGATTGTTAAGATTTGGTTAAAATGCTGCTATTGCAATGTTGAAATTCAAAAATTTTCTAATGGGTCACTGAAAAAGTAGAGCTATTTTGTTAAGACAACACCTTAAAATGCTGCCATTGCAATGTGGAAATTCAAAAAGTTTCTAATGGGTCACTGAAAAAGTACAGCTATTTTGTTAAGATGACCCCTTAAAATGCAGCCATTGCAATATGGAAATTCAAAAAGTTTCTAATGGGTCACTGAAAAAGTACAGGTGTTTTGTTAAGACAACACCTTAAAATGCTGCCATTGCAATGTGGAAATTAAAAATTTTTCTAATGGGTCACTGAAAAAGTACAGCTATTTTGCTAAGATGACCCCCTTAAAATGCTGCCATTGCAATGTGGAAATTCAAAAAGTTTCTGATGGGGAGGGGCGCATCCCCTTCCCATACCCCTCCCCTTCCCAGTATCGGTGCTACGCGCATCACGAGCGTCCTTCGGACGCTCAATTGTCTCCCCACAGAAACCTCAATTCCCCCCCCCCCCAGAGGATGGGGACTAGATTAAACACTGCCTAATCATCGATGTCTTGGCTGGCGAAAGCGCCCCTAAACGCTACTGCGTTTAATAATAATAATAATAATAATAATAATAATAATAATAATAATAATAATAATAATAATAATAATAATAATAATATTATTATTATTTTTATTTTTATTTTTTTATTTTTAAAATTATGTTTATCACTAGGCCTATTATAGGTCTACAATTATCAGCGATGTTCTAGTCAAGTATTATTGAAAGTATGCATGAACAATATAGTCAAGTAAGCAGGGCTGTACTCAGAACTTTTGAGGTGAGTACACGCTGCCACCGGAAAAATCGACCTTTTTGGGTCAAAATTGTCCGACGACCTTTTTTAGTCATCGGCCGAAATTTCATGGAAAATTTCCTCAGATTCCATCCGCCAAAATTTCTGACGACTTTTTTTAATCATCGAAGTTTTTTGCCGTGATATTTCGCACGGAAAACCTTTAAAACAGCGTAAAAGCTCTACTTTCTTGATTTTTTACCTTCGTAATTCGCGATTTTTGCCTGCGTGTACCCACTTGGTCTTACTGAGGTGGGTATACGCTGCATACCCGCGTGTACTCTCGTTTTTTGAGGTGAGCTGTCATTTTTCCCCCGGAGGTAAGTGTACGCCGTATACCCGCGTTTACCCTTGAGTGCAGCCCTGCGGTACCTGCCATCCCCATGGAAAATTAATACCTCTTTTATAATTGCTACTTTCTGGGTTTTTAGGTTCCTTCGAAGTGCTAATGATACTAATGATAACAAAGTGAAAATGAGAAGACAGTGTTACAGACAGTTTGTTTGATTAAAAAAGTAACCAAGCGGTAGATAGAAAGTAATGGCTTTATATAATATTACCGTTGTAAATTAACATCCCAGCTCGGCCATGCTGGGCTAGTTGTGGCCCCCGTCACATTGTCACAACGATAAGGTCACACCCTAACTAAATTACTGTAGAGGTCAGCCACTCCATAGCATAAGAATGCTACATCCACCCTCTGGACTGTGCAGGTTCTAAACGTAAGATCCTGTGGATAGTTAGCTGTATATCCCCCCATGACCGTCGGTGACTTGTTTGGATCTTTCATTTGCAATTTTTATACATTGAAATATGACAATACAGACAAATGCGTCGGTATAGTTCGCTGAGCAATGGCTAGCTAGCTATTATGGCGCATGGCGAAATACTTGTGAAAGCTGCTTGCACAGCTCTTCAGTGTATGTGCCTGGACCTTATATATTTGTACGTAAGATACCGAAATTAAACAAATCGCTATCTTACTGGCTAAAGCACCTTCATGTTCGGCAGGAGACCAGTCTGCGAGACAATCGTTGCCATAGCAACACGTCGACAGACTCTCCAATCTAGGAGCTCGTCCGCCAGCCAGACGGGTGAGGACAATGGTTGCCATGGTTACGGCAACGATGCTAAATGAGAATCAGACCGCAGCATTTTATGTATATGAATAGTAATCTGGGAAAATTTCCTCTTCCATCCGCCAAAATTTCTCACGACTTTTTTTAGTCATCGAAGTTTTTTGCCGTGATATTTCGCACGGAAAACCTTTAAATCAGCGTAAAACGCTCTACTTTCTTGATTTTTTACCTTCGTAATTTGCGATTTTTGCCTGCGTGTACCCACTTGGTCTTACTGAGGTGGGTATACGCTGTATACCCGCGTGTACCCTCGTTTTTTTAGGTGAGTATACGCGGTCATTTTTTCCCGGGGGTGAGTATACGCTGTCATTTTTTCCCGGGGGTGAGTATACGCCGTATACCCGCGTATAGCCTACCCTTGAGTACAGCCCTGCAAGTAAGAGTTCCTGCACCTTTCACGAGCCCCTGCACCTTTTTTATAGAAAAAAAATCATCCTGTGCCTGGGAGTGCATTTGTGCCAGCTAGTTGAAAAAAGAATATAATTAGTATAATAACTAATAATATATTATCAATAAAAATTTATAAGGTACTATAATTTTAATTCACCTTTTTTTCGATTTAATTTCGCCAACTTCTAGTTTGTCCAGAACCATTTTAATCGATCCAGCTTCTGCTTAGACAAGAATTTGTTCGATAAATCCCGTTTCTATTTTGTCAGTATATCTTTTTCATCAATTTTACATTGAAAATTATTCTTCATCAATCCAGCAGAATGACTGCACTAACCCTAAAACTAACCCTAACCGACCCTCACGACGCCTAACCTGAGCCCTAACCGACCCTCACGCGCTAAATCCCGCTTCTACTTCGTGAGGAAATATTTTTCATCGAATTTCTATTTCTGTGGGTCGTACACGAAACCTACATCGACACGCGGAAAATAAAAAAAAGGTGAATTAAAATTATAGTACCATTTATAATAATAGGCCTATATACAATATATAATTAATTAATATAATTATTTATTTTAACTGTCGCTGGCTCGGAAATGTGATAGGAAATTCATACTTGTAGCCTACCTGGCCTACTCGCGTAAACATCAGAAATTCTTCGCTTATGGCTGAATATTTAACTATAAACATTAATCTCTGACGAAGGACAGCGCTATATTAATCTCTTGTGTATTTTTTCACTTAGCACAGCAGTTTAACCAGTCTTTGATCACAGGATCTTTCATTATCGCTCATCCGCACAAAATTCGTTTCAGAACTCGTCAACAGAGCGTTTCAGATTAATTATATTTGCTAACTCTTCACATTTCAATAGACTGTCGTTTAAATTGGTTGGAATTAGCTGTCTCTGTTGCTGGTTTCCGATAGTTCAGCTCTACTTAACTCAAACCTCAATCAATTTGGCGGAGCTTCGAAATTTGGCAGCGCCGAAAGTGGATACTTGTCTTGTGATGCGTTCCAGTGGCGTATAAACGGTATAATATGCTTGCTCAGCGCTTGCGTAAATGCACACAAATAATAGCTGCAATTGCGGTGCATTAGGCCTATTTTAAGACGAGTTAATAATCTTGACGTCAATGATAAGCAGCTAAAAACAATAAGCCTTCGCTAACTAAAAAGTTTAAAGTAAGTTTCAAGAAATGGCTAGTTTGCTAGTTTCTGTTTAACGACGCTGCATCATAAAGACCCCTTCTCTTTTTTCGAGGCTTTGGACTGGCACCACCGTAGTACACGCAGTGGAGGAGCTGCGAGAGTCGACAGCTTACCGGTGTCACGATATAGCCCCCCCCCCC
>OX457048.1:13416630-13461630 GCA_949752735.1 Lumbricus terrestris | reverse complement strand
CATATCACCGCTGCCGCGAATCGAGCAATCTTTGCATCGTCTAAAGCAAAACTACCAGATGGCGCTAGTGTTGCAGAAATAATCTAAAAATAGTCTTGATCTATATGATTCCTGGATATACACAAATTCTTTTGTTCTGTGGTTATTTTAACCTCTTACACCCTGGTTGGCAGTCTGTCACGCTAACCACTAGACACCGTTGTGCCTTTGCGAATATATCTATAGGCCTACAGCTCAGTTTAGCAACACCGTGTTATAGCAAAGATCATCAGCATCGCCATCCTCCTTTATCCAGGCTTGGGACTGGCACTGGCAGAGTGCAAACAGTGGTGGAGTTGCTCTACAGCTCTTATATTGCTGTTTAACGACACTGGATCATAACAGAGATGATTGGTGTCGCCCTCCTCATCTCTGCTGGCGTGGGACTGGCACTGTACAGCTCTGAACAGCCATGGACTTATACTCAAACACGCTTAGGAAGCCCCGCCCACTCATCAGTCTGACATATCTGTGAACACCATTAAGGAACCGTGTTGAGTTTACTGTGGGTGTGCATTAATAACGGAGTAAAACGGATCGTTTTACTCCGAACGCAAATAATTTTTATTGCCGGGAAGTGCAATGCGGCTGGTGATTGTTGTTGGAACCTAGAGCGAGGTGCAGTGGGGAGCGGAAGGGAGGGGGAAAGAGGGGGTGGAGGGGTCTGTGTGGTGGTGGTGGTGGTGTCACTGTTGCCAGCAGTGGGGTGGCGAAGGTGAGATGAGTGTGCTAATGGTTTGGGAGGTATAACGCTAGATTTGGTAGTATGTGTGGCTGCGATGAAGGCAGTGGTTAATGAATAAACAAAACGTATAAATTAATAACTATAAATAAACGACAGACAGGCGGACGGACGGACGGCAGACAGACAGACAGACAGACAGACAGGCAGACAGACAGTTACATACGTATACATACATGCATACATACATATATACATACATACATACATACATGCATATATACATACATACATACATACATATATACATACATACATACATACATACATACATACATACATACATACATACATACATACATACATACATACATACATACATACATACATACATACATACATACATACATACATACATACATACATACATACATACATACATACATACATACATAGCCTGCAGAGGTGAGCGGGAGAGAGCGAGCGACACATCTGAATTGACATAAGGGTAACTCTGGACATGACAAATGACACCGGTGGTTTCGAAATGTAGAGAGTGAATAACTTCTAACAGAATATCATACAACGAAAAACATGTATGCATCCAGTTAGTATGAGAACGAAAGAAGGGCAGGCGAAGACCATGCTGGTAGATAGAAAATGTAAATTGGTATTTAGCATCACTTTGAAAATAATGGATATGATGACGATGATGATAACGACGACGACGACGAGATGATGTCGGCGACGACAACGACGATGATAATGATGAAGATGATGATAATGATGACAACGACGGCGCTATTACAGGTGTATTCATATACATGCGTTGATGGTGCCTATAATGCTATATAGGCCTATCGTTGGTTTAGCATAATATTGCTGTAGGATTTGAGGCTTGTCGTGACATCTATACAGCAATTCTAGTAATGAGCTTCCCATCAAAATCCTTTCCAATCACCGACGGCAAACCGGCCATGAGCAAGAAGCAATACATTTCCGTCAGTTTCGAGAGTCCTGAAGATGCTCTACATAAATGTCAAGTAAACAAGGCAAAGCACACAAGGTCCGGGCCTCAACGAGCGAGGTCTGAAGGGCATCTATATAGAACCTCAATTCTAACTGTGCTTCCTGAAATGTTATTTTTATCGTCGCCGAACACTGATCTGTAATTGGAACGCGCTTCGTTCCGTTTACACGAGTGTCCACCGTCAGCTGTCAAGGGATCTGCCAGACACCCGCAGCTGTGCTTCCCAAAGTCAACAGTCCGCCCCCGAGAGCCGTACTTCCCAGATTCGATAGTCAATCGAAAGCTATAATCTGTTGCAGGACGGTCAACGTAGATTGCAATAATTTGTCAGCGAACATTATGACGCGACAATCTACGGCTCGGAGGCGTTCACGACTATAGGGCGAAACAGATGGGCAGATGGGGCAGCTGCAGTAGGGGGTGTAGGCGATTTATTTTTGGGCGGGGGCTGCTCAGCCTGATAGATAGAGGTCAAGGTGGATGGGTGATACCTTAGCATAAGGAAGGTGCAAGCATAAATGAATGAATGAATGAATGAATGAATGAATGAATGAATGAATGAATGAATGAATGAATGAATGAATAACTAAGTAAAATGAATAAATAAATAAATAATTCAAACTAAAATAAGTAAACAAATGATAAATTTTAAATAAATTAAAATTATACGTGGACCTAAATAAAATCAATCAATCATCGACCGATTGTTTGATCACAATGACCTCAACTTCAACATCGTTTAAATCAATGCAGGCAGCGACTCTGTGTAGAAATCTTAAGTGGCGCTATATGAATCTATGTAATGAATGAATGGTTCCGGAAGAGGGACTGAGAATTTGAGAAAGGTTGAGATGCTGAGTACGCAATTTCCTGCTTAAGAAGGTTCCAGCAATAGATTAGACCAGCATAAAATGTTATAAGCAGTAGACTTTCAATAAGCAATTAAGCAAAAGTAAGGCTTCGATAGATTGAGCAATGGCCTTTGATGTCATGGAATTTCTTTGATCCCATTAGGTTTCGACTGAGATTGATTACTGCCTTACATTGACGTATATAGTGCCAGTCCGACGTTTGAAAAAGAAGGGGGGCTACGATAATGATTCTCTCTGGCACAGCATCGTGAGTGAGGAGCTATGTATAGACCTGCCAATTTCAATAAGAGCATCACTTTTATTCTAGCAGTGCCAGTACAGAGACTGGATACAAGAGGAGGGTTACGTACTTACGTTAATTGTTTTTCCGACGTAACTTTGTGAAAGAAGAAATATACATTGGCCCTATATATACCTTCCACTTTAAGTAACAACCTCGTAACTTCCTTGCACCCTATTTTAAATAATAGTAGTGCCAGACCAAGGCCTGGGTAAGGGAGGAGTGCAGGCGCATCATCTTTGCTGGACAAAAATACAGTGTAGACTCTACACTGTAGAGTATAGCCTACCGTAGGCGCTTTTATATAGCAGCGCTCCGGACTGTTCCAGAAGTATAGTCTCTCAAGATAGACCGGCGGACCCTATGGATCTATGATGATGACAATGATGATCATGATAATGATGATGATTGTTGTTTATGATGATGATGATGCTGCTGCTGCTGTTGTTGATGATGATGATGATGATGACGACGGTGATGATGGTGACGATCCGGATATAGTTTGGAAAATCCGTGGGATAATAAATACTATCGGGTGAAAATATGATAATAGCAATGACATTAATAAAACAATTGAATTGACGGATCAGTAAGTTTTCATTCTTCAAAATTATAAAATTAGGACTACAAACAATAGACCTGCATTAAACGAAATTCATTCATTCATTCAAGAATTTATATAGCGCTTCTTCAAGGCGACTACTCAGAAGCGCTCCCGACTCTAGCACGGCAAAAAAGGACAGTTTTGAGTTTAGTAAAAAATGTTCCAGTAATAACCCCAGCAAGTAGACGTAGTTCCTGTGGAAGCTCATTCCACACAACTGGGCCGATCACAGAAAAGGCTCTATGCTGCATCGTTGCAGTTCGTGCAAAAGGGACCAATAGCAATCCCTTCTGTGCAGAGCGGAGGGGGCGGTGGTCTAGGATACTAGTGGAGCAACAAAGCTCTTGCAAGTACTGTGGGGCGATTCCAAGCTGGCATTGCCTAACTAGGGCAGCGATCCTAAATTCAATGCGCTGCCGAGTAGGAAGCCAGTGTAATGTCTCCAGCATATAGCTGGACACATGATCAAATTTAGGGATATGTCCAATTAAACGTGCTGCAGAGCGTAAGACTCTGTTTAAGCACATTATTCGATTGGATGGGAGGCCAGAGTAGAGTGACGAGCAATAGTCAAGACGGGAAGTAATGAAGGAATGGACCAGAGTGGTGACAGCACTAGATGTCAGTGAACGAGCAATTGTGCGAAGCTGACGCAATTGATAGTAGCAGTCTCGAGTAAGTCGGTGAATGTGAGGAGCAAATGTGAGCTCTTGGTCCAACAGGACACCAAGGTCACGGACCGTATTTGAGAAAGTGTAAGTGGGGAATCCAGTCACAAGTGCATCGAAGTCAATTTTAGCAAGTTGCTTACGATTGCCCAGCCAGATAAATTTAGTCTTAGTTGGGTTTAGGCGCAGTCCGTTAGATGACATCCATGTTTCTAAGGCAGTTAAGGTCTCACTCATGTCCCGGACCACTGATATGGCGCTAGACGATAGGCAATGCTTGTACGCTTGTACATCATCAGCATAAAGCTGACCCAAAACTGCATGTGTTGTAAGAAGAGATGCAAGATCAGAAGTATAAATTATGTACAGAATTGGACCAAGGACAGATCCCTGCGGCAGGCCATGTTGCCGTATACATAGCTATACTTTATCGCGATGGAAATGATGATTAGATAAAAAAAACTTATTTTTCAAGAATGTGTTCTTTCAAGCGAATCTTCCCTTCACTGGCGCATATATATTTATTATTTCCGCACTTTCTTCGCCTTGCATGCTTGTTTATTTATGTAATACACATTTGATAATCTCATCGTGCAACTTAAAAAGCGTGCTGTTTAGTTTGTTGAGAATGATAAATCTGATTTAAATTTGCTTTCATTTGCTATCTTCACGTTTTAAACACCCTGGAAACTCACACTACAGACCTAATAAATTATTATTTCATAGGATGCATAATTATCATCTTATCATCCGAGCAGTCCTGTGGTTCACGAGCTAACGGCGTAACACTATTTGACGTAATAGACCCTAGTAATAATTATGTTTAAAAAGAAAACTTAATGGTCCAATTAGACACCCTTCAAACGTTTTCTCCAGATAATATAATTTTGCACCAATCAATGCGTTGATGTTTGAACGAAGTGCTGAGAATTAGAGAGTAGAAAAGAAGTGTCAAGAATCTAGATTCGAACTAAAAATCGATACGTCTTAATTTCTAATTCAAAAGCTACTATAAAACACGATGCTGCACGTACGTTACGCTGTAAACCTTTTCAAATTATCTCTGGATGACCACATTTCACATCACCTTGTAATTGTGTTACGGCTTGTATAATTATATAATTTCGATTAAACGAATAAATAAAATATATAAAATTATATATAATTACATATATATAATAAATACATAATTATTGTATGTAAAAAGGGTAGATAACTAGAAAAGGTAACTCGCTTTCAAACAGAGAAATTGGTATGTTTTGGGAAAATTTTCTACGAATTCATTGAATGGAAAAGGTCGTCACAAACATTTGTCGGGTCAAATTGTGTTGTCGGTGATTCAGCTCAACTGTCGGCTGTCGTCCGCCCGAAATGGCCGTTTGCCTCGCCCCTCCCTATAGAAACCAGAATCTCTCAAACAGGGGGGAGGGGACTAGATTAAACACTGTATACTACTATTACTACTGCTGCTGCTATAGACTACTATCAATATAATTATGCTACAATATTTCGTTAAATTACCATTATATTGACTTCATTTTACTTAGGAACGAATGTCCGACGTCTCCCTTTCCGTCTAATCTTCTCACCGACTGCGTATACGTTCAGTCTTCTTATTACAGTCGTCTTGGCTAGAGGGATGGGGGGCACTGGTAGGTATAGGATATCTCGGCATAGATTTATGCATGGCTATCAAAGATTGAAAGCATATCGACCAATCGGTTTGACCGTCAAGTTCAGATGTGGTTCAACCGGTTTATTCGGTGCTTGCAAGTTGATAGTCTACTGCTGAACTGAGATATCAGTCACTAATGGCTTCCACTGAAATCCATATCGTCTAATCAGTGAGATATATTCGTATTTCGAAAGGAAGAGAGAAACGCGCCCGTCGCAGGCAGACGGAATTCGAGGAAAAACAGATCCAGTCCGTATCTTTAATGTAATTCGCGCCCATGCAGTAGCAACAGCTGGTGGTGGTGATGATTATAACGAGGACGAGAATGGTTCTTGAGTAAACGGAGGTTGTCACTGGAGTGGATTGATTTAGGAGACAGACAGACAGACAGACAGACAGACAGACAGACAGACAGACAGACAGACAGACAGACAGACAGACACACACACAGACACCCAGACACACAAACAAACAGACAGACAGAGAAAGAGAGGAAGAGGGAGACAAACATAGATAGAGAGAAGGAGATGGGAGGAAGGGAAAGAGAGAGAAGGAGAGGGAGAAATAGAGTGGGAGAGATGGAGAGAGAGGGAGAGAGAGAGGCAGAGAGAGAGAGAGAGAGAGAGAGAGAGAGAGAGAGAGAGAGAGAGAGAGAGAGAGAGAGAGAGAGAGAAAATGAGCGAGAGACAGAGACAGAGGTAGGTAGAAAGAGACAGATGCAGACAGACAGACGGACAGAGTGGAACAAACGGACAGATAAACAGACGAACATATAGACATACGCATACAGACAGAGACAGAGAGGGAAGGAGTCAGGAGGCTGATTCATATCTAATAATTAATCCTCTGTTGTTTTCATTCCATCAGCAAACAAAAGTTTCCGGATAATAATTCTTAGTATAAACTGATTTCTTCTCGAAGGCTTACGTGCACAATTCCACGCAGCAACAGTAGAGACATTTTTTAGTCATTAAGACGTATTCTTAACCATGTATTCTAGAACGGACCTAATAATAGTCTTTTAAGTATGTAAACATGCCGTGGAGATAATATATAGCTATACGCAAGGTTGATACCTATATGCATGGGGCAATGTTGAAGCGATTAGCTGGGACAAAACTCCCTACACAACAGTATGCAGAATCAGCTATTATAGGAAATTGTTCTCTCTTACATTTTTATATACAATTATACATAGATTTTTTTATATATAATCATAATGTGTATCATAGATCATTTTTATATTATATATGCAATGATGCATATGCCCAAAATAATACAAATTGATATGTGTACGCCGTCTGTACGGCTGTACATGTGTAAGCCACATTCGATATTTCTGTGGACGTTTAATGTGTATCCACAATATGCAATATACAGATTATTGTTATTATTAAGGGAGTGTTTATATAGATCCCCATCAAGGTGACCTACTCAGTTCAACCTCGGATAGATAAACAGTTTTTAAGTTGGAAAGGAACGAAGAGGTGTGGCATCGAGGCACCAGGCGGATCGCAACAGGGAGCCAATTCCAGGTTCTATGGCCAGATACTAAGAAAGAGCGCCGCTGCATTATAGCAGTTCTCCTCGATCGAGGGGCCAAGAGCTCAGTTTCATCAGTCGATCGGAGAGCAGGTCGTCGGTGGACACCAGAGGTTGAACAGCAGAGCTCCCGCAGATGTATGTCAGCCAGACCCTACATGCAGCGCCAGACTAATGCAGACAGGTTAGACACACAAGCAGTGGCGGCGCCAGGATTTCAGTTTTGGGGTGGGGGCTGAAGCCTCGACCGAAATCTCATGAAAATTTTCCATTTTCGCCGCCAAAATTTTTGACGACCTTTTTTTTTTAGTCGTCAGCCCAACATCGTGGATATTTGACTGTAAAAAATTTCGGACGACCCTTTTTTAGAGGGGGCTGAGCCTCTAAGTCCCCCAGCCCCCCCTTAGCGCCGCCACTGCACACAAGCACACACGCACACGCACAAACACACACTCATACACAAACACACACACACCCGAATGGCATCAGCCGCATTACTCATTCGCCGTTCGAAGCTTACTCATTTGACCAGCATTCGGAAACAATCACACGTCGTGCATAGACCATAAATTTAGAAGGTCACTCTATCTGCAGCGTTGCTCGGATCCGTCCTCTTTGCCGATCGGTGCGTAATCCTTGTCCCTGTTCCCGGACACTTGTTAGGCAGAACTGTGTGTATTCCCTCGCTCCGCATGGAAGGTCTCCCATCTGGGCGATACTTTGCTCCACAGGGTTCACTCCGGTATACGTTCTATTCTTAGCTATAGAAACTGTCTTATCTAACCATGCTACTGCGTAATTCGACAGCTACTGGTACACTTCTCAGTTGTAACCTTGAAGAGATGTGATATA
Organism: Lumbricus terrestris; assembly: GCA_949752735.1. NCBI lineage: Eukaryota > Metazoa > Annelida > Clitellata > Crassiclitellata > Lumbricidae > Lumbricus > Lumbricus terrestris. The sequence goes on along the minus strand of OX457048.1, from coordinate 13,453,386 downwards.
ATAGAAATTAATCAACGTGTAAAGTAGTCTTCACTGTCTCAGAATTGGCTCAAGGAAATTTGTCTGCTTTCTTTTTCCACACTCTATAAACACGGATCTACTTAGCTCACCTTAATATTATATATTCATCTGTGCATCTGTATGTAGTATAAGTATATATATATATATATATATATATATATATATATATATATATATATATGCATTGAATGTGTAACCTGCGAGTGATGGACTGATGTTGGTGATATACGGCGTCCTTGTCAGAGGCTATTATGACCTCGTAAAGATGGAGGCAAGCAGATGTCGAGGATGGGTCGACCGACGTTTCACTGCTGCTGCTGCTGCTGATGATGATGATGTGGTGTAGACGCTTTTCCACTCTCTGATGATACTTACATACATGTATCTCTCTTCCTTCCCTACGCACTCACGTACACGCGTATACGTGTGCATTCATTTTTTCATTCATTCATTCATTCATCCATCCATCGATTGATTGATTCATCCATTCATCCATTCATTCACTCACTCACTCACTCATTCATTCATTCATTCGATTATATGCATTTATATAGCGCCTTTTCAAGGGGACTACTCAGAGGCGCTCCCAACCCATCCACGGCTAAAGAGAACAGTCTTAAGAGCAGAGTATAGAACGTAGTCTCAAAGGCTACACGTACATATAATTATATACATACATACATAGACATACAGACACGTATATCACTGTGCTATCACGTGTGTCTGTATGTCTATATATAATTATATACAACATATGTATATATATATAGACATACAGACACACGTATATTATATATATTGTATCTATGGCTTAATGTATATCTATCAATGCAGTCACGGATGCTGGCTCGTATAAGTCAGGATGACTTATCTCCCACTGATTGTTTAGTCACGATTGCTTTAGGGTTGGGGTGTGGCTGCAGGGAGTTGGAATGGCTCAGAAGCCATTCCAGGCTGACTATTTTCATTCCAGGTTATTAATGATCATTTACTCTTAGCCATCGCCGCCAAATGTCGCCGCCCGGAACTGATGGCGACGACGACGACTACAACGATGATAATGATGATGATGATGATAATGATGATGATGACAGTTGTAGTAGCCTAATAACAGCAGCAGTAGTAGTAGTTGTAGTAGTAGTTGTATTAATAGTACTTAGTTAATAGTGCTTAGGCCTAATGCAGCAACAGTCGTTTCAGTAATGATTGAAGATTGTTTTAATGGGTAATCAAATGCCTTTTTAGAATCCAATTTTCCATGTAGCATCAAGCGTTTTTATTTATCCAAGGTTTAACGTCGTCGTATGACATCAAAGGCCGTTGACGACAATTTACAGCATATACAGTGGAGTAAAACTGAATTAATCGTGACCAATATACATAATTCAATGTTGTCTTAACATAATTTTCCAATGTCATTAGTGTTCATTGCTAAACAGAAAATGCTGTACAGTTAATAACATCAACCACCTATCAAGCATCAAGCGTCGTGTGCGAATGACATATTTATAATGTAGATAAAAACGGTATTAAAGGTGTCTACAGAGAATATTGCGTTGTGCAACGTTTAAACGCCATCAGGCTACCAGAGTGTGCTCTAAACTCCCGCCACCTCGTATCAAAAGCAGCAAAAAGTTGATTTAAACCAAAAACCTCTCAGGTGATATTCCACCACGCTTACCACTAGACCACGACGCAATCAGTCACAACGCAAAGCGGACGTTAATTCCGTTCAGACATAAAAACACGACGACAATAATGACACAGATATTGGTTGCTAACAACGTAGAGTGAAATATTATTATTAGGCCTACCTAGCATTAAGCTGACCCTTGCCGATTGTTTCCCAGGCCATCAGGGCTTTTTTAACGTGCGGTTGTACACAAAATGTGCAGTTCTAAATGGATTTGTGCAGTTGTAGAAAAATGTAGAAGCACTTCTGTGCAGTTAAAACTAGTTGAAAAAGGCCATTTTCCACCGATTTGGAGTAATTTACCATGGAGGATGGGAAAGGAAAGAAGGGGTTGTGCAGCTCTAAAAATTCCTTTAAAACAGCCCTGCAGGCCTTGACCTCACCTTACACTCAGGGTCAGCTACCTTCCTTTGACCGTATTCTACGCAATGCAGTGCGCCTTATCGATCAAAGACCCAAATTGAGTCACGTTTCAAAATGCATGCTGTAAGTTCTGCGTTGACACCCTATCCGTCAGCGTATTGAATACAGTTTCTTTCTTGATATGGCGATGCCAGCTAGGTACTGCTCCAGCTTGATATTTGCCAGCCTGTGTCGGGTATACTCGGACTATAGAATACGCGAGGCTGGTAGGGGAATGTTCTCCGTCCCGTTTGCTCGTACCTCCATCATGCAAAGCCGCGCTTTTTCTGTGGTTGGTCCGGCGATATGGAATTCATTCATTCGATAATTCATTTCGAGAATTTATATAGCGCCTCTTCAAGAACAGAAGCGCTCCCAGCGCAGCCACAGCTAAAAAGTAGAATTTGAGCGACTTATAACATGCAGGTGAATTTAGCATATAGGGATAAGTCGCAAGGCTATTGGGAGGCCATTCCAGAAAGTGAGACCCACAATAGAAAAGTCTCGGCGCTGTCTTGTAGACGACGTGCGAGCTCGAGGAATAATCAAAAGCTCTCCCGTTGCTGCAGAGCGAAGATCTCGACGGGCTGCAAGGTTGGAGACAGGTCGATGGGCATGATGGAGCCCACAATCAAAAAGGCCCTTCTGAGCTGCGCCTGTTCTTTAGATTACTCTCTGACATATTCTATAAGCGTTTTAAAACTGTTCCTTTTGTTCATTCTGGAGTCTGGATCGAGCACCTCTGAGTAGTTTTCTTGAAGAGGAGCTATTTAAATACTTGAATGAACAGGGTTTTACACGAGTAGGTCAACACGAGGGTATACGCGGGTATACAGCGTGTACTCACATCACAAAGAAGTCAATGTGAATAAATGTGTGAGAAGTGAAATTTCGACGAAAAAATAGGCGAAAATCGCGAAAAATTGTTTTTTACTATCGTCGATTACAAGTAACAAGTAAGCCGGGTGATGACTAAAAAGAACGTCAGAAAATTTTCGGCACGAAAAAGTCGGAGTTTTTTTAATTCGGCCGGCGTGTACTCGCCTCAAAATATAACAGTACAGCCCTGTGAAAATGTGAATGGATGAATTCAATATAATTTATAATAATTACGGCCATGGGCTGTTACCGAATTTATCGATGTTATTATTATTTATTTCTCCAAGGTTTAACATCGTTGTGTGACAGGCTGTTGACGACAATTTAACGTATATACAGTGCAGTAAAAGTAAATTAATAGTGTCCAATATACACCATTCAACAATTGTCTTAACATAACGTTCCAAATTCATTAGTGTCCATTGCTAAACAGAAAGTGTTTTACAGTTAATAGCATCAGCTACAGATGCAAATTTAGCGATTTAACGTGAATGACAAATTTATAATACAAATAAAAATAAAATTAAAGGTGTCTAAGAAGAGCACTTACATTGTCCAGCGTTTCATAACTCTTAGTTGCAACAGTCCAAAGCTTTAAAATGTGTGAGCCACCAATTTGACAGAAATCCTTTGCTAAACACGAAGCCAGTACACACTCTAGTACACAGCATCTTCTACCATTCAACCATCTCATGCCAGCTGGTGTCATCAATAGAAGAACAGTGGATTCGAACTCCCAAACTCCCATCTCTCGGTTGATATTTCAACACTTTAGCCATATATGCACTAGACAACAGTGCAACACAATGGCCAGTGGTTTGAACGTTAAACGACGGTGAAATCCCTTTCAGCAAACCCATAAAATTTGAAGGCAATAGATATGGGTTGCTGGTAACATAAAATGAAATACAATCCTTGTTTAGACGAACCTTGTGAATTCCAACACCATTATATCATCTCCATACCACATAATATATTACATTACAGACTATACGCCACATGTAAATGAACTAATGGTCCGCGACTGACAGATATATAATATCAATCGAAGACTATTAGAAGGTGTATAAGGAAAGCATGATATTGCTGACGATTTCACGACATATGAAGTCAATGTAAATGCATTTGGTTTATGAGACGACTTACACCGTGATCTTATCTCGATAATATATTTCTTAAATATTTGATTGTTTCGATTAATTCAATCTTTTCAATGGATTGTGTGATTATCATTGCGTCTTACAGTATATACCAAATATGCCATAAATCTCTTGGAAACTTCTTAGACACCTTTAAGGCGCCTTCCTTCGATATAGTATTCATTTTCATTCCATGTTATTAATGATCATTTACTCTTAGCCATGGCCGCCAAATGTCGCCACCCGGAACTGATGACTACGACGACGACTACAACGATGATGATGATAATGATAATGATGATGATGACAGTAGTAGCAATAACAGCAGCAGCAGTCGTTGTAGTATTAGTTGTATTAATAGTACTTAATGCTGCAACAGTATTTTCAGTAATGATATAGGTCGTTGGACTGCAATCAAATGCCTTTCTAAAAATGACATATTTATAATGCAGACGGAAACCGTATTAAAGGTGTCTAAAAAGAATATTGCATGGTGCAACGTTTAACGCCACGTGGCTACCAGAGTGTGTTCTAAACTCCCCGCCGCCTCGTATCACCAGCAGCAAGAAGTGGATTTAAACCTACGACCTCTCAGGTGATATTCCACCATGCTAAGCCCTAGACCACGACGCAATCAGTCACAACGCAAAGCGGACGTTAATTTCTTTCAGACGTAAAAATGCGATGACATTTTATAATGACACAGAAATTGGTTGCCAGCAACGTGCAGTGAAATTGTTACCTACAGCGTTTGCAGTTTAGCTGACCATTGCCGATTCCCAGACCATTGACATCACCTTACATTCATGGTCAGCTATCTTTTCTTGACCGTATTCTACGCAGTATAGTGCGCCTTATTGATCAAAGGCCCAAATTTTGTCACGTTTCAAATTACATGCTGTGATTTCTGCGCTGGGTCCCTGTCCGTTAGCGTATTGAATGCAGTTTCTTTCTTGGTATGGCGATGCCAGCAATAGGTATTGCTCCAACTTACCTACTTGTAGTACACAGCATCTTCTACCAATCAACCATCTCATGCAAGCTGGTATCATCAGTAGAAGAACAGTGGATTCGAACTCCCAAACTCCCATCTCTCGGTTGATATTTCAGCACTTTAACCGCTATGCACTAGACAACAGTGCGACACGATGGCCAGTGGTTTGAACGCTAAACGGCGGTGAAATCCCTTTCAGCAAACCCATAAAATTTGATGTCACCAGATATGTGGTTGCTGGTAACGTAAAATAAAATACAATCGTTGTGAATTCCAACACCATTATATCATTTCCATACCACATATATTACATTACAGACTATTAAACGCCACACGTAAATTAACTGATTTTCCGCGACTGACAGATATAATTATAATATCAAATGAAGACTATTAGAAGGTGTATAAGGAAAGCATGGTATTACTGACGATTTCACGACATAATTATATAGCGATCAGAGTTCATTGATAGATTATAAATATAATTAGCTTCAACCTCTGTAATTAACATGAAGTCAATGTAAATGCATTTGGTTTATAAGACGACTTACACCTTGATCTTACCTCGAAAATATATTTCTTAAATATTTGATTGTTTCGATTAATTCAATCATTTCAATGGATTGTGTGATTATCATTGCGTCTGTACAGTGTACACCAAATATTATGCCATAATTATGGTTTTTATAGAAATCTCTTGGAAACTTCTTAGACACCTTTAACACGCTCTCCTTCAATATAATATTATTACCCACTTCAAAAAATATTATAGTTTTATTATCGACACGCTTCGAATAAGAATCACCTGTTTATCTAAGTAATTGGCTAAACTAATTACACGTCCACGAATTTCCGTACAAAAATTCTGTTTATTTGTATGCGCACTTGTTATAGCGCCTCTTCCAGCCCTCGACCGCTACTCAGAGGCGCTCCCGACTACAGCGCGGACACTGCATCGGAGTTTCACGCCGAAGCGCTGAGCAATTGCGAGTGAAGGACTTGCCCAAGGTCCCTACGCGGCGACTTGAGGTGGATTCGAACCTCGAACCTTCCGGCTTCAAGGCAGCGACGCCACCACTACACCACTGCGCCCCACTGTTTATGAGGACATCGGTAAATAGACGGAGACATAGAAAGAATGTGTTTGTGTGTGTATGTGTGTGTGTGTGTGTGTGTGTGTGTGTGAGAGAGAGAGAGAGAGAGAGAGAGAGAGAGAGAGAGAGAGAGAGAGACAGACAGACAGACAGACAGACAGACAGACAGACAGACAGACAGATAGGGAAGGAACGGACGGACAGACAGACAGAGGCAGAGACAGAGACAGAGAGAGAGAGAGAGAGAGAGAGAGAGAGAGAGAGAGAGAGAGAGAGAGAGAGAGAGAGAGAGAGAGAGAGAGAGAGAGAGAGAGAGAGAGAGAGAGAGAGAGAGAGAGAGAGAGAGAGAGAGAGAGAGAAGGAGAGAGGTAGCGACAGATAGTTACAGCAGAGGCATACAGAGATAAACCACCAGCTATCTCTCTATTAAATTTCTCTGTCCAAGTCGAAACCCTATTACCTTTGCGGCGCTACATAAATTCCAGAGAGCGTGTTTTTTAAATTTTAATTGACCCGAACACAGAGTAAAAATCGTGAGTTTAAAAACTCAACCCCCTCACGCACAGTTCTTCCCTCCGCAGCCATTGGCACCAGGCTCATTTGTCAACCACTATTCACACGGGTCAATCCCCTTCAGACCTGCCTTCCCTCCCACACAATTAATTTCCAATGTCCCATTCGTCGCCCCCTAGCGAATAGAAGCGAAACAGAAAACGTTTGGAGACATCAAGGAAATTAATTCGCTCCTCAAACAATGGGAAACGTGATTGAGAGAGATACATACGGACACAGAAAGAGACAGGGATAAGGAGACTGATAGACTGCTTAGATGAAAGAGTCGCACAGACAAAAATGAACATAAAAAGATTGATTGATAGGCAGCCAGAGGCAGACGAACAGAAACGTAGGGATCACTAGACATTATCGAGGCTAGTGATGTAGCTTTCCGGAAAAATATTCTTCGGGAAAAATTTCCGGCAATTTTCTCGAAAGTTTCCGGAAATTTTCCGTAGGCTAGAAAAATACGTCTGAGACAGAATGTGTAATTTTTCTTATCGGGCAACATAGGAAAATTTGAGGGTTTTTAATGATTATTCCTTCTATCTACAATATTTCTGGCAATGTGGGAAATGTTCAACTTAAAAGAAAAATAGATCTAACACATAATGTAACATTTTCCCTATCAGACAGACAGAAGACAGACAGACAGACAGACAGACAGACAGACAGACAGACAGACAGACAGACAGACAGACAGACAGACAGACAGACAGAAGACAGACAGACAGACAGACAGCAGTTGTATGCATTTATTTTTATATAAGTTTGTATGTCCTTCCATGCTCTTAAATGGGCTTACGTACGTATGTGTGTATGTAAGTATGTGTGTTTACGTGTGTGTGTGTGTGTGTGTGTGTGTGTGTGTGGGTGTGTGTGTGTGTGTGGGTGTGTGTGGGTGCTTGTCGCTTGCACGTACGGCTTAAGATTACCAAGAAATCTAAGACAATGTTGAAAAACTCCAGTAAGTCGGAGCTTTTCAATCCGCTTTCCTCTTAATCAGTCATTCCTGAAAGTTTTTCCCTCAACTCCTCCCCTTTCACTCCACAACTTTTTGCAAGACAATTATTTTTCTCTTCCGCTTTCGCTTTCTTCCATCTCCCCTTCTCACAAACTTCTCAATCCTCTCTTAAAATCTGCGCTCCTCTCATCAACACCCATTTCCTACCCTCTCTTTTCTCCTCTCCACTCACATAATCTCTTCACTCAAGCACCCATTCTCTCCTCTCCTCTCCACTCTACTGCTCTCATGCCCTTTTTTGTCCTGTCCTCTCCTCGCCTCTCCCCCTTCTCCTCCCCTCTGCTCTGCTCTGCTCTGCTCTCCTCCCCTCTCCTTTCCTCCACTCCCTCTATACTCTGCTCTTCTCTGCTCTTCTCATCTTGTCTCCTGTCTCGTCTCGTCTCGTCCTCTCCTCTCCTCTCCTCTCCTCTCCTCTCCTCTCCTCTCCTCTCCTCTCCTCTCCTCTCCTCTCCTCTCCTCTCCTCTCCTCTCCTCTCCTCTCCTCTCCTCTCCTCTCCTCTCCTCTCCTCTCCTCTCCTCTCCTCTCCTCTCCTCTCCTCTCCTCTCCTCTCCTCTCCTCTCCTCTCCTCTCCTCTCCTCTCCTCTCGTCTCGTCTCGTCCTCTCCTCTCCTCTCCTCTCGTCTCGTCTCGTCCTCTCCTCTCCTCTCCTCTCTTCTCCTCTCCTCTTCTCTCCCCTCCCCTCCCCTCCCCTCCCCTCCCCTCCCCTCCCCTCCCCTCCCCTCCCCTCCCCTCTCCTCTCCTCTCCTCTCCTCTCCTCTCCTCTCCTCTCCTCTCCTCGCCTCTCCTCTCCTCTCCTCTCCTCTCCTCTCCTTTCTTCTCTCCTCTCTGCTCTGCTCTGCTCTGCTCTGCTCTGCTCTCCTCTGCTCTGCTCTGCTCTGCTCTGCTCTCCTCTGCTCTCCTCTCCTCTCCTCTCCTCTCCTCTCCTCTCCTCTCCTCTCCTCTCCTCTCCTCTCCTCTCCTCTCCTCTCCTCTCCTCTGCTCTGCTCTCCTCTCCTCTCCTCTCCTCTCCTCTCCTCTCCTCTCCTCTCCTCTCCTCTCCTCTCCTCTCCTCTCCTCTCCTCTCCTCTCCTCTCCTCTTCTCTCCTCTTCTCTCCTCTCCTCTTCTCTCCTTTCTTCTCTCCTCTCTGCTCTGCTCTGCTCTGCTCTGCTCTGCTCTGCTCTGCTCTGCTCTCCTCTCCTCTCCTCTGCTCTGCTCTGCTCTCCTCTCTCCTCTCCTCTCCTCTCCTCTCCTCTCCTCTCCTCTCCTCTCCTCTCCTCTCCTCTCCTCTCCTCTCCTCTCCTCTCCTCTCCTCTCCTCTCCTCTCCTCTCCTCTCCTCTCCTCTCCTCTCCTCTCCTCTCCTCTCCTCTCTTCTCTTCTCCTCTCTTCTCCTCTCCTCTCCTCTCCTCTCCTCACTCCCATCCCTCGCCTCTGAAACCTAAAACGTCAACTATCTCAGCAATCAAATATTTCACTCCCGATGGATGGCGCACGGCATGTCTGACGTCAGAGAGGAGACGGAAAGGCGCAATTGTAATTCATCGTCCGTGGCTAATTTTAGACGCAGTTGTTTTACGAAGCACGTCAACGTCATGACCTTAAACGACCTGTTTTCTTGCTGTTAACCAGGTACTATGCGATTAACTGTCACATGCTTTGGGCTTCTTATAATAGCAAAACGCCTATAATTAGACCTCATCGCGTGGTTGCCGTTCTTGTAAACAGCCATTTATATAGCGCCGCTTTCCGGAAACACTTTTCAGTCGGCGCTAAATTTAGTGTTTTTTAAATAAATATTATTTTACTGGCCTAGTTAGCTACACCGGTAAGCGAGAGCGGTATACGTCTGTTGGTCGCAACGGACTGCGGTTCAAGCCCCGGACTGAGAGTTGACATTCAGAGATTTAGATAACCTATCTCAGGCTAGCACGTGTGGGACGCATGGGCGCAAGCTCCTGCGGAGCGACCTTGGGCAAGTTGCTTACCCATCATTGTCTGTGAGGAAGGCAACGGGAAACCACCTCACTCATCTCATCCCCAGGGGCGTAAAGCCAATGAACCTGCCTTCTGGCAGAGAACCATCATCATCAAATAAATATTAATAAAGAAAGATTCTGTTTAGCAGCAATCGTGGACTGCTAACTTGGCTGCTAAGCAGAGGACAGAAACTAAAACTGTTATGGCTTAATTACTATAATACTTGTTGAAGTACTTCGTTCCCCCAGGGACTTCTAAAATACAAAATCAATGTTCCTGGAACGGCTACGCCTCATCCACTTCGGGCGTAGGTCTTCTAGACTAAAGGAACCACTAGAAAATGCTACGCGTTGAAGCGCTGAATTATTGTGATTGAGAGCCTCTGAAATAAATAGCTGGTCTCTTTCGATCGCTTCCCCCGTAGCTAGTGTGAGGTGGCGACCAAAGTCCGAAATGAAATTGAGGCCTGCGCTGCTGATGGGCCCAGTGTTTCCAGGGCAAGGTGGATAAAAACGTGTGTGTGTCTAGAAATGCGTTGTATTTCTGCATCTTTCTTTCCACTGCTAGGCCTAGACACGCGGCTGCCTCTGCTTGGGCTGCTGATGCTGCGCGTGTATATAATATGACGGTGTCGATATTAAAAAGGTCGTCAGAAATTTTGGCGAATGAAAATGGAAAACTTCCTCCGCAAAACGGAAATCCTGGCGCCGCCACTGTTTATATCACTGTTTTTTTTAATCCTGGCTCCGCCACTTTTTATATGATTGGTTTTTTAATTTTTTGATTGGCAGTTTACTGAGGGTTTTTATATCGCTTTTGTTTGATTGCCAGTTCATCGTTCTTTGATTGACAGTTTATTTTTAGCTGTTAAAAATGTTATCTGATTGACATTTGATGTATTTTTTATTCTTGTTTGATTGACAGTTTGATTGAAAGTTTGCTTGACAGTTGTTTCGTGTATGTTGTAGAATTACGATGCTGATATCTGCTCGAGAAACATGCCATGCGGTTGGGCGATCTGCCTTTGGTCATCCGCACTCAGCTACTCAGAGGGAGAGAGCTGTAGGGTCATCAAGAACACGTATGTCTGCCTCTGTCCGTCTGTCCGTCTGTCCGTCTGTCTGTCTGTCTGTCCCTCTGTCTGTCTGTTCTTCTGCCTGTCTGTCTGTCTCTCCCTCTAGCTGTCTGTCTGTCCCTCTGTCTGTTGTCTGTCTGTCTGTCCGTCCGTCCGTCTGTCTGTCTGTCTCTCCACTCTGCATTGGACTCTCCTCTCGTACTGGGAGGACTACTGAATAGCCACGGCTGTACGTTGTGGAATAAAAATTACTAATTAATTCTTCATTACATCCAGTGCCTAAAGTGTGGAAAAATAAGTGCCTGGACGCCCATTACCTCTCCAAAAGAAGTGCCTGCACGGACGCCCCATATTTTTCCAGTCTGTACACGCTAATAAGTGACTGGACGGCGTTCAGATTTTAAAACAAGTGCATGGACGCCGTCCATGACCGTCAAGGCACACTTTAAGCCCTGATTACATTGCATTTCTATCAACCATTATTCTAGTTTCGAAAACCTGTACATAAAGCAGAGCTCACTTGTAGTATAGTGCATATAGTTGCATTCGCTAGAGAGCGAGAGGGATGAAGATATGTAGAAATATTTCTCGACGTAATCTAGCGTAATCGAGATCTAATTGTAATCTAATCGTAATCTAATCGTAATCTAATCGTAATCTAATCGTAATCGAAATCGCAATCGTGATCTCCAAATTTCTTGAGCGCCACTCGAAAGATAGGCGCAGGGCACGAGCATATTGACGAGCGTCAGAAGGGCTGTCCAAAAAGAATGGCCCGAAAGAGGTCGTCGTCCAATTTCCAAAGAATCCGAGCATGCAGGTTACCCACATAGGCGTACGGGAGATTTCAGCAGTGGGGCGCAAAGATTTAACTTCTGCCCGAAAAAATCCTCAAATCTCGTGGAAAATACCAACTTTCTCCCTGAAAAAAGTTGACGACCTTTTTTAGTCATCAAACTTTTTATACTATTTTCCCGGGTCTATAGCTATACTTGCCCGAAAAACAGACTTGCCCGAAAAGTTGACGACCTTTTTTTAAAGTCATTTCTTGGGTCTGCTTGCCCGAAAACCAGTTTTGCCCGAATTTTTTTGGGGGTGGGGGATGCTTTCTCTGGACCTCCGTCTCGTACGCCTATGGTTGCCCATCACCGCCGGCCCTAGACTAAGCTTATACCACATATCCTCTATTATACTAAAGTGAAGTCCATATTGCATATACATTGTCCTATAATTGTTGTACAATTGTTCTGTCGTCCTATTGCTACAGGAGTTGTCGCTGCCTGAACAGTCACGAGTGTGCCATCGACCCTGACTCCATGGAGCCGACCTCCTACGAGCGACCATACATCAAGTATGAGTACCTCTGCCGCAAACAGTCCCGCATCATGGCAATGCTATCGTCTAAGTAACGACCCCCATCACCCCCTCCCCCACCCCAACGCACGGTCTACCCTCCCTCCATCGCATCGGCAGAAATCGTTTCCATGGTTACTGTCGTCACGGTTACAGAAATCGCGGGCGATTTCAGCAGAACGGGCTTCGGCATACTTTTGGCGGTTACTGTTTCCAGTATGCGAGTTCCGCAGCCGGATACTGTCCTCTGTCGACTGGCGGCGCTGCTTTCAGTATTCGGGTGGTACTCTCTTCGGTCGTTCGATACTGCCGCCAGTATGCGGATACTGTTTTAAGTATTCAGATACTGTTCTAAGTATGCGGATACTGCTTTAAGTATGGTATACTGCTTTAGATGTGCGCTTACTGAACCAAGTATGCGAATACTTTTAAAAGTATGCAGATTCTGTCTTAAGGATGCGAATACTTTTTAAGTATGCTGAATCTGTATTGCAGTGTGCCGAAACCGATTCCGCTGTTTCTGTTTCCCGTTGCTCGGTACTGTTTCCAGACGTTATTTAAGTATCTTCTGATTTCGATTAAACGGTGAACTTGCTGTCTTTCAATTGCATTGAATGTTAATAACAACAGAAAATCGTCATAATTTTCATTCTGTTCTATTGCGATTCCTATTCATAATTTCATATTTTGATTCCTATTCATATTACATCATTGTCGATATTGCTGTACATACGTTCTAAAGGAGCTACGTAGATGTCACGTATCCTAATTTTGTTAATCTATGGGGCGCGGTGGAGTAGTGGGTACGTTCGTTGCCTTGCAGCCGTATGGTTGTTGGTTCGAATCCACCTCAAGTCGCCGCGTAGGGACCTTGGGCAAGTCCTCCACTCGTAATTGCTTGGGCGCTTTGGCTTCGGCGTGAAGCTCCGACGCAGTGTCCTCTCTGTAGTCAGGAGCGCCTATGTTTAGAGAGCTTGAAGGAGTGCTATAGAAATAAATAAGTTTATTTATTCTATATTTATACAGCGTCCCATCAAGAAACCAACTCAGGAACGACAATGGTCAATTCACCTAGTAACAATAGCTTGCATAGGCCCTACATACAAGTAGACCATACACACAGTGCCACACACGCACGAACGAGCACATACCTACAATCCTACATACATAGATGCACGTACGCACGCACGCACGCACGCACGCACGCACGCACGCACGCACACACACACACACACACACACACATGCACTCAAATAAATAGATAAGCACGGTGAGAATTGCCTGAGGTGTTGGGGGTTTCAACCCCCGTCTTTCTTAGAGCCTCATAGTAAAGTCTGTTTTTCACACCACAATTCCATGTGGATCATAGTCCAACCCCAGTTATTTTTCACAATTCCCATACTGTAGATATGTACACAGATATACAAATAGGCTGAAATACAGAACATGGATACAAGCATAAATAGGTAACATGCAAAAATAGATACATGAACAGAAAATCTTTCTGACCGACTCTTCGCACTGTTGCACCTTTACTTGTCTTCAATTAACGCAGGTGCTAATCAAGGTAAGCTATCATCTGACACCTGCATGGTCAAGAAGCGCCTCAGATACATCATACGACTTCGGTGATGGATCACTTTTTAAATATAGGACAACGTTCATGTCATAATTATGACCCCAATCTTCGTTATCATTATCGCAACAATCATCATCATCATCATCATCATCATCATCATCATCATCATCATCATCATCGTCATCATCAATGATTCATCATCATCATCGCCACCACACTCCACCGTCATTCTGATTTGATCATCATACCTAATATATAAACAGAGATACTGCACACAAACCTAAGTATGGCGAATGATTTTGTGAGCTGTTAGGAATTTTTTTTACCTCAGAGCTATCTCCAGTCTGCTCTATAATCTTTAGGCTTCATTGAAGTTAACTCTGGGAAATTATTATGTCGGTAAGAAGCGAGTTGCAGTAGTCGAAACGGGCGTTATTTTATTTGTTAAAGTCAGGCAATAAAAGTGAATGTGGTGTCAGATCCTGTGAGCAAGACGGTCATGGTAGAGGACAGATCTCAATGCAGAGTTAATGTATCAAGTGTCAACATAATAATTTATTACGATGATTAATTTTGATGATGTCTGTCGTCATAGGAACAGAGGAAGCCCTACTGAAGATGAATGCTGATAAAAATTATTACTGTTAATGATGAGGATGATGTTTTTTTGTTGGTGATGATAACAAGTACAACATTCAATAGGAGAAAAAGAACAAGCATAGAAAGCGGTTTTTGCGGAATATAGTTTAATCTCTTTAATTACAATTATATGACGTCACGTAATGATTCATTTTAATTAATGAACTAGTTGCAACAACGCAGGAAAACAATTACCAGAATCTAACAAAACACGATAGAGACATACAGACATACAGAGAGACAGACAGACTCCTTGACAGAAAAAGGACAGAAAGCGATTCAGAGAGGCCGACAGAAAGAATGGACAGAAAGCAAGACACTGCAAGATAGAGCAGGCCAGACAGACATACCGACAGACAGACATAGGCTACCGACAGATAGACAGACAAAACAGAATAATTGTAATAATTATACGAAATGCGTAGGCCTACAGACAGAGAAGCGATTATCAAAAGACCTTTAAATTGTTTGGATAACTAGTTTGAACAACTTAGAAATGAACAGTGAACGCAAAGAACAATAGAAAGATGAACCACACGAAACAATGAACGCAATAAAAACAGTCTAATATACGATTACATTTAACAATACAGCTGAAATTAAATTTGATTAATTAATTGATTAAGCCTACGACGTGCTCACTGCAAAGCTCTCGCGTTAAAGTAGCCTAAGATGAAGCAAAAATTAGTTAGGTCACACAGCTTCTTGAAAATAATAATCCTACGTCACAGTAAGACATTATTAACATAGAAAGTATTGATTATAAGTCTCATTTTCAATTCGATGGTTTTATACAAAAATAGATTCAAAATTCTTCTTCACAAGATTTCTATACAGAATCGGTTATTTAAAAACCCCACAAAAGAGCAATAAATCCCAAGAAATAGACGGACTACGAATTACGGCATTTAAATATAATATCTATTGCTTGGCCCTATAAGCCTATAATAAAGCGAGCTTTAGAAGCAAAACTTAGGCCTATCAAATATTTTGTAGTATTATTTGTAATCAATTAAATAATTTCAAGATAATGGATAAAAAACTTTGTTGTGTGCATTCAAATAACAGCTAAACATTTGGAAATTCAAGCAAAATTTCACGATTCAAAGGAACTAAATGGAAGTAATTATTAACTTAAATGCACAATATTATAGCTTTTCATCGAACTAATATTCAGACTTCGCGCGTTTTTACGGACAATAGGCCTATTGCATATTTATTGTATTTATTGACTTCTGTGCAAATTATATTAATCTCCAGGCACAACATTGTAGGCCTACTTTCTGCGTTTTTTCTGGGACAAATGTCGAGTCCCAGGTTGTTCGACAATGAGCTTCTTCCGCTTTAATTAGGAGTCAGATTAAAATATATTCTTTTAAAACCGTTAAAAGTCTTTTGTTTGTAATGAACTGCGAAACGCATTGTTGCAGCGACATTGCACTAATTACCGCGGTAAAACCTCAATTGCTGGCCCCATTACGGTACCACTGGATTTACCGCGATAAACATTTATGGCGTCACTCTACTCTTGACTTCCTTGAGTAACTTATTTCGCATTGGTTACGAATGATATTTACAATTTTTTAGCGCCATGAGAAAGGTTGAATGAACAAGTTTGAACAAAGTTGTGATTGCTAAAACATGCAATAACACCTAGGCCTACTGACCGACACGTTTAAGAGTTAACTTGGACTTGAATATCTTGCTTTCCAGATTTACGAAGTCTCAATATATAGGCCTATATTGAAAATGTTGGCAGTGTGCTAGAATTTGCAAACAAGGTTTAGCATATACTGTCAAAATACGAAATATAAACTTTTCCCCACGATAGCAAAGTTACAGTACGTTATGTTGTTCCTTGTGTAAACTTGTAAGACGTATAAAAATAAGGTCTGGTATACACTGCCGCCTAACAAACAGAATATTTATGTAGAGCCTTAATTCCAACTTAACAAATAATACTGAAGATAAACCGAGTTGAAAAATTGAACAGAGAATGAGCCTCACAAACGAAAAGCAAGTATAGTCACAAAACCTAATAAAAAAAGGTGATATTAACTTTTCTCTTCAAGGTTAGTATGGGTCAGGTCATACTGATATCAGCGACCTGGCTGAGTTAGAAATGTGATGCACAGAAACATTCTGACGAAATAGGTCAGGGCACCAGAGCTTTTTAATATGCAGTTGTACAAAAAATGCGCAGTTCTAAATGGATTTGTGCAGTTGTATAAAAATGTAGAAGCACTTCTGTGTAGTTAAAACTAGTTGCCAAAGCAACATTCTACCGAAATATGTCAGGGCACACGTTACCAAGTTGGGTCATTTAGAACTTCAGACATAAGATATCACAGAGGTATTTAAAATATTTGTGGAAATTGGGTCATGTCAGCTCTTCATTTTCAAACTCCCTTAATACCGTTACGTAATAATCCAACAGATTGAAGCGCGTGATACAGAAATACGTGCAAATACCAGAGCAACAAGATGCAGAAATTCCGCTGATCCAAATGATCCATTTTGATCAAATTTGATCCATATATGATATGCGCTCAACGATCACAATAAAAACTTTGCACAAAAGCATTTCACGTAATAACACACTAGACCACAACACGTGACACACACACATACAAATGCTGCAAACCAAACACATAACCAACGTTAAACTGATTTTGCGTTAATGACAAACAACGCACTTAACAGTTAGTCTCGTTACTGACTAACAACTCCTTAGAAGTCTACTCTCAGTGTCTTTGACACATAAGAAATGTATACGTTTGTATGTATGCAAGTAGTCTTGTATATGAACGTTTGCATGCATAATGTTTGTATGATTGTATGGTATGCTTATTTTGTATAATTATATGTGTATGAAATGTATGTTTGTATGTATGTAAAAAAAAAAGTAAAGTCTTATCCCGTTCCATGAGGAACATAGGGAGGCGCTCATCTCCTTTACCATGGCCCTGAGCCAGCAATGGACGAATCCCAAGGTCCTGGACACGAGGCCAGTGTATCGCAGGACTTGCTGTTTACTTCCCAGCTTACGCCGGTACCAAATTATACTGCTTGGTGACAGAGGCACGTGTGCGTGAACAACTTGCCCAAGGTCGTTACCCGGAGTCGAACCCGCAACCCGCATGTATGTAGATGTATGAATATTATGTATTTCTGTGTAATTGTGCATATATATTGAAGCATGCCTGCAAACATGTATGCTTGTATATGTGTATATTATATGTATGTATGCATGCAGGTTTGTACAGATGTTTTTGTGTATCCATTTATGTTTGTATGCATGTTCAATTGTTCGCATGTATACGTTACATGCTTGATTGTTCATGGCTATTTATGTATAGTCTAGATCCTTAAGCACAGCAATCCTGAAAAACAAAACTCGAACAGAACTAATTGAACGTTTTGACAATACTCTACATCTCTTTTCTGAGACTTTCGAAACACAAAATTCTATATAAATGCACGATAAAAACGGAATTATTCCTACGTATTTACAGATAATTTGAGTAATTTGCACCTTCAAAATCCAAGTCATGAAAACTGACATCGCTTGTAAATCACACGAAAAAGTAACGCATATTATGATCTGGGCTTCCAATACAACAGACATTTAAAAAACCGTTTTGAATAAAAGCTACAATTTCTGGAAAGTTTCTTTTGGAAAGAAAACGTGGAAAAACGTGGAAAAACTACAAACGAATCCATTGAAGACCTTTCTACTCGTAACATCTTTGAATATGCATGAACCAAATGTTCATTAAAGATTCATGCATATCTTATGCAGAATTTAAGTTTTCTTGATTTTCTATCATCCTTTTGATTGCAACAGAGCTTATCCAACATGATCAAAAATAGGCATCGAACAATACTTGATCAATTGAATCAATGGTTTGATTTTGTTAAGTAACAACTGCTACCCACTGGGTTGACATTACGTGTGTGTGTGAGAGGGCATCTATCCAGTAGATCATCTGGTAAAAAACAGACTTCTGATACCAATACCAGACACTGCAAAGAAATCTTAACTTGCGAGACAGGGAAACAAAACCCGCCAGACACTATCTGGTTGTATGCCACAGCGACAATGAGCTTCAAGAAAAAATAATTTCAACATAGCCACAGTTCCTTGAAAAGTTGACTTGTTATCAAACCACTGGCGTCTCTCAGACATTACAATCTTCCAAGAAATTGCAAGGGTGGCTGAAAGTGGAGCGAATAGCTTGAGAGACATTTCCTGTCTTTATAAAACTTCTCAACTGAAAACCGATCTTGTAGGTAGAGCTTCCTCCGCTCTCTTTGAGCTGCTCTCTCCAAACAACCGACTTCCATAGATGACTGCAGCTGCGGTGTATTTCGAGTCCATCTTCGGTTTCTTCCCCGCAAGTACAAGATCCGGAAGCTCAAGCCTTCTTTTCAGATCGCACGGCGAGGTACCACGCTCCACACTTGGCACGGACACACTAACATGCTCCGTGGTACCATAATCCCCAATGCCTTGAATGGGATTCGACTCCTTCCTTGCAACAGAGGAGACCTGGGCACCTCTGCCGTCAGTGGCCTTAGGGTTGTGTGAGACCGGGCCACTTGGACCGAGTCCCTTGAGGAGCTCGTACTCATTTCTCGACAACCACCGACCATTTCCCAGCGGAATGATCTCGTACTCCTTTCCGTTGAGCACGAGGATCTGAACCGCATAGTCTTCGAACAACGGACCACAACTAACCAGGTCTTCCGGTTGGTCTTCGTTGGTGGAGCTTTTCCTCTTCCGATCGCTGCTCAGGTCTAATGGAGCGAGGTCATTGGATGCAGGTGGAAAGGACTCGTCGGAAGCTGCGCAGGCGATGCTGGATGAACATCGGAAGACGGGAACCTTGATCAGCACCTGACCTGGATTATCTTTCGCCTCATCCGTACCGCAGTCCCTCATCATCCCCTTGAAGCTCATATCCTGCGCACACTGCGTCTCCTCCACTACCGCTGTCTCAGGAAGTTCACCTCGGCCACTGACCACCTTCACCGGCGTTCCCTTTCTTGGCTTACGAACCATTTCCGTGCCATGAATCGACAGGTTTTCCGGCTTTCTTTGCGGACTGCTGCTTCTTCTTCCACTTGTTTCTCCATCAAACTTATCCACATTATCCGCGAAATTCTTCTCAGGTGTTTCCAGCACTGGAACATCGAACAGCGAGTTCTCCACACCTGGCTGAAAGTTGCTAGCACCTCGAAACGTGCAGCTTCCCTTGACTTCGGTGGACCATGATGCTGGCATGGCGTCTCCTCCCAAACTTGCTCTTTCACGATTTGAAGGTGGAATTTCCAGGTTTCCCTGATTCTCCAGGCTGCTCAATGAGCCTGGAGGAGGTACTTTGTTTCCAGTCGTTGTTGTTTCGACCTCGACACTTTTGGATGGTTCTGGAGACGTTTCTCCACAGGAGAGGTGGATATTACTTTCATGTGATGTGGAAAGTGTTGGTTCAACGTTGTCGGAGGTCGTCAAGTCCTTTCCTGAATGTCTGCTCTCTGACGATGAGCTCTCGCCTTGACTACTGTAACGCTGGTCGCTGCTCTTGTCTGACCCTTCGTCACAGCTTTCGAAGCTCGATGATAACTACAATGAGATGCAGAGAATCATTTTTATTCATCTGTAATTTCACGGCATAAGCAAGATCGGTTTAAGGCATGTTCAACATGTTCGGTCGATCAGGGGCCCCACTCTTGCGGGGGAAAAATTTCTCGAAATATTTAAGATTTTTAGCAAATTTCAACCAATCGACTAAAACAGTCATCAACTTTTTTGGAGAGAAACATTCGGTATATTCTACAAAATTTTCAAAAAAGTCATCAGAATTTTAGGCCAAAGATCCGCAAAAAAATTCCCAAACAGGGTCCCCACATTTCTTAATCCGGCCCTGGGCATAAGTCATTGTTCAAGTAAGTGAGTACGTAAGAAAATTCTTCATTAGACTACCAGCATGTGCACAGTAGCTTTCAAAAGAAGCAAATAATTACAGTTATATTTATAAACAGTAATACATTAATATTCTCAAAATAAAACTTCTTTTGGCAAAGGCATCAACTCCATGTAGGGGTACTAGGGTAGGTCATGTGGCCTGGGTCGAGTATTGTATGGAGTGACCATATGGAGAGGTCGGAGGTCGGAAGGATGTGCGAAAAAGAGCAGTCAGCTCAAGAATAGAGCTCATCGAAACTATTAAAATCTGGGTGTTTTTTGATATTGTAATAGTTAGCAGACTGAACTGTCAGCTGAGAGGTCATGGATTCAAATCCCCTCACCATATTTCAAGATCTCGTCTTCACTTTTTGCTTCATTTTTAAGGGCGTTGAAGTCACATGCGTTGAGGCCACATACTTTGAAGCCAAATGATTTATGGCCATATGCATTGAGACCACATACTTTGAAGCCACATACCTTGAAGCACATGAGTTATGGCCACATGCATCGAGGACACATGCTTTGAGCCCACATGCATTGAAGCTACAAACTGACCTCTTCGTGACCTTTGCCGTCGCTGTAGACGTCGTATCCTCGACGATGGACGAGTGATTTGTCGCGAATGATTCGGTTGATTGAACTGATGCTCGGAATGTTCTTCTCACTGCAGATGCCGTCCTCCAGCAACCTGTGATGAATATGCATTAGATGATAATATAAATATTCATGATGTCAAGGAGAATATTCATCTTCTTCTTTTTTCTTCTTTTCCTTCCGGTTGAAGACACATGGAAGGCCACATGCATAGAGGCCACATGTGTTAAGGCCACAAGTGTTAAGGCCACAATCATGAAAATATTCATCAGGTGAAACAAATAAGTAAGGCTATCTTATAATAAGGATATGCTTTAAGGCGTTACAGTTTTGTGAATAAAGCCTTAAAGTAAGCGATGTTGTAGGATTTAACATCCAGTAAAATTCCTGAATATTCATATTTTAAAAATGCAACCGTGGTCATGAATATGATTAAGATGCCCTTTGATAAATCAGGCCAACTAATCTTATGGTATTTAGCAAATGTGGGGCACGGTGGTGTAGTGGGTATGTTCGTCGTCTTGCAGCCGGATGGTTGAAGGCTCGAATCGTAATCGTAAACTCGAAATTTCTAAAGCGCCACTCGAAAGTCAAGCGCGGGGCACCAGCTTATTCACGAGCGCTGCATTGCGTTAAAAGGGTTGTTCGTGAGAGTAGTCCGTGGTGGTCCGGTGTAAAGGTTTCAGATTACCCCCTCTTAAACATTACCCCCTGCAAACTGTAAAAGGGATCAATCATCGCAGCTATTGCACCCAAAAAATCGGAAAAATCATCCCGCTTCTTGTTTTGGTCTGAAGATTTTCATCCGTCATCCCACTTCGTGGTTTGTTATCAATATTTTCATCTGTAACTAAAATACTAATCGCCGCTGAAGTTATAATGGAGAAAATGGCTTCGAGGCTATTATTTTTTTCGGATCAAAATATTGATAACAAAACACGAAGTGGGATGACGGATGATATTCTTCAGACCAAAAGAAGAAGCGGGATGATTTTTCTGATTTTTAAGTGCAATAAATGCGATGATTGATGCAAATCTAGTTTCCGGGGGGGTAATCTGAAACCGGTTTCAAGTTACCGGGTTACCGGGGGGGGTAATGTTTAGGAGGGGGTAATTTGAAACCTTTACACCGGGTCGAGTTACCATAGGATCAGAGGGGCGGAACAGCTACTAAGGCGGGTGTCGTCTGGGCCGGGAATTGGAGGGTGGATGATCAGATGAGATAGGGTAAGAGATCGTGAAAAGAAGTGTCTGAAGTTTCGAATGAAAAGCCCGAGGTGTGATGGATAGAGGAGCCTGAGGAAGGTTGTGGTGTGTGATTAGTAATGATGGTAACGAATCCACCTCAAGCCGCCACGTAGGGACCTTGGGTAAGTCCTTCATTCGCAATTGTTCAGCGCTTAGGCATGAAACTCCGATTCAGTGTCCGCGCTGTAGTCGAGAGCGCCTCTGAGTAAATATATTGAATGGAGCGCTATAACAGATGCACATACAAACATACTGCAGACAAACCATTGTTTAGATCAGTGAATGAGATATGAGAATGCCAACTAATCTGCTCAGATAGATTAATGCCATGGTTACTGATGTCAGATCATTAGTATCAAATGATTAAGGCCTAGATCAATCGATTAGATCTGATTAATCAAATCCGTGATTAGAACCTACTTCTGTCGGATCTCCCATGCGAACATTTGCGGATTCGCTAATTTGCAGTTTCGAACGCGGTTGACTACGTCACGGGTTGTGACCTTCGGCTTGCTGCCCCCGATCTGACCCGGATTGATGGACCCTGTCTTGCGAAACCTGAAACAATGTTGAAATGAAACGATTACTAATCAATCAATCAATCAATCAATCAATCAATCAATCAATCAATCAATCAATCAATCAATCAATCAATGAAAATCATTTATTGATCCCACAATAAAACATAATATACAGAAAATAATGCAACGCAATTGATATTTAACATACCGTAGTAATATATTCGGTAGAGATTTTAGATAGAGAAGGGAGCAATAGGCCATCCAGAAGGGACAAGTCCCGCTTAGTAGGGGGCCTATGATAACTATGCTATTATTCATTTTCTAAATTACAATTGCGTGATAACAGTTTATGATAATTATTTTAAAAGGAATTTGGCAATTCACATCTCAACTCAATCAGTAGCGCGGCAAAAAAAATCGGGGATTACATTATTTTTACTTTTCCCACAATGGACATGTTTGCAGAATACACAGAGCCTATATCTATATACATAATTTGTAAAAAAAATGAAATCACGTAATATTTGGGGTTGGGTTGAATCCGTAAACTCACATAACTAGGCCTATACCCTGAACTCAATTGATCACCCCACTCTGAAAGCCCCCACCCCGGTTTTAACTGTTCGCGACTCTTAAGACAGCAAACAAAAAACAACTCTGCCACTGGTTGCACTCTGCCAGTGCCAGTCCCAAGCCTGGATAGAGGAGGAGGGCGTCGCTAATGGTCTTTATTACCGCACAGTGACGTTAAACTGCAACTAGGCCTACTACTAAGATAGCAAACACACTGCTGTAACACTCTGCGTGATTCAACGGTATTTAAAGTTGTTGTCTTTACAAAACTTACGCTACCTGTTGAGTATTTTACTGACGCATCCGTGCGAAACCTGCAGCTGTCGACTGATCTCACACGGACGAATTCCCTGCATCGCCAACTCGAGGATCTGAACACGAAGGTGATCGGGGAGAGGTCGACCGTTCGTGAACAACCGTCCGTACTGGTTGATATTCTTCCCAGCTAAGAAAAAGAGACACGAGCAAGGGTACTTGTTGTAGATACTCGCTTTTACAGTATGCAAAGGTTCTCTTACAATGAAAAGATACTTTTATAATGAAAAGTAAAAATACTATGTAACGGTACTTTTGTAGTACAAAGTACTTTTCTAGTAAAAAGTACTTTTATAACACATCGATGCGTTTAAAGGTACTTTTTCCAATGCACACTTCCATGACATGCCTTTCTGATAGGTACGGTGCTCTTACAATGTTCTTTTCTAATATCTACTTTTATAATGTGCCTTCTAATAATATTATAATTACGGTAAGTACTTTTACAACGTACTTTCTATTAGGCTACACGAATAATTATTCCACTTACACAAAGTCATGCCTCACGTTGCGTCACTGATTAAACATGTTCGCCACCTTGCGAATGCAAGAGAACTACTTTCGCGCATCTCGCTCAGTACTGAAGCGCTTTGTATTATAGCGTTCTCGTCTATCGGTCGTTTTATTTATTTATTTATTTATTTTTCCTCAACCAAGAAAACAAACAAACATGATACAATTATGGCATTGAATAATACATTAACATAATTTGGTGTAGGCCTTTCTTGAATGACGTCCTTTCAAAGCTGCGTTAACCTGACCAATCAAACTTTGTTTCATAAATCTCTCAAGTCTTTTCTGTTGTC
Source organism: Lumbricus terrestris (assembly GCA_949752735.1). Taxonomy (NCBI): domain Eukaryota; kingdom Metazoa; phylum Annelida; class Clitellata; order Crassiclitellata; family Lumbricidae; genus Lumbricus; species Lumbricus terrestris. Next base: position 13,428,956 of record OX457048.1, on the reverse strand, counting down.
CTGACTGGGCTGGGAGCGCTCCAGAGCAGATTTAATGAAGGGGCGCTAATACAAGGCTATAGAATGAATGGATGATTAAACGAATGAACGAACAAACGAATGAATGAATGGATGAATGAATGTATCAATTGATGAATGCATGAACGAATGAATGATTGAACGAATGAACGAACGAACGAACGAACGAATGAACGAATGAATGGATGGATGAATGTATGAATGGATGAATGCATGAACGAGTGAATGAACGAACGAATGAATGAACGAATGAATGAATGAATGAACGAATGAATGAATGAACGAAGGAATGAATAGATGACTGAATGAATGAATGAACGAACGAACGAATGAATGAACGAACGAATGGATGGATGAATGAATGTATGAATGAATGCATGAACGAATGAATGAATGAATGAACGAAGGAACGAACGAATGAATGAATGAGTGAATGAATGAACGAGCGAACGAATGAACGAATGAACGAATGAATGAATGGATGAATGAACGAACGAACGAACGAACGAATGAATGAACGAACGAATGGATGAATGAACGAATGAATGAATGAACGAATGAATGAATGAATGGATGAATGAATGGATGAACGAACGAATGAATGAATGAATGAACGAACGAATGAATGAACGAACGAACGAACGAACGAACGAATGAATGAACGAGTGAGCGAACGAATGAATGAGTGAACGAGTGAGCGAACGAATGAATGAGTGAATGAATGGATGATTGAAAAATTAAATGAATGAATGAATGAATAAATGAAAAATTAAATGAATGAATGAATGAATGAATGAATGAATGAACAAACGAATGAATGAATGAACGAATGAATGAACGAACGAACGAATGAACGAATGAACGAACGAACGAATGAATGAATGAACGAACGAATGAATGAATGAATGAATGAAAGAGTGAATGAATGAACGAACGAACGAATGAATGAATGAACGAACGAATGAATGAATGAATGAATGAATGAAAGAGTGAATGAATGAACGAACGAACGAATGAATGAATGAACGAACGAATGAATGAATGAATGAATGAATGAAAGAGTGAATGAATGAACGAACGAACGAATGAATGAATGAACGAACGAATGAATGAATGAATGAATGAATGAAAGAGTGAATGAATGAACGAACGAACGAATGAATGAATGAACGAACGAATGAATGAATGAATGAATGAATGAAAGAGTGAATGAATGAATGAACGAACGAATGAATGAATAAATGAATGAATGAATGAATGAACGAAATGAATGAATGAATGAATGAATGAATGAATGAATGAACGAATGAATGAATGAATGAATGAATGAATGAACGAATGAATGAATGAATGAATGAACGAATGAACGAACGAATGAATGAAAGAGTGAATGAATGAATGAATGAATGAATGAACGAATGAATGAATGAATGAATGAACGAATGAACGAACGAATGAATGAATGAATGAACGAATGAACGAACGAATGAATGAAAGAGTGAATGAATGAATGAACGAATGAATGAATGAATGAATGAATGAATGAATGAACGAATGAATGAATGAATGAATGAACGAATGAACGAACGAATGAATGAAAGAGTGAATGAATGAATGAATGAATGAATGAATGAATGAATGAACGAATGAATGAATGAATGAATGAAAGAGTGAATGAATGAACGAACGAACGAATGAATGAATGAAAGAGTGAATGAATGAATGAATGAATGAATGAATGAATGAATGAATGAACGAATGAATGAATGAAAGAGTGAATGAATGAATGAATGAATGAATGAACGAACGAATGAACGAATGAACGAATGAATGAATGAATGAATGAACGAATGAATGAATGAACGAATGAACGAATGAATGAATGAATACCTCTTCCGCCATTCGCTTGCTGAACGCATTCGTCAACTGATCTCTGATCCGAGCTGTCTTCTTCGTCAAAGTCCTCCTCACCCTTGACCCTCACCCTGTGACAGAGGTCACCGTGGGTCATCACCCCTCGCCTCGTGTCCTCGCCGCCAGGAGGCGCCGCCCCCGCCGTCGCGTCATTCACCTCGTCGCTGCCCTTGGAAAGGTCAAGGACCTCCGTCGGCGCGTGACCTTGAGCGACCGGAAGCGGCGTTGAACGAGCGTCAGACCTCGGAAGGAGCTGGACTCCGTAGCAGCCTTGAACGAGCTGGGTGGGTACGATGACCAACGAGGAAGGATTGCCAAGGGCAGTGAAGGGCATTTTTCCAACAAGCGGGAATGCGAGGGAAGGGGCGAGCACTGACGCCCCACCAGGGCTCGGGGTCGTCACCCCGGGGATCATCCGAGACAGGTGAAGACTCGTGTCCCCAGCAGCGATGGCAGATTCCATGACGATAGGAACGGCGGATAGGCCGGTGCCGAGCAGCGAGAAGGCGGCGCCTGGCGAGAATGCGGGAGAAGGAGTGAGGAGTCGCTTCAGTTCGTTCTTTACCGGAAGCTCAATGTCTGTCATGACATAAGTCACTCGATGACTTGAGTCATTGACGCGAGTCATCGACTCGGCGTCAAATCTGTGACGCCGGCGTCAGCAGGCGACTGCGCAAAAAAGTGCGCATGACGACGCTAGAAATTGAAAGAGCAAAGTTTGTTACGGTAATAAAAATTAATAGATTTAATAGACGGTAAGATTAAAATAAAAAATGAATATAAATTTTAAGCATGAATATTCATCTTAATGAATATTCATGTGAATGAATATTCATGTTAATGAATATTCATTAATATGAATATTCATAACGCAAACGTACTCACAAAGCAGTAATTAATTGACCACCGATCACACATTCATTCATTCATTCATTCATTCATTCATTCATTCATTCATTCATTCATTCATTCATTCATTCATTCATTCATTCGTTCGTTCGTTCATTCATTCATTCATTCATTCTATGGACTTACATAGCTCCCCTTCAAGAAACCTACCCAGTAGCGCTCTCAGCTCAGTCACGGTAAAAGAAAAAAAGACTTGAGGATTTATGAAACAAAAGTTGATTGGTCAGATGCAATCGACATGGCAATCAGCCGTGATGCAATTTCCACATGGTGACTAACTGACCATAGGAAATGCTCTAGTATACACAGACCTACCACTCGTATACTTAACACACGGATGCATGGAGTAGCCTACTTGCAGATATCCGCAGATAAATACATATTTATGTATATGTGTATTTTTGCACATATCTATATATACACATACGTATATGCATATGTGTATATACAGGGTGGCTCAAAAAAAAACGTACCACCGGGGAAAATGCGATATCTTCGCAGCCGATTGGGGTTTTTCTGCGAAAATTTCACAATTTGAAGGGGAATGAATATACAACAATCCCTGAAAGTTTCATTTGAAACTTTTCATGTTTGCAAAAGTTACAGCTGTTCAAACTTAAAATTTCGTTTTTTCAATTATCCGGAGAATCATGCTCCAATACAAGTGATTTCATTAGGATGTTTGGCAAATTACAACACACACACATTGATGATGATGTCATACGACCTCACTATGAGCTGTAAAGAAGCTGTTTATGAAGCAATCTGCTGGTATTTGGTGATATTTTATAGATTAAGGTCTCAATTGGTGAACCCAAACAATGAACGTCATGGGCAAAGTTTCTGCAAAAGATCAAATGGGAACTCGGACTTTGCATGAACAGAGACTGAGACATCGCGTGATCATAGCAAAATACCCAGTGAAAAGTGGAGCCTGAGCACATTGAAGACTATCTGCAAACGTGTTTATGTAACGAAGATCAGATGTCGAAAGAGAGGCAGGAAGTGGTCGCTTGATCTGACGGAAAAAGCGCGATTTTCACGAAATTCGCTTGGTAATCGAAAGGTCAAGTTTGCAAAGCAAATCGTGGTTTCGGCATCAGATATGCCGGCGTGTGTTGCGGCTGCAAGAAAAGACTGCAATTAATCCCATTCAGTAGGTTAGATGTCAAACTCATCATTGAACTCGCTTACCCAGACTCATTGAAGACCAGGTATGCTCTAACATCTGGTTTTATTATGCAGCAGGACAGTGCGCCTGCTTGCTCGCACGGCAAGGTTGATTATGATGGCGCTACCTTATTGACATCAACTGAAGTAAATGCATTGGCAAAGATGATTTACAAACTCGCCAGACCTTAACCCTCTTGTTTATCACGTCTGGGGAGCTATGCTGGAACGCTGCAAGACATTTAATCCCAAGTTGGAGAACATTGGCCAGCTGAAGCAAGTCTTGCTGCTAATGTGGGGTCAGTTGCCACAGGACCCGACCAACAAGGCCATACTGAGCTTCACAAAAAGAATTTGAGCTTGTGTTAAGGCAGGGAGTGGACACTCTCATTATACCTTACAATAAACTGCAAAACGGAATGCTGAGGTCGTAGTGAAAAGTGATATCATTTGACTTGGAAATCTACAAGTGACGTCAATTTTCCGCGGATAATTGAAAAAACGAAATTTTAAGTTTGAACAGCTGTAACTTTTGCAAACATGAAAAGTTTCAAATGAAACTTTCAGGTATTGTTGGAAATTCATTCCCCTACAAATTGGAAAATTTTCGCAGAAAAAGTTCGATCGGCTGCGAAGATATCGCATTTTCCCCGGTGGTACGTTTTTTTTTGAGCCACCCTGTATATACAAGACGTACGGCAGGGGTGTCAAAGAGCTGGCCCGCGGGCCATTTCTGGCCCGCCGACGATTTTTTTCTGGCCCGCGAAGTCTTCCCGAAAGATTACAAAATTAGAGGATAAAAGTTCCAATTTTTATATTTTTATATTTTACAAGTCAGCACCAAAAACATGGAGGCTTTTTCTTACTGACGTCACTTTTGCTCAGATGCACAGCTCTGTGTAAACTGTGTCTATTCTATGGTTTCCGGTTGGTTGTCTCTCAACTTGTCTCAAGGATTCTGTCATAGAGAATAGGTTACTAGTCTTGTGAACATTTTGTGGTCGTGATTTCACTCTCAACGATAGCTGGCAGCTGGCACCCCCCACTTAAAATTCCGTATATAACGCTAAGAACCATGCTTTGAATCTCCAAAGACATTATTTCATTTTGCAAACAATCATTCGTCAATCTGCTTTTATAGATGTAAATAATTGATTGCTTTTGTTCTGTAAACAAGATGTGAAATTCTCTGGAACTCTGATTATCCCCGAAAACTTGTACAAAGCGGTTAAAGAAGAAGAAGTAACTCCTATAGAAAGTCCTTGGTTGTCTGTTGACAAAATTATGAAAGCTGCGACATTGAATCAAGATCTTTTCGCGATATTTGGATCAGATCACTACCCAATTTTGCTCATTTGTTGGAAAATGTTGACACTCGTTAACTACATCGGTAAGAGAGCTGGCGGCCGCGCGTATGTGGAGGAGAGCGTGCAGGCGGCGGTTCGATGCCTGTAGGTGGCTATTTCAGAAATTCAAAATCTCGGGGTAGCACGGTCCGTCCACGGGGACCTAAATGGCGTATCGCCCATTCAAACGGGCGAACGGAGGTGAAGGATCTCACCCTCAGGGTCGAGGCCATAGACAACCGCTATATAAAAATCCGATTACATTTACACTGGCCCGCCACTTGTTGGAAGATGTCCACACTGGCCCGCCACTAAAAAAGGTTTGACACCCCTGACGTACGGTATACATACATACAGTAATAATAATACTTAGAAGGCTAGCACATACATAATTACAGAAATACATACATACATACATACATACATACATACATACATACATACATACATACATATGCACACACAAACATACATACATTCATACATACATACATTCAAGTATACTTACGTTTGCAAAGGCTTATACACAATACTTTCATACATAGAATGGTCGATATCCACAGAATCCGTCCAGATAATACTCCTACATGGTTTTGTCTCATACCTTATAGCACCTGATTCTACCCGTGCCGTTCATCTTGAACAAGTAGAGCGGGGCGGGGAGGGTGTATCGCACGGGGTGGGAATAGTTAGGAATGTGGAAGATGGTGGCGACGGGTTTCACGTATCGTGGACTTCTACACCCGATTAACTGACGACGCAGCTCAGCTGAGTCCGTTCAACCAGAGACGACTCGTAATCCGTCCATTTGCTATTAATCAGATGTCTTCGCCGTATCGACGTGTTTACATGAAAGGTGCACTGGAGCGCAGGAGTCGCTGGCCAGCCGTCCACAAGTCCACCAGGCCACGGCTAACCATCCATAGCATTACGCTCAATCATGGACTTCTGTATACGACAGCATTTGAACGAGAAATCAGATGCTCTGGTCATAATAAAATGTGGTCGCATGTGTAGGAAACTCCCCACAGTTTCCAAGCTAACAGTGCCAGTCCCAAGCATGTGTAAGGGAGGAAGGCGACGCCATTGATCTTCGTGGGGTGTTGTTAAACTAAAACTGTAACAACTACTATGTGTAGGAATCGACTTGAAATTCGGTTTGAAATTCGGTTCTCGACTTGGTCCAGAAACTCCAAAGACATGTTTGCACAAAAACAAAACTGAGACACGAGATTTGCATAAAATATAATTGCTTTAAACGACGTAAACCAAAAATAAAACAGAACAAAACGTCGTTTTATATAAAAAACGAAAATAACGAGAAAACCCACAGGAAAACGAGAAATAATCGGACTTTATTGCATCTTGTGCTGCAGGTCAAAATTAAAAGCGTTGTTTTCGCAATTTCTTTTTGTAACCAAACAATTAGACGACTTTATTAGTAGACACTAAGTAAAACGGTCAAATAGAGACCTGAATTAGCGGATTCTTTGAAAGTGGGCCTACCGAGACAACTTAAGGGACACCAGATAAAAAAATAAAATAAAGAAAAGCAATGACAATCAGTAAATAGATCCCACAAAAGACGGAAAATAATAATAGGACTAATACCTTTTCTTTATTGAAACAATCCGGTTGAAAGACCCCAACCGGTTACAGTGCACTGATATGCAGTAATTGAAACAAATATCAAAAACACAAATCACAGAAAACGTAAATCTTAACTACTAACAGAACAGACAGCCTACAATAAACGACGCTAATAGCAGCTTACAAAGGACGTCTATCCTACGGGGCTCGAACTCGAGTTCGCTGATCTCCATGTCAGTGTGTTATCCAATGCCCTGAGAAAATCGATTTCTCTGAAAAAAAGCAGCGCTCGTGGATAAGCTGATGCTCTTGGCTTTTCAGTAGAGCATTAGTACTTTAAGATTACGATTGGTATCAAACATTGCAGCTACCATAACCTCTCTCCATTCTCTTGTTAAGATCACTCACTTTACCGTTTAACCCGCGTGCTTAATTGTGACGCTGGCGCTCGAAACCCGTCGCTTGTCGCTAACTCAATTCAGCGCTAGAAGGAAAAATAGTCGAGAGGCTTCAAAAATATGGAAAATTGTTTAATGGAGTATTATTATCTTTAAAAATGTGTACTTTCAATATCTACAATTAAACATTTTGAACTCAAATGTTTAGTGGTGAAAAATGACTTTTGGCGCATGTGGTGTAAGAATTTGATTTTAATCAAGGGCTCAATGAGCCTGCTTTCAAAGAATAATTTGCCGTGAACGACCGAGTTTGCATACCCCGAATGAGCTATTTCTTCTAGCCGTGTGCATCGCTTGATAAATTTTACCTTAAATATGCTATCAGATAATCAAAAATGCTGTAATATGCCAACCAAATTCCTGTCCCCCTTTCACCTCTGAGGTGAAAGGGGGACAGGAATTTTAGCTCACAAGCGTCCAAAGGATGCTCAATTGTCTCCCTTCAGAAACCTGAATTCCCTCTCCCCAAGAGAAGGGGTACTAGATTAACACACTGAGAATCGACTCGTGTAAAAACTTGTGATCATCTGTTCATGAATTGCAATGAATCATAAATGACTGCGGTGTGTCATTTTAAATAAGAAACGAAGATATTATTAGGTATAATAATTATGATTATCATTATAAACATTGCTGCTGCTATTATTTTATAGCTATCATCGTAATCATATTCGTATTCATAATCACATTCATCATCATCATCGTATTCATACTCATCATAGGAATCATCATAGTAATCATAATAATAATCATAATGATCATCACCATCATCATCATAATCATGATCATTATGATCATCATCATCTGTCCTGAAAATTCGGTTTCTTTAGCGCTATTTCCGCATTTTGATTTATTATTCCTGGAATATAATAAATGAGAAAACTGTAATAAATTTCTTTTTTCAACTGGCACGATATCACATTTTCTTGGATTTTCTTTCTGAAATCAAAAATATCTTTCTTTTGCTTGTAGCATCAAAATGCACAATGATGCGTTTAGTTAGGACCAATCACCGAATTTGGGTTGAAATTAGTGAAAATAGCGCGTTTGATGAATATATAGAATCGGATGTTACAACATTTTAAAGGTGTCTAACGAGACATGAGACCAAAGCATTATCCATTCTTTGTCGACATCTTTCTGCTCTCATGACCGTTGACGTCTATCTTACTGTACCGGGCAGTGTTTAATCCAGAGTTTTCCCAACTTTTGGCCACTGAAGCCTTCGTATTTTCGTATTCTCTGGCGAAATCCCAATCGCAACTAAAGACTTCGATTTAGGCTTTGCTAATAGCAACTGAAAAATTCTAATTTATGAGCCTAACCTAAAATACCTTCATTTACGCAGCAAAGAAGGGGGTTGGGGTTTAGCACCTAAACCCCCCTAGCGCCGCCACTGGGGAAACGTCCGTTTTTTGCGGACGGCAACCGACCGCTGAGCCTCTGACACACCACGTCACCACGTGATCAACCACTTTTTCTGACGACCTTCTTTTAGTCTTTCTTTCTAAAATTTACTAATACCAACCGTTGTACCATTTCTTGCATGTCCTGTACATGTTTGCTTGTACACAACACCGGTCGATTTTTCTGGAGGGAAAATTGTTACATGTTTAGTTTTGAGGTGGGGGAATGGTACGGATTTACATGTATGCAACACATCTCCATTCCTGGGGAACTTCCCCCTACCAGAGACATCTAGATTAAGCACTGCTCACCGGGTTTACATGCATGTACATTGTACAGAGTGACCAGTTAAGTCTATGTGTAGAAATACGTCGTTCACAGGTGCTCAGTCAAAAACAAAATCGGCGGGCATGTGCATAAGGTCAGAAACTGTTTAAGGGTAAGATTAAAACGATTGGGCAGGCAGAAAGGCATGCGGGCGGGTGGGCACTGGACAGGCGGATGGGCAGGCAGGCACTGCCAGGCAGGCAACTCTAGATGGACGGGTGGGTGGTTCGAATGGGAGCAGAGGGAGACCTCCATATGAAAATGCGAGCATATGCTACATGAATTTACACATCAGTAAACAGACCTCCAATCAAATAAGTCCTATATATGCACACGGAACAATGGCGCCCGTCGCTATTTTTACTGGAGGGGGGCAAAACACAATGGCCATGGTTTGATTTTTTGTTCTATAGCTTGAAAACTGTGAAGCAGGAAATGAAAAACATGGGTATTTTTCATAAGAGATTTTGTGTGTCACTAGTATCAATGGTGCATTGGTGCTTTAGAGCGAACGAATTTGTTAAAACACAAAAAGGTTGTTGTTGAAAATCGGTGTCGATTTTCCGGGGGTGGGTGAGTTCCCCTCTTGCCATAAATATGCGGATATCCATGGTAGGCCTACGTAATAATAATAATAATAATAATAATAATAATAATAATAATAATAAATTAATAATATAAATGATAATAATAAGCAAACAGAAGTTGAGCAGGGCCTTTCCAGACTTTTGATTTTTATATTAGGCGTTAGTGAAGTCCGTGAGGGATCCTGCATATAATAATAATAATAATAATAATAATAATAATAAAAAAATAATAATACTAATAATACTACTAATAATAAACTGGGCCCCTGGGCAGCCAAGGCAATTATAACTCCATAATATGGAGTTATAATTGAAGATCATGTGCCTGTCTTTTATTCGAAATTCGTTTTTACGTTGCATATGCGCTGTTTCTGCACGGTATTGAACACCTTTAAAGCGTGGTATTCTGGTCTTATATAAATATTACACGGCACAATTATTTGTATTTTTTTTGTTTCCGGCGACGAGTCAACACTCATTTAAAAAATCATGATTCGATCCATCAAATAAAGTGATGGCATTTATAATAATAACAATGATAATAATAAATAATTATAGTAATAATAATAAATTTATTTAATTTAATTTAAATTATTATAATTAATGAATTATGCAAATGGTACATGTATTCATTGCCACTTATATAATTATATTCGTGTTTATTTACTTTATTTTTAATTCAAACCGGCAAATCACAGTCTGATCGCAATTCATATAATAAATACTATAACATGTTTAATAATATAATTGTATGAATTACTATAGTATTATATAAAACTATATATTATATTTTATATACATATAATATATATAGGCCTATATATATATATATATATATATATATATATATATATATATATTATATAATTACAATAGTGAATTACTATAGTATGAACGCATGATCAGACGTTATTACAGGAGTCGAACATAAACTACTGTTGTTTAGCAGCCATGCAAGTCTCTCGGTACGTTCTATGCAGCTCATCTGGTGAATGAAAGGTTGATTCGACTCATGGGAGGGCTCTGCATGGGAGGTGATTCCGCTGGTCGACTACTCTGCGTGCCTGAGTGTCACAATTACCCCAACCCCCATTCCATGCACACATACATATGGCCATACATACATAAAAGCATGTAGGTCTACTCGGATATCCATATGCACATTATATTATACACAATTAGATACACTTAAAAGAAGCGCATACATACATACCTAGACTAATGCACAGTACCTTCATGTACGGGAGCATTCATGGGGTTTGGTTCCATGTGAAACCTCCCTGAACCAGAAACCCTCAACATGTCTTCCTCGCTACTGTACCGCTGTTAGTACACCTTATGCTATAACTTCACGCACCGTGGTAACAGATATCCGCAATAATAATAAATAATTACTGATCACAACTTTTCACCAAACGCTCGAGGGGAGGAGGGGCATTCCCACCGGTTGGACATTTGCTTCGGGTCCATCTACCATCCGTCATCTATCCTCGCTCTCCTCCACTCGCTGGCCAGACCTAAGGAGGACGATGCAGACACCAAAGGCGTGGTTCGTTTCTCCTCGGTCGGCTGATGCCAATGCTGCTGCTGCTGCTGCTGCTGCTGCGGCCACCGCGTTCTCCGCATCAATCAGGGATGCTCAGGGCGCATCGCTAATTTCGTTTCCATGGCAACGGTCGATGCACGGTTCGGTGGCTGAGAGCCAGCGACGCATATCATCATCAGAGGAAAGGAGGGAGGGATGGAGAGAGGAAGGGAAGGAGGGAGGGTAGGAGGGGGTGGAGGAGGGAGACAAAGAGAGAGAGAAATGCAGAGGAGGACAGCAGAAAGACAGGGATAACAGAGGGAGAGAGAGAGAGATGGAGTTATAGAGAGGGAGGGAGGGAGGGAATGGAAAGAGGGAGGCAGGTGGGATGATGAAAGAAGCAGGAAACATACGCAAAGGAGGAAGATGGAAAATGGAAGGTGATGAAACTGGAGACAGGTGGATAGGCAGACAGATATAGATAGATAGACAGACAGACAGACAGATAGACAGACAGATGGATATATGGAAGAATAGAGATACAGACTGATAGATAGATAGATAGATAGATAGATAGATAGATAGATAGATAGATAGATAGATAGATAGATAGATAGATAGATAGATAGATAGATAGACAGACAGACAGACAAACAGATAGATAGATAGATAGATAGATAGACAGACAGACAGACAGATATAGCTAGCTAGTTAGCTAGATAGATAGACAGACAGTTAGATAGATAGATAGATAGATAGTTAGCTAGATAGATAGATAGATAGATAGATAGATAGATAGATAGATAGATAGATAGATAGATAGATAGATAGGCAGACAGAAAGACAGACAGACAAACAGATAGACAGATATACAGACAGACAGACAGACAGATAGATAGATAGATAGATAGATAGATAGATAGATAGATAGATAGATAGATAGATAGATAGATAGATAGATAGATAGATAGACAGATATAGATAGATAGATAGATAGATAGATAGATAGATAGATAGATAGATAGATAGATAGATAGATAGATAGATAGATAGATAGATAGATAGATAGACAGAT
>OX457048.1:13411854-13416430 GCA_949752735.1 Lumbricus terrestris | reverse complement strand
ATAGATAGATAGATAGATAGATAGATAGATAGATAGATAGATAGATAGATAGATAGATAGATAGATAGATATATATATAGATAGATAGATAGATAGATAGATAGATAGATAGATAGATAGATAGATAGATAGACAGATAGACACACATACACACAGACAGACATACAGATATAGATAGATAGATAGATAGATAGATAGATAGATAGATAGATAGATAGATAGATAGATAGATAGATAGATAGATAGATAGATAGACAGATAGATAGACAGACAGACAGACAGACAGACAGACATATAGATAGATAGATAGATAGATAGATAGATAGATAGATAGATAGATAGATAGATAGATAGATAGATAGATAGATAGAGATAGATAGACAGACAGACAGACAGACACACATACACACAGACAGACAGACAGACAGAAAGAGACACAGAGAGAGCGACAGATGCAGAGACTTGGGGCTTTCCTTTGTCGAAGTCATTCATTAATGCCGGTCATTGGCTTTCCTCCTTCCTCCTTCTTCCCTGTCACCGCTCGACCGATCGCTCTCAGCGCATGTCCCTCCATCCGTCCGTCACTCACCCACCGCCGCCGCCTCCGCCGACTTAACCCTCTTACCCACCTGAATGCCTTCGCCCACCCTATCTGGTGGCATACTCACAGACAAGAAAAGACACGGTGAATGGCATCTGGCATTCACCATCTGCCGCTGCAAATCGGTAATTGACAGGGTTTCGGTATTTTGGAATGGCATGGTAATTCGGTTAGGAAAATGCTATGCAGTAAGCAAGTAAGTAAATAAAATGTGTTTTATTACTCCACTTGCAAACGCACAATGGAACGTAAAACATCATTATAATACACTGAAGTCATAATTGGAAATAAAACGTTTAAATTAAATCACAAAATTGTGAGAAATGAGAGAAATATTACTTAAGCGAAATGATATTTTTAATGGCATGATAATTCGGGTAATGTTACGGTAGATGCAAATGCTTCCATTACAATAGTACATGCAATTCGAAATGACTGGTAATTTTTTTAAAGTAATTTTTAAAATTTCAAAAGTAATTTTTTAATAATACCTGTTACATAATTTATTTGTTCTTCAATAATATACTTTTGCATGAGCTCATCCTTGCATGCCTCATTACATAATGTAACATTATATTCTTTCTTTATAATTCTGAGAAATTCTTTTTAAAGGTGTCTAAAGTGAGCATCGAAATCTTTGGCATTTATCGTCATCTAAGACGTTATCGAGAGTGCCATGCTACTTGTCATCAGTATTATAATATGCAATGGTTATTCAAAGGTTAATTTATAGCAATGTGAGAACTTGGAAATTTCCTATGGAAAATCGGATTACTATGGTTAGAGAAAAACTGTAATTATTGAAGCGCACATGAAAATCGAAATTATTATCAACACTACCATCAGCATCATCACTCTTTTCCTCCTCCTCTTCCTCCTCTTCCTCCTTAACGTTTTCCTCCTCCCTTCCTCCTTCTTCCTCCTCCACATCCTCCTCATCGTTCTCCTCCTCCACATTCTCCTCCTCGTTTTCCTCCTCTACATTCTCCTCCTTCCTCCCTACTCCTTCTTCCTCATTCTCCTCCTCCACATTTTCCTCTATCCTCCCTCCTTCTTCCTCATTCTCCTCCTCCTCCTTCCTCCCTCCTCTTTCTTCCTCATTCTCCACCTATACATTCTCCTCTTCGTTCTCTTCCTCGTCCCCCTTCCTCCTCTTTCCTCCTCCTCATTCTCCTCCTCCGTTTAGCGTTGGTAAACTGATTAAAAAGACATGATGACGCATTGCACGACTGCAAACAGTTAAACTTGTCATGACTTCTGATCATTCGTTCACTATGATTATTATTGATTGTAATCGTATAACAATGCGTTGGGTCAGGTTGAAAATTAAACTAGGTTTATCATTATCATTATTTTGATCACCACCAGTATCATTAACGCGATCGTCGTCGTTATAATCATTGTCATACTCATCGTCATAATCATCGTCATAATCATCATCGTCATAATCATCATCGTCGTCGTCGTCGCCGCCACCACCACCATCACCACCACCGCCACCGCCACCACCACCATCACCACCACCGCCACCACTAGTCAAAGCTTCGTCCACTGACCATAGGATATTAGAAATCAATCTTATTAAACGTTAAGTCTATCTTTGCCAAATACTAAAATGAAGCAAAACCAACCAAAAGTATAATTCACGTACATTTCACATTAGAAACAACGCAATTATAATGCTATATCTCAGGAGCAGTTTTCAAAACTAAGTAGAGACTTCTGCACTCTATTCACTCTAACTAACCATTACTAATTTAAGCTGACAAATGGTTATATCAGATTGTATTTTCAAATGTAATTTTTTAAATAATACTTCTTACAATTATTATGCTTTTATTATCTTCAACAAACAACATCAGTAACAATGAACAAGCGAAGCAGAAGCTATTGATTTAAAAGACGACAAAAGTGCCAGTAATTAAAACTCCTCTGGATCTGGCTCCGCTAAATTGCCTCGAAAGGCCACCGAGTTGAAACGCTGGACAGTAATAGATAGGCGTTGCAGCAGAAAACAGGTCTCTCAGATCAACAGAAGACAATGTTAGGATGCGATGCATAATTATAATTTTTTATTACATAATTTATTTGTTCTTCTACAATATTATTACATGAATCAATACCTCATTACATACTAAAATATAGGCCTAATATTCCTCTTTTATAATTTTGAAAAATTTCTTTTAAAGGTGTCTAAAGTGAGCATCGAAATCTTTGGCATTTATCGTCATCTATGACGTAATCAGCTACTGACTCGACCATAATTAACTTCAAAATAAAATAGGACGCAATATTCATAGATAGTAACACATTATTACTTTGACGACAATTGACGATTATTTACTTCAATAGGTAATTTAACCGATAGCGCAACAAAACAAAGTCGAAAAATGGGTTAAAAATCAGGAGGATCAATTCGCTGATATATTATTATAGAGATGCAGACTATGATATAATTATAAGCACCCGTCCGTCCGTCCGTCCGTCCGTCCATCCGTCCGTGTCCCTCCCTCCCTTCGCCCGCCCCTCCCGCCCGCCCCTCTCTCCCTCCCTCCCTCTCTCCCTCCCTCTCTCCCTCCCTCCCTCCCTCCCTCCCTCCCTCCCTCCCTCCCTCCCTCCCTCCCTCCCTCCCTCCCACCCACCCATTCATCCATCCATCCATCCATCCATCCATCCATCCATCCATTTATCCATCCATCCATCCATCCATCCATCATCCATCCATCCATCCATCCATCCATCCATCCATCCATCCATCCATCCATCCATCCATCCATCCATCCATCCATCCATCCATCCATCCATCCATCCATCCATCCATCCATCCATCCATCCATCCATCCATCCATCCATCCATCCATCCATCCATCCATCCATCCATCCATCCATCCATCCATCCATCCATCCATCCATCCATCCATCCATCCATCCATCCATCCATCCATCCATCCATCCATCCATCCATCCATCCATCCATCCATCCATCCATCCATCCATCCATCCATCCATCCATCCATCCATCCATCCATCCATCCATCCATCCATCCATCCATCCATCCATCCATCCATCCACTCATCCAACCAACCAAATCCGCCCACCATGTGTGCGCACTCATCCAAGCGTTTATACTGCGCCTTTAATTCCATCCATCACCCACCCGCCCCTTCCCTCCTCCACCCACCCAAACTTCCCTCATCCATCAATCCACGCTTCCGCCGATAATTCCTATCCGTCGCGTAACCTATTGCCAACCAGGCAGCCGCACATCCCGCAGAGAATACTCGGTCTCGCCAGAGCGGTCGCCACCTGGTGGCGGACTGGAGACTAACTAAGCATGTGTCGTGCGTCAGGGATTACCGTCGACCGGCGATGAATTATGGGATGGATTAGCATTAACCCCTTCCATCCGGGACCTGTTGATTGTCGCCGTGGCAAGTCACCACGGCCCTCGGCCTGTCACGGTGGTCTTTGACCTGTCACGATGGGACTCGGAGCGTGTTGCCACGCTTGGCAAGACACGCCACGTCTATAAAAAACAACATAAACAAGAACAAGAACAACAACAAAAACCTGAACATGACCAACAGCAACAAGAAGAGCAAGAACAACAAAAATATGAACATGACCAACAGCAACAAGAACAACAACAAAAACATGAACATGACCAACAACAACAAGAGCAAGAACAACAACAAAAACATGACCAACAACAACAACAAGAGCAAGAACAACAACAAAAACATGAACATGACCAACAACAACAAGAGCAAGAACAACAACAAACACATGAACATGACCAACAACAACAACAAGAGCAAGAACATGAACAACAACAAGAGCAAGAACAGCATCATCAACAACAACAACGCCCCGAATGCCACCAGCAAATTTTGAGGCCAGAGGTGCCAAGGTCAAAGGTGCTGAGGTCACGCGCAGTGAGGTCAAATATTTTTATATCTCATGTGTGATTTTCG